>JADMNL010000025.1:8332500-9057500 GCA_016271365.2 Neoceratodus forsteri | reverse complement strand
TTGATGAAAATCTGGGACCAAATATAAAATGTATAACCATGTAGATGGCTGCAGACTCTTTTTACAGCACATTTTTTCACCCTTCTGGCAGGCCCGAGCTCCATACAGCTCATCCCCCCTCCCCCCCCCGTATGATGATCACACTGCGCGACCATGGGTATGGGGTTTTTCTCGTAGTTGCAGACACCTTTTGACATGGGGATTCAAGATGCAGAAAAAAGCTGATGATGTCCCTTTAAATTTACACAGGCAGGTAACGTTTTATTTGCTTTACGTGAAGGTGGACTACATAAAGTTATTTATTTTTAGCCTCGGCGGGACATAAAATATAGACCAGCAGAATAGTACAAAAAAAAATTAAATGCCAGATCTACACATTTTTGACAAGTACTGTATGGGTAGCAGTTGAATTTGAGGTTACACAGAAGTTTATGAGCAAAATGAGCAGCATTGTACGACAAATAGATCTGGCAAGTTTTCAGCACAGGTGTTTCCTCAGTAGAAACCTTGAAAGAGAGAAGATAATTGGTGTTACTGCAAGGAGCAGCACAGTCTCTGAAAACCTGTGTTTTGTCTTTGGTGTTCAAGTCAGACACTAGGGCCCTCTAGTGGCAGAGGTAATCACTGGATCACAGATGAGATGGCGGGATCTCAGTCACAGATACCAACGTGATTTCTGGGAGCCTGGGACAAAGCAGCAATCCTTACTAGTGCCCAGCATGGGAACTGCATAAGTTCAGGATACAGTGCGCTTTTTTATATGAATGAACCAGACCAACCTCCCACAAACTTGGTTTATGCTGATCATATGAATTTATCAGCATGTAAGGCCTTATGGTCCATGGTCTGCTAGTGTGCAGCTAGCAGCCCTTCTGCTACCTGCCCCTCCCTCCACTCCCTGACCCCCTTACCCTATTCCATCCCCTGCTTGAAACAGTCCACTGTTCTACAAGATACCACTTCCGCAGGCAACGCGTTCCACCCAGATACCACTCTCTCCGTAAAAGTGTTTCTCATTTCCCTCCTGAATCTTCTCCCCCTCCAATCTGAGATTGTGACCTCGAGTGTCCCTACCCCCCTTAACTTGAATAGTTCCTCCATGTCTGTCTCATTTATTCCCTTCATGTACTTGAAGGTTTCAGTCATATCCCCCCCGTATCTCCTCTCCTCCAGTGAGTACATGTTCAGCTCCCTCAGCCTACTCACGTAGGGTATGTCCCCTACTCCCTGGATAATCTTTGTTGCCCTGCGCTGCACACCCTCCAGTAACTTAATGTCCCTCTTCATGTATGGGTGCCAATACTGCAAGCAGTACTCCAGGTGTGGCCTAACCAGTGACCTGTACAATGATGGGATCACCTCCCCTCTCCTTGAAAATATTTATTTATTTATTTAGCTTTTGTTTACCGGGTAAGTACACTAGACAAGTAGTATGCCTATTTTCAAGAACGACCCGGGAGAGCACAAAACATACAGTATACATACATGGCAACATTGGAGAAACAGCATACCCCTGGCAATACAACCCAACATTTTGTTGGCCTTTGCAGTTGCCTTCCTGCATTGTGCTGAATTGTTCATTAAGGCCGTTATAATCACCACATGGATCCTTCACTCCTCTGTCACGCTAGCTCAACTTCCCCCCAAAAAAAAGCTGGTAGTTCTTATTGATTTTCCCTGAAATGTAGCACTTGCACTTAATGGCATTGAACCCCAACTGCCAGGTGTCCAACCAGGTCTCCAATTTTGACAGGTCATCCTGCAACCCATGCCACCTTACTAGGTCATCTACTGCAGCTCCCGTCTTGGTGTCCTCTGCAGACAAACTGATCTTTTTCTTGATGCCCATTGAGATGTCCGATGTGAACAACCTAAACAACACCGGTCCCAGCACTGAGCCCTGCGGTACTCCGCTTGCCACTGCCCTTGGAAATGAGAGCTTCCCTCCCACCACCACTCTTTCCTGCTTTCCCTGTAACCAGTTTACTACCCATCCCACCATTTTCGCCCCTGCACCTGTACCTGCCAGCTTACTACCCAGCCTCCCATGCGGCACAGAGTTGAATGCCAAGTTCAGAAACAGGACATCCACTGCATGGCCATTGTCCAACTGTCTAGTTACCCAGTCATAGTAATCCACCAAGTTGGTCTGATAGGATCTGCCTGTGACAAACCCATACTGCCTAATGTCCTGCAGCCAGTTGGTCTCCAGAAGGGACACCGGCCTTTTCTTCAGGATAATCTCCATCAGTTTTCCCACGCTGGATGTGAGGCTTACCGGCCTGTAGTTTCTGGGTTAGTCTTTGGGGACCGCTCTTATGGAGGGGTACCACATGAGCCATCCTCCAGTCCTGAGGTACACTTCCTGAGACCAGGGAGGCATTGAACAGGTCTGCCAAGGGCCCCACCAGGATTTCTGCCAGCTCTCTCAGTACCCTGGGGTGAATGCCATCCGGCCTTGGTGCCTTGTCCGCCCTCAGGCCCTCTAGTACCCTGCCCTCTGTGATTTCCCCCATCTGTCACCTTCCCCCCTTGAGCCTGACCTCACCCCCCCCCTTGGTAGCGCCCCTCCTTTCTCCTTAGTAAACACCGAGCAGAAGTATTCATCAAGCACTTTTGCCTGCTCTGCCCCTGTTTCCACCCACCCCTATCCCTATCCCTATTGATCATTACTATTTTGTCCCTACAGCTCCTTTTCTTCCTGATGTACCTGAAGAATTCCTTCTCCCTCTTCTTGATGGCTTGTGCCAGCCTGAGCTCGTAAGATGCCTTGACTGCTCTTACTGCCTTTGTCACCTCCTTTGATTCCTTCAGGTAATCCTCTCTGTCCTCCCCTCTTTCTGTTTTTTGAACCTCCTAAAGGTGGCTATTTTATTTCTTCCTTTCTCCATGACACCCTTGCTCAACCAGCTGGGTTTCTTGGCCCTAGCTCTCTTACTCTGGACCCTGATGCAGGTTTTGGTTGCCTCCTCAATCCTCAGTTTTATGACCTCCCACCTCTGGTTAGTGTCCATATTAGTTTGGATTCTGGATAGATACCCTTTAACTACCTCCCCCATCCTCCCGAAGTTGGCCTTCCTGAAGTCCAACACTCTTGTACCTGTTTCTATTCCCTCCTTACCCATTTTTGGTGTGAACCACACTGAGTGGTGGTCACTCCCTGCTAGTAGTTCTTCCACCCCCATCTCCCTCACAAACTCCCCATTTGCCAGCATGTGGTCTATGGTGTTCTCTAACCTGGTTGGCTGGCTGACCATTTGCATGAGGAAGCTATCCTGGAACGTGTCCAGAAGTTTCTGCTCCCTTCAATTCGTGGTGGCTGGGGTATACTCCAGTCCACTCCCAGCAGTTTGAAGTCCCCCACAATCACTGTGCTACCCTTTCCGCAGGCCCTTCTGATCTGTCCCACTAGTTCTCTGTCTGAGATGGTGGCCTGTACACTACTCCCATCCTGAGAGTCCTATTCTTGGAATCCTGGATTTGCATCCATAACGACTCTGTACTATCATCCCCCCCCCCCACGAACACACTTCAGTCCTTCTCTCACACATACAGTGCTGCCCCCCACCCTTCTCATTTACCCTATCTCTGCAGAATATCTTATACCCTGGTACCGCCAGGTCCCAGTCCTGGTAATGCGTGGCCCATGTTTCGGTGATGGCTGCCATGTCCATCTCCCCTTCTGCCATGAGAGCCTGTAGCTCTGCTGTTTTGTTCCCTAGGCTCCTACCGTTTAAGGTGACCACCCTCCATCCCCCCCCCCGCTTTCCCTTCCTAGCATCCTCTCTAGTACTCCTTTTTTTTTCCATTGCTTCTAGCACGGGGGGGGGGGAGCTCATTCTGCTTCTCTTCCTGTGGATTCTGCATGCGTCCTGCCCACTTGCCACCCCCCGCTCCTACTTTAAATGCCCTTCTTTTGCTATGTAATCCACCATCCTCTGCTTCGATACCTTCTTGTCCTCCTCACTTAGGTGAAGTCTATCCTTACCATATAGATCACTGTCCTTCCAGGTCCCTCCCCACTCACCCACCAGCCTATAACTTTTGGATTGGCACCAGGTTCTTAGCCATTTGTTAAATTCCTCTATCCTCAGTTTCCTTGCAGTGCCCAACCTGGGCACTGGAAGTACTTCTGAGAAAGCTACTGATCTTCCTACCTCCTCACATATTGGTCCTAGCTCCTCAGACCTCCCCTGAACTACCTGTATTGTCTCTCTTGCTGTGTCATTTGTCCCCACATGCAGAACTATATGCGGTTTCACCCGAACCCTTCTAGCAAACTTCAGAACAGATTGACCCACCTTTCCACTGTCATCATCTAGGTTTATTATCTAGGCCCTGAAACATAGAAACAGAAATTGTCAGCAGATAAGGACCACTAGATCCAGTCTGCCCATAAGTCCTGTACTTGATTACAGCTTTTGACCCTCCCTCTGCCTAACCTCTATGGTTCCCCTCTGCCTAATCTCTAGGGTTCCCCTATGCCTGTGCGATGCATGTTTAAATCCAACCACAGTGCTCACTCCCACCACCTCCTGTGGCAGACCATTCCATGCGTCCACCACCCTGTCCATGAAGAAAAACTTCCTCACATTCCCTCTTAACCCGACACCTTCAATTTCATGTAATACCCCCTAGTTCTTGTACGCCTCCTGTATTGGAAGCCCCCCCCCGCATCCTTTTTATGCCCCTGAGGTACTTGAATATTTCTATCATGGCCCCTCTCCTCCAGTGAGTACATATTGAGGTCCCTTAATCTCTCCTCGTAAGTCTTGTGGTGCAAGCCCTGTACCATCTTAGTTGCCCTTCTCCAGACCGCCTCCAATCTGTTAATGTCATTTTGAAGGTGCGGCCTCCAGAACTGCACACAGTACTGCATGTGAGGCCTGACCAGGGTTTTGTATAACAGCATCACCACCTCACGCCTTCTGCTGGTGATACCCCTTGCTGTGCACCCCAGCATGCCATTGGCCCGCCCTGCTACCTTTGTACTCTGCTTTGACATTTTCAAGTCATCTGAAATAGTAACCCCCAGGTCTCTTTCCTCTTTGGTGACTGTCAGCACCCCCCCCTCCAGAGTCCTGGGTTACTGTGTCCCAGGTGCATAATTTTGCACTTCATTGAATTAAACCTCAGTTGCCACTCTGCAGACCATTTCTCACACTTTCCCATGTCCCTCCTCATTTTGTCCACCCCTTAAGGAGTATTCACCGTGTTGTAGATCTTTGTGTCATCTGCAGACAGGCAGGCAGACCTTTCCTTCCAACCCCTCTGCAGTGTCACTGGTGAAGACATTGAACAGAACTGGTCCAAGGACTGATCCCTGAGGTACTCTACTGGTCACCCTCGTCTCCCAAGATTGTACTCCATTCACCAGTATCCTATGTCTCCTTTCCATTAGCCCGCTCCTAAACCAGTTTACCACCTCGTCTCCCGTATTCAGAGTGCCCATCTTGTTAACCATCGTCCACTGTAGGACAGTGTTGAGGGCTTTGCTGAAATCGAGGTAGGGGATGTCCACCGCCCCCCCCCCGATTTATTTCCTTCATCACCCAGTCAAAGAAGTCTGAGATTTGTCTGACACGACCTGCCCGTTGTAAACCCATGTTGCCTAGGGTCCTGGGCACCAATGGCTTCTAGATGTCCCACTATCCTTTCCTTAAGCAGTGCCCCCATGATCTTCCCCACTACCGAGGTGAGGCTCACCAGCCTGTAGTTGCCTGCCTCCTTTCCACTGCCTGATTTGTGTAGAGGGATGACATGTGCCCTCCTCCAATCCTCTGGCACCACTCCTGTGTTAAGTGGCTTGGTGAACAATGCTACCAGAGGTTCTTTTAGCTCTCTTCGTAGCTCCCGTAGTATCCTTAGGTGTATGCCATCTGGTCCCATTGCTGTGTCCACCTTCAATTTAGTGAATTGTGTAGTGAACTGCCGTCTCCAAATAAATCAACAAGACTGCTGTACTAGCCGTAGTCAGTTATACTTTTCAGAACACTGTTAGAATCCAAAACAGTATCCTTTCTGCTATCAAATTAGCACTGTAGCTTTTCTACAAGTTTTCCTTCGTCGGGGCGGGGGGTCGTTAGATCAAAAAATGTAGGTTTTACCTCCGTAATATAGTTGGAACTTCGTGGGTACCATTAAATAGGGAGTAATGGCTTGTGCTAATGTGCATGCCCGGAATCACGGCTTTACATTTCAGAAAGAAAACTAAATATGTTACAGCTCTCTAGTTCTTGTAGCAGGTACTTTACTGTGCTCAGGAGACTGTAAACTGGTAGGAACACTGTTTGGTTCCCACCACTTACTAAAACCCGAGACTCATTCATGCACGAGTTTACGTCACCTCACCATTGCATGCGCCAGAGCCACAGTCTGCCCGAGATAAATTCAGGACAAGTAAATGCGAAAATTATTGAGGAATACAGCACTGAATGTGTGGTTTGTGTGGCACAGCCAGTAAGTATATCATGTGCATGCTGGCAGATATGTTCAGGTGTCATTTTAAAATTAGGCTTTAATCAGCTAAAGAGCCGACAGTGTCCCTTTAAATATGGCTGCCCCCAGGATTTTATCAGTATTCTCAGCTGTATTTGAAAACCTGCTATTGAACATCACATTTCATGTGACTAAGATCAACTTAAAAACAGAATTTGTGGCAGAAAAGGACCAGTAGGCCCACCTGGCCCCTTCCTAGTCTGTCTCCACAGATCTTGACTGGTCTGTGGCTGCCGTCCCTCTTTCCCACCTGTTTGCCAATATTCCTTATTGTCTTTCCCATGCATGCTTAAAGCTCCCTACTGTTTTCATGTTTTTGCCTCCCCCACTTCTGCTGGCAGTCTTTTCCAGGCATCTACAACTCTTTCAGTGAAGTAGTACTTCTTTACATCCTTTAAACTCCCCATCAGCTTTCTTGCATGCCCTCTGGTCCTGATGCTGTTTCTCATTTGAAAGAAACTCCCCTTCTGCACCCTGCTGACCCCGTGAGGTGCTTGTAGGTCTCTATCATGTCTCCTCTTGCTCTCCCCTCTTCCAGGGTATACAGGTTGAATGTACTTGCGTGAGGCAGGAAGTGCTCCCAGACTTCATGGTACACTGAGAACATCCGGGCTAATCCCAGGCCCTCACACTGAAACTCAGTCATGGTGAACATATAAGTATTGTTCCATATAAATGGATAGGGAAACAAAAATGAACAGCAAGGAAAAAAATGAGGAATTGAAAAGGAATGCAGAATGAAGTATATGTAGAAAATGGCTGCTTTAAAAAGGAAGCATTTGCATGTTTGAAAGTATTTAACATGAGCCCCTTTCACACGCTCTGTCAGTGCTGATGCAGTCTGCTTCTGCACACATTGTGTGCAATGATCTCGGGGCTCTTCCAGCGTTTCTTCTGTCTTTCCTGCTGGCCAAGAGCCCAAGACGTTGTAGTTGTGTGGGGGGGGGGGGAGTTCCTTATGGACAGTGTTGTGCCCGAGTTCAGCACAATATATCCTTAAATACTGGAAAGAAACGTGAGCTCAGGGAAACTTGTTTTTCTAAAACGAGTTAAAAACTACTTCAAAAGAGCTCTGAAAGTAGAACCATGATACTGGGCATACGCTGATGCATATTCGTATCAATTGGGATATGAATATGCGTTTCTGTATGCCCCGCATCACGGCCCCACTTTCAGAGCACTTTTAATGTATTTTTTAGCCCTTGTTTCAAAAAAGGAACAAGTTTCCCCGAGTTCAGCTTCATTTTTAGTATCTAAGGATATATTTAGCTGAACTCGCATATAACAGTGGATGCACGAGCCTCAGGAACGCGTATGGTGATCTACATCATGCAACATGGAGAATCTCTCGTGAGAGGCTCTTCACAAACCGATGTGAGCACTGTCATGCTTGTAGACAGCACCAGGTAGTGGCACGAAATGATAGAACAGAAACAACAAACCACCAAAAGCAGGGAAGGCCAAGACAGTGAATGCTTCCTTTGCATGCAGTGCTGGTTGCCTATACACAACAAGACTGGTAATGTTGCAGTTGCTGTGCACCACTAAATGCAGTGCAGAGCCTGTCATGTAAAAGGGGCTATGGTTTCCTGGTTTGCTGCTTAAAGTGATTTTAGTCTTTGAATAGCCAACAGTCAGTCATGCTATTCATGCATGCTGTTCTTTGAGACATGGTGGCCTTATGGCCAAAGCAAAACGTGTGATTTCCATTCATAGAAGATACTTTTGCTTTAGGAAGCCCGGTTGGCTGTAGCATTATGTTTTACAGTTATGGTGTTTCCATTTCTGCGCTGAACTAGTGGCTCCAGAGAGTGAATATTTTTGGATTTTGTCCCCCCCCACCCCCAAAATCATTTATTTGACATTGTTAGAACTTGATAGTGGATCAAGCATTATACATTTATACACCATGTAGTCCATTTCCTGGTACATTTTCTGTTCTGCAGCACTTGCAAAATGGAATGCAAAAGATCAAGTGGTGTGGATGCAGATTGCCTTCCTCTGATACTAATGTAACATCATTATTTTAATGGGTCTTCTCTGACCTAGCCCAGCCCACAGGAATGCCCTTGTACTGCAGAATTAGGTTTCCGAGCCCTCCGAGTAACGGCTCATATTGCTAAGCAGGATTGGCACTGATTTTCTGTGTAAGCTTGATTTCAACCAGCGGTGATATAAACTGTGGAGTCTGGCTTGGAGTGTGATCCCCCTGTGTTTGTGTGTGCCTGTGCGAGGCAGTATCTTGTTACATTTGCCCCTTGAGCTTTTTTGCTACTCCCCATCCTTTGGGGCTGCTACAGTCACTGCTTGCTGCCTCCATGTGGGAGGGTGGGAAAGTGTCTAATGTCGATCTATAGTTGGCTGATAGAAGGTGCACAACTGTGGTATGGTTCCCCCTTCCTGGTGGCCGAGTATCTCGCCTCCCTATTCAGCCTGCCCTCTTTCTGTTCCTGGGGTGAGGGTGGGGGACGGAGGACTGGAATTTGCTTGTGTACCCTGATCACTAAGATGGCAGTGTGCTCCGATGCTGCAGTCAAACCATAAGGCTAGCTAAAATGTTTTGAAAGTTGTTTAGAGGACACCAGTTGTAGTCTACATATAAGCCCTGGACTGGACTGAAAAGGGGAAAAAACACATTTCACCTGATCCTCACTTAACCCTTTCCTGTCCCAAGAATGCAGATGTTTATTAGTATAGTATTAGGCACCACATGGCACTGGAAATTCCAACCAGGGTGAGAGAATCTGCATGTAATCTTCATTGTCACTGGGATTTTTATGAACCACTGCAGCTAAAGCAACTTGAAATAGTTATAGCCAGGCAAAGACACTTACAGAGCAGCTTCAGTCCTTTTACAAACCTTTGTCCTTCTGGCAGACTGGTTAGATATTTCTTTACCCACTGAGGAAATCCATCAATTTTTGCATGTGTTGCTAGTGAGAAGATTATGAACTCAGCTGGCCTAGATATAGTCCTCAGCTGTGTTGTATTGTTTCTTTCTCATTAAAATTGGAATTGTTGTATGTTCTCTTACTGTGACTGGCTAGTCATTAGAGTGGAAGGAAGGTTAAAGAAAAAAACGGTAATAATATTCCTTTACTCCTCCACAAATTGAGCTGAGCTGGGAGAAGTTTGTTTGAAATACATAATTTTATTCTTCTGTTTCAGCCCCTGTTTCCGACTCCCACGTGGTACATATCCAACTCCCACATTGTTCTTCTGCTGCAGGACTGCCTTTTCTGGCGTGTTTTCATTGCTTGGCTCTGAACTAGAAAGCTCTGTTTGAAAGCCAACAATACGATACAATGTAATTTTTTTTAAATGCTTCACAATGAAAATAAACATAGAAACATAGGAAATGTCAGAAGAAGCAGACCATTTCACCATCCGGTCTGTCCTGTTATACTCTATCCCATCTTTGGACCTATTGTTTTAGTCTGGGGTTTTTATCTCACTTCCTGACCCATTGCTATCCCTTGAGTAACTATTAAGCCTTTTACTTGGTCCCGGCTGTGCTTGAATTCATTATTGGTTGCACCCACCAACTCTGCTGGTAGGCTATTCCACGGCTCAACCATACTCTCCGTAACCCAAAAAAAAAAATGTTCTGTCCAGGTTGGCCCTGAATCATTGTGGATACTCTGTGCTGCCTCATATCCAGGACTCCAGAACTGGCACAGTGTTTCAGATGTGGCCTTACCAGTGATCTAGAGAGAGATTAGTATACCTCTTCCTTCTTTTGTCAAATCTCCTCCCAGCATGCCCCAGCATTCTCAGTGTGTTGCTGTAGGCCTTGTTCCATTGGTTAGATTGTTTGTTTTAGGGAGTCGCTTATGAGGACTCCCAGGTCCCTATCATCAAAGATAGTATTCAGCTTAACTCCTCCCAAACAGTCGTCTCTCCTGGGGTTCTTATTCCCTAGTGCATCACTTTGCTCTTCTTGGCACTGCATTTCGACTCAAAGCAGGTTTTGAGGGCTGCAGTCAACCAGTGCGCAACACCCCAAGCATCAGTAATAGTTGATAAAAGTTTTTTTTAGTGGTCCTGCAATTACACATTTAATATAAGTTTACTGCCATATTTATAATGTTGGTCCTGTCAGTTAAACCAGAGGCTGATTAGGAACTAAAGCATTTAATAGATTTCACATTCTTTAAATACATTCAGTATATCACACAAAGTAATCTCTGTTAGCAGTATCAGTACTGTTTAAATCCTGTGTTAGGATGATCACACTGCTTGATGTGTAACATGCGAGAGCTTCACCTTTCAGTGCTGGTCTGACAGAGCTCACTCTCTTGCAGCACTGTTCTAGTTTGCCACTGCCTCGTATCATGACCTCATGTGTCCTCACATCCTCATGGCGTCAGATGTATAGAGTGCCTATACAGGAGCACTGCACGCCAGTGGGCAGCCGTTTGTGGAAATGGCCACAGCCTCCTGATTATCATAACTAATGATATTAAATTTGAAATTGCAGGACCACTCCCTGTGATCAAGCTGGCACGGGTCAGCAAAATATTGGGGCAGCAGTTTGATGGCCAAGCAAATAACAGTTTGAAAATGAAAAACCTTTCATGAACTATTACTGTTGTTTGAAGTGAACCTTGGATTGAATTTCAACTGCCAAACCTCGTACCACCTCTCTAATATTTGCAGGTCACTTCACCACTCTCTTATGCTTTCCTCACTGTCTGCCCTGCACCAGAGCTTATTGTCATCTGCAAAAAGATGCATTTTCCTCTGTATTCCATCTCCTGTGCCCCTGATGAACATATTAAAAAGCATCTGACCCAGCGCTGAACCTTATAGCACCCCACTCATGACCCCCTGCATCTCCCTTGTCTTGACCCCATTTACCACCACCCTCTGCTCCACCCCCCCCAGCTACCCACTCATGTAACTAGGTCTTTCAGTGCACTCAAATCCTATAACTTATTCAGCAGCCTTCTACGCAGCACTGAGTCAAATGCCTTGCTGAAGTTGAATTAGAGTAAATGCACTGCTTGTCAATTATCCGCTGCCTGTTACCCAGCCAAATAACACTTACTAGGTTGATCTGACAAGACCTTCCTGTCATGGGCCCATGTTGCTTACTATCCTGGAATCCATTTTTCTCCAGGGAGTCCAGTAGGTCCTCTTTGACTAGTGTCTCTATTGGTTTATCCACAGTGGAGGTTAAACTGTCAGGCCTGTAGTTTCCTGGTTGCTCCTCGTCTCCTCCCTTGTGGAGTAGAACTATGTCCACTTCCCTCCAGTCTCTCCCCCACCACCGAATGCCATGAGCTACTGAATATTCCTCCAGGTGTTCAGTTAGTTCTGATGCCAGTTCCCTGAGCACCCTTGGGTGCATCCCTTCAGGCCCTGTAGCCTTATTCGTTTTCAGAGCTGCAATCCCTGTTTAGACCATTTCTCCCATAATTACCACCTACCCCATTTCTGAGACCCCATTGCAGCAGCCTTTATGCCTCTTTCAGGCAAAAGCACAGTCTTTCACTGGGAACAGTGAGCAGAAGTTGTTGTGAAGATGGCTACCTTCTGCTCATCGTCCTCTAGTACCCTGGCCACCTCCATCAGCCTAACAATTTTCTTTTTTTCCTTAATGTATCTAAAGAACTGTTCTCCCTTGACCCCTCCACAGTATGCAGTTGTGTGTCTGCTTTTGTGTCCGTGACTGCCTTCTTTGCCTCCCACATCTTTAACTGATATTCGGTCCATTCCCCTTCTCACTGTTGCTCCTTGCATTTAATTAAGGCCATTTTTATTGCCCTCACTGCCTCCCTGAGCTTCTGCGAGAACCAATTTTGTCTCTTGTGCCTGTTATTCTTTGGTGACTGTTCTCAAGCATAACTTAGTTGCCTTGAGAATGATGCCTTTAATTACTCCCCACCTCTGTTCCGTTCCCCTGATTTCTTCTGCTCCTCTCAACTTATCTTTGACTGATTCCCTCATTTGGTCAAAGTCTGCTCTTCTGAAATTTAGAACCACAGCCTTTGACAAGGGGACACTGGTAGGAGCCATTTCAAACCACATGGTATAATGGTCACTGGAGCCCCAGTGGTTCCTCAAACAAAAATGAAAAGAAACCTACAGGGAAGAATTATACAACACTACAAAATGGTAACAGTTGATGCTACATGGCATTTTCCGTTGTGTGTACGATATTAGAGGCAATGTATTTTCAACAAATAAGGGAAATTTTTTTTTTTTTTTAAGAAGGCTCACACAGCTGATTCTTATTTCTAGGTGCGTTCCTGGAGCACAGGGAGGTTAAGTGACTTGCTTGGGGCCCCAGATTATGCAACTGGAGGTTGCAGGAATCAAACCAAAGTCTGCTGGGTCACAAGGTTCACAGCTTGGTGCTGTAACCTTTAAGGCTGTATTGCTTAGATTTGATGACAGCTGGCTAGCCAGTGAAATATGTAAGAAGAAATCTAAATTGGCCAAGAGAGAGGTAATTAGGAATGGAATGCAAAAGAAAAAAAAGATACATTTTTAGCATCCCAGAGTTTGGAATGAGCCTGAAGTTTCAGGGGAGGAGGACCGAGTATCCCACATGATGCTGTCCTCCAGGGAGGGGGAGTTGCGGACTCTGGAATACCACCACCTGATGTAGGCTGCCTCAGAGCATGCGCCAGGGTGGTCTGGGGAGTAAATATTGTGAAAAACCCTGCTAGTGCGCATCATGATGTTGGCACCCCTTGCTGATTCAACTGGCATCTCAGATTCCCATACACAGGACAGACCAGATTAGGGGGTGCTTTCCCACCTCATGATGGAGCCTACTACAGCTGCAGAAGCTGCACTGTGGACCACCTGGAGACCCTAAGTCAGAGTCAGAGAAGGGAAGGACAGGGTTGGAGGACACCTGAGCAGAGGAGGGCTGCAACAGTCAATGGGGAATAATCATATAGCTATATCTGTGTATCTCTATCAATTATCTATTGCAAAAACTAACTTATCTACTGGGGTTGAAACACAAAGCACGAAAAGTAAAGGAATTAAAAATTAGTCAGAAGTCTCTGGAACCTTTGCAAATTGGTGTTGTGGCATGGTGTTCCTCAAGATATGTATGATCATGTGACACAGTGTTGGCATTGCCCTTATCAGTACTCTCTGTTCAGACATTACAGTGCGTTTGCTTTGGATAACAAAACAGTGCCGATATTAGGGTAATACCTACACTGCATTGCGTAATTGTTCAAACTCTGAGGAACACCACGGCACTGATTGGCAAAGGTTCCAGAGAGATTTGACCCTAGTTTGTTATATCTGTACTTTTGGTACGTTGTTCTTTAACTCTAATATAGATGCATTAATATAGTATTTTCAATTAATTTCCTTACTATTTGTAAAACATATGTAACAACTGATATCTTTAGCCTTTCTTAATCCCCATAATGAATGGTGCATAATGATGGTTACTGTGCCAGACCTGTAGCTTTCTTTGTGAGTGGTCAGCAGAGCCACACACACGAAGTGAATGCATGTGCAACAGACTTCAGCTGCATAATTACAGACATGGTCCTACATACCCGTGTAGATTTTTGTCATTTTGAGACTGTCACAAAAGTATGTTTGTATCTAACAAAAGCAGTTTTGGAAGTCATGAAAGCATCTTCATGTGTAGCAGAAGCAGGGCCTGTTTTCATTATATTTGAGCCTAATTGCATTAGTATTTTAAAGTTAAAAAAAAACCAAAACTTAAAGAATCAACCTTACACCCCACACTGTTGACCACACAAGTTTTAGACTTAACTTCCAACAGATGTTCTTGTTTCTGATGTGCAAAGCTCTGTTCTTTTTCACACTTTTGTGATTGCTAAGACTGATTAAAATGAATCTGCGAGTCACAAAGGCAAGTTCACGAGTCACAAAAGCAGAGTTTGTTTTAATAAGATGTAGCAACCTAATTTCATTAATACTTTAAAAACTATTTTTTTCACAAACAATTAGAGTCAACCTTACTACACCCTAAACTTTTCACGTGCAAAGATTTATTTTCTTTCCCCCACTTTTTTGAGTGCTAAGGCTTGTGAAAATCGGGGTCTTATTTCACAAAAGTGGGTTACTACTTATGAAATGAAAGTGATGTGCACCAGTTTTACAAACATTGAATTACGACAAAATTATGAAAAAATGAACTGTGCATGGGCAAGAAATGAAATATGGCAAGTGCTTTAGAGTCAGCTATTACATCGGACTATGTTTAACATCAGCAGTTCTTCACAGTCCTTTTGCGCACTGCAAATACTGCTAAAGAAAACCTCCTTTTACTCCGTGCAGCCCTTGCGGCTGCCAGAGATAATGCAGCCAACCGGCTGGTTAGCTGCTGGGAGAGCCATACTCTCCCCTGTGATCTGTGGTAGGCCCCCCCCCCGATCGCCAGTCCTTCCGTCAACAGCACGATCCCTGGTGCTACTGGTCACCTCTCTCTCTGATCACCAGTCCCTAATATAAAAAAAGAATCCCTGTTGCTGGTGATCCTCCCCCCGATCACCAGACCCTAATAGAGAAAAGAGTCCCTGGTGCTAGTGGTCCACCCCTCCCGCCAATCGCCAGCCTGGACTTAAAAAACAAAAACAAAAAAACTCCCTGGCATCCACTAGTCCCCCGGTCTCCCCCGGCACCAATGCATGACCATGGATTGTAGTGTCCCTACTCCCTGGCATCTAGTTCCTTCCCTGCATGGCACGAGCACTTACCACCCCAGTCCCTTTGGGGTATTCTCCGTGCCAGAGTGCATTGGGTTGGTTTATCGCCTTTTCTCACACCTTCGACTGGCCACCATATTCCAGGTAGGGAGCATGCCTCTCATTTATAGGACAGGCACGATCCCTGCCTGGACATACGGAAGGCCAGCTGAGGAGGTGTGAGGAAGGCTGTGCTGGTCATCGTTGGCATCTGCGGACTGAGGATACTGGTAAGGGACGGAGTGTGCTTGTGCTGCGATGGGGGTATTAGACACCAGGGAGTAGGGTATGTGATCCGTGGTTGTGGATCAGTTCCAGGAAGGGGGTTGGGACCACTGGATGCCAGGGAGAGTGTTTCTTTTAAAGTCTGGGCTGGCTATCAGTGGAAGGGGATCACTAGCACTAGGGATTTTTTTTGGTATATTAGGGCTGTTGATCTGGGTGGGGTGGGGTGGGAGACCACCAGCACCAGTGAATCTTTTTATTTATTTTTTTAATATTAGATGCTGGTGATCAGAAGGAGAGGGGACCACCAGCACCAGGGAATCTTTTTTTTTTTTTTTAATATTAGATGCTGGTGATCAGAAGGAGAGGGGACCACTAGCGCGAGGGAATCTTTTTTTATATTAGGGGCTGGTGATCGGAAGGAGAGGGGGACCTCTAGCGCGAAGGAATCTTTTTTTATATTAGGGGCTGGTGATCGGAAGAGGGGACCTCTAGCACTAGGGAGTCTTTTTTTTTTATATTAGGCTGGTGATCGGAGGGAGGATGGAGATCACTAGCACCAGGGATTATTGTTTTACCTTAGAGGCTGGTGTGGTGGGGGACCAGTAGCACCAGGGATAGCTACAGCTATCATGGATGGCGTGGGGGGTGGCGCCATGCTGTCGGCCTCTGTTACTCATGCAAATGGCCCCTTAGTGTCTTGCATGCCCAGTGGGCTCATTTGCATGGGTACCTTTGAAAATTGCAGACAGCGCTCCGGCGCTATCAACACTTGAGGCCCATTTCGGGAGCCATGTTGGGATGGCGCTACCTTACTAAGCACTGCGCCGACATGGCCCTATATTCAGTGGGGTAGCGCCCAACTGAATATACCATCCTGGGACCCTTGGGCACTTGCAACGCGCAGTACAGACCGTTGCACTATGCTTTGCACATTACTGAGTACCAGGCCTATTGTATTTTGTCTCGGAGGATATGACATTCTGATCCCTTCTATTTTCTGATTCTAAAGCACTGCCACAGCGTGCTGATGTTAAGTGTTGGCGACTGTTCAGAGTGGGCCGCAGCACACTTTTTGGAAGAGAATGGGGTCATCCTTGAAGTTACATTATTCACACATTAGACTGCCTTTTGTGCCACTGCTCAGTTATTGTTATTAAACATTTTGCAAATTAAAGCTGTTGCAGTTGATAGGGGTAAGGCTACTTGCCCCCTTTCTTTGGCATTTAATGAATTGAGAATGATGGGTGCTCTTTAGGCATGGGTGTTTGTCAGCACTCAGAGTGGGATATAATCAGTGCTGTGCAGCAGGAGGGTGTATATGATGAACCCAAAGTCCTTTCTCCCACCACAGTGCAAACGTACTATGTTACACTCCAGATCTGGATCTCTTTTTACAGAGGCTGTTTAATCTTTGCAGCTGAGACCCCAACTTGTTGCATCTTTGTCTGATATAGCTCACCAGGAAAATCATGCGTCATCTCAAAGGAAAATGTATTTATTTATTTAAATTTTGGTGACCGGGTGGGCCCACTGAGACAGAAACGGTCCCTTTTTCAGGGGCAACCCGGAATTAATTACATACATCTATAAACATAACAAAATACATAAATGTCATTTCACAATTAACAGTCAATATAGACATACTGACCCAGTCAAGGATACAATAACAGGTTAATTACAATCAGTATCAATAGGAGTAGAAGTACTGTTTTACACAAGACAATCACAATCAGACTGATGTCCCAATAAGGTTAGATCGGCTGCAGGGAGTCTGATAGACTCAGTGGTAGCAGTTGCAGAGGCTCAAATCCAACAGGTGGGCTTTAAGACGTTTCTTGAAGCCCCCAAGGGAAGTACATTCCTGGAGATTACTAGGGAGACCATTTCAGATAGGAGGGGTGAAGGCAGCATAGGACCGGAGTCCTAGGGCAGTCCTAATACTAGGGACATGGAGAAGCTGGCGGCCAGAGGATTTTGGTGTTCTCCCATTCTTTTTGGGAGCTAATGTGTTAATTAGGCTAGGAGGGGTGCCATTTTGCTGGAGTTTAAATGCAAGGCAGAGTGATGGATATGATGATCTGCCGTCTAGAGAAGACCACCTAAGAGATAACAGTACCTTGCAGTGATGCTCCCGTGGTGACACCCCTGCAGCGAAGCGCTCTATCCTGTGATACGGTATTTTTAGCCTTTGCATTTCAGAACTTCTTACAGATTGTAGTAAAGGGGCCATATATAGAAAGGTTGGAAGGAGTATACCAATGGAAGCCTTAAGTTTGGATTCACGAGTGAGGAAAGGGCTGAGGCGATATAATAGACCTAACTTTTGGTTGAGTTTCTTGGTCAGATGGTCGATGTGGCTTTTAAAGGAGCAGTCTTCGTCTAAGTATACCTAGGTATTTGATACAATTGATCACTTCAAATTTTGAGCCATTGGAAAGAGCTGGGGACAATAAATGTAAACGAGTTGGACCTAGGCTTTTAGGGCCAAATAGCATGGCTTTGGTCTTTTTACTATTTGGAACTAATTTATTAGCAAGAAACCAATTCTCAAGTAGACCAAGGTCTTGACTAAGAAGGTTGTTTATTTGGAGAGTGTCTCGAGAGGAGCTATAAAGCACGGCATCATCTGCATGTAAGGTCACCTTGACCCCTCCACAATGTTGAGGCAAATCATTAATAAATAGGGAAAACATTAGAGGTCCCAAATACCATAAATTAACCCCCAAAAAAAAGTTGTTCTGCTGAACAACCTTAAAAACATTTTTCAACATTGATTCGTCTGTTATATATCTTTGTTGTAGTGCTCTGTAACTTGTCCTGCAAAGTGATACCCACAACTGTCTACTGGGTTGTCAGCGCATGTCCGCTGCTCACTCTATGCAAATGTGAGTTGCCAGATCTGCCATTGGTCTGGTTCATAGGTTTTCCAGAGCTCTGTATAGACTGAGGTCCATTATAGCTCGCTGTTATCACTAATACCCCATTATGTCATTTTTAGTTAGATGAGCATCCAACTGTACCTTAAAGCTAGACACACTACCACTAGCCACTACTTCTAGAGGGAGCTCTTTCCAGATTTTTGCTACCCTTATAGTAAATCAATGTTTCTAGGGACATGGATATGTTGTTCATCCACACTGTCTGGCAGGTATCCTTGCCGCTTTAACTCTTGCCGGAAGGTCTTCAAGCTGGCTCCTCCCACCCACCCGGGTGGTAAAACTCTCAGCTCCGCCCCATGACGCCAGATCTTCCTTACAGCTTGGAAGCTCAGGTTCCCTCCTTAGCACTCTGCGTTTGAGACTGGATCCTAATTCTTCAGTTCGTCCGAAATTGATTTTGAAGTTTTTCAAACTTCGGTCTTCCTTTTCCCGCGTGGCTGCAATGGACAAATCTGTTCCCGGCTTTCGGAGGTGCCCCTGCGGGCAGAAAATGTCCAGGACAGATCCGCACTCCACGTGCGTCTACTGCTTAGGCCTAGATCACGACCCGCAGGCTTGCGAGTTGTGCCGTTCCTTTTCGGACAATGTTCTGGATGATCCGCTGCCCGTTTAAAGCTTCGGGCACCCGAAGGCGTTTTCCGCGGTGAAATCCAAAGAGGCTGGTTGGGTGGTGTCCATGGTAGCTGGCTCGGCTGAGCAGTTCGAGCAGATGATCGCCCTTGAGGAGGAAGCGGCCCAGGCCGCATCTTCTCTTCCTCGGCCGCTGCATTTATCCCGCTCTCTCTGAGTTCCTCTTATACAGCTTCATTCAAGGAGCTTTGTCAGTCCCTTTCCACGAAGGGAGAGGGGCCTTTGGGACATTCTTCTCGGCCCAAGAAAAGAGAGTCGAAAGGTAAGTCCCACCGTCGGCGTTCCTGGGAGCGGGCGAAGTCGAGATTTTTCTTGATCCGTTAGACGGGCTGTCGACTGGAGAAGCAGACAACCCTACTTCACCGGTTCTCCCGGTGGATACCGAGGATCTGCCTGCTCCTTCGGGACCGCAGTCCCGGTTAAAGTTCCGAACGAGGGAAGGCGGTATCCCCGCCTCTTCCCAGACCCACCCTTGTCCACCCGGGGTCTCGTCTCGAGCCGCAGACCTCTTCGGTCCAGCCGTTCTCGCCCAACATCGGCGGTCTCGGTCTCGTTATCAAGTAAGCGCGACGCCCGCCTTCCCCGCCCTCCTCGGAGAGGCTTCGACGCAAGTTGCGCCGTTGCTACGATGATTTGATGTGGCAGCAGTTGCTGCTATCCGGGCCTAAGCCGACCCCGGCTAAGACCCCGGCTGTCAAGTGGCTGTCGCCAGAACGGCCGAAGCAACCTCTTGTTCCAGTCGAGTTGCCCGCCCCAGGGCCAGTTGCTAAGCCGAAACCAGCTGGTCCACCGATTGTGGTGGAATCTCCGCCTCCACAACCAAAGTCCGGGGCACCGACCAAGAGTTCTCAGTCGGGTCATGGCCTGCCCCACAGGTTGTCAGTTACCCTCACTCCCGACCGTTCTCGGCAGGTGGAGGGTGGCTTAGGGCCGAGGCAGCTCTTCGCAGACTCTTCGGAATCCGACGATGATTCCTCCCTGTTCTCCAGGCAGTGCGATCTGGAGTCCTCCGGAGGCCAGTCAGTGGACGATAGCCCATCGTCCTTCTTGGGTCTGCTTCGGCTCATCTCGGAGTCCACCGGGATGCAGCTCGAGCCCGTGTCCAAACGGGCCAAGTATCCCCTGCGGAGATTCTGGACCGAGGGATTCTCCTACGGAGGCCTTTCTGGTGGCTGAGGCCATTGTTGGCCCAACCTGAGCTTTGGCAGCGCCTGTTTCCTGTCCAGCGCCTTGCGCCAGGAAGTATGCGGTCCCTACGGCTCTTGCCTGTTTTCGAACACCCTCCGCAGAGGGTTAGTCACCGACAGCGCCTTCCAGCGCTCCGTAACGCTTGGGACGTGATAAGCCCCCGACAAGGAATCCAAAAGTTGGACTTTGCGGGCACAAGTGTACACTGCGCCTCCCTCGGCCTCCGACAGGCCAGCTCGGCCGCATGGATGGCACACTTCTCCCACGCCCTCATGGGCTCCCTGGATGAGGTTGTTCTCATCTCCCGCCTGACCTGCAGACCACGGTCCGCCAGGTGTGGGACCAGGGCAGGCGGTGGCGTCAGCAGCTCCAGACTGCTCTGGACATAGGTGATTCCTGTGCCAGGTCAGTAGCGGCCGCAGTGGCCATGCGACGCAGGGCGTGGCTGAGGATATCCACTTTCATGGCGGATACCCAGCACAAGTTGGCGGACGTCCCTTTCTTGGGGACTGACCACTTCGGCCCTGGAGTGGAGGGACACCTCCAGCGGATCGAAAAGTCCAATGCCACTCTGGACTGAGTCACTTCCGCCCAGAGGGACAAAGGCCGCAGTCAGCAGCAGAAGTCCTTTCGTCCTTCAGTCCCTGCTCCTCGACCGGCCCAGCAGCACCAGCAACAGGGCCAGCAGGCTCGCGCTTGGCGTCCCAAACCCAAGCCGACGGCTTCCTCCAACAGGAAGCAAGGAGGTAAAGGCCCAGGAGGTCCCTCGGCCGGTCCTTCCTCAAGCCTGCCCAGTGACGGGTTGAGGGGCGCCGCCTCAACTCGCTACCCCCTGGGTTCCCCGTGGGGCAGCTCCGCCACTTCCTTTCCACCTGGTCCACTATCACCACAGACCGCTGGGCATTGGAGGTGGTAGGAAAAGGCCTGCCTCTGGAGTTAGAGCAGGTTCGCCATTCTGAGCCATCACGCCTCGGGGGGCCACGGGGTCCGCAGCCTCGTTGCTGGCCCGCTGGGCCGACATTGCCCTGCTCCTCGAAAAAGAGGTAATCAGGAAGGTGGCGGATCCTCCTTAAGACTTGGGGTTTGTGTTCAGGTACTTCCTGGTCCCAAAACGGATGGGTGGGGGGGCTGGCGCCCCATTCTCGACCTGCACGACCTGAACAAGTTCCTAAGGTCTCGAACCTTCAGGATGGTCACTCTGGCTCAGATTATCCCATCCTTGGAACGAGGCGTGTGGTTCTGCTCCCTGGACCTCCAGGACATGTTCTTTCACGTCCGTCCCATCAGAGATTCCTCCGCTTCAGAGCAGAGGGATCCCTTTACAAGTTCCGAGCCATGCCCTTCGGCCTCTCCCTAGCTCCCAGGGTCTTCACCAAATGCATGTCAGTGGTGACAGCATTCCTGTGGCGCCGAGGGGTCCGGGTGTACCCTTACCTGGACGATTGGCTGATAGCAGCCCCCTCCAGGCAGGAGGTGGAGTGGTCCAGAGATCTGGCCCTCCAGGTTTGCTCTCAGGTTGGCCTCCTCATCAACGAGGCCAAGTCGGAACTCATGCCAAAGCAGGTGATTCTGTTCATCGCGGCAGAGCTTGACTCTCAGCGAGCCAGAGCATGGCTCCCAGCGGACAGGGCCGAGGTTCTTTCCTCCTTTGCCCAATCATTTCTGGTTGGGCAATTGCGCCCTGCCCGGGACTTCCTGAGCCTCCTGGGCCTCATGGCGGTCTGCACCAACGTGGTCCGTTGGGCCCGTTGGTACATGCGTCCCCTTCAATGGGGACTGGCCAGCCAGTGGTCACAAGCCGCGACCCGTTGGACCGGCCCGTGACAGTGACCCAGGAGATGTGGAATGCTCTCCAGTGGTGGATCATTCCAGCTCATCTGCAGGAGGGTATCCTGTTCGTCCGCCCCGAGCCGACGGTCTCTCTCTTGACCGACGCATCTCTGATGGGTTGGGGTGCCCATCTGGGGGAACACCGAGCGCACGGCCTCTGGTTCCCTCGGGAGTCCCGATGCCACATCAATCTGCTGGAGCTCCTAGCGGTCCGTCTAGCTCTCACCGCCTTCGCTCCGGTTCTATGGGGTCAAGTGGTTCAGGTCCAGACGGACAACACCACGACCATGTACTGTCTGAACCGCCAGGGTGGGACGCGCTCCCTGCTGTTGTGCAAGGAAGCTCTGCGCATTTGGTCCCTAGTGCACAACCTGGAGGCGGATCTCCTAGCCACTCATGTGGCAGCAGCCTCCAACACCCTGGCCGATGCCCTAAGCTGGATAGGGGCTGCGTCTCACAAGTGGTCTCTCTTGCCGGAGGTAGTACAAGATCTCTTCTCCCACTGGGGCACCCCTCAGGTGGATCTGTTTGCCTTCAGGGAAAATGCGAAGCTGAGTCTGTTCCATGCCCGCCCCCCCTCAGCAGGGCTCGCTGCAGGGGGATGCCTTCTCGAGGCCGTGGACCCCGGGCCTCTTCTACGCCTTTCCCCATTTCCCTTGATCCACAAGGTGCTTTTCAAGGTGAGGAGGGACAAGGCACAGGTGATTCTGGTAGCCCCAGACTGGCCCCGCCAGTTCTGGTATCCAGATCTCCTCAGCCTCAGCTCCAGGCTCCTGAGGCGGCTTCCAGCCCGCCCGGACCTGATCTCAGTCAATCAGGGAAGGTATTCCATCCGAACCTTCAATCCCTGCACCTGACGGCCTGGTTCCTGAGTGGCTAGAGTTCCAGGCCTTGGGTCTTTCCGATGAGGTCCTCAATGTCATTGAGGCATCCCGTAAGGAGTCGACCAGAAAATGCTATGCCTTCAAATGGAAGAGGTTTTCCATTTGGTGTCAGGGGAAGGGCTTGAACCCTTCCGACTGCCCCTTGGCAAGCATTATGGACTACCTATGGTCCCTTTCTCAGCAAGGGCTTCGGTCGACGACCCCTAAGGTGCACCTGGCAGCCATCTCTGCTTACCGGGCGCGGGCCGGCAAGCAGTCAGTGGCACAGGAGAAGGTGGTCGGGCGCTTTTTCAAAGGCCTTGACCACATTTCCCCTCCAGTGTGAGAACCTCCACCTCCGTGGGATCTACTGCTGGTATTGGCCAAGCTCATGGGAAAGCCATTCGAACCAATGCACAGGTGTGATCTTTCACACCTGTCGTGGAAGACCGCCTTCTTCGTGGCTATCTCGTTAGCCAGAAGGATGGGAGAGCTCCAGGCGCTTTCCATCGAGCCTCCCTACCTGGTCTTTCACAGGGACAAGGTTGTCCTGCGCCCTCACCTGAAGTTCCTCCCGAAGGTGGTGTCGGAGTTTCACCTTAACCAGGTGTTGACTCTGCCGGTGTTCTACCCCAATCACACCTCGGAGGCCGAGTATAGGCTCCATACTTTGGATCCTAGAAGAGCGCTCGCTTATTATAAGGAGCGGATGGCTGAAATTCGGGGAGAGGTTCGCCAGCTGTTTGTCACCTACACTGAAGCCGCAGCTGGCAGACCTGCAGCAAAGCGGACGATAGGCAGGTGGATCACCTCCTGCATAGAGCTCTGCTACAGGTTGGCGGGCATGGAGCCTCCCAGAGGGATAAGAGATCGTTCTACCCGCCATACCGCTGCATCGGTAGCTGCTTCCAGGGACGTCTCTATCCAGGATATCTGCAGGGCTGCTACCTGAAAGTCGGCACATACCTTCATTACCCACTACCACATCGACCTCGAGTCACACCGGGATGCTGGTTTTGGGGCCTCAGTTCTCCAATCTCTCTTTCCCAAGTAAGTATCGGGGGAGGGGTGCGCCTTGCCTCCCTCCTCCCGGAGAACTGCTAGGAGTCTGCCAGACAGTGTGGATGAACAACATATCCATGTCCCTAGAAATACAGGTTACTCACTTGTAACAGGAGTTCTAGGAATGGTATATGTTGTTCATCCACACACCCACCCGACCTCCCCGGCTTCGACGCACAACCTGAGCTCCCAGCGGGCCAGATCTGGCGTCATGGGGCGGAGCGGAGAGTTTTACCACCCGGGTGGGTGGGAGGAGCCAGCTTGAAGACCTTCCGGCAAGAATTAAAGCGGCAAGGATACCTGCCAGACAGTGTGGATGAACAACATATACCATTCCTAGAACTCCTGTTACAGGTGAGTAACCTGTATTTCCTTTTAGTGGTGTTGAATCTTTCAGCTTCAATTTGTAGTTGGTGAGATCTTGTACTATAACTCTTTCTTTAAGCTGTAATCCCAGGAGATCCCACAACTGGGTGTCAGTGAGGGGCTCTATACAGCAAGCACATGTCCCCCCTCATACGTAGGAATTCCCAAGGAGTACAGCCCCAGAGTGTCTAGCCTGGATTGATATTCCAGTCCTTGAGCCTCCTTGATTCTATGTGTTGCTCGTCTCTGGACGATCTCCAGGGCCTGAATCTCCCCCTTGCTACCTGGGGACCAAAACTGAGCACAGTACTCCATGTGCGGCCGCACCAGGGATGTGTAAAGTGGCAGCAATACATTCTTATTCCTGCATTTAATGTGTTTATTAATACAGTGTAATATACTGCTAACTTTTTTTAATTATTTGATTGCACTGTGACTTGAATCTAAGATCTTTCGTGATCCTGATGCCCAATTCTCTTTCATCTTCAACAATAGTAAGCTTTCTCTCCCCCCCCCCCATAAATAATCTTCCTGCCTGTTCTTTTTACCAAAGTGCATCACATTACATTTATCCACACTGAATAATAATTTCTTCTCATTTGGCCATATTTCCAGGTCTGTTTAAAGCTTGTTGCAGGATGTCTGCATCCTCGGGAGTATCCACGATGTGCCCAATTCTTGTGTCATCAGAAAATTTAGACAACCATAAACCTACAATAGTACTCATGGAGGAAATGTAGGCATTAAACAGGCATTGCCCCAGTACCGAACCCTGTGGCATCCCACTAGTCACATTGTCCCACTCAGAATATGTCCCTTTTACACTAACTTTTTGCTTCCTGTCGGAGAGCTATGCTTCTATCCAACGTGATACTTGCCAGCAATTCCATGTTGTATCAAAGCATCGACAAGTTCCCCATAAGGTACTTTACTGAAAGCCTTGGAGAAATCTAGGAAGATAACATCCACCAAATGTCTATCATTCAAGGCTTTACTAATTTCCCCCACCCACCCCCCATAAAACTCCAATAGGTTGGTCTGACATGACCTGCCACGACTAAATCCATGTTGGGTACTATCCAGGGCATTTGTTAGCTCAAGATGGCTAGTTATATGATCTTTAATGATGCCTTCCAGGATCTTCCCAAACACAGCTGTCAAGCTAATGGGTCTGTAATTTTCCACCTTATGTCTGGTACCCTTCTTGTGGATTGGTACCACAACTGCCTGCCTCCAGGCCTCCAGGACCATCCCTTCATCCAATGATTTCTGGTATATAGATGTAATAGTACCTCTGCCAGTTCCTTGATAATTCTAGAATGTAAACCATCTGGGCCTTGTGACTTATTTTGATCAATATTCTGGAGTCTCTTAAACACATCATCCTTCGTAATATTGGAACTTCTGTTAACAGCCTGGTCTAGATGGTCTGACTTGGGGTAGGTCTTTTTGTTAAAAACTGAAGCAAAAAAAGCCCTTGTATAGCTCAGCCATGGCTAACTTATCAGTAATCATGCTACCATCTGGGCCTTTTAGGGGTCCAGTTAATTTACCTGCCCCCCCCTCTGATTATTAATGTAAGTATAGAAGGTTTTATAATTATCTTGGAACCTTCGGGCAAGCATAAGTTCATGTTTTTGTTTAGTTTTCCTAATGCTAGATTTTGATTTTTTTTTAAGAGCATTTTATAGGTGTCCCAACATTTACTATCTCCGCTCTTCTTAGCACTTGTGAAAGCCTTATTTTTCTTTTTGATTAGTTTCCTAACTCCCAGTGTCAACCACTGTGGCCATGATTTGCTTGTCCCCTCATATTTACATATAACAGGAATATGTGCTTGCGTAAGGGAAGTTACTTTGCTTGTCATGAGTTCCCACATTTGTGCTAGTGGCTGGTTATCAGATTCCTTTTCCCAGTCCCATGTGGCCAGGTCACATCTCATGGCATCAAAATTTGCTTTGTTGTAATTATATACTATAGTACTGCCAGTGTCTTTACCCAGCGTACCCATGTATCTGAAACTAACCATGGCGTGATTACTAGACCCCGGGGGTGCTGAATAATACAGTCGTAGATGTTATCTACTAAATTGCTTAAGACGAAGTCTAAAATGTGATTGCCTCTGGTATTTAATGTGACGAACTGGTGCATACCTGCCAAATTAAAGGCATCTAAAAAATGTGTTTCCTCTGCAGTTTCCGCTTGTAAGGTATCCCACTTAATACCGGGAAGGTAAAATCCCCATGTAATTTACAACTGTCAGTAACAGTTATTTTGTTGATAAAATCTAACAGTTGTAAGTCATTCTGATGTGAGCTGGAGGGGGGTCTATAAATCAGGCCCAAGTTAATATTGGCAGCATGTGGGGGGGGATCTTAACCCATAATGTCTTGGTACCATCCCAGTAGGTAGTATCTATAGATTCTGAGACTATGCTATATATGACATGCAGGGCAACACCTCTCCCTTCTGTCAAGGTTCTGTCTGCAGCTAGCATTTGCATAGTCTTAGTGATGGAATCGAGTTGTCAGCCTGTGAGATGGTAGCGAACATCGCTTTGCAGGACAAGTTATGGAGCACTGCAATAAAGATATAAATTAATTGGGTATTGAATAAAAATATTTCAGCTCCCCAAAGGACTACACAGAAGAACAGCTTTTGGGTATTTTAATTTTGTTTTCCTTTAATGACAAGATTTAACTAGAAGTAAATTGTGTAGCTTCAAAAGTTACTGTATATATTTGATATATAGCATGTAAACGTAAATGTATATGTTTATACATCCCCCCCCCAAAGTCATCTGTGTCAATCAAAATATCAGTAAATAAATGCATACTGTGGTGGTGTTACATTGGACTTATTTGCATGTTTTGCACGTCTTGTATCGGCGCTGAGCGGGGCTGTGTAGACGCAGAAACAGAACGCCTTTTTGGGTCAGGGCAGTGCTTCAACGCTCCACAAAAGGAGCAAAGTCAGCAGTGTACACACTGCTTTAGTGCAAATAACACTGAAAGCAGGAGCCACATGCTTAACTTAAACAAGCATTTGTTAATGCCAAGAGTTTGCTGAGGTTTTTTTTTGGAGCTGTTGTGATCTGGGGACCGCGTCGGCAGTGGGAAGGAGAGCAGAGGACCACGTCGGTGATCACAGGAGTCCGGGAGGCCCCAGGAAGCTGCATCGGTGGCAGAAGAACAATCGGAGGACCACCGCCACTCAGTGCAAGGAGCAGTGGGGCCAGTCAGCGCCAAGTGCGTGATTTTCGAAGAGCGAGTGGGCTATAAAGGCCATTAGCCCAGTCGTAAAGAGCCACAGAGGTTTTTTTTGGAGTTGCTGTGATCGGGGGACCACATCGGCGGTGGGAAGGAGAGCAGAGGACCACATCGGTGGTCACAGGAGTCCGGGAGGCCGCAGGAAGTCATATCGGTGGCAGAGGAACAATCAAAGGGCCGCCGCCGCTCAGTACAAGGAGTGGTGGGGCCAATCAGCGCCAAGCGCGCGATTTTCGAAGGGCGACTGGGCTATAAAAGCCATTAGCCCAGTCGCAAAGAGCCACAGAGGTTTTTCTTTCCACACCACCCACCCCAGCCCCGACCTCTATTAAATAGGTGGAGGGAGTGGAGTCTTGGAAGGGGAAAGATTGTGAATGGGTAGCCTGGACTACTGTGGGTGTCCTGGATTGCTGCTGATGCTGACTGGAGCTGGGAGGAGCAAGTAGAGTGGGTGAGGACTGAAAAATATTGAACAGTGACTATCTGAGGATGAAAGGCATGGAGTGTGGAGCCTGATACTGAGCTGTACTGTTTTTACTGCTACTGAACTTGGGTGGGAGGCAAAATAGTATGCTGGGTAGGCTTGGGCACCATAAGGTACATGCTAGTCACATACGGAGGTGGGTTTGAGAGTCATGAACTGGGAAACTGCTGACGATACTGTGTATGCTGTTTTAACTGCTGATCATAGTACTGCTGTTCAGTAGTGCTGCCTTATATGTAACCTGATAACTGCTGATTATATAGTGCGGGGGGGTTTTGGAACCTGTCAAAGGGGATATCTGTGGTTAAACAGCTGCTCAAGTGAGGTGGGCAAAAGCTATTGGGCTGCAAGTGGCTAGGCCTGCTCACACCAAAATGAGGGGGTATTCGGGGAAGATCAGAGCAGGCATCTTTGGCAGGGTGATTGGGTGTTCGGGGTGCGGGGCAACAATAATCCTAAAGTGGGCATGGAAGAACGGAGGGTGCCGAGTGTGCTTCCAGCTGGCAGGACTTAGGGTGGAGGCAGAGGGGATCAGAAGAGAGCTAGAAGACATGAGGGGGGAGGGAGGGAAATTGGTCCTAGGGAGGTTGGAGAGGCCACTACAGCATACCCCAGGGTGCAGGTAGAAACGGGCCTCATGGTGACTACGGAGGGGGAGGGCATTTTGCATGTGACTCAGAAGGGGTAGGGCGTATCACAAGAAACAAATGGATAACACCCCAGAGGAGGAGGGCCGGCCAGAGGGAGATAAAGAGGGTGGAGGAGGCAGGTGACAACACGCCAGGGGCAGGCATTACCCTTAGCAACAGATACACCATGCTCTACCCAGGAGAAGAGGGAGTTTGGGGGGGGGGAGCAGGAGGACAGAGAACATTTGGTTGGGCTGCCAGGAGGGAGGAGGCGGGAGTAGGAGGGAAATGCAACGGAGAGAAGAAGGCAGTCAGGAGAGGGGACCAGTGAGATGGAGAGGGGTGAAGGCGGGGAGTGGGACGGGGAGCAGGGGCTGAGTAGACACCCAGGCTGGGGGAGGCAGCCAAGGGGAGGGCGGTGGTAGAAGGCACTCTAGAGGGGCCAGGGAGAGGGGTATCTGCCGAGAGTGGGAAGGAGGAGGGTAGGGTAGGAAAATTGTCAGAAGGAGGGGAGATGAGATCTGAGGGGGAGAGGAGGCAGGAGGAGGGCAGGTGGAGGGAGCTGGCTCTGGCTGTAAAGGGAGGCAGGGGTTTGGGGGGCCCAGCAGTGCTGGTCAGGAGGTTGGGGGAGAAGAGAGTAAACCAAGCCGCATGCAGAAGGAAGAGCACTGTAGGTCACGTACAGACTAGTGAACCCAGGACAAATGGGGTTGCGAAGAGTAAGCTGGGGGTGGAAGAAAACAGGAAAAGTCTGGAAGGGGTCAAAAGGGCCAGTAAGGAGGGGGTAAAGGTGATCCTGCTGGGGGATTCCATGACCAGGGGCATCCAGTGGGAGGGAGTGGGGGAAGGTACAAGCAGCAAAGTAAGGGTTAAATGTAACCCAGGAGTGTCTGTTCACAAGGCCACATTCCAGCTATATTCCTCAGCTTTGGAATGTGGGGGAACCCCTGATTTCCTGGTACACCTGGACACAAATGACTTGGATGGGAACAGCGAACTGGAAATCCAGGCGAGGTTTCGGGAGCTAGCCAGGGTCTGCCATTCTATTGGGAGTTCAGTCTCATTCTCGGAAATCCTGTTGGTGCCTAGGGCACACGGGGAGGCCAAGCACAAACTAAGAAGTATAAATCAGTGGCTCAGGGAGTGGTGCAAGGAGGAAGGGTTTGGACTGGTGGGGGATTGGGGGGACACATGGGAAGATAAGGGGTTATATGCTAGGGAGAGGCTACATCTTAACCTGGAGGGGAAGGAGATCCTAAAGCTGGAACTCGCCGAATTCATTAATGTGAAGTGGGGTTTAAACTTGTAAAGGGGGGAAGGACTAGTGCAGGACTGGAGACAGGAGGACTGACCGTGGTACCTGGTCTACGGAGGCAAGTAAAGGCAGGGGACTCCGATGGACACAATGCAAGAGCTATGAAGGAGGGGTCAAATAGGGAGTGTGCAGGGCCAAATCAGTTTTGCAGGGGAGGGGGGAGCTGGGGTGGAGGACGGTCCTGGTTAACGCCAGGAGTATGGGCAGCAAAATGCCTGAGCTACAGGCGATGCTGACCGAAGGATCAGCGGATGTGGCAGTGATTATGGAAACATGGGCCACCCAGAAAAATGGCTGGGATCTAAATTTGGAGGGCTATAAAATATTCAGGAGGGATGGAGAAGTGGGTAGAGGAGGAGGCGTAGCACTGATAGTCAGGGATGGAATAATGGTAAGTGGAGTAGAAGAGGCAGAGGAGTGGAAGCTATCTGGGTAATCCTAAAATTGGGGGGGGGGAGATTAAAAGTGGGGGTGGTTTACAGACAACCCACGTTGGATGAAGATTTAGAGGGAAAATTGGTAGAACACATCAAGGCGCACTGTGACCGAGTAAAGGGTAGGGTGGTGGTCATGGGGGACCTGAATATGCCGGGGGCAGACTGGGACACAATGACATCAGCAGTGGCCAGGGAGCAGAGGCTGGTGGATGTGTTTCAGGATGCCTTTCTGGTCCAACAGGTGGGAGAACCTACTGGGAGGGAGGATACTGGACGTTGTTCTTGTAGACTGCGACTGGATAAGGGATCTGGAGGTGGGTAACCCGCTGGCAGGAGGGACCATGACACAATCTGGTTTATGATGTGCCTGGTGGGGGAGAAACCACTCAAACACAGTGGTAATTGATTTCAGGGGGGTGGATTTCGTGGACATGGGCAGGATACTGAGGGGGAGCTTGAGCCAGATCAGGTCAGACATGGATGTAGATAGTTTGTGGGAGGCCATTAAAAAAGGGGTACAGGAGGCTACAAGCTTGTGTGCAAGGGTAAGGAGCAAAAAAGGCAGGGCCAACAAGCCGTGCTGGTGGACCAGAGAGGTGCAAGAGGCGGTAAGAGGTAAGAAGGCTGCTTACACCGTTTTAAGCGCACCGGAGGTGGGAGAGAGGGAATATGAGCTGGCAGCTAGAAGGGTCAGCAAGGGTGGTGAGGGGATCAGGCAGGATGGAGTACATCCTGGCTAAGGATATCTGAGGGAAGGGTTTTACAGATACATAGGGGAAAAGAGGAAGGGGAGAGCACAGATCCCCAGGATTAGGACTGGGGGTGGATGGGCCCAGGAAGTGGGGGAGCAGGCAGAGGTACTGAATAAGTATTTTGCCTCAGTTTTTAGGGAGGGAGACATGGCCTACATTGAATCAGGAAAGGGGGGGTGGCTGAGAGGATAGGGCATATGGAGACGAGAGGATCGAAAGAGGCTGGGGCACCAGGTGGGCCAGGTCCGAAAGAGGACCAGGCTTTTTCTGAAGAGAGGACTAGGGAGGGGGAAATCACAGAGGACAGTGTGAGGAAGGCCCTACGGGCACTAAAAACTGACAAGGCACCAGGACCAGATGGGCTGCATCCAAGGGTACTGAAGGAATTGGTGGATGAACTAGCAGCTCCACTAGCTGGGCTGTTCAGTGCTTCCCTCCAGACAGGAAGGGTGCTCCAGGATTGGAGGGTGGCTCAAGTGGTGCCCATCCACAAAAGGGGGGGGGGTCTAGGGAGGAGATGGGGAATTACAGGCCTGTCAGCCTAACGTCAGTGGTAGGCAAGCTAATGGAGGGCTTCATCAAAGGGATGCTCGGGAGGCAACTGGATAGGCCTGGACGCATGGATGAAAAGCAGTATGGTTTCATCCCAGGGAGATCATGCTAGAGCAACCTCATAGATTTCTGTGACTGGGTGACAGGGACCCTGGACAGACAGAGTCCAGTGGATGTCTTATATCTGGATTTTAGTAAGGCGTTCGACTTGGTTCCCCACTGCGGGGTGTTGGCCAAGTTGGGGGAGATGGGAGTGGGAAGACAATTGCTTAGATGGGTGGGAAACTGGCTTACAGATGGAACACAGAGGGTGGTGGTAAGAGGGACTGTCTCCTCCCCTAGGAAGGTCATCAGTGGGGTGCCACAGGGGTCAGTACTGGGTCCACTACTGTTCAACGCCTATGTCACTGATGTAGGGACAGGAGTTAGGAGTAGGATAAGTCTTTTTGTGGACGACTCTAAGCTGGGAGCATTGGCTGATGGAGAGAAGCAAGGGTGGCGATTCAGAGGGATCTGGACACCCTGGAGGGCTGGGCAAGGAGATGGGGGCTTAGGTTTAACCCAGAGAAGTGTAGGGTGTTGCATCTGGGGGTCAGGAACCCAGGGCATGTTTATACCTTGGGAGGGGTTCTACTGCAAGCCACTACGGGAGAAAGGGACCTCTGGGTGGTGGTAGACACCAAAATGAACAGCAGTGAGAACTGCAGAAGAATGGCGGCAAAGGCAAACAAGTTGCTGGGCTGCATAGACCTGGGAATAACGTCCAGGAGGAATGAGGTGATCCTACCTCTGTACAATGCCCGGGTAAGGCCGCACCTTGAGTATTGCGTGCAGTTCTGGAGGCCGCAGCTTAAGAAGGACATAGTACTATTGGAGAGGGTCCAGAGAAGGGCAACCAGGATGATCCAGGGCATGGGTGATAGGACCTATGAGGACGGGCTGCAAGCCCTCGAGCTGTACTCAGTGGAGGAGAGGAGTGATGGGCGGGACATGATTGAGGTTTTCAGATATGTAAAAGGGATTAACAAGGGTGGAGCAAATGAAATGTTCAGGCTCAAGAAAAAAGGCAAAACCAGGGGTCATAAATGGAAACTGGAGGGAGGAACCTATAGGGGAGAACATAGAAGACATTACTTCAGAGAAGTGGTGGAGCCATAGAATGCATTGCCAGGGAGCCTGGTTGAGCAAGACACTGTGGAGGGCTTCAAGAAGGGTGGATAGATGCATGGGAATTGCAGAGCCAAGATTACAACCCTCATGGGGGCGGGAGGTTAGCGCCCGCTAAGGGCTGGATTCCGAGCAGACACGAAAGACTGACAGGCCTATTCTGCTGGCTTTTAGTGTGTTAGTATGTTATTTATCTTATTGCTTATGTAGTTATTGTTCAAGCTATGGCAAATGGCCGACGCAAGTAAATATTGAATTAACAGTTTACTGTAGTAATTGGCTTTTGAAAGATTGTTTTATCCCGAGTAACTGCCAGTTTAGATTAAATTAACAGCAGTAATAAGCTAAGCATTGAAAACCACCATCCTGCAGGTCTTATCAGTTCAGTTTGTTGGCAGTGTTCCAGGAGTGGAGTGATGCATGTCCAATCATAGCTGGAACAAAGGAAAGTCAAGGAATGGGGATTACAAGTGATGGGGATGTGTTTGGAATGTTATACAAGAATTGAGAGATGATGGAAAAATATATTTCATTGGAATATTAGTGACTGCTGCTGCTAAAAAATGAATTATGAAGCAATGACTATGCACTGTCATGCAGATCTTTGACTTTGGAGGGTGATTACTATGGGCATTTGTAGGATGGAGAAGATTAGTTTCGCTTTTATTTTATAAACTTTATTTTCATTATTTTCAAATGATAAATTTTAATATACTACATTACAGAGACGTATGGAATTATCCAGTAAATAATCTCTTCTGCTTCCAATACATAGATAAATACCACTAAACCTTACAAAGAGGCATGTCTCGTAATACCCATTCACCTCTATAGCCACTCACCTCGGGTCCACTCTTCATGAACTCTAGTTTTCAGACTCCACGTAGCATAATTGTCACATTACCTAAGAATGGGAAGGGACCACTAGATGAGTGGCGAGGGAGAAAGTACCCTAACTGGTAACATCAGACTGGAAAAATACTTTTTTCTGGTGCATTCAAGAGAGGGGTCCACAATTTCAAAAACTTCTTTGTGCTGTTCCAGTGCAAAAAAAGGATGTCTAAAAATTGAATAGGTAGTGAGTCTCTTTCTAATGCACATATATGTTTTTGCTGTTCTATAGCAAGATTTTACTTTCCTTTGTCACTTTCTTTGTTCACCAATGATGTCTGTATATCCACTTTGTTCACCAACGATGTCTGTATATCCACATGGCTCGTACTCATTGTATAACTTGTCACTACCTCTGTAACTGCCGCCTGTAGCCCGAGTCATGCCTGAAAACGGTCCCCTGGATCAGTGCACCTACCCAGTTACCAAAAACTTAAATAAATAAGGATTATTTGGTGAAGTTTGTGGTATGGACCTTTCATAGTGTTAAAAAGCAACTGCATTTGTGGATCTTTAGCTTGTTTCGGGATGACAGTAAGAACATTGAGTGTACGTCCCCCCCCAACCATCCTGTACTCAGTGCTGGGATTCCTATGCCCTAGGTGCATGATTTTTCACTTTTTGGTATTGAACCCCAGCTGCCACGTTCTTGATCACTCTTCAAGTTTCCCAAGATTCCTGCGTATTTTCACCACTTCCTCCTGAGTGGCCACCCTAGTGTAGTGTAACCCCACCCCACCCGCCACTTGTTTAACTAGTAGGCACACCTCCCATACTTTTTTCTGTCTAGGGGAAAAGAGAGGGGTGGGGGTACAAAGCAACTACTTGGAGAAATACAAAGGGTGTGCTTGACACAAACAGACTTCTACCAAAACCCAGGTCCTGAGGAGAGAACTTTTGCTGAGAGCTGTGCTAGGTTTGCACTTCTGCATAGGGGTACCCAGTAAATCCACACAGGAAGCATTAACTAGATTGTCCATACCAGGTTGGGATTCTAGAGTGTGGCTTTATTCCGAAACAAAGTTGGAACACAAAAGCAAAGATGGACTCCCAAGGGTTTACACTTAGTGGCACAAGGCAATGCAGAGCACATCTGTAGAAAACACATGCTCGAACCTCCCATATGACATAGGATTAGACCTCTGGAAATGTGGAACTAGCCACGGTGAAAACACACAAAATTCTCCTGGAAGTGGCACTGGGACATGACTTAGAACAGTTCCCATATGGCATAGGATTAGCAGAAAGGAATGTGGCACACTAGCCCTGACGGAGCACACTAGGGCTCAAAACTAGCAAATAACCTACATACAAGGGGTAAACTTCTTCAGCCACTGGCCACATGCACTGAAAGAAACAGGCACCCTTAAAGAACCCGAAGTGCTGAACTGGTCACTCCAGATGGGTGTCTCCCATCCTTTGCTTCCTCGTCCATACCCAGCCATTCTTTCAGAGTTACACCTCAACAAATACTGACCAGTAGAAATTATGCTTTCTTCAAATGTTTAGCACCTTTTAGCAGCAGCAACACCACTAGGGTGTAAAGTTAAAGTTCTGAAAAAAGGGCATAGTCGCATATGGGACATCCACTGTTGTCAACAAACTTTAAAACAATCTTCTTCAGAAAAGTCTCACAGAAATGGGTCCCTTTATCAGAGTGTCACCCACAGAAAACAAGGCAGGTACATATCCTGGGTAACTCTCAGACAGAATCCACTCACAGTTTGTACACCAAAGGCAGCTTCAAAAAGTTTTAAGTTGGATCAGGGATTGCCCCACAAATCCTCTGCAGTCTCCCCCATCCCATCCCATCCCATCCCATCCCACTGGGAATGAGGCATCAGGAAATCCTGAAGACTGTTTCCACCACTTCACTGAGCTCTGGCACAAGACTAACTGAAAATTCTAAAGCTCCCCACACTCACAGCCAGCTGTGACTTATGAGGCTGCGAGAGTTCTAAATCACTTCACTTCGCTGCTCTCAGCTGAGACCAAGCAGCAGAGAGGGACTAGGTGAAAATCCATTTAACTAGATATTCACCAGCTGCCTTCCCTACCTAACACTGACACTGATGGGATTCTAATAACCTCAGGGAACCGAGGGTTTACAGTAGATTTTAATGTCATCTGCAAAAAGGAATACCTTCCCGTCCAGTTCTTCTGCAATTTTCCCAGTGAAGTCTTTAAAGAGGACTGGTCTCAATACAGAGCCATGTAATGCCTCACTGGTCACTCTCCCATCCCTGTAGTGAGTGCTCTTCACCATCACCCTCTACCTTCTGTTAGTTATTCAGTTTGTTTGTTTTTAACTTCTTCAGTTGAAGATGTCCAAATACATGACACATACTAACATACTAAAATGCCAGCAGAATAGGTCTGTCTTTCGTGTCTGTTCGTTTGGCCAGCCCCCACCCTGGGAGCTGATCTTGCTGCCCCCTCGTCCTCTCTGGCTTCTCCCTTCCCAGTCCCAGATATTCCCACTGCACAGGACTTTGCATCCAGAACCCTTCCCCTGTACCTGTCCCACCCCCTCTTGAACCCCTCCACCGTCTCTGTCTCCACCAGCCCCCTGGGCAGCGCATTCCATGGCTCCACCACCCTCTCAGTGAAGTAGCACCTCCTCCTTTCTCTCCTGAATCTCCCCCCTCCAGCTTCCACCCATGCCCTCTAGTTGCCCCCCTTCCTTCGGAGCACCTTGACTGCTTCTCCCCTATTTAACCCCTTCATGTACTTGAAGACCTCTGTCATGTCCCTCCGGTCCCATCTCTCTTCCAATGTGTACATATTTAGCTCTTCGAGCTTCTCCCCATAGGTCCTGTCCCGCAAGCCCCAGATCATTTTGGTTGCCCTCCTCAAGACCCTCTCCAGGAGTTCAATGTCCCTCTTTAAGTGTGGCCTCCAAAACTGCACGCAGTACTCTAGGTGTGGCCTCACCAAGCAGTTATACAGGGGGAGTATCACTTCCCTTCTTCTGGAGGTGATCCCTCTAGCGATGCATCCCAGCATCTTGTTGGCCTTGGCCGCTGCCCTCGTACAAGTCTCAGAGTTGTTCATCTTGACATCCACCACCACCCCAGGTCCCTCTCAGCCATTGAGACTTGTAGCATTCCCCCACAAGTGTACTCTTGGCCCGGTTTCTGGCTCCCAGATGCAGTACCTTGCATTTCCCTGCATTAAACCTCAGCTTCCACTTTCTAGACCACCTTTCCAGAGCCTCCAGATCCCCCTGGACATGGCATAACAGTAATACTCAAGCGACAAAATCCACAGTCACCAGTAATCATAATATAACATGCATAAAAAAAATGAACCTATATCCTTCCACATGTGAAAGTCACCGTTATAAATTTTCTAACTCAGTTCATCACTGTGGATCCACTCCTAGGCTGGTCAGTTTCTTAATCATCCTTCTGTGTGACATAGTGTGAAAGGCCTTGCTAAAGTCTGAATAGGCCTTGTCCACTGCCCTCCCCAATCTATTTCCCTGGTCACCCAATCAAAGCAATCTAACAGATTCTCTGAATCTGTGCTGCCTATAGTATTTTCACCTGTTGGATTCAAGAAACTCAGCTAGTTTTTCTTTGAGTAGGGTTTCCATTAATTTCCTCCCAACTTAAGTAAAACTGACCAGCCTGTAGTTGCTGGCTTCTTCTCTGCTGCCGCTCTTATGTAATCCTTTCTTCAGTCCTCCAGAGCCATGCCTGTTTCCAGTGAACTGTTGAACAAGACTGTCAGAGCAGCTAGCACCTCCCTGGGTTCTTTTAGTGTCCTAGGGTGTATCCCATCTGGGCCTATAGTCTTGTCCACCTTCACGGCTGCAAGTCCTTTTAAGACTCTTTCCTCCTAAAATGGATTCGTATCCACCCCCATTCCTCTTCCTGCTTCTCCATGGTGGTTCGTCCCCTCCTCCCTCCACAGTGAAGACTAAGCAGAAGTACTTAAGATGACAGATTATTCTTGGCCTCCCTCTGCACAGTCTCCCCTCTGCCGTTCTAATCCACACTGTCCCTCCCCTTGCTTTCCTCTTCTCACTTTATGTATCTGAAGGAAGTCTCATCCCATTTAATGACCCCTTTGGCAATCCTTTCTTCCATCTGCACCTTTGCTTCCCTCAGTGCCTTGACTGCTTTCTTCTGCCTTGCTTGGCATAGCTCCCTTACCTACTCCCTCTGCATTTCCTTATACCGCTTGAATGCCAAACTTTCTTTTCTTTCACTGCCCTTGCCACTTCCTTGGAAAACCCTAACATTTTCCTTTTCCTTCTGCTTACTTTCTTCACACAGAGGTTGGCTGTCGTAATTATGCCCCCCCTTATTTTTCCCCTCTGTGTCTTTAACCCTCCCTGACAATCCTCCACTTCTAGGCAGTTTCTGAGGCAGTCTCCCATTTCTTTAAAATCTGACACCCCAAAGTCCAGGAGCCTCATCCTTGTGTGGTTTGCCTTTGCTCCTGTCCTTATGTTGACCACACTGTACAGTGATCACTGGTACCTAGGGGACAGCCCAATGTGGCGTCTGGAATACTGTCCCTGTTTGTAATCACCAGATCCAGCCCTCCCATGTCCCTAGTGGGTTTCTTGACTAGCTGCCTGAGAAAAGACAGTTGGAGGGAGTTGAGGATAACTCTACTTCTTGCCGAAGCTGCAGCTGGAAGGCTCCACATCTGGCAGATTGAAGTAGCCAACTAGCATCACCCCGCCCCCCCCCCTTACTTTCCGTTCTGTTAAAGGCTTCCCCAAGTTTTCTATCCATTTTCTTGGCCTGTGCTGGAGGTCTGTACACTACCCCAGTATGGGTAGCTCTCCCAGAGCCTTTCTCCAGTATGACTTGCAGCACTTTCAGACCCTCCTTTTCCTTTTGTTGCCCCTGTGCCTCCAAGGCCTTGATTCCCTCCCTCACGTATAAACAGTAGCCCGGTATGGCCATTTCCCAGTTGTGGTGCTCAGTGCAACACAACTGTGTTATGGCCACTAAATCCAGGTTAGCCTCCACCGTGATGGCTTCCAGGTCTGGAATTTTGTTTCTAAGGCTCCTTGCATTGGGTCATGTGGCTTTCCCACACCTTCCCTCCCCCTGCCTACTGCTCTGTTTCTTCCCCCTATTCCTGCCTGTGGTGTTCCCTGAAACCCACCGACTCACCTCTTCCCATTCTACTTTATTTATTTATTAGATCATCGGTTTACAGACCTTTGAGTCAGACTCATTTACAAAGGCACCTCGTCAAGAGAGCAATACATCACAGCAAACAAAACAGTACAGTACATAATGCTTAGATTAAAAAAGCAACCAGTGTTACAGGCATTCACTGGTGGTACAAGCTTGGTAATAGGTAGATCACAGTAGTCATAATATAGGTACACGGGTACCACGTCAGGTAGCAATCAGAGATATTTTATTACATTAGTCAGCAGATGTTGCCTGGGACCCCAGGCATATACAGCAAAAGTAGACAGGGCAGACCCAGCCTAGGGGTGAGGGTAAGGGGCAGCTGGGGGGGGGGGGTTATGTGCAGTTGCAGCAGCAAGTGCTTGCCAGATGGCTTCTGAGGGAGACCTTGAAAGGACCAAGCTTAGTGGAATCAGCTATGTTGGCTGGCAGGGAATTGAACCAGGAGGGAGCCCAATAGCAAAAGGATCTCTGGGCTATAGAGGTCCTTACCCCGGGGACAATAAGGGAGGTTTTGACAGTGCTGTGGGTGGAAACTGAGGGGGAGGCTCACTGCAGGGAGCTGGAGACCCCCGGGGGGGAGAGCCCTAACAGGGTCCTTTTTTACAAGAAGGCAGGTTTGGAAGCAGAGTCTTTCTTCAAGGTTGAGCAAGCTGGTGGTGGAGTACAGCAGGCACGTATGGGTGCGCCTAGGGGCTCCCAGCATTAGCCTGCAGGCGTTGTTAATAGAGAGCTGGATTCTTGCAAGCACAATGTTGTCGGCTGCAGCATAGATGGGCAGCCCATAGTCGATCAGCGACAGGACAGAGGAGGTGACTGCCAATATAAGGGTCTCTTGTGGTAGGTTGTCCCTATGGCGGTATAAAAGTCCAGTTCTGACATTGGTGGCCGCAGAAAGGGCATTGATATGGGAATGGAAGGACAGTGCCTAATCAAAGGTAATGCCCAGATACTTGTAGGAGGAAACCTGCTCAATGGGGTTTAGTGTGCTAGGCAGTATCACGAGAGGGGCACCACTGGCTTTGCCTTGGCAGTGCGAGAAGAGCATAGCTTTGTTCTTTTTTAGATTCAGGACTAGACTTCGTGATGGGAACCAATGCTCCGCTCTATCAAAAGCTTGATGGAGGGTGGCTTGGAGTGTGCTGGGGTCAGAGGCGAAGAGCACCATTCCTGATTTCCTTTCATCCTCTAGCCTTCCCAATTGGAGTTAAAGCCCCCTTTTCTCTCTCTTGTACCACCCCCTGCCATTCTGTGCCTGTGCCCTAGGGTAGTTTGTTCCCCTTGGGCCCTTCTCTCCCTGACACTTTACCATCCTGTGGTGGGGGAGCAGGCAGTTGTTGTCTGCTTTACTTTTACTGCCACCCCCTGCTAGTTTAAATGCTCATCCAAATAACATTTAAACCTCCCACCAGAGACTGCAGTCTTAGCCATAATATTTGCCACCTGTAGTGGTTCTTTGGGGGGGCTCCCATGGAGTGTCCCTGACCATGGTCTTCACTGCCGGGAGCAACTCTGTGTGGGACTCCAGAAAAGCAGAAGCCCAGACTAGGATCTCCGCCTCCTGGGCAGTTCTAGGAAGGGGCTCCCCAGTAGCAGTAGCCCCGTACAGACACTGCCACCCAGTGTGACTCCATGGGAGACCTCAAACCTTCATCAGCCATGCAGCTTTATTGGGTTCAGCACCTATCCTGTATTAAAGTGGGGAGGAGGGGGTGTCTGCTGCTTAGTGATGGGGATCCTCTGCAGTGGGAGTCAGCTTGGGACTGTCAAACAAAACATAGACAGTGTATTTCAAAAACCTTAGAGGAAAGATTTAAAAATTCATATATAATTTTGTAAGTCCTGATGGTTTCAAATAGTATACTTGGGGTAGTTATGTAGACCTTACCTGTGGTATAGCCTTTTCTATTGTGGCATTTCCAGGCATAGTCTAACTCAGATGTTATATAGAGAATAATGCATAGGTGACTGTGTGTTATATAATTTTTACACACCCAGGTTGTGTAGAAAACCAAAAACAAATAAAAAATTCTCCATAGACACAGTCTTTGTTTTATGTTTTTATAATTATTTGTGCAAGGAGTCTATGCCAAGCACCATGACTGACATTCGGTTGGTCAGTCCGAGTCAGTAGCTACGTCAAAGGACGACACTGTGAGTAAAAGGCTGCTGCAGCACTGAGGGTGAGTGAGAGTTTTAGAGCATCTGTCTTGAGTGATCTTCCCCCTCATACATTTAAAGCGAGATCTGTGAACTAATCTGAGAAGCTGAAGTATGACTGGAAGAAAACGCCATAATAATTGGGTATGATGTCATACCCAGTTATTACTGTGTTTGTGACTGGAGCTGTTATCCAATAATTAAAGGGGTCACAAGTAATCATATTAATGTACTGAGTATGCCTGAACCCTGTTCTGTTGCACAATTAATGTTCATACAGTAACTTATCTGTATGTATACTGTACTGTTGTCTGTTATACTACTGTATATCGAGTCGTACCTGTAAAAGGTGCCTTTGGCACCAGTGTATCTTACCTGGCCAACAAAACAAAAACAAACACATTGTTTTTCCATCAGTCCTTAACAGAACTGCACTGAACCATCTGTGTTAGCATGTACTCTGGATTTGTACTGTACAGCAAACTTCTGTACATCTGAGCATATTTTTTGGTAGAAAGTGGGTATTTAACTTGTTCCACTATGACTTTGACAAGTGGCTTGTGGTATACACCTTCTACTGTGTTTTTTGTCTGCATTGCTGGCCTAGTCACCCATTTGGTGCATCCGGTCACTGCACAGTCTTTTGGTTCTTTCCTGTTTGAGGCCGTCAGCTGCTTGGTGCAGATCTGTGGTGGGGCTCCCCTGGAACCCCAGTACCAAAGCAGAGCCTGAAGCCAGCAAGTGGTTGGTGGGGGGGGGGGTCTCATTATCAGCAGAAATTGTTATTCATTGTAGGAGGGGAGGACAAAGTGACTGTGCTGTGCTGTCAAAATCCTCCAGAGAGCATTCACCAGTGAGGTGCTAAAGCAAGATTGTGCCTTTGTTTTCCATTCTTTGGCACTAGTGATGGTCAACTTCCATTCGTTCGTTGAACAAGTACATATCCTCTGTGTTTTGTTTGATTATTTTTTTGAAGTCTGTAAAAAAAAAAAAAAAAATCCACATAAAAAGCTGGAGCATGATTCATGAGCAAGGGGACAGTAGACTAACCTCTCAATCTTTTGTCACCCAGATGTGTGACAAATAGGAAAATGTGACACATATCATCAAACGTGACAGTGCAAGCTCAGAGCACTGTGAAAATGAGTGCACTAATTCTAATGTTTGCTGATAACGGAAAATAATTTATTATGAACTTCTGCTTAATCATTTAATTAGTGTGGAATATAGGCTTCTCCATATGGGACAGAGGGTTTTGGAGAGATAGGATGAGTAACATACCTCGTAATATGTGACACTTGAGAGGCATTGATAGGAACATGTGCAGCATTATTTTATTTTGAACACATGTCCTACATCTGTAGCCAGGATTACTTTCTGGGGGCCCCCTTGGAACAATGTGGATATTTGTTGCTTTTCATTTTACAGAAACTGCAGCACGGGGGCTGGGGAGTGGAGATAATCCATAGCTAATTTCTGAAACCAGATAATGACTATTGGAAAAGGTACTTATTCCTGCAACCCTGTTCTTTCAAACAAGAGCCCTCATGTAGTTAAACTGCTAGTATTTATTTTATTATGAGCTGTCAAAATGACGCGGTTGAGAAAAGTTGGCAAGATTCCAGTCTGTCTCAGGCGTGTCATTTTGACAGCTTAATAACTAAATAAATACAAACAGACTACATGACAGTCTTTATAAGACGTAACCATATGTTAGGAAAACAATATTTTTGTAACAGTCATTATCTTGTTTGCATAAGGAGTTACAGATTGCTTTGTGATGCCCCCCCCCAACATCAATTTCAAAGCAAAAACATTTAGTATGGGAAGCAAGTATACTTGACTGTACTAGCATTTTTTAGGAGAACTTTGAAAAGTGGTCGTTAACTACATCAGACAGCCCCCCTTCCCTCCGAAAAAACATTAACAAGAGCAGAGCAACATAAAATCGGCGTACGAGGACAATGTGCCTCCTCTAAAAAGTTGATATAGGTTCTTTATGTTAAATATTGTGTAAATGAGGGCATTTTTATTTTATTATTTATTTTACAGTAAGCCTGTGGGCTGGACGTACATATGATAGTAACGTAATACATTGTCAGTGGGAGAGATGGCTGGGGGGAAGGGGTATTGCAATGGCAGGAGAGTGGCATGTTGTGCTGGTGACCCAGGTTTGTGTTCTAAACATGGAACGTCATACTGGACTAGCAAAGAGGAAAACTGAGTGTGGTTATAAGTCTCCTTGGCACCCTTCGTTGTGGTGGCAGCCACAGCAACCATCAGAGGTTAGGGAGGCCTCAGTGAAGTTTTGCATCTGTATACCATGGTGCGTTCACACTTGGAACCTCTGATTAACTGTTGTGTTAGTGTATGCAGACTTGGATAAACCAAGACCTTTGTATGATTGAAGAATGCTCCTGAGATTGTTCTTCTACCCCAGTCCCGGGGGGTGACTAAAACCACTCGGTAGATACTGGTGAGGTCCTGAGGTTGTGGAGGCAGGTAGCCATGGTCCCTACTGTTAAATCAGGAGATCGAACCTTGTCCAAAAACTAATGAACAATATCCTTTCTTGACCCATTCATTGTTCAGGGTCCTTGAGAGGATTGTTTTTGACCAATTTAAGGAGTTCCTGGATACTGGCAATTGGTAACACCTTGCCAGCATAGTTTTAATCACAGTACACTCACAGCAGTGCTTGAAGACACTAATGATCTTCACGGGACCTTGGACAACAGCGACGCAGTCCGTGTGCCCTTACTGGATCTTTCCAAAGCATTTGGTCTAGTGCACCACAGTCTTCTGCTTGCCAAACTTTGGGCCCTTGCTCTTGTCTGTATCTGCAGTGGTTTGGTTCCAAAATTACTTGACTGACAGATCTCAGTCAGTGCCTTTGAATACCTTTTTTTCCGCACTCATCAAAATTACTACCAGAGTACCCTAGGGATCAGTCCTGGGGCCTATTTTACTTCATGTTTTCTTGAATGATCTACAGTAGATGATATTTTGTATGGCTCTGAATCCAGAATTATGTTCACAAATGATATTGCTTTGTACAGAGATATATATCTGATTTTAGATATTAAATTTATTTGAAAATTGGTGATCGGGAGAGGTGTACTGAGCCAAGATTGATTCCCAGAAGGGACAGTTTAAGTACATTACACAGTTTTTCACAGTTACAATAAAGTGCATCAGAGTACAATCATGAGGTCATTTACAAGTGCAGAACAAAGCAGCAAGGCATGAGCAACACTGAAAACCAACAGATGCACCTGCACTGGGGTATGATGGCATTGCAGAGGGATATCAGGGAGTGGGGAAACGGGTGCAAGAGGAGCAGGGGAGGAGTTTCAGCTGATACCTGAGGGAGTCAGGGAGGCAGAAAGTCATTTGGAAGAAGGGAGCTGGTTCCAAAGTGTGGGAAGACAATGGAAGAAGGCTGACTGCCCAGCAGAGGATTGGGGATATGGAATGGAGAAAGCGCAATGATCCCTGGAGCAGGAGGTGAGCGGATCAGGAAGAGGAATGAGGAAGGGTAGGAGGGTATGGTTCCAAACCAGAATTTTGACATAAAGGAGGCACAGTGAAACTGGAAACGTAAGGGTAGAGGGTGGACGAATAGGGAGGAGTAGAGTGAACAATGGTGAGTATGAGAGGGGACGTTGGTAGCAAAGTTACAGGAGTTGCAGAGGGTATCCATTCTGGCAAGGGAAGTGGAGGGTATAGTGCCATAAACCACATCCGCATAGTCTAATACCGGGAGCACCATTTTGGAAATAAGCTTATCATGGTGGACCTGTGGATACAGACTGTCTTTATTACTGTAAAAGGTGCTGAGTGGGGCGGAGATTGTCATGGATGGCATCAGTATGGGCAGAGAAGTCTAGCTTGCCATCTTGCCATACACCGAGGTACATGAATGAATGAACTGTCTTGGGGGTGGGGTACCATCCTGGGTGGTGAAGTCAGGGAGTGTGTAGTGTCTGACCAGTTTCTTGCTGGTGCCAAAAGTCATAGACAAAGTTTTTTTTTTTTTTTTGTTGACCTGGAGCTGGTTGGAGTGTAACCAGTTAAGGATATCATGCTGGTGCAAACCTTCCTTGGCAGCAGTAGATAGACCAGAGGTACAGATGACTATCATCAGCATACATATGAAGATGTGAGTTGACCTAGTCAGAGGGGGGAGGTCATTGACAAAAATGGAGAACAGGATGGGGCACAGAGAAGAGCCCTGAAGAACCCCAGCCCAGATAGGTAGTGGTGGTGATGGGGTACAACCAGGTTGTACCGACTGAAGCTATCCCATGAGGTAAGAACAGAACCAGTCAACAGTGGATGCTGAGAGGCCATCAGAACTTGGCTTGTCTAGGAGGAGTGGATGGGACACAGAGATAAAGGTTTGGGCCAGGTCGATGAAAATGGTGGCAATGATATGCCTCTGATCCATCCCAGAGAAGATGGAGCCAGTCACACGCAGCAGGAAAGAGATGGTGGAATGGTCCTTCTGGAAGTCAGACTGGAAAGGGAAGAGGAAGTTGGAGGAAGAGAGGAAGTCAAAGTCTGAAAAAAAAAAACAGATTCTTTTGCAGTTTTACAAGAGGGGGGAGGAGGAAGACAGGCAGGAAGTTTCCAGGGGAGGAGGGGTCTCGTGGTTTGTGAAGTGGAAGAACTTTGGCAGTCTTCCAGGGCTGAGGGACAACACAGAGGGAGACTGAGAGGAGATGAGTAAATCAATCAGTCCAACTTTATTTAACCAGGCAGAGTCATCTTTGAGCAAGCTCATTTTCAAAATGGCCCTGGACAGAGGTAAACAGAACAGAGGATCATACTATTGGACACTTAGTGCAGGCTGATACATACAGTGAAGAAATAGCAACAACAACATTGGATAATACAGAGTGTGCAGTTTGTTGTTAAAATAAAAAATAAACGTATCACCAGTGTCTGAGGGGGGACACTACACAAGGTGAGATAAGAGGATTATTCAAGCAATAAAACAAGAAGGCACAAACAGACTGATCAAGAGGGTTGATCCTTTAACGGAGAAGGACTGGGGAGGGGGGAGATTCAAGAGGGGGATGTCAAACTAGAGGGAGAGGTGACACGAACATAGTATGACCAGGGAGTAAGAAGAATATACAGAAGGAGATGTGCAGAGAAGTGCTGGAGTTGTAGGTATAAGTGCTAAGTAAAAGGGGAGCAAGGCAGGGAGGCTGGTAGGAGCATCACCTGCGGCAGGTACATATGACCTTCAGGATGCAAGTGATCAACAGTTTAAAGGTATGGGGACCTGGCAGGGATGAAGACCTTAGTGTCTTTTGCATGCTGTTCCAAAGGGAAGGTAGGGAGAAATTGATAGAAGCCTTTCCGTACTGGGACCTTATTCTGGGCACCTTGAAGGATACAAGGAATGTGCTTCTTAGGCCATACGCTCCTGTTGCGCGCACAAAGAGAGCAGAGATATAATCTGGTAGCTTATTGGTTAAGGCCCTGTAGAACCACAGGAGGGCATTTTTTTGCCTCCTCAATGTAAGAGATGGCCAGGCGAGCTTTTGATAGAGCACGCAGTGATGGGTACGAATGGACATATCCAGAATAAACCGCAAGGCTTGGTGACAGAGGGTGTCTAATTTACATAATGCCTGATTTGAACAGTGGCTATAAAAAATGTCAGCATAGTCAAGCAGTGGAATAAAAGTCGTAAGGGGAGATGTTATGTCTGGAGCTGAAATGTGGAGGAGTTTGGCCGGGCCGTCGGCACAGTGGCTGGATTTCCACTTGCGACACCGTTGACCCGGGTTCGGTAGCAGGCTCAGGTTGCTGGAGGGCTGGCTGGGGGAGAGGGATCGAGTGGCTGGTGGGCGGCTCTCCTTCTCCAGGGAGGGTGGGCTGCACTCCTCGCCGCAGTACTACCACCTGGGTGACCACAGGTGGAGGTGCAGACGAGGAGGGGTGGATGTCGGCCGAGGTTCCGGAGTGAAGGCACACCTCTGTGTGCCAACGTCCACAGGGAGGTGGGACCAGAAAAGCAAAAAAGACCTGTAATGATGCCTTGAGATGGGCCCCGGTATCATGAGACCAGGTCCATCCAACTTGGATGATGAATGGGAGGCCTAGGGGTGAGCCTCTTACCCCACTTGGGGGGTAATCCAAGGGCCAATGGCAGGATGACCTGTGAGGGGCTGACAGTTCCTGGAGCCCTGGTGGGCAAGGTGCCTTGGGAGTCTCCAAGGGAAAGCAGTTGCTGCAGAGGACAAGGGGGCATAAATTGCAAGTAAAAAAAAAAACAAACAATGCGGGGGAGTTTTGGATCCAGACCATCTGGGCTGGACTAGGATAGGTTAAGGGAAGAAAAGGCAAGCAGAGTTTCTGGGGTTGTGACAGGAGGGAAGTGGAAACCGGGGTGTGGTGGGGGAACAAAAAGGGGAGGAAGGAGCCAGGAGGGGTGACAGAAGGGAGAGCACAAGTAGTGAAAAACTCATTGAAGTGAGTAGCAACAGAGGTTGTGTCAGACACAGGTGAACCATATACCAGGAGAATTGGGGGAGCGGGTTAGGAGAGGGGGTCAAAAAGGGAGTGAAATACCTTCCAGAATTTGGGGCATTAAGGTTGTTTTGGAGGGTGGACTTCAAGTAGTGTGATTTTGTAGCCTGAACAGCCTTGTGCAGGAGTTTCCCAGGGCCCTGTATTTTATTTAGTTTTTGTTTACTGGGTAGGGTGCACTAGGCATACATATGCCGATTTTCAGGCAGGACCTCTGGAGTTAATGAAAATTGCACATAATGGGTAATGACAACAATCAGTCTGGAAATTGCATATAAAAGGGTATTGACAACAATCAGTCTAGAGTTGTACAGAGTTCATATACAAAACTCAAATGGTGGAGTACATTGACAATAAGATAGGGTCCGATTAGCAGTTGTACTAGATTCGTATAGTAGGCAGCTCCCTTAACTTGCACAACAGTAGAACGTTTATCCGTGAAGACTAATAGGTGGAGAAGAAACGCAAATTGGTAAGTAAGTGCAAGTACAGAGAAATTTGTAGGGTCACAAATTAGATTTTTGAGGAGGAGAAGATACAGGGGAGGTGTGTCAGGTTAAGGGCAAGCGCAGCGGTGATTTTGTAGCAGGAGGGTATGGAGCTAAGATCTAAATGTGCTAGTAGACAAGTTGTCGCACTAGAAGAGGTATGCTATTCCAGAATTTGAGGGCTACAGAGGAAGAGACCTGTTCTCCATACCTAGGTCTCGACCTGGGGATGGACAGTTGTTCTGCTCCTGAAGATCTTAATGTGTAGTGGCTGGTGTTGGGTATTGGGTAAAGATACAAGAAGGTGTGAGGTGCTTGGTTCTGCATTAAACTGTGGACAACATTCCCAAGGGTGAGATTCTCCATGTATGTGAGGAGATTGGGGAGGGAATGGGGTAATATGTAGCAGGCCTAGGGGAGATCACGGGACTTGGACTGGTCAGTAATTTGGGGGATAATTCAGGGGTGCTGGGGAGATCTGACCTTAGATTTTCAGAATGGGACATGCTTGCCCTGAGTTGAGGAAAATTTTGAGTGAAACGGTGAGAGGACCTTGTCAGTGTCATGGGCAGAGAAGGATGACTGTCCAGTCAGTTGCAGCAAGATTGCTCAGGGAGCATTAATGTTAAGTGACTGGAGGGACCTGGACCAGATATATTTCAGGGACGGAGGTGGATGCCGGATTTTCCTGATGCAGAACGTCATACACTGGTTGCTGAAAGCATTCAGCAGAATACCTACTGCAGCAATGCAGTGGTGGTGGGAGGAGAAATCTAGTCCAAAAGAGTGTGATTGTGGGAGCGGGGGTTGAGCAGGGTGGGTTTGGTTAAAAACCTGGGAGTGATTTAGGGACTCTGTCCTGTCGATGGTATACCTGGAGGCTGGGGAGAGTCAATTGATATTAAAATCCACTAGTAGAATGAATTCACCTGCAGAGGAGTGAGAAGCAATGGTGGTGAGAGTAGCAAACCGGGAGGAGGAGGTAATTTTGGGAGAAGTAGAGAAAGCTCCACTGATGATGGGTGCATTGGATGGGAATGAAATTCTAACCAGGAGAAGTGCTTTTAGGAAATCTAGTTAATCCACTGTTTGCAATAACTGTTTTTTTTCCTGATGTTTTCTAGAAAAAGGAATCCATTCCAAGGCTGCCAGCCAGCTCACCCGCTTGCTTCCCCATCGCTTATTACTCAAGTCTGTTTTATGCCTCTTCCCTGTCTGAAATCGCACTGCCAGTCCAAATTTCAGTATGATGCAGAACTGGAGCCTCCTCGATAGCGGGCACAACTTTACAAACCACTCCCTCCTGTCACAGTAGGTACTACTTAATGACGTATTCTTGCGTCATTTATTAGTACCTGCTGAAAAGAGAGGGAGTGGTCGGTAAAGTTGCGCGCTTTATCGATAAGGCTCTGGTTCTGCACCGTATTGAAATTTGACCTGGCAGTGTGATTTCAGACCGGGAAGTGGCATAGAACAGACTCTGGTTATAGGCGACAGCAGGCAGAGGGGAGTGAGAGCAAGTGAGTGGGCAGGCTGGCTGGCAGCCGTGGGGAAGGGGGCATTTTTCTATAAAACATTAGAAAAACCAACAGTTATTGCAAACAGTGGATTAACTGGATTTCATACAGGCAGTTCTTCTGAACTGGACCGTCACCATCAGCCACTAGACCCATCAGCATCAGGCATGTGAAACTGGTAGGAACCCTGATGTTCGTCTGAGAGCGCCATTTTTAGACAAGAATTTCTACAGTTTTTTTGGTGAAGTAAATGACAAAATCATAGCTGAACATGTGTATTTATAGAAATAATATACGTTAAGTCATGATTTTGATGTTTTTTTTTGTGTAGCTACAATAGGAAAGGGCAGAAAACATTAGTGAGTTGGCACAGTAGAGGCATGTTTTTTTTTTAAGTTGTTTAACCAGGAGTAGCGCACTAAGCTGAAAGCTTTTTTACAGGTGTGACCTGGGAGCACAGGGAAGTTAAGTGACTTGCTCAGGGTCACACAGTATGCAAGTGGAAGCTGTGGGATTCAAACCCAGGTCTGGTCTGCTGGATGTCACTAGATTTGCAGCTCAGAGCCTTAAACCACTGCGCTATACTGCCTCCCTAAGTACAGAGGCTTTTGCTCCTATGAGCTCATCATGAGCACATTCTGTGTCCAATTTAGGGAGCAGACAGAGTGGAAGGTTTGAAAGGAGAGAACAGTTTACATTTTTAAATGCTGTGAAACTGCATTTATGTTAATTATATAAATGCAAATTTAGAATATAAGTGAACAGCAGGCTTTCTGTTACCTCCCAATGAAGCAGGATTTTGGAATGTGTGATAAAAATGTGCTTGTTTTTTTAACCTTTAAAGCAGCAACCATTTTATACAATCTTGAGGCAGCATGTGATGTCACTGGGGGAAGCTGTGTGTTAAAGTGACATTTCTGCATGTAGGAAAACTTTAAAATATAATAGGCAAACATCAGCATATATTTAATTTTCTGTATTGATTGTTATTGAGGATATTTGAATAAGAACAGGATCTTTGTCACCTGTATCCTTCTGCTTTGACTGTCAGTGAAGTCACTATCTTTTGTTTTTGTGACCTCATATTCATTTTCGTGGCAGCACATTTGGATGTCCTAAACAGAGGATTGTGACTTTATCACAGGCTAAAGCAGTAAAGTCTAGAGCACAATGATCATGTCAATTCATGTAAAGAAGGAGAAGACAGTATAGCGTAGTGGTTAAGGGCACTGAGCTGCAAACCTGGTGACTTGGGTTTAAATCCCATGAGCCCCCCCTTCCTTATGCCCCCAGGTCACACCTAGAAACAAGCTCTGGCTTATTGTGCCTTTCTTGGTTAAACAATTTGCCCTTCCCTTCCTTCTTTTCCTAAATATACTCAAAGGTAAAGAATGGCGGGAGATGAATACAATTTATATATCAAATATTAGATGAAATGTGTCTAGTTATTATATTTTAAAAATGATCCTGGATGGAGAAAAATTACATTAACAAACATACGGCTTTGCCTCAGTGACATCACTCTGTTTCAAGATTCAGTTAAATGTCTGCTCCCTTGATTTACTTTATGGGTGACTTACAGTGATAAATGTCTTTATTGTTCAGCAGATTAGCCATTACAAACATTTTCAATTCATATACAAAAAGACAGCAACAAAATACAGAGGAGTACAAAAGACATTTTGAATAAAATACATAGCAATACAGAGACACAGGGATAAATATGGATAGATAACAAATACTAAAACAAATGAATAAGAGTGCAAAATAATATCTAACCTTCCCTTGAATGAGGGGGGAGGTGAGACCTCCCATGTGCGAGCATTCCACAAATACACTTGTCACATATGCAGAAGCTGCATCAGTAATCAGGTTAGTAAAGGTAAGATGAATTTAGGAAATGCTTTCTAACAAGCATATAAACCTGGAGACCTCTTGTAGTCCCAGTTCCTAATGACACACTATGCCAAGCGCATTGCAAGAGTACATGATCATCTCTGAGGATGTCTCCCGCCATTGAGCTACATCATGGAACATCTTGGAACTGGTAAGCTGTCTGCATCAGGGTCACACAGAAACTTTTTGCAGGCTGGGGCGTCCACGTCGACATGCCTCGTCAGTGCCTGTATAATGTTGGCATCCCCTGCATGCCTCTGATGTTTCTCCCACCATTAACTGCTCATAAGTGCACCACCGCCGAAGAATGCCATCGAACTTTTGCAAGTATTTCACCGTCACCGTTGCTTATATTTTATGTAGCGAATGTACAAATAACCACTGTTCCGAAATTACTGTTGCGGCAGCGTTAACCTTTATAAAAATGGGCCGGCCCACTGGCACAGCTAGCACAACCACTCATGACGTCGGCAACCTGCATTCATGAATGAGCCAGAGTTGTTGTCGGACCGGCCGTGGATGGAGGATTGAGTTTCCCATAGGATGCTTTCCTCCCTGGGTGGGAGGGAGAACACACTTCCATTGTGCGACTGCCATCTGGGTGACCACAGGTGGTAGTGCAGGCAGGAGCATGCATGGGGAAGGGAGGGATGCCATTCGCTGAGCTGAACGGATGTCTTGCATTCCGCCAGCTTCACCATGCATTTCCCGGGAGGGGTGGGGGGGGAGACTGAGCCGATGCAGTATGATGGCCACAAAGAAGCTCACAGACCCTGTACCCACCGACCTGGGTTGGCTCCCTGCACACAAAGATGGCTTCTCCGAGGCACTGGGCCTACCCGAGGACCTCCACCGGAGGGGATACCGTGGGTGCACAGCAGGGAGAAGGTGGGGTGATGGTACTGGGTCTCTGTCTGACCCAAAGGAGAAAAATGTGAGTTAAAAAAAAAATGTTACATAACCATTCCATTTGTATCTGTTGACTTGTTATAGACCACAACGTTAAAGCATGCATTGTTTACCAGGACTTTAACCAGGCAACCAGGAGGCAGTGTATGAAAGCTTCAGAAAACATTTTATTTTGATTCAAGAAATGGAGAAACAGACTGCGGTGAAGGTGGTTTCTCCGTTGTCACCTTCTCCCACCTGTTGGCCTCCGTGGTTGATGGTGGCTATTGCTGAATCATCAAAGAAAAGTCATCAAAGTTAGTGGAAAAATACTGCCACGCAGACAAGGAGAAAAGCAGAAAGGGGTGAAAAATTGTTCTCCGGACTATTTCCATTCCCCACTTTGATGGGGGTATCTCCACAGAAAAAAGGTGGGACCCTGGCTACGGCCATGAGTCCTGTCATGCTGCCCACCCCTTGATCATCTTACAGACACCAGGATCAGGTTGTGGTGTCTGCTCATCCTCCCCAACGGGGACTCACAGCCTATTCCACCATCAGGTACTGTCCTGTCGGCATCTTGGCTGTCAACGACCCCTTAGGGCTCTGTTGACATGCAGGCATTGATGTCAGAGCTGTGTCAGTGCCTGCTGCTACTGCAGTCGACACCTGCACCATCAGCATTTCGGCTGGTCCATTGACAGCCTTCCTCGCAATGCTTCCATATTCCGCCCCCGCTTTATTTCTTGGCTGGGACAAGCCACCGTCGACAGGACACCTGTCATCGGTTCCTCCTCGTGGTTCTCTCTGTCCCATTAACCCTCTGCCTATACTGGTGGATGGTGACTTGTGAACTGGAATGTAATTCAGAATACATGGAGGAAGTGGAGAAGGCTCTGGAAGAGGCAGAAGAGGTAATAGATGTGGCTGGCTCAAGCTCCACTCTATCCTCTTGCTCTGAAGGGAGCGTCGTAAATACATAAATACACCTATATCTCCCACTGAGGTTGCCTCATTTCAGGCCTCCTTTAAAGGGACACTGTCAACCTTTTTTGTATCATATTATTTTTAGGTAAAACCCACATTTTATAATTGCTTACATTCTCTAAAATTCATTGATGTTGCTGGTTGTTTTATCTGCCTCTTTGGTTATTAGAACTGAAATGCATGGTAATGTATAGTTACGCCCAGCCTTGTTTTGCTTCAAATCATTGATCTGCTCTTAGTGCACACTTCCTGAACATAAGAAACACCATCAGACAATGCAGTCACTCATGATAAAATAGCCTCTTCTACTCTCTCTGCATAATGAGTGGCTAGATTGTGTTGGGGTGTTCCCAAGTCCAGGAAAGATGCAGTGGGAGCTGGTCAAGAAAAGTAAACAAACATGGTTTGGTGTGGTAACACCAGTATGGTGGGCAGTCAGTTTTTCACTTTTTAAAAGAAGAAACGGATCTGAATCAAACTACCAGCTGCATCAACAGTTGCTATAAAATGTGAACAATCATAAAACGTGCTTTTTAAACTAGGGACACTTTGAGGCCTGAAGGGGGTTGACAGTGTCTTTTGGGAGGCAGTATAGCGCAGTGGTCTAAGGCTCTGAGCTGCAAATCTGGTGACATCCGGCAGACCAGACCTGGGTTTGAATCCCACAGCTTCCACTTGCATACTGTGTGACCCTGAGCAAGTCACTTAACCTCCTTGTGCTCCCAGGTCGCTCCTGTAAAAAAGCTTCCAGCTTAGTGTGCTATACCTGGTTAAACAATTAAATAATAAAAAAAAAAAAAAAAAACAGGTTCTGACCATACTGGGATTCTAGGCTGAGGAAGAGGATTCTTCCAAGAAAGTTCTTGGAAGTTTCTGCCTCTACTACAGTGATTATTTGTCAGGTGCATTCTGCTGTAGAGGTTGCAAGTTTGGCTGGCTGGCATAGGTCAGTTTAAATTGCCTGCTGTTCCCAGGAAGGTTGAATAAACAATAGCCTACCCCTACTTCTAAGCCATATTATTCTTCACAGCCTGAAGCAGACTCTGTGTTAACTTTGGCAGCTCACGATAGGTCTAAAGCACCAAAACACTTGAGCTCCCTCTCTCCTGACAAGGAATATTGGAGGCTTGATGTAATGGGTAAGAGGACTTTTGCCTCAGCTACGTTAGGCTTAAGAATCACAAAACTATCTGGCATACTACATGATTAAGTTAAGCAGTAATGCATGAGGGTGTGGGTTGTGCTGTGATAACCGCACACCTGCGTGGTTGGGCATGAGGCGGCAGGCCAGGTGTGTCCAGTGTCCCAGAAGTGAGGTTATATCAGCACAACCCACACCCTGGAGTGCATTATTTCTATTATACGTCTCATTATACAAAATAAAAAAAAAATAAACAAATTTAAAATGTTTTTAGTAGATTTTTAGTGTGGTAATATATGTTTGTTTCTGAAGACAAGATGTCAATGAAATGACAGATCAGTACAGTGAGATTTTGCTCAGATAACCTCACTGCTGGCAAGGGCGGAGAGCCAGTCAGGTTCCAGGATTTTTACTGCCATTGTATAATATTCTAATTGCCTTTGGAAGACAATAGCTACTCTGGCTGAAAAATTGCCAGATGGACAGGACAAAATATTGGCTCAGCAAAGAATTACTAGTGGTCAAGAGGCAGGTAAGCACCTACTCAGATCAGCCTCTGATGCTGCTTCTAGGGCTGCTGCCTCTGGGATTTGCATTCATTGCCATTCCTGGCTTCAGGTGGCTGGGCTTTTCCTCTGATGTACAATAATCTATAGTGAATGCTTCGTTCAGGGGAAAGCAGTTGTTTGGTAATGAATATTGAAAATACTTTGAGGGATCTGCAGACATCAAGAATGACTCTCGGGTCCCTGCATACTTTGAACTCCTAACCCAGAGGAAGTCATCATGGTTCTTTTCATAGGTCATATGCTTATCCTGTCTGAGTTTACTCAAGATACCCCGGCCTTGGATCACAGAGGCCTTTGCCCTCTACTTCCCAGGCCATAAACCTGCCCCCCCGGTGCCCATACCAGATTTACAAAACGTCAGACTTATTACCGGCACTCCCATTGCCTCCAGCACCTTCTGATTCCCCTCCCTTGCTTCCAGCCACACTACCTCAGTAGGTTTTGTTGGGAATCTGTATATTCCCTTTTTCTCTCAATGTGGAGGGAGATAACGACAGATGCTTGGGTTCTGGAGGTGGTTCAGCATGGATATGCCCTAGATCTCCTTACTTTTCCTCTGGTTACTCCCCCACTGCCAAACAGCTGTCAGCTGGGACATCTTGGCCTTGAAGGGTTATTGAATTAGTCCCAGCTGCAGAAATAAATTAAAGGAGAAGTCCACCCAGAATGTGCAAAAACATATGTAGAGTGTTTTGATATGTATGTTACGTCCTAGTGTGTCCTTCCCTCTGTCTGCTATTAGGAGTTTTTCCTGAGTTAGCCTGCTAGCTGTATGGTAGTTTTACGACCCCTGGGGATCTCCATCACAAATAGGTTTATTGGCTTTCTTTCTCCTACGATGCAGCCTGGTTCATGTGACAGTGATGTAGCTATGCCCCTAGATTTAGCAGGGTCTGTCACAGCTCAGCCACAAAGATAATACTTCTTTCAGAGAAGAAGTCACATTGCTACATTTTGGGTGAGTGTAATTATTATTATTTTTTGATATTAGTACCTTGTCCTGCTATGTTACAACCTATAAGGTGATGGTCAATTTTTGCTACTTAGTACTGGTGCAAAATCTGAAAGTGACTGAGAGGAATAGAGTAAACAGTGACATGATTCACACACACACACATAGCAGAACATGGCAGGATAAGGTACTGATATCAAAAAATAATAATGATTACATTCACCCAAAATCTAACAGTTTGTCTTCTCTGGAAGAAGTATTTTCTCTGTGGCTGAGCTGTGACAGGCCCTGTAACAAGACACTGGCTTACTACAGGGGCAATTAGACATCACACCAAAGGGCACTCTGGGAAGACTAGAGGCCATAAAGGAAACCAGAATGGCAACCTCCAAGGGCAATAAAACAGTTAGGGAAAGTTAGAAAAAACATCTCTCACAGCCAGAGGAAAAGAAAATGTTGGGAACTGGTTAGAACACAGAAAAAAAGACTACTACATATCTTTTTCTGATTTTAACATGGAGTTTTCCTTTAAGGATTTTACTCGCAGTACTTTCTAGTGCCAAAGTGCACTGGGGATTTATGGCCTGTACTAGACCGAAGGGACTTGAACATGTGCATAGAATGCAGAAAGTTCAGAATAGTGTCCCTCCATTCCCTGTTGCCTCTACTGTTAAAAGGCAACTGGGTGGTTGTATTGGACTTGAAGGATACTTATCTTCATGTCAGAATCAGGAAATCTCATAGATAAGTATTTGTGATTCATGCTTCAGGGCTCCCACAACCTTTTTTTATATTTGCCCTTTGGCTTATGTTCTGCACTGCATGTCTTTACCAAAATTTTTGCAGCCATGGCAGTGGCCCTTCATTGGAAGGGTCTGTATGTCTTCCCTTACATAGACAATAGGCTGTTAAAGGCCCCGTCTTGGGAAGTGATTGTATGCACTGTTTTGATCCTGGTAATTGTTTGACTAACCAGGCATATTGGTCAGCGAGTCAGAATCAATCCTTACCCCCTGCAAAAAGCTCCAGTACATAGGAGTGATACTGGATATGGGTCTCGGTTAGACATTTCTGCCCTCAGACCATGCCATGGCACTAGTGGCCCAGACACAGCTAGTTCTCTCCAGCAACCAAGTGTCAGCGTGATATCTCTTAAGAGTGATCCGTCTGGAGCTGGCCGAGTGGTGTGAAGGGCCAAGGCATTGTGCCTTACCTCCTGCCACGTCGGCAACTCTAGTTTGGTGGCAAACTCGAGTTGCTGGGGGTCGGCCGGGGAGCGAGAGGATTAAGTGTCTGCAAGACAGCTCGCCTCTCCTGGGGAAGGTGACTTGGCAGTCCCGCTGAGTGACTGCTCCCAGGTGGAGGCTTGAGGGTAGAATGGGTCAGGGACACCAACAGCGGGAGGTACTGCAGAACTCCGCGGTGTTCGCATGCCTCCACGTGCATGCAACGGGGGGGGGGGGGGACAGAAACTGGTAGGATGAATGAAGCCCCGACTGTGCTCCCAACCCATGGCTCTATCTGTGGGGAATTCGACAAGGAGCCAGGGACGAAATTGGGAGAGTGAACATGGTTCGGGGGTGAATGGGGCCCTCTTGAGGAGAGAGTCAAAAGCCTGTCTGCCAGCTGCCCCGCCCCACGGGGACAAAAAGCTAGATGAAAAATATGTCATTCTGACAGTTCCAGTAGCCCACCTCCATATGAGGATTCTGAAGTGGTTCATCAGAGTGCAGTGGGCTCAAGTTTCAAGTGAGATGGAGTGCCTTATACTGGTCCATCATTCTCTACTCTGGTTTTTGGATCATTCCAGCCTACAGAAGGGGTCTCTATTCCTGCGGCCATTCCCCCTGTAGGTGATGAACACAGATGCCTTGGGAATGGATTGGGGTGTTCATTTGGGCCCCTTCAGAACCCAGGGCCAGTGGGACTCTCTGGATAGAGTGCTTCACAGCAACACTTTGGAGATGAGGACTGTTTTGCATGGCCTACAGGCTTTTGCCACTATCCTTCAAGGAAATCAGCTGTTGATTTGCACATACAGTATGTTGATGATGAATTACATCAGTCGATAGGGCAGATTCATTCATGCACTCTCTGCAGAGAAGCAATGAGAGTTTGGCACTGGCTGGTGAAGCACAGTGTATTTCTGTCAGTGGTGTTCCTCCCAGGGACCCTGAATGCACTTGCAGTTCACCTTAGTTGATCCAGTGTGCTATACCACTAATGGGAATTCTCGGACTCCATTGCAGATGGCCTCTCTGGAAAAATTCGGTTGTCCAGACATAGAGTTATTTGCATCTCCATTCAGTGCAAAACTGCCGCATTTCTGCTTGTTTGTTCCAGGGCCTGGAGTTTATTAGTGAGACGAGTTGTCTCTCTCTTGGAAAGGGAGGTTTCTGGATGCTTTTCACTCATTCCTTCTAATACAGAGGGTTCTGGTCAAACTGTAGGCCAAGCATGCCACCCTGATTCTGGTGGCGCCTCACTAGCCCAGACAAATTTGTTTTCCTCTTCTCCAGCAATTGGTGGTGGAACCTCCAGTCCCACTCTCTCTGCAAGCCAGCCTTCTGACACAGGAGCAGAGTGCTCTGGTGTATCCAGATCATCGATCCTGGTGCCTTCACACATGGCTCCTGAGGATGTAGAGCTCTCTCTTGCTTCAGGGTTTGCCCAGTTGTGGCTGATGCTCTCTTGGTGGCTATAAAGCCCACTAATAAGGTTTGCACACACTGAACCCAAACATATGAAGCATGCTATGCCGCAAAAGGAGGTAGAAATAAAAAAGTCTTTATTACTCGCATTCAAGTTGAATGCTGGACATCTACAAAGCATGCTCACAACCTGTCAGTAAAAATACCCAACGGCATTTTGTGCCCTCACATGGCACTTTGTTAAGGGTGATGGATGTAACACCTCATGCTGTTTAAATACCTTTAGATATTATGACATTATCACACAGTGTCCCGCACAAAGTAATCCTTCTTTAATATAATAAATACAAATAGAAAACAGAAGCAGCTTCTAAAAAACATGGTTAGATATCAACAAAGAGGCAGAGATACATCTATTGTTTTTACAGTTCAGGCTGTATAAGTACAGCCCTATCACAATATCTTACAGTGGTGAGGTTCGAACATTGCTTCTAATTTTTCATATAAAAATGTTCATAATTTGTAACTGTAGTGTAATCACTTTCATAGATTGGAGACGAATAGCCTGCTTCCAGCATGACATTTCAGCCCTTCAGTCCAGGACCTCATACCGCAAATGCATATATTCATTTGCAGTGCTCTTCACCAATATGAAGAAAATTTGTATAATCTTGTCTCCATGCAGCGGTGCCTCTTTCATAAGCCATGGATGAAAAAGTTATTGCACATACGGTTGGAATCCTATATATAAACAAAAACAGGAACAACTTGAATATGATTTATACAGATAATATCTTCCAATATTCATGTCAGGAAATTACAGTGCCAGCATACAAGAAGCATTTGTCAATGCCAGATGTTTGCTTGCTGGTATTAGCATTGGAAACGCAGGAGTGAGACAGATGCAGAATAGGAATGGCAGTGAAGTACTGAACTTTACGCCAACCCCACCTCCATCCTGTAGAGACGGACAGGCATTGGGGTAAGTGTTTGGGTCGTCACCCATGATGGTCATGCCATGTCACCTCACCCTGTTCTGCAGACACAGACACATGTTGAGATGTGCCTTGGGGTGTTTGGCTTTACAGTCACCCCCATTCCATAAGGACATACACTGAAATGGGTGCAGCATAGGAGAATGGGGTGAAGTCTGGGGCCGAAGAGTCCAAGGTACACCTCGATGCCTGTCAGTGGCTGGGGGGTTGGGGTGAGATGGCATGAGCAGTACAGTCTGCAATCCAAAGGCACCCTCCAATGCCTGTCAGTCTGTACAGGGTGGAACGTTATGGTTAGAAACCCTAACGCCCTGGGCTTTTGTTGGTATTTGCCCTACAAATTTTCAACATGTCCTTTTTGTGACCCCACCTCATGAAAGCATGTGAGACCTCTTCTCGTGAAGAGTGGCAGTGTGATTTTGTCAATGTGTCCCAGACTTTGAGTTCCAACAGCAACCGTGCCATTCTGCTTCACATGTATGAAAACACAGATCGGGCAGGATGTGAAGAATGACAGCTGTACCATTCATAGGGAGGTGTGAAGAGATGGCAATGTTGAAAATCTGTAGTGGGAATATTAAAAATGTTTGCACTTCCGAGCATACGTGGAAACTGCGCAACGCATGCACATCACAGTCATTTTATGGACTTTCATCACCAAAGTTTCAACATAGGCATTTTAGGACCTCTGCTCATGAACAGTGTCACTGTGATTTTTCTTAATGTGCCCTGAACGCTGATTTCCCACAGCGACGACGCTATTCTATGCCGGAAGTGCAAAAACACATTTTGGCCAGGATGTGAAAAATGACAGCTGTACTGTTCATAAGGAGGTGTGGAAAAATGGCAATGGTGAAAATATTACAAATTCGCAATATTACGAGCATGTGTGGAAACTGCGCAACGCACGCTCGTAACAGTCATTTTATGGACTTTCGTCACAAAATTTTCAACATAGGCGTTTTAGGACTTCTGCTCATGAACAGTGTCACTGTGATTTTCTTAATATGTCCCGAACACTGATTTCTCACAGCGACCATGCTATTCTGCGCTGGAAGTGCGAAAACCCATTTCGGCCAGGATGTGAAAAATGACAGCTATACTGTTCATAAGGAGGTGCGGAAAAATGGCAATGTTGAAAATCTGGAGTGAAAATATTGGACATTCGCAAAGTTACGAGCATGTGTAGCAACTGCGCAACGCATGCTCGTAAAACAGTCATTTCTTGGATTTTTTCCACCAAATTTGCAACATAGACTTTTTGAGAGCCCATCTCATGAATACTGGCACTGTTGTTTCATTAATCGGTCCCAAAAGGTGATTCCGCGCAGTGACCGCGAAATCACCTTTCGGGAATGAGTAACGCCATGACAGTGGCTGAATTCATGAGGGAGGGAACCCAATAACCCCATGTTGAAAATTTGGTGCCACAATTCCCCAGAATGCCTAAGATATGCACAAAAGTTGGAAAAAACCAATGTATGCCATTATACAGCTTACTGTCATTTCTTCAGTTCGCGCTCGGCTTTGAATAGTGCAGACGTGTTCCCAGTCCACCGAAGATCATCGCTGGGCTCCAGAGGTAAATATGGGGTGAGGGTGTGTGTGTGGGGAGGCAGGGTGCACAGAGGGTGGGCGCAGGTTGGGATAGCGGGGCCACCGGACTCAATGAGGACCATTTCTGATTCACGAGAGACACATGGGGCGGGTTTTCTTAACAGGGACATTTGGCACACTGGGGTGGGCTCCAGCGTGCCAGTCGAGTGTTTTGTTGGGGGAGGGTCTGTAGCTGACAGAGTTTGGCACCCCTGTTGTATACTGGGGTGGGGGCAAGAGCAGTGGGATTAGGCAGCCCTCGGCTGCACAAACAAACTTTAGGGGGACATTATGCCTACGGAGTGGGCTTCCCATCCACAAATTAAACTGGGAAGGGGGACTGGCGCTGAGCGGGATTGGGCCCCGTCGGCAAACAAACACTGTTTTTTGGGGAGGGCGCATGTGATGCTGAGAGTTGGGCACCCCCTCAGCATTGAAACTCTGTAACATTCTTTGTGAACATGGCAGCGGCTTGCCGCTGCGTTCCTAAACAATTACAGTATTCAGCGTTCTGCCCTGCAATGACGGGTCGCTCCCTCATTGCGGCAGAATGGCTGCCGCTGCAATGACGAGGCGGCCGCTGCAATGACGAGGTGGCGAAAACGTTACAACCTGGTGGCACTTTTGGAAGCCGGTGTCATCAGCACACTGTGCCTCCATTGGTCCACCAGTGCCAAGCCCCAAATGCAGATGCCTCTGTTGGCTGCCACACTGCGCTTTACGCTCGCTTCTCTCCTAAGCTACCACATAATGTTTCTTGTGCATGCGCACAAGCAAACATAAAAATGACAATTTATGAAAAACTTGAGGACTATTCCCTATATTACAGGCTAGTAAAAAGAGCAAGACCACATGGTATCAAAAATATTACCAGAACAGTGAAATTTCAAACCATTCATTTAGCCCTGGAGTCGTCAAGCTGCCCAGTGTGAACATCCAGAGAGCCTCTCTTCTAAGAAGCAGTGTATCCAGATCTCCTCCCCTGGAACCCCAAAACACTCCTTCAATGCCATAAAAGATCCATTTGTATTCACCAGTGCCTGTAGCATGCTTAACATGTGCTGCTAAAATATTCTCAGTTTTTTCCATTTCAGTATCCTTTGTGTTCACCCAGGCGCAGCTTGAATGCTTGAGTGGTCGTGCCCACAGTGTGCACCACATAAACACTCTGCTCTGTACACAACCCCTGTCGCACCACATATGATCAGCTGTTTTATATTGAAAGTTTTTCTTGTGGCATAGTTTTGGAAAGATTTACACTTTTAACATGTATACTGAATTTACATCTCCCACAAGGCACACTGCCACTGTAGGACCCCCAATCCAAATACTTGTTTTTGCTGGAGAATTGGCTGCAAGGAACTCATCAGCATATCACCTTGTGTTTTTGCCCATCGTGTATTTTTACTGACAGGTTGTGGGCATGCTTTGTAGATGTCCAGCATTTTGAATTCAACATGAATGTGAGTAAAAAAAATGTTTCATTTCTACCTCCTTTTGTGGTATAGCGTGCTTCATATGTTTGGGTTCAGTGTGTGTGTGAACCTTACTGCTTAGCGTGATGGTTTTTTGTTGTTGTTGTTTTTTGGTTAATGCACCACATATCCCTGTGGCAACCCTTCCTGTTCTCTGATCTGGCTAGAAAGCCATCTGCTTGGTACACTTATTCACAAAAATAGAAATGCTTTACTGCATGGTGTAGTAGGCATGCTCTGAATCCCTTTACCTGTCCCGTTCCTAAAACTGGAATACCTCTTGTCCCTTAAGGACTCAGGACTAGGGTATTCCTCAGTAAAAGTCCACATGGCCACTCCGTTGGCTCTTCATGCTTTATCAGAGGGTAAAACAGTGGCCCAGTTAGAGGTTTCCCCATAGATTCCTTTATTGTTTATTTGAAAATTGGTAACCAGAAAAGGCACACTAAGCCAAGGCTTGTTTCTAGGTGAGACCTGGGGGAGGGAAACAGTGGAAGAACAGCATAACAAATCATTCGAAACAATGTTCGATATAAGTTTGTACAAATTAGAATGGAGGGAGAAAACAGAAGTAATGAGGAAGTGAAACCAAAGGCAGGAACGGGGACCCAGCCAGCTGTATTACAGGACTGTTAAGGCTCGGTTGGGGAGGTCAGAAGGAAAGGTAATAGTAACAGGTGGGGTGGGGTTGGAATTTCAGTTGATGCTTGAGTGAGCCAGGGGATGGGAAAAGGCAGGTGGAGGAGGGGAGTTGGTTCCAGAGTGAACGAAGCCGATGGAAGGTAAATTGCTCAGCAGAGGAGCGGGGGAGAGGATTGGCGAAAGTCCTTGGAATGGAGGGAACAGGAATCGGGGGAAATTGGTTGAGGAGAGGTAAGAAGGAAAGGACTCAAACCAATATTTAGATATGAAGGAGATGCAGTGAACCTGGCGATATGAGGGCAGAAGGAGAATGAAAAGTGATAAACACAGGGAACAGTGGTGGGCATGAGTTTGTAGCAGAGCATCATAATGAATTGCAGAGGGCTCCAGTCTGGTGGGGAAGTGGAGGGGGCAGTGCCATAAACCAGATCTGCGTAGTTGAAGACAAGGAGCACCATTTCAGTAACGAGCTCTCTGCAGACATGTGGAGATAAGCAATCTTTGTTACAGAACAAGGCACCGAGCTTGGGATGGAGTTTTGCATGGATGGCATCAATGTGTGCTGAGAAGTCAAGCTTGCTGTCTAGTCACACTCCAGGATACTTAAATGACTGGGCTGCTTCAAGAGGCATGCCATCCAGAATGGAGAAAAGGTGGTGGTGGGGGGGCCCGCAGTGAGTCTGGTCAGTTCCTGACTGGCACCAAAGGTCATGGATGCTGTTTTTTTGGTTTTGACACTGAGTTGGTTGGATTGGAACCAGTGCAGAACGTTGTTGAAGTCCTGCTGGAGCTGGTCTTCCACAGCTGTGGTGGAGGGACTGCAGGTAAAAGGTGTATGTGTCATCTGCATATATGCGGCTGTGTGAGCTGGCAGAGGCAGAAAGGAGGTCATAAAGAAAAGTGGAGGAGAAGATGGGGCCCAGGATGGAGCCTTGTGGGACCCCATCTTGGATGGGAAGGGGAGATGGCAGAACGCCTCTTGCCTGTAGTGATTGTTGCCGGAACATGAGATAGGAAAAGAAGCAGGCAACAGCAGGAACTGAGAGGCCAGCAGAACTCAGCTTGTCTAGGAGGAGTGTATGGGACAGTGAATCGAAGGCTTTGGCCAGATCAGTGAATACAGTATATTGGCCGTAATGTGCCCCATATCCATCCTGGAGAAGATAAATTTAGTGACACGCATCATGGAGGAGAGGGTAGAATGGTGCTTCCAGAAACCAGACTGGAAGGGAGCGAGGAAGCTGGAGGATGAAAGGAAGTTGGGTCTAGAATGGGCTAGTTTCTCGTATAGCTTAGAGAAGGAGAGGAGGAGGGAGATGGGAAGAATTTGCCAGCGGTGGCGATGTCACCAACTTTATTTATTTACCTGGTAGATGCACTAGATAAAACAGTGCACCTACCAGGTAAATAAAATTGACGTGGAATAACTTTGGCCAGCTTCCAGGATGGAGGAACAGCACTGAGGGAGAAGGAAAGGTTGAATTAAGTGAGTAAGGGGAGCTGCAGGAGCGGAGAGGTGAAGGAGCTCAGGGTCCAGATCATCAAAGCTAGAAATTGACAGGTTGAGGGAGGAGAGGGCAAGCAGCATTTCCTGGATGGTGACAGGGAGGGGGCACCCTCCTTTTGTACTCCCTGGTTTGAGATCAGGTTCCAGTGTGGGATTGTAAGTTGGTCCAGGAGGCCCTTATTGTACGTCCTTTGAACCTGCAGCTACTTGTGAGCTGCGCTTCCTTCCTTTCTTGGAAGACGCTGTTTCTAGCAGCAGTGACATCTTCTAGGTGCATCTCTAAGTTGCAGGCTCTGGTTGCCGATCCTCCATTTATTATTTTTCACAAGGATAGGGTTACCTTGTAATATGAACCAGTCCTCATTTTCCTCCAAAGGCTGTGTCTGAAAGAACACTAAATCAGACAATAAATCTTCCTGTTTACTTTTCCCCTGCTGTGGATAGCAAGGAGTGTCATTTACATGCACTGGATGTCTATAGGAGACTGGTTGGTACTTAGATCGTGCAAGAATTGTAGAAATTCCTCTGGATTGTTCATTGCTGTTGCTGCCCCAAAAATGGTGGGCTCACCAATTTTTAAACAAGGCCTATCCAAATGGTTGGCCAGTTGTTACGTTTTGTTACCAGAAGCACGATAAGCATCTTCGTGGTCCTGTGCATTCTCATTCCACCCATTGGGGCATCTAGCTCAGTGGCTTGTTTTCAGAATGTGTCCACTGCTGACATTTGTGCCGCTGCCATTTGTAGTGCTGTTCATGTATTCACTAAACAAAGCAGTCTGGACGTCATCTCTCGTAGACGTTTGGCTTTAACCTCTGTGTTCTACAAGGCCACCTTACGCAGGACCATTGTGTCCTGCCATCCTTCCTAGGTGCTTGATAGTGCTTGGGAATCCTTCCGTGATGTGGCTTGATGAAGGGAGATGCTCTCAAAGAAGATAGTTACCTACCATAACAGTGGATCTTCGAGAGACTCTCCTTCATTGAGCCACAGCTTTCCCTCCCACCTTTCCCCTTTGAAAGGTGACGGGTGACTATACTGCCTGCTATTGCAAGCTGTTTCTCCTCTGATGTCCCCTGTGGCATCCATACCCAGGTTTCCATATCCTCTCCTGTGTTCCTGGTGTAGTCCTGGTTGCATCTGTCCCTGCTTATCCGATGATCCTCCAAGCTTGTCTCCGGCAGAGAACTGAGGCATGCTGGGGACACTGACATTCTATAGGCACTGCTGAGGTGCATCAATGTGGGTGGCCCTAGCCTGCAAAAAAGTTGCAGGTGGTCCTGATGCTGACAGTTTACAGTTCCATGATGCTACATTATGATATGGCTTGATGGAGGAGATTCTTTCGCAGATTGTAACAGTAGGTAGCTATTCTTTCTTTTTTTTTTCTATATTGTATTTGCACTCCTTTCTGCTCCCGGCTGCCCCCTTCTGACCGACCCCCACAGACCCGTCACCCTGGTATCACCGGGACTTACCTCTGCCCGGTCACTGGGTGCAGAGCCTGCGGAAGGTCGGTCGTCATCCTGCAGCCGGCAGGGTATTTCCGCATTTTCTCCCTCCCTTGCTGGGGTGCACATGCAGGACATGTGCATGTAGAGGTGCACGCATGTCTGCAGACGTCCCACAGCTCCCTCCCTCCCTATGTCTGGCCCCTCTGACTAGCACTACCTGTTGGCCTCCACCTGGGGATAGTCGTTCGGTGGGATGCCAGCCCTCCCTTCCCAGGAGAGGAGAGCATTCCTCCGGATGCTCAATCCTCTCCCTCCCCTGCCAACACTCGATGGCCCATGCTCATTCTCAAACACAGGTCGCCACCGTGGCGCGAGGTGTGGTGTTCAGTGCCTCAACCCTCAGCGCCACTGGGATGGCTTCAGTAACTATTCCTTCTTAACTCTCCAAGTCACTTGTACAGCAGGAACAGTTTTTAAGGGTTTTATGTGATAATAGCGACTGCCGGAAGGTGATCCTATTATTGTGACCTGCCATTATCGCGAAACATTTTGGCGATATGCAATAAGATAAACCGGAAACTGTGCATGCGGCGGGCAGTACCCACCCCCAACTAAAGATTCTAAGCTCCAGGTGGGTGCATGTCGGGGAGGTGGGCACAGCCGGTTTAAAAAAAAAAAAAAAAGTGAAAGTCCCGCAGCTGTGGAACACAGCAAAATTGTATACCGCCCCCAGTCCCTGCTCCGTCAGAGCCAACCATCCTACCCACCATAACACACTACGCGGCTGGCTCAGTGGAAGCAGGCACACTACAGGGTTACAACCCTGTTCCCCATCCCTCCACATCCTGTCACCCACCCTACTCTCGCGGTCACAATATTCGCCATCCTACCATGGCCCCACGATTATAACTTTTAACTTCATATGAAGTCGCCTGCTTGACAGTCGCCATGCGTGTCGCTATCATCATGGTATACCTTTTTAAGCGGCTTTGAATCTTTAGTAAACCTAGCGGCCAGAACATTACTTGGTAAAGTTTCAAAATTATAACTCCAAAAGTATTTCTTTGGGTCATGAAAGTAATCAAGATACTGTCTGTATCCAAACCAAACATAATTTTTAGAATACCAGGGGAAAATTTTGTATTCATAATCAATTCGCAATCAAGACTGATGCCCCAATCTTGTTCTTTCTTTTTTTTTTTTTCAATTTCTTTTTCTGGCTCTGACTCCCCGGGGAACTCTGACGAGCAGCCACCTCTTACTCCAGCTCTACCTCTGAGCCTGAAACTCCTCCTTGACTGCTGGCACCAGCCCGGCTATCCCCCCAGCTCTGAGCCCCCCGAGATGGGGCCGCCCTATCCTCCCAGGCTGCTCTATCTAGAATTCGGGCTGGGCTCTGCCCAGGAGAGGAGGGAATCCGGCCAGTGGAGTGTGGCGAGAGGTAGGTGGTGCTGTCGCCTATCCCTGGGGGCAGGGATTTTCTGCTTAGGTATGTCATTGCCCCCACCCCCTCAGGTGGAGCCACAAGTGTGCGGTGATACCAGGGGACGTCCGTCGTGGCTCTGTGTCCCTCTATGTGTGCCCTAAGTGGTGCAATACCTCCAGGCTCCACCGGAGATCACTGTGGTGCCGGGCAAACCCCTGGAGCCCTCCCAAGAGAGGAGAGCAGTCCTCCGGACGTTTGATCCTCTCTCTCCCCCTGCCGACCCCCGGCAGCCTGGGCTTGTTCCCGAACCCAGGTTGCCAACATGGCGCAAGGTGTGGCGTCCAGCACCTCAACCTTCAGCGCCACTGGGCCGGCCCCCAATCTTGTTCTTAATATAATTTTTATATTTAAGACTATCACAGTGTTGTGCTTAACATAGTTTCTCAGCCGTTTTAACTGGTACTCATTTATAAGTAATGAAACATTATCCAACCAGACAGAATTTACACCCAAGAGAAGAACATTTTGCCTTTTCGGTGAGACAGATCTTCACAATACTGACATCTGGTTCCCCTTGCTACTTTAATCCAATAATTCAAAATGGATGAATTTACTAAGGTTTTAAAACTGTTCAGTCCCAACTCTGCCCTAATATAGGAGGCTGGATAGATGTATTGAGCCCCAGAGAGGATCTAAGGAGTCGGAGAGCAATTTTATTTTCAGGATGCCTTATAAGGGCCCAGACTGCACATTCATATTGCACTTACACATTAAATTTGGAAGACAGAACATGTAATAAAGGGTTGACTGACACTGTTGCCACCAAACTTAAAACTGAATTTTATTAAACTGAGAACAGTTTGACTAGCTTTCATCTTAGACTTGGAGAAATGAGTGAATCATGAATCATCTGCTGTAAAAATATGAGTCCAAATGTGTGTATTTGGAAACTGTTTGAAGATTCATGTCACCAGCTTTCCAGTTGTACTATTAGCTAATTATTACTTCATTTTTTTTGAAGCCGAGATCTGGACAATGGACAGATTGCCAGATCATCAGAATAGGCAAGATCAGGAATTTCAGCCATGCCAATGCTTGGTGAATCTGATACTACACGTGATGGGCTTAAAATAATCTGTTTTGTGTAAATATTGCAAAGGGTTGGTGCTAATAAGCATCTTTGTCTAACTCCTTTGTTAGTTGCAAATTTACCCGGTAAATGTCCCCATGGGCCTAGCCTAACTCTATCCCAAGTATACGTTTAAATATTGCCAATGATAATTAAGTCTAGTTCAGTTTACCAACAGTACATTTGTTTCCATACTGCTAAATTGAGTTGAAAGCTGCATTATAATCAGTGAAGGTCACAAATAACTTCTCTTCCCTTAACTGATTATATTTCTCTAAAAGATATCTTGAAATAAGCAATTACCAGTTGTGGAACACTTTTCCCTAATGTCACATTGAAAGCTGGACAGACTCCCAGTTGTCCAAATCTGTTTAATCTTTTGAGAATAATTTTGGTAAACTTTTTTTTTTTTTTGCTCCCCCTCAGCTCCGGCCTGCCTCTCCTTCAGGCCTTCCTATGCCCCTCGCTGCCATCCTTCCTTGATGCAGCAACCCATTATCCCATATTGCAGCTCTCCGGGTAACGCAGACGTAACCCTTCACCGGGTGGGCCCTTCTCCTCTGAGGGGGAAGGCACTGGTGGGGCAGCCAGTGCAATTCTTGGTCCGAGTGCTGCTGGGATGGATTCATGCACTGCTTAAGGTCTCGCGGCAGCAGGGGCTGGCCCGTCATCCAGTTGGCCACAGGGCTCTTCCCTTTTTCTCCCAGGGGCAGTGATGTGCCACTACGTGAGCCTGCGCGCGGCGTTCACCGTGCCCCACTAGTTAGTGGGACCTTATCGTTGCCACACCCCAGCCTCCGCCAGGGGTCAGCAAGTGCCGGGTTACTTCCCTGCCTTCCCTTCGAGAGAAGGCGAGCAGTCATCTGATGCTCGAGCCTTCTCCCCCTGGCTGGCCCTTCAGGAGCCGGGTCGCTGGCATCACAAGCAGAATTCCAACTGCTGCGCCAACTGGCTGGCTGGTAAGCATTTTTGATGAAATGTCTAAAAGACATATTGGCCTGTACTTAAAGGGGGTCTATATTTTATAACCTTTTTTGAAGATTGGAACAGTTTCTGTGCCACACCAGGAATTTAGAATGAAACCCTCCCTAACACAGTCATTAAAAAAATATAAGCAAAACATCGCCCCATAATAGAGGCACGTGAAGATACGTTTATGCTGGAATCACATCTGGACCAGGAGCTTTGCTGCGTTTGAGAGAATTTATTGCAGCTACTACTTCACAATTAGTTATATGACTAGGCTGAGAAATTCTTTTTTCCAAAACTACGAAAGTGGGCTCACCTTCTGTGACATTAAATCAAAGAATGGAGAGGAAAAGTGATCAACCCAAGTCTCAGCAGAAATAATTAGTTTTTCCCTTTGTGGCCAACAACCAAAATGCACTACTGTCATTTTTTTTTAACAGTGTCTAACATTTTTTCCCCATTGTCTACACTGAAATAAATAAATATATATAGTTTTAGCAATATTTTATATGCTTTTCTTTCTTGGTTCTGTGTTCTGCAATTAGGCCTTGACTGGTTAGTAATTTAGCCGACTTCTTTTGGCAAATGTTAACGCATCTGGAAACCTTAATGAGTTTGTTTGGAGTTTCAGTATCTATAATAGAACAAATCTGGATCAAGAGACCCTGTAACAGATCATACAAAACAGGGGCTAGTAAGTTATCGAAATCGGAGTTCATCCATGCTTCTAATCAGGAGATAGATATCTTGTCAAGACTCCACATAAGGTCAGCATCCCTGTTACCCCCCCCCCAAATTTCTAATAGAAGCATAGGGGTTGGATCATTCTGATCAGAAGTCTCACTCTCTGTTTTGTTGATTATTTTAAGGGATTTACAGACTGTTAAATGGACATCCCATATTGCTGAATCAATCACAGAGGTTCCCATGGGAGAAATCTAAGTTGCATATCCCTCTTGATCACAGTCTAGTCTACCTTTCTGAGGGTGGAAGCTATATTCTTGCATAAATTTAAGAAACATTAAGGCCAGATCTATTGTTCTTAACATACCCAGATTTTTTTCTGGAATTGCAGGATAAAGATAAAGACTGTATTATTAACACATACGTCAAATGACTTAATATGAGCATTCAAGTCCTCTAGCAACAAGCTTGAGATATCCAGAAAGCTGGCATGAAGATTGTCGATTCAGTCACTTGGTTGCAAACAAATATCGACCATAAAAAAAACTTGGAGACATGTGGGGAAACATAAATGTTGATCAATTATTGTTTGACCAAAATGGATATTAATAAGAATAATTTACAAAAATCAATAATTTTTACTAACTTAGGGGACAAAAGGGCATTAGCCGTAATGAAACGGGCAAGACCACCTGAAGATCTTCCCACTTTCTTGTCTTTCTTGGCGGAATCTGGAATAGCTCATATTTATTGATGCTAATATCCTCGTCCCCAGAATGCCAGGTCTCTTGCAAGCAAATAATGGGGAACTTTTTAATAACGTTGAGCCACTCCATCACCCCTTTTTGATTTTAAACCTGCAGTGTTCAAAGCAATTACTGATTTGGAGAGATTGCTAGGTAAATCTGTATTTTGCATTCAGTCATGTGAAATGATAGCAGGGTCCAGATTTTCATCATCTAAACTATTAAGTCACTGGTACCCAGCCAATAAATGAAATGTTAGCACTGGGAATTGTAAACTGAAAAGGATTTGAATGATTTGGGACAATCGTTTTCACAGGGACAACTGCCATGCAAAACCTAGATTAACCACATAAATACCCATTCTTTTTTTTTTTTCAAATATATTTTATTGAAATTGCTTGGTGAGGCCGCACCTTGAGTATTGCGTGCAGTTTTGGAGGCCACACTTAAAGAGGGACATTAACCTCCTGGAAAGGGTCCAGAGGAGGGCAACCAAAATGATTTGGGGCTTGGGGGACAGGACCTATGAGGAGAGGCTCGAAGAGCTAAATATGTACACATTGGAAGAGAGAAGGGACCGGGGGGACATGATAGAGGTCTTCAGGTACATGAAGAGGGTAAATAGGGGGAAACAGTCAGGGTGCTTGAAGGAAGGAGGAGGGGCCACTAGGGCATGGGTGGAAGCTGGAGGGGAAGATTCAGGGAGAAAGGAGGAGGTGCTACTTCACTGAGAGGATGGTGGAGCCATGGAATGCACTGCCTAGGGGCTGGTGGAGGCAGAGACAGTGGAGGGGTTCAGAGGGGTGGGACAGGTACAGGGGAAGGGTTCTGGAAGCAAAATCCAATGCAGCAAGAATATCCGGAACTGGGAAGGGAAGCCAGAGAAGGCGAGGGGGACAGCAAGGTCAGCACCCAGGGTGGGGGCTGACCAAACGAGCAGACACGAAAGACCGTTAGGCCTATTCTGCTGGCATTTTAGTGTGTTAGTAAATGTTTTGCAAGTACAGCACACATCTTAAAATGCAGTTGGTTACAACTGACTCTCAGTTCTTGCATTACAGTTTTGCATAGTTTCACTTGCACGTTTATAGTGCTTTATAAGCTGCTGTTCTGCTTTGGTATCCAAATAATGCTTTATGTGCTGTATTTCTAATCTGTTTCAGCTTGGATGCAGTACATTTCTAAAATGTCTTTATACAAAGAAAAACACATACAACATTAAACAGATGTATAACAAACAGTATACAGTTTTCAATAAAAAGGAATGTTATTTTCTATTTGGACGATTAGTAAAGGGTTCTTTTTGTTCATTGTGCCATTATTCTGGTATGGCAGGTTTGTAGGGCACTTAAAGGAGTAGTATACCCTCATAACTTGTAAATGTTTGTTTGCTTGTCATTAGGCAACTCTTTTCGTGTAGCTGTTAGGGATACATGTGTCTGCATTAGTTTTTCACTTTTCAAACCAGCCCCTGTAAGTAGCCTTGGAGTCTCCATTTTCTGGTTGTTGAAATGTCATTGTGCTTGAGAGCTGCATTAGCATATGAGAAAATGTGTCTGCACCCTTTAGACTCCACAGTATGCATGTCTGCTTACTTAGAATTAAACAAAACAAGTTGCAGCGAGATGTGAAATACCACATTTACCTTCGGTTAGCTTTACAAACTGTCTTAGATGTAATGCAAGTTTTTTTTTTTCCTTTTAAACTGCATTCAGTCTGTGTGTTTCTATAGAGTTTTTTTCATGTTAACTTTCAGCATAGAGGTAGTGTAAATGGGTGTTGTGGCATCATGTTCTCATATACTAATGCAGCTGTCTGGGACAATGAGATTTCAACAACCAGAAAATGCCCCCAGCTAGTTACAGGGGCTGGTGTGAACTGTGAAACCAAACTAAAGCAAACATATCTATCCCTATCAGCTACACAAAAAGAGTTATCTGTTGAAAAGGAAACAAAAAACATTTATAAGACATGAGGGTGTACTGCTCCTTTAATCCGCTTGCTTCTGGCTCCACTCCAGATTGTGGTGGTGTATAATTCTCAAATGGTGCCCATATATCATCATAACAGTGCTCCCTTCCACTTGCTCTGTACATTGGCCTTTCAACTGCATGTTTTCTTTCAAGGTCTCAAGCCAGGCTGAGAAAATAGGGGGAGTCTTTAACTTCCAGTATTTCAGTATCCAAAGATTGGCAGCTGGGGTTGCTAGGACTGCAGACTTTCTCTGTCCTGCTTGCAGCTCCTGTGTGGTTGTCCCAGTCTCCAAGAAGGATTGTTTTTTTTTTTTTTTTAAGCTGTATTTGTGTATTCAGTTCCACTGCTATAGCTTGCTCTATCGCTTTCCAGTATCCCTCCAACTTTGTACACCCGTACATCATGTGTGTGGATTCTGCATTATTTTGTTTGCACGTAGGGCACTTTCCATCATAGCATGTGGCAAAGTTTCGTAGTCTGTCTGGAGTGTAGTATGCTCTTTGGAGAGTCGTATAATGTATTATTTTGTATTTGCTCTGAACTGGAGTTTTCCAAACTTTTTCCATAATATTTTCCCAGTCCTAAATACCCACTGTATCCATAATGTCTTCTTTGCCAATATTTTGTCAGCTATTTCCTTTTTTTTTTTTTTTTTTTCAAATAACGCATCAGCTTGCACCCTGTCGAGGCCCTCCCTTCTCTGTGCATAAATAACTTCCTCTCTACCAGGGGAAACCTGGAGATAATTACAGAAAAATGCACAGGTAGACTTTGTCAGTCTAACATCATTTTCTCCAGGCAGAAGCTTAAATCGATCCACCAATATTTGCGGTTTTGCCCCGATACACATGAAACAGTGACTTACCACCACAGGACTCTGCATATATAAATATTCCCCCAAGAAATGCAGCCCTTAAAAAGTAATTGCACTTGTAAAATTGTAAACACTGGGTCCCAAGGACTTCCCTGTTTTGTCTCTGCTTCCCAGCTCTGCCCTCACGCTCACTGGCTTGATGACGAGATGCCAGTGAGAGTGTGGGGGTGCTCCCTATTAAATTCAATGGGCAGCAGCTTTTAAATCAGATTTTAATAAAATAATGGCCACTTGTTAATGAAACGTGGGCACGGTGCCCACGTTTCATTCACTCATCTTCCAATATTAAAAAGTGTTCGCTAAACCCGTTAGCGCAATGGTTAGTTTCAATCTGTGACCCAAGTTTGGGAATGGACTTGAGTCACTGGAGGGCCATACGGGGAGGAAAGGAGCATCCCAGGACAGCGAAGCACCTTGGCATCTGCTGGCCCCTGGTGGAGGCCGGGAGCACAGCACGGCTGCCTGAGCTGGAATAGCTGGAAGTGGTGGATGTCTGCGTATGTCTCGATGTCAAGTGGTATGCCACTCCCGGGGAGAAAACCTAGGAAATTGCCCTGGCCAACCGGATGATGGTCCCTCCAGTCTCCCGCTACCGCCGAGCCTCAATAGCTGGTCCTGCCTCAGTGGCACCCTGGGACAACTTGAAAATAGTGTGCTGGATCCTGTCACCAGTGCCTTCCCTCTCGGAGGAGGGGGACCCATCCGACAAAAGATATACGCTGGATTACCCAGGAGGAGCCATAATGTGAGGTAAGAGGCTAGTGAGAGGACGAGAAAGCAGACGGGGAAGACCTTGAAAGGGGGCCGAAGGAGTGGCCGACCATGGGCGAGGAGGAGGGGATAAATAGATAAATATACAAAAAGGAAAAAATGATTTAAAAGCTGCCGCCCATTGAATATAATGGGGCACGCCCCCGTGCTCTCACTGGCATCTCGTCATCATGCCAGTGAGCGCGGGGGAGGAGCTGGGCAGCAGAGACAAAACCGGAAAGTGCTTGGGACCCAATATTTACAATTTTACAAGTGCAATTACTTTTTAAAGGCTGTATTTCTCGGGGGAATATTTATATACGAAGAGTCCTATGGCAGTAAGTCACCATTTCATATGTGTCGGGGCAAAACCTGTTGAATCTCTTTAAGGTCAGAATACTTATAAGGATTGTTATTATTATTATTTAGTTTTTGTTGACCGGGTAAGTGCACTAGACAAATTCTGCCTATTTTCAGGCATGACCGGGGGAGAGGGGGATACAGATGAATGCCGACTGACCTTGAACCAGATTAAGCTGTTGGTGGTATTTTTGTGAATGGGGGGAAATTCAGTTGTCAGTCAGACAATCAGCATCTGAGTTATCTGCTTTCTTTCTCCTTGTAAAGGTTTAGGATCAGTTTTAATTTTTCTAAAAAAATTCCATTATTCTAGAAGTAATTTGCTAGCCTTTGGGGTGCACAGGTAATATGAACATAGACCATACCCATATATCTCTGTCCTAAACACTTAAAGAATGCCCCCTTCATTCATCACAACTACTATTTCTGTCTTGAATAAAGAAATTACTGTGTCAAAAAGGGTACTCTAGGCTAGAGATATATCATTTAACAGGCTGTGGAGTCTCAATGTCCCATAATCTGGAGATTGTGCAAGAGGTACTGGCCTTGATCTTACCTAGCTTTTCTCTCTTCTTAATATCTGTTCTCATCTGTGCCAGGTGAATGTCAGATTCATAGTGTGTTGAATAGCCTCTAGCTGATTTTGAGTTAATAAGGAATACCACATCATTTGAAGAATTTATGTTGCTGACACAGACATAATGTTTACTGGGAGAATTAGTATTTCCCATGGCCCCAACAGTTTTGCTAAGGAGCTGATGCAGTCATCTTTAAAGGACATTAAACTCTGCATGAGTAGCCTGTAGTTTAGAGACAAGAGAGCTGCCATCCTTCCCAAGTACTGGCATTTCAGAAACATCATGGCTACCGTCCTGCCTAGAAGACACTTCATTACAGATGCCATGATTAGCGGACAGGTCTAGATCACCCCAGGTCTTTGGAGAAGGCCCAGCTAAACTTGGGGACCCATCAGTGTAATTTTGCTCCCCTTTTTCTTTTTTGGTATCTCGTTAGTGTTTTTTTCTGCCATGTTTGGTTGATCCTATATTAATGAGGAGCTAACATTTGGTCTGTTTGGATTGTGTATTAATTCCAAGTTTTCACGTGCCATATGGATGATGATTCTTTTGGGGGGATGGACCGAAATTAAATGCTTTTAATAATGTTTCCATACTAGCGCCATTGATTGCCTGATCTTCCCTCATGGTATCTAGGTCATTTCTAAGAATGACCGGTTGCTGCATAAACATCAAGTTAGCAGCAGATGGATTACTCATAAGATTGGTAATATCCATGCATGAGGGAAAATAAGCTATTGGTTCTACATCCTCATCTTTATGGACAAACCCCTTACATTTACTACTGCCTGAACTGGATATACCATTAAAGCTTAGTAGTCTTTGCGCATTAGAGTATTTTTGACACTATCTTTCTTTTGTTGATTTATCCAGATTTTTTAGGCCCATTATTCTATGCTGGAGTTCCATCATAACTTCAGCCATATCATGGCTTGGACTGTTGACCCCCGGGGCCTTAGTTTCCATATAGGCGCCTGTCTGTGGTGAAGTAGTTCTCAAGGCATTAGGGGCTGGTAACTCCAAGTAGCTCGGAGCTAGCTCATGCTCGGGGCCAAAAACAATTGGACAGGGATCTTGACATTTTCGTCAAGACCAATACTCAGCCTGAGTTCATCATGAAAGAGCTTTAGGGGACTTCAGGGGAAAGGGGAAATTGTTTAACCAGGAAAGGTACACTAAGCTGGAGCTTGTTTGCAGGTGCGACGTGGGAGCACGAGGAAGTTACGTGACTTGCTCAGGGTCACACAGTATGCAAGTGGGGTCCAATGGGATTCAAACCCAGGTCTCCAGGTTTGTAGCTCAGTGCCCTTAACCAGTTGCTACACTGCCTTTAACAATGAGTTAGGATGTCCATGAGCATGATATGTGCCTAAAAGATCCCTAGGACCTCTTTCTGAGAGGATTCTGGGGTTGATGTAAGTTAAGCTGATTCAGGAGGATTATAACCTCGACTGGACGTGATGGTTTGTGAGAAATTAGTTTCCTTGGTTAGAAAGCCCATTTTATTTTTCTCCTTCTTCTCCTCCATTATTAAATGCTTTGTAATTTTAGGTTGATTTTTAATGTGTTCTATGAACAATTTTTTACTGTTATTTTTTTTCTTAGAAGCGCTTTTTATTTTCCCTGTACTCTCTATCCAACCAACATAAGTGCACAACTAGAGATACCATCTATGTTTCTTAAACTGCTGTTAAGCATGACATCAGTGGTTTTAGCCAGGGGGCAAAGTGATTGGTTGAAAATACTCTGTAATTAAAATTTTAGTGAGTTTTCCTGAATTCACAGCTAGTTACTGTAGTTATTAAAACTTACAGTAAGTCATTTTTTGTGAAAACATTTTTAAATATGCAGTTATGTGCTTCCCAAATATTCCTGGCTTTATTACTACAACTGGGAGAAAGAAACAAAACGCACTAGTGGTGCTAATAGTGTAAAAACACCCACATCCCATCACTGTTTCACCATTCCTTCCCATAGCGCTATATGGCATCTGAACCATTCATTACTGAGCCCGACCCAAAATGGCCACCGGGAGAGAATGAGTTAAAATATGTTATCTTCTCTTCAAAGAGAAAAACATGGAGCCTTTGTTGCACTTTGTCCACAGTATCAAAAAATACACTGAATCAGGCTTTCTCCCCTACAGTAGTCCCCACAGCTTCGAAATTGCGTCACCTCACATGGAGCGGCTCCACAGTCTTTCACTGGCCAGCTCGATACGACTGTGGCCGTTTCAAACTTTTGACCATCTCCTCTTTGATCACAGTCCCAGCACGCACTGCTCTGCACTTGCTCTTTACCACTTTAAACAGACCTTTACGCTTCACCACGCAGCGCCTGGCCAGCACACTCTTCCTCTGTTTCTCCTTTAGCACATTTGGACATATTTCTCGGGCCTGCTTTGTTCCTGATCCCTGGTACTTCATTCCTTTCCTGGTTCAGTTCCCAGATCAGCTCACATCTTCCTTGCACAGCCGCATTCGGTCCAGGGGAACAGCTGTAGGCTAAAAAAAATGACAATTCTGCAGCAAAGCAGATTAAACACTTGAAACTGTAAAAGACAAGAACTCTCAGTACATTATCGAGGCAAAGTTGGCATACCATTTGTAAACTAAAACAAGTAAATGTGTTCTGCTGCTCAGCTACTCCAGCGCACCCAGCATCAGGCAGTTCTCAGGATGCAGTAGGAGGAGAGGAGACTGTCGTATCCTTGTATGATTTAGGTATTTATAGCTGGCCTGCCACACCTGCAGGCAAGCCCAGTATCTTATTTGAAACTTTTTTTCATGAGCTGTTAGGATTTGAGGGAGCCAGTATTCTTTCCGTCCCCTTAAATTATTAGATGAAAAATGTCTCGGAGCCTTGCTATATGTCATCGTGTCTGGAAATTACTAGGCATCTGCCAGCTAGCGTGCTAATGGATTCAGCAGCCGTCCCATCTAGGATTGGAACATTTTGCCACACAATGTTTTTTTTTTGCCAAACATTAGGTCAGGCTGTGGAAAAAGCTCAGTGCCAGTCATACTGACAGACGCAGGCGCACTGTATGTTAGTTTTGGCTGGCCTGGGTCCTAATTGTTTGCTGGGGTGGTTGGACTGGACAATGTACTTTTCCAACTTGCTTGCCAACAGTCTGATTGTGCTTCTGTGGCTGCCCCACCTCGCCAAGCCCTGAAATTGTCAAGTGTCTGTAGGGAGGAAGAGGAGGTGAGAGACGTGAGCTGATCATGGGAGGAGCACTGCTGTTCTGTACCGTTTGCCTGCGGCCCACCTGGGCCTTAGCAGATGGCGAAAAGTGTGATAGCACTGTGGCCTGCTGAGCACTTGCTGAACTGGCCAGACTGCCCTAAAGTGAAAAATAGATTGAGAGAAACCGTGATAATCTAATAAACCTGTAACAAAATACACTTCTGATAATACTTGAAAGTGTTTAAGAGATAATGTCTGAAATCTGGAAATAGCATTGATTTAGTCAGGAAGGTGGCCTGGATCAAAGACTCATTTTCAGTCACGCCTGGAAAAGTAGGTGGTTAGAGAGTGAAAACGGTACACAATCTTAACATATAGTATACACATAGTAAAACACATATTACATAAAATACTAATGCATATATACACACAATATTATACAGCAGCAGCTGAGGTGGTGTGGGGAGTTCTGCAAGTCAGTCCCCATTTGAATAAAATATTCTTGAAGCAGAAAAAAACAGCGTGGTTTGAGTTTCTCATGTGAAGCCTTAGCATGGATATTTTTTTGTATGCACAATATTATACAGTTTGTACGTCATTTCACTTGAAACGTCAGGCAGTCAGATGATGGACTTGTCTAGTGGAATAAAAGAATACTCTGTGCCTCAGCCCACCGCACCAAAGGGGACAGTCCATCACGCCACATGGCCAGCTTTCTGCGGTGTTCTTAAATTTATTACATGTATTTCAGGTGTGCATATCATGGATCATGTTTCAGTGTAGCATATGTAATTTTATAGAGACAAAGAACCTCTGTGCGTAAACACTGAGGCAAGGGTTACCCCAAAGGGCATTTGGCTGGGAAGCCAAGTTTCAAGAAAATACAAAATCACACGTGCCCACACAATGCAAAGCATCATGGGCTGCATATGCAAATCACCACAGAATGTTAAGCTGGTTCAACTTTAAGCAGAATTGCATGGTGCTGAAAAGCCTCTCACACAGTTTGCAATGGGTGCTAACAGATGACATAGACATGTGTTTCGTGCTACCCATTGTTCTGTAATAATAAACATATTATGCGCTGGCACCTTTCTGTACCTTAGGGGTTGAAAATGTCTGTTATGTAGACTTCTGCTTAACACAGAAATTATTGTCTCACTATCACATATCGATGTAGTAAGGTACAAGACTTTAGCTGAACTGTATACAGTAAGCACCCTTGTGAGGTTTTGATTGCATTACCTACCATGCTCAGTCTGATCTATAGAAACTGCTTTTTCACTTCCTAGATTATTTGGCCTTACTGTGCTTTAACATGGGCTTTACTCAACAAGGACACTTCTCATTGAACTTTTACATGCCGAGTCCAGATCTTGTGGCTGCAGATGTCTCTGTTAATTTTTATAAGTTTATAGCCAAAGGACTGATTATTAACAGTTCCCTACATGACGTGACACAATAGAGCAGACCAACATTATCATATTGTAATAATAATCTTTCTTGTAGTGATTCAGATGCACTGGTTGTTGAACTGCACTTGTGAAAACATTTAATAAAAGTAATAAAATAGAATAATACTAAAAGAAAATGTCTCCTCTTGATAACTGACCCAGGACCACTGTCTAGAAAAAGAACATATTCCAGGGAAGAGATGAGACACTGGAAATGCATTCGCTGCTCTGCCTCGATGAGTAGAGTAAGCAATAACACAACTGGTTTGATAACATCATGCCCTACGTGCATAGTGAGGCACAATGCCCTTGCACCGAGTGCCTTCAGCACCTGGGAAATGCTCTTATTAGACAGCAGCCCACAACCCAGAGTGTCTTATTACACTTATAAAATGGGTCCATCAAATGTAAAAATTAGAATGAAAGTGTTAAAACATTAGATTAGAACAGTAAATCAGTAATTTAAAAAAATGTCCTTGCACACTGTGCATTTATTATGCCTTCATAATGTAAATTGGGTGCAGGCCACTAAAGGGCAGCATTGCCTTAAGTGACTTAATCTGTATCCTGCCAGTTCTCCCTCCTTGAATTTAATTGCTGTTTGGCATTTCAGAGAAGATGCCCCACTCTCCATCCTGGTCTATTGTACAGGGCACTGGTAAGGCCTCATCTAGAGTATGGGGTTCAGTACTGGTGCCCACACCTCAAAAAGGACATTAACCTGCTGGAGGAGGTTCAGAGGAGGGCTACAAAGATGATAGCTGGTCGGCAGGGTAGGGCATATGAGTAGAGGTTGAGGGCACTGAACACATACTCCCTGGAAGATAGCTGAGAGAGAGGGGACATGACTGAGACCTTCAGGTACTTGAAAGGGATAAATAAGGTGGATAAGGAGAGTCTCTTTAAGCTGAGTGGTAACCATAACACAAAGGGGCACCGTCTTAAACTGGAGGGTGGGAGGTTAAGGAGGGAGGTCAGGAAGCACTTCTTCACAGAGAGGGTGGTGGACACTTGGAATGCACTGCCGGAAGAGGTGATCTCGTTGAAGACAGTGGGCAGCTTTAAGAGAGGCTGGGATAAGCACAGGGGGAAGGTAAGGATCATATGTATCCTGCTTTATGAGCAGACTAGATAGACCAAATGACCTTTTTCTTCTGGCTTTGTTGTATGTTCGTATGTTGTAATTTGCTTGTGAAGGATAAAAAAAATGGTAGCTAAAAAGACAGCAAAGCCAGGTTAATCACACACAACTCCTGTAATGTAAAACATCATGGTGCATGTATGCAGATAACCATGAACTTTTAGGGTGGTTCTGTTGTAAGCAGCAGTGTATGGTGCTAAAGGGCCTCTCATGTGATCTGCCAAGAATTCAATTCGGCTTTATTTTTACCAGGATAACACCACTGAGACAACTCATTTTCAAGGTGGTCCTGGAAGGACTAACGAAACATAGGAGGTACATAGAATTAAATAATCATAATGGCAGATTCAACGACAGTGATAACAATACCAGTGGTACAGAATGAGTAATGTGCGCATGAACAGCTTACTTAGGTTCCATACATAGAAATCAGGGCGGAAGATACGAAAAAACAGTGCTAGCTATGCAAGGGATACGAGACTGGTAATGTGCAGGTACAACTCAAAATAATTACAGAAGGGGAACTAACACTAAAAAGAGTGGGAGAACAGGAAGAGTTGCTGGAATGAGGTGTAAGAGTATGGGGACGGGGCAACAAGAGAGCAAGAGACAGATGGGAAGGGAGAGGGTAGAAAAGGGTAGAAAATGGTGGAAGCAATAAGTGCAGGAGAGCCTCTTTAGGAGATGGGCCTGTTATTTTGCAAAGCAAGCGCACTTGTCCTTTGTCTGCAAAGTGAGTTTAAGTGGAGCCTTAAAGGTACACACATCCCAACAGTGTGTGCAAGTTTTTTTTTTTTTTTTTTTTTTCATTGTAGGGAGTTCCACAGAGTGGGTAGTGCATATCCCACAGATGTGGGTCTAAAATGGGTTCTTATCTTAGGGGTATCAAATGTAATATAGGAAAGTTCTCTGATGGAATACCTGCAAGGGGATTATTTAAGTAGATTGCAGATGTAAGGGGAAAGCTTCAGAGTTTATTTATTTATTCAGTCTCGGATTACAATAACTTTGAACGCAAGGCACTCATTTACAAAGGTTCCACATCAGTGGGGAGAGTGAACAAACACACAGAGATGGTAATAGAAAGAGTAGGTTTAAAAAATAGTAAAGTACATTCTTTAATTATCTAGAATTAATAACTTTAGTAGTGGGGGGGGGGTAATAAGAGAGAAGAAAAGGGGGTAAGCAGCCAGAAGGCCTTGTCAGTAGGAGTAGAAAGAGTGGCGGATGCAGGTAGTAGGTAGGTAGAAGGGGAGGTGGTGAGGGTAGGAGAATATAGCAAGGGTTGGAAAAGTAAAGCTTTGGGGGTGGAAAAGAAGGAACTGGAGTGCATACAGGTGGTATCATTAGGTGAAGCAGTCGCAGGAGCTACTTGTCGTAAGATGCTGACAGAGCCTGTGCTTGAAAGGACCTAATCTTGGAATGGATAGGATTTCATTGGAAAGTGCATTGAACCCGAGTGGGGCTCTAAGCAAATGACCGCTGCCCTTGAGCTGTCCAGCACCTAGGAATCTTCAGAGATTGATGGGCTGAGCTTCGAGTGTGCTGGGAGCTGGAGTGAGGGCAAAGGAGGTTCGCAGTTCTGGGGGGCAAAAGGCTGAGAAGTGTTTTTTTAAATAACAGGTATGTTTTGTACTGTATCCTTCCGCTTAGTTGAAGCCACCCAGATTGGGCGTATAGGTTGCATGTGTGGGTAAGACATACAGCACTGGTGAGGAATCTGCACGCCTTACTTATTGCAATGTATATTCTACGGAGTGAAGTAGTAGTAGCGGCACCATAGATAACCAAGCCATAGTTGACAGTAGGTAAGACTGAGCTGATAATTGCAGTTTTGAGGGCTTCGGGTGTTGTGCAGTGTTTGTCTGTAGCGTAGGCCAATCTTGATGTTGACAGCCCGAGCAACGTTGTCGATGTGAACTGTCCAGGGTTGTTCCCAGATACTTAGTGTAGGATTTGTTCCAGAGGTACTCCCATGCAGTTTCGGATTGTAAGTGGTTGAGATTTGTGCTTGCTACGAGTGCCACTGAACAGCATAACTTTAGTTTTTTTGTAGTTCAGGATCAATTTGTGAGCGTTGAACCAGTCCTCGGCTTCTACAAAACTATACTGCAGTTGACGTTCCAGTTTCTGTGGATCAGGGTTACTAGTAAAGATGACAGCATCGTCTGCATACAGTAGCATCCGTTGGTGGCAGGCCTGTGGTAGGTTGTTCATACTAACATACTAAAATGCCAGCAGAATAGGTCTAACAGTCTGCTCGATTTTCCTTTTCGCACTCAGGGCCGATTTTGGTGTCTCCCCATCCCTTGGGTTATACTGTCCCCAGTCCCAGATGTTCCACTTGTATTGGGCCTGGTCAGATTTACCCTCCCCTGTACCTGTCCCATCCTTTCTTAAACCTGTCCACAGTCTCCACCTCTACCAGCTCCCTGGGCAGTGCATTCCAAGGCTCCACCACCCTTTCAGTGAAATAACATCTCCTCCTCTCCCCTCTCAGTCTGTCCCCTTCCAGCTTACACCTATGACCTCTCGTTGCCCCACCCTCCTTCCTTTGGAGCACCCTGACTGGGCCTCCCTTATTGATTCCTTTCATGTACTTAAAGACTTCTATCATGCCCACCCCTGTCCCTCCTCTCCACCAGGGTGAACATGTCGAGCTCGTTGAGCCTCTCCTCATAGGTCCTCTTCCCCAGGCCCCAGATCATTTTGGTTGCCCTTCTTTGGGCCCTCTCTAGGAGTGTAATGTCCTTCTTTAAATGTGGCCTCCAAAACTGCACACAGTACTCGAGGTGTGGCCTAACCAAGCAGTTGTACAGTGGAAGGATCACTTCTGCCTTTGTGGAGGTAATCCCCCTGGCGATGCATCCCAGCATCTTATTTTCCCTTGCCATTGCCCTCCTTCAGGTCTCTTGAGTTGTTCATGTTGACATCTACCACTACCCCCAGTCCCTCTCACCCTCTGTGACTTGAATCATGTCTCCTCCCAGGGTATACTTCTGGCCCGGATTTCTGACTTCCAGGTGCAGAACCTTGCACTTTCCTGCATTGATTTTTAGTTTCCATTTTCCCGACCACCTTTCCAGAGCCTCCTGGTCCTTCTGCAAGGTCACCCTCCCCTCCTCCTCATCCACTGCTGCACCCAACTTCGAGTCATCTGCAAAGAGACTCATCTCACTCCTGATCCCCTTCCTGATGTCTGAGACATAGGCGTTGAACAAGAGTGGCCCCAGCACTGACCCCTTGGGCACCCCACTAGTAACCCACCTTGGGGATGAGGCTAATCCTCCAACCACAACCTTCTGAGTACACTCAGAGAGCCAATTTCCTATCCCTCTTAACATCTGTCTCCCTACTCCCATTTCCTTCAGCCTAGCCAGCAGGCCACTGTGGGGTACCGAATCAAACGCCTTGCTGAAGTCCAGAAAGAGGATGTCCACTGGCCTGCCCTGGTCCAGGGCCCTCATCGCCCAGTCATAGAACTCAATAAGGTTTGTCTGGCATGATCTTCCTGGGACAAAGCCATGCTGCCTATTATCCAAATACTCAGTTTGCTCCAGTAACCCATAGCCTTTCCTTGACAGTACCCTCCTTCACCCTGCAGACCACCAATGTCAGGCTAACGGGCTTGTAATTTCCCATCTCCTCTCTTGATACTCCCTTGTGGATCGGCACGACATGGGCCACCCTCTAGTCTTGGAGCACCAACCCAGTCCTCAGAGAGAAGTTGAAAAGCTTCTGCTAGAGGGACTGCCAGGACATCCGCCAGTTCCCTCACCGCCCTGGGATGTATCTCATCTGGCCCAGCTGCTTTCTCCATCCGAAGGGACCTGAGGGCTTCCCTTACTCTCTCTACTGGGATTTCAGCCTCCACATCCTCCCCCTTTTCACCTTGTACTGCTGGCCCCCCCACCTGTCTGTGGTAGCCACTCCCTTTCCCCAGATCTGTCAGGGACCCTGATCTCTGCCTGTCCCACCCCTTCCTCTGTTTTGCCCCACTCCCCCAACAAGACATTGCCCCATCATCCCCCCCTGGTAAAAACTGAGGCAAAGTACTCATTTAGGACTTCTGCCTGTTTCCCCCGCCTCCTCTGCCCAGTCATCCCCAATCCTTATCTTGCTGATCTGCTCCCTCACTTTCCTTTTTTCCCTTGTCCCCCCCCTCCGGATTCCACTGGCCAAGGACTGCTCATTTTTTGCCTTAGCTGCTCTCACCACCCTGGTGACTGCCTTGGCTGTTCGTTCATATTCCTCCTGATCCCTTTCACTCCTTGAGCACTTGAAGTGCCTATAGGCCGCCTTCTTGTCCCTCACCACCTCCTGTACCTCCCGTGTCCACCAGCAGGGTTTTCTTGCCTTACCGAACTTACGCCTTTCCCTTGTGCAGGATCTGGTAACCTCCTGTATTCCCCTTCTAATGATCCCCCACCTGCTATCAGCATCCATATCTGGCCTTATCCTGTCCAAATGATCTTTAAGGATCCCTCCCATCTCCCTGAAGTCTGCACCCCTGAAGTCAGTTACTACCATCCTTGTTTGGCTTTCCTCCCCCCCCAGGCCCAGGAAGAACCAGACTGTGGCGTGATCACTCCCCACTAATGGGTCCCTCACCTCTAGGCCCCTAATCTGATCACTGTCCACCAGGACCACATCCAGTGTCTGGACCTCCCTAGTTGGCTCGCCCATCTGTTGTGTCAGAAACGCATCCTGGAAGACATCCAGCAGCCTCTGCTCCCTGGCCACTGGTGACATCATAGTCCCCCAGTCTGTTCCTGGCATGTTGAGATCCCTCATTATTACTACCCTTCCCTTTCCCAATCTACAGTGTCCCTCGAGATTTGTCACCAAATTTTCTTCCAGAACCTCCCCCAGTGCTGGTGGTCTGTATACCACTCCGACCTTTACTGTCTTACCCCCCTGCATCAGCAGGGTGACCCAAATAGCCTCCACGTTCCCCTCTGCCTCCTCTACTCCTCCAATACCCATGCCATTTCAGGGTTTTAAATAATTGATTAAAATGTTTTTTCTTGGGGCAATGCTAACTGTACAGAAAGTATTTATATAGGTTTTCTCGAAGTGTTATGTTTGTTAAACACAGTGAGGCAAGTGCTATGCATTTTCACAATGTTTTAGCACTTTTATGAATAAAACGCTAATCAATTTTTGGAGTTAAATAAATTCCTGCATTTCTGACTAACAATGCTACACCACCCCCTTCTCTCCCGCCTGTCTATTCTGAACATAGTATAGCCCTCCAGATTTAGGTCCCACTCATGCCCTTGAGTGGCCCAGGTCTCAGTGATTGCTGCCACATCTACCTCCACCTCAACTAGCATCGCCTGGAGCTCAGGTATTTTATTTGCTAAGCTCCTGGCATTTATCAGGACCACTATCCACCCCTTTTTCCTCCTCTCCCCCCCCCCCGAGCTCCTATTTCTCAGCTCCTGCACCCTACCTGGTGACCGATTTCCATATCTCCCTAGCTCCCTAGAGGAGTGGAGACCATGTCCCTCATTTTTCGTACATGCTGGCACTGCCCCTTTTTAGATCCCTCCCCCTTCACAAATTTAAACCCCACCTTTCGCTGATGAACCCAGCTAGTTTGAGCTTAAGGATTTCCTTTCCCTCCAAATCAAGGTGGAGCCTGTCCCTAGTGTACAGCCCCTTATCCTCCCAGGTCTCTCCCCCCCCCCCCAGTCCTTTACCAGGCCGTACCCCAATTCCCCACACCACTCCCTAAGCCACTGATTATCTCCCTAATTATCATCTTGTTTTCCCCACTAGCCCTTGGTACCGGCAGGATTTCTGGAAAGGAGATCTTACAGCCTGTGGAAAGGCATACCCTGGCCAACTCCCGGAATCTTGCCTGAATTTCTAGTTCACTATTACCATTTATGTCAATTGTCCCCAAGTGCACTAGAATGTCCGGGGTCCCCCCGCATTCCCTTGCCAGTGAATACAACTCATGCTTGGCCTTGTGCACCGTCAGGCCTGGGTGGCATTTGGTTCTGATCAGATAGGTTTTTACCCTCCCCCTGCCCCTCCCACTGGATGCCTCTGATCATGGAGTCCCCCAATAGCAGTACTCTAACCTCCACCTTGCCTCCCTGTTCATCCCTCGGGTTTCCCCTCCTTCCATGCCCCTCCTCATCCCTTCGTCCGGGTTTTCCCCCCAACTGGTTCCTTGCACCTTCCACAATCTGGGTGTTGAAAGTTGCCCCTTTACTATTTTCCCTGGTCACCTCCCCTACCTGTGTCCTGGCCTTTTTTATCCCCCACCTGAGCATCTTTCTCTCTGTATCTCTTTCCCTACTCCTTACTAATCCATCCATCCATCCTGTTTGCCTACTTGGCTTTCTGCTCGCCATTTACGTCCTGCGCCTTGCTGGCTGTCATGCTGCCCTGTTCCATACCATCAGCCTCCTCCTTGTTCCCATGATCCTCCTTTTTCTCCCCCCCACCCCTCTTCCCCCATCCTGGCAGGGTCCCCCTCTATTGCCCCCTTGCCCCCTTCACATCCGTCCCTGCCCCAGCTTCACCAGCAGCATCTTCAGGAAGATGCTGAAAAGTAAAGGCCCTAAAATAGAGCCCCGCAGTACACCCGAGTGGACAGGCAGTTTGACTGAGGTAACATTTGCAATTTTCACCTGTTGGGATCGAGCATCCAGGTAACTCTTGAACCAATCTAACGTGTCAGAGGTGAGACCTATGGAGGCTAGCTGTTGAAGAAGAAGGGTGTGTGGTGAGCAGTGTTGATGACCTTTGTAAGGTCTATGAAGGCTGCTTCCACTAAATTGCCTTTGTTGAGATATTGGTGGATGTAGCCACTGAATTCCAATAGTGCCGTTGTGGTGCTATGACCTTTTCGGAATCCATGTTGCTGCGGGCATTGGATTGAGTATTTTTCAAGGTAATCCATTAACTGGTCTGCAACTGTGCGCTAGAAAGCCTTGGAGAACAGCAGGATTATAGATATGGACCTACTATATGTAGGGTCCGGCCCCTGCTCTTCAATGCGGTGTCGGTAGGGCAGACTTCCATATTTTTGGGAATTGGGCCAGCTTTAGTGAAAGGTTAATAATCTTAGTTAAGGGATTCAGTAGCTCATCTGGTGTGAGGGCAACAATTTTAAGATCCAGTGAGTCTGCACTGAATCTAGACTTCCCAAGCACTTTGCACAGGTATTTCTTGGCTGTTAACAAAGTGACCTTCCTAAAGTAAAAGGGGGGTGAAATTGTTGTCCCCTCCTTAGTACTGTGTGTAGGGGGAGGGGTGGAATCTTAAAAAAAAAAAAAAAAATCAGGGGGGAAGATGCTGCTCAGGTCCATGAAAACGTTGTTAAAAGTATTTGCTATGGTAAGTGGGTCCAAAGTAGGGGTACCATCAATGTTTAGCATTGAGGGTGAGATTTTTCATACTTTGCCAGTGACATCTTTAATGTTGTTCCAGAAATTGTTACTGTCCCCCTAGAAACATAGAATTTGACGGCGGATAAGGACCGCTTGGCCCACCTAGTCTGCCCATTTCCCTACCTAACTGATAAGCTGCAGATCCTAGTTAACCAACAGCCTACTTCCTCCTACCCCCACTAGAATTGCTTTATGTCTGTCCCATGCATTCTTGAATTCCTCCACTGTTTTTGACTCTACGACCGCCTCAGGAAGGCTGTTCCATGTATCCACAACCCTCTCTGTGAAGAAATACTTCCTCACATTACCTCTGAGCTGTCCCCCCTCTATCTTCAAATTGTGCCCTCTTGGTTTTGCACATCTCTTTTTCTGAAAGATGCTACCCTCTTGGACTTTGTTGATTTCCTTGAGGTATTTGAAAGTTTCTATCATGTCCCCCCTCTCCCTCCTTTCCTCGAGACTATACATCTTTAGTTCCTTTAGTCTTTCTTCATATGTCTTCTGATGCAGACCCTGCATCATTTTGGTTGCCCTCCTCTGGACAGCCTCCACCCTGTCTGTGTCTTTGCAGAGATGGGGTCTCCAGAACTGTACACAGTACTCCAGATGTGGTCTTACCAACTGTCTGTACAGAGGGACAACAACTTTCTGTTTTCTACTGGTGGGCCTCTCCCTATGCATCCCAGTATCTCCCCAGCCCTCCTTACTGCCTTCTCACATTGCTGGCCCACCTTTAGGTCGTCTGATATGACTACCCCCCGGTCTCTTTCCATTTTTGTTGTTGTCACTATCTCTCCCCCCATTGTGTACTCTTCCCCTGGGTTTTTGTTTCCCAGGTGCATTACTTTGCACTTCTTTGCGCTGAATCTAAGCTGCCATACATTTGACCATTCCTCCAACCTTGCCAAGTCCCTTCTCATCCTTTCCACTCCATCTGGTGTATCAACCCTGTTGAAGATCTTTGTGTCATCTACAAAGAGACATACTTTCCCTTCCAGTCCCTCTGGAATGTCACTTATAAAGACATTAAAAAGGACCGTCCCCAGCACTGAACCCTGCGGTACCCCACTAGTAACCCTCCTTTCTTCACTGTGGACTCCCATTTACTATTACCCGCTGTGTCCTGTTGTCCAACCAGTGTTTTACCCAGGCTACTACCCTAGGACCCACTCCAGGCTGGCTAATTTGTTAATCTTTTGTGCGGGACTGTGTCAGATGCCTTGCTAAAGTCTAGGTAGGCCATGTCCACAGCCCCTCCCTGGTCTACTGCTTTGGTCACTCAGTCAAAAAAATCTATTAGATTTGTCTGACATGACCTTCCTGCTGTGAATCCATGCTGCCTTGGGTCCTGTGCCCCACTGGCCTCTAGGTACTCAAGAATTCTTTCCTTCAGAAGTGATTCCATCTTTTTCCCTACCACTGAGATCAAAGTGACAGGTCTGTAGTTTCCTGCCTCTGTCTTGCTCCCACTTTTGTGACGGGGAATCACATCCACCCTCCTCCAGTCCTCAGGTACCACCCCATCCTCCCATGATTTATTAAAAAAGGTAGTCAGTGGTGTTACTAGTTCTTCCCTTAGTTCTTTTAAAATTCTATTCAAATTCTAGGAATTTGTAAGTGCTTCCTGGTGGAATTTGGCTTTCACGTGGCAGATTGCCCTTATATATTCATTCCTGACTTTTTTATATTCCTGCATGTCTGCCTGTCTGTCTGCCCATTTCTCTTGCACAGTGCCAGAGGTGATCCCTGTGTTTAATCCTGGAGATGAGCTCGGGGGTTATAGCCATCATTATAGACCTATAATTATGGCTCTATACCCCCAGAGGGATGCATTGTGCCACCTCCTAGTATTGAGAGAGGGCCAATTAATCTGTAGATAAAGGAAACAGTGATGGGTGTTGAAAGGTGCATTTAAGATAAATCTCAGGGCTCTGTGGTAGTGTGTGTCTAGAGTACCGAGGACTGTTTTAGGGCATTGACTGTAGAGGAAATCCGCATAGTCAGTTAGGGGAGGAAGGTTAACTGGATCAATCTTACTTTGGCTTCATAAGTAAGTAGGTGCTTGATGCGGTAGAAGAGTCCAAGTTTTTGGCATAGTTTTTTGGCTAGTTCCTCGAAATGGGTGACAAAGAAAAGTTTACAAACCAATCAGAAACCTAGATATTTGAACTTCTCTACTAGTTCAAGTGGTTCCCCCCAAAATTGTGACGGTCTGTAGGTCAGTATTCGAGGAGTGGGGAGTTAGCTCTTTGGTGTAAGGGGAGAGGAGCATAACTTTGTTTTTCTTTTGGCATTGAGAAGTAGTTTCAAGTTGAAGCAGATTTTGTTGGAGAAGGTCAAATTTGTGCTGCAATTCAAGGCAGGCAAGATGTAAGTAAGGTCTAGCAACATAGAGCACGGTGTCATCCGCAAAAAGGTAGATGATTGCAGTCTTAATAGTAAAGTCAGTGTCATTGATATAAATAGCAAATAATAGTAGACCCGGGATGCCGGGATGGACCCCTGAGGTATTCCTCTCTGCAGTGGTTTAAGAGGAGAGAATGTGCCATTTGTACCCTCTGCTGTCTACCAGTAAAGTAGCAGGAGAACCATTTTATAGCAACGTTGTCCAACCCAAGGTTATTATAGCATTGTTAAAAGAATTTGATGGTCAAACAGTGTCAAAAGCCTTGCTCAAATTTAAAAAGAGAGCACAGACATAATTTTTGACGTCAAGGGAGGTTTGCCAATCATTGGTGAGTTTTGCCAGAGCCGACTGTGCTTAGTTTAGGCCTGAATCCAGACTGGAGGGGGTTCACTAGGTCTGCGGATTCAAGGAGATCTCTTAAGTTGGGAGTTGACCAGTTTTTCTAGAAGTTTGGATAGGATGGGTAGCAAGGAGACTGGCCTATAATTATAAACAGTTTTTAGATCTCTAGATGCCCTCAGGTTCTTTTATTGGCTACCCAGTATTCTGATATGTTTTGGTCCTTTTTTGTTAAATGAATCAACTATATTTTGTTGCCTTAGTAACCACCCTGAATGCCTCTTAGTTCAGCAGTTGCTGCTCTCTGTTTTCATACTGTCTGAATATTCTATGACATCAGAAATGCCTATCTCCGGCCATTCAGATGAATAGCATGGAATGGGAGTTTCTGATGTCATAGAATGTCTTAGAAATACCAAAATCAAGAGCAGTAGCTGGTGAAGAGAGGGGAATTCAATGTACATCTGAAGATACCCTAAAACTAGATTGTTTATTTACCCGAAAATCATCAAAGTATATTAGAATACATAGCTGGCATGGAAAGGAAGATGGAGGGGCTGTTAACTATGTAAAAATGATTTCCTGTCTCCTTTAAGATCATTTGGATCACCACATTTGAAAACTGGAATAACATGCGCTATTTTCCAGTCGGAGGGAAGTGCTCCTTAAGCGAGGGACAGATTGAAGAGGTGGGTAATAGGTGGAGACAGAGTGTAGTAGCCTAATTTTAGGAAAAAAGGTTCAAGCTGATCAGCTCCAGGACTGTTCTTTTTGCCCAGGGCGAGTAAAAGATCTTCGACCTGTTTTGGGGTAACTGGCTTGAAACTGAATTGGTTTTGGCGATGATGGGCCTTAGTTGGGGAGAAGCTTGCTGGGGGGGGGGGTGAAGAATGAGAATTGAACACACAGACACATATTTTAAGCTACACTGAACTCCGCTATATACATAAGATTCATCAGTGTACTTCCCCTGTGTCTTACTCTAAGCGAAAATGAGCCTGCCCATATGTGGTCTTACAGGTATGGGTCGTGATGGGCCCAGGATGAGACAGCAAGCTAAAATGACAAACAACCTCAGCATAAAAGCACTGAGGCAAGAGTTACCCAAAAAGGGCATTGGCAACAAAGCCAGGTTTCAAAGAAATACAAAACTTCACACACCCGCATAATGCAAAGCATCATAGAATATACATGCAAATCACCATGAACATTTGGGCTGGTTTTGCTTTAAGCAGGAACACATGGTGCCAAAGGACCTCACATACCGTCTGCAAAGGGTAAGACCACAAGACACAGACACGTTTCATTCTACACAAGACTTCTCAGTGTGCCTCGTCTGTATCACACCCTAGGGGAAACCTGGCTTTGTTGCCAGTGCCCTTTTTGGGTAACACTTGCCTCTGTGCTTTTGCATTGAGGTTCTTTGTCTTTTTAGCTTGCTTTCTTATTTTGAGCCCTGCATGACCCAAATCTGTAAGATCACATTAGGGCTGTTTCGTTTACCTCTGGAGTGAGATACAGACATGGCACACTGAGTCCTGTGTAGGACGAAACATGTGTCTCTGTCTTCTTTTCCCATTAGTTTATAAGGAAAAAGTTACTGTATTTTTCCACTTTTTCTAAATTTTGGTAATACTGCACCTTATTAAATTTGGGCTTCCATAGTTCATAACCTAATAGTCTTTCTTACAACCCTTATGTTGTGAAACATTTCCACTTACTTTCAGTAACTTTTTTGCTTTTGCAGGCTTAGCTGGAAGATAATATGGAAGATAACTATAATAAAATTGGTAAGAGAGTTCCTGGGGTGAAGCAGCTCTGGATGGCAGTACGTCGTTGCTAAGCCCTAGTCGGAGTGGACTAAATAGATCATATATTTAAAAAAAAAAAAACAGTTGTTCCTGGAAGCTAATTGGCTGAAGCGGGCTTCGATCATTGACGATATCTGAGTGAATCGTAATGATTCAAAACTGATTACCAAGATCAGCCATTTGTTGATTTCCCACAGCGACTGCAGCATTCTGTGCCACAGGTGTGAAAACATGTTTTGGGCAGGATGTGAAAAATGACAGCTGTACTGTTAATAAGGAGGTATGAAAAAATGGCAATGTTGAAAATCCAGAGTGAAAATATTAAAAATTGATGAAGTTACTAGCGTGCATAGAAACTGTGCAATGCACACTCGTAAAACAGTAATTTTTTGGAATTTTTTCACCAAATTTGCAGCATGGGTTTTTTGAGACGCCGCCTCATAAACAGTGGCACTGTTGTTTCATTACTCAGTCCCAAAAGGTGATTCTGTGTAGTGACTGCAAAATCACCTTTCAGGACCAAGTAACGATATGACAGTGACAGTGTTCATGAGGTGGGGTCCCAAGAACCCCATGTTGAAAATTTTGGGTCGGAATTCCTTAAAATGGCTGAGATATCAACCTAAGGTGAACCCCCCCAATAGACTCCTATTATATGGCTTACCTTGAAATCTTCAGTTTGGTGTCATTTTATAATCGTAGTAATACACTCCAGGGTGTAGTTTATCAAGGGATATCATCACTTCTTGGGTGTTTGAAGACACTTGGTGTATTGCCTTGTGTATCACAAGGCATGATGATATCTTGTGATATACCACACTCTGGTGTGTAGTTTCCTAGGTAAAATAGGCTATTATAGGCCAGTCCAGTGGCATGGGACGTGAGGCCCTGGGCTGCCTGGCATTCGCCAGTAGCCAACCAAAAAGCAGAGCTAGAATCTCCTGCAAATGCAGCCACTGACTTCACCTCACAGATGGAGTAAATATACAAGCATTTGTCAATGCTGAATGTTCATCATGTACACTGGTGCCATTTGGGGGTGGGGGATCTGAGCCAGCATTAGCAGAATTTCAACACGGGTTCATAACTTAATTGTTTTTTAATTATCACATTTTCAGCATAGCTATCTTATTACGCCACCTCATGATGAAAGGAAGAGTACAATTTCTACTCCTGTCCGAAAGGTAATTTCATGCAGTGGCTGCGAAATCACCTTTCGGGATCCCAAAAAAACATTTTGGCCAGGATCTGAAAAAGTGCAGCTGTCACATCCATGGGGTGCAGTGAAGAAATGGCTATGATGAAAATTTGGAGTCAGAATATTGAAAAGTACCAAAGATATGAGCCTGCGTTTGCTAATTTAAGTGCATGCTAGTAACTTTTTTTTTTTTTTTGTATTGTCTGTTTATGCACCCTATCCCCGGAACTCTCTCGGGCTTCTCCTACACACCTGACAGTGCTCTACAGCCCACCTGATCACCCGTCTCTGACTGCCCTCCACCATCCCCGTGCCGATGGACTCCCCAGCTCTGAATCCCCTAGGGTAAGGCTGTCTCTGCTCTGGCACTCTATATATAATAGAGTGTGCCGGCCGAGGTGGTGGAGGAGCGGAGTGGGGGACAGAGACAGAGCCTGGTATTGGGCGTGTGGCAGTGTGGCTCGGAGGAGAGCCATCGCCTATCTGGGATCAGGTTTTTTTCAGGCTTCTTTCCCCCTGGGAGCACAGGCGTGCAGTGACGCCCGCACGGCCATGCCATAAGCATCTGCCATGCTTCTCCCCTTAACTGCTCCATGCGCTAACTGTGCCTCCTGTCTCCACCGGGGGTCACTACTACTCTGGAGACACCCTGGATCCCTCCCCTGGGAGAGGAGAGCAGTCCATCGGATGCTCAGTCCTACTCCCTCCCCTGCCGACCCCCAGTGGCCGAGCTCGCTCCCAAACTCTGGTCGCCGGCATGGTGTGAGGTGTGGCGTACAGCGCCTCAACCCTTCGTGCCACTGGGTCACACGTAACTTTATTTAATATTTTCACACCAAATGTTCAATGTAGCATTCTTATGACCCCATCTCATGAAGAATGCCACTGTCATTTCGTTCACTCATCACGAAAGGTGATTTCACATTGCGACTGCGCCATTCTGCATCACAGGTGTAAAAACATGTTTCAGGCAGGATATGAAGAATGACAGCTGTACTGTTCATAAGGAGGTGTGAAATAATGGCAATGTTGAAAATCTGAAGTGAAAATATTAAAAACTGGCGAAGTTAGGAGCGTGCGTAGAGACTGCACAACATGTGCTCATAACGCAGTTATTGTTTGGAATTGTTTCACCAGATTTGCAACATGGGCTTTTTGGGACCCCACCTCATGAACAGTGGCACTGTCAATTCATTATTCCGTCCCGAAAGGCGATTCCGTACAGCGACTGCAAAATCACGTTTTGGGACTGAGTAATGAAATGACAGTGACAGTGTTCAGAAGGTGGGGTCCCAAAATTCTGTGTTGAAGATTTGGAGCCAAAATTCCTAAAAATGGCTGAGATATCAACCTGTTGACCCCCAAGTGATTCCTATTATTCCGCTTATCTTGAAATCTTCACTTTGCTGGTCGGTTTGAAGAGTGCAGACATGTCCCAGTCCACAGAAGATTGCTGCTCCTGACCTCCAGAGGGAAGTATGGGTAGGGGGGGCTGGGAGGAGTGGATGTGCAGTGGTAACGGTGACAGGGAAGGCAACGAGGGACCATTTTCTTTATTGCAGGTTTAAAAAAAAAAAAGACATTGGGGATGGTTTTCTTTTTTTAACAGGAATGATTTTGTGTACATTTCTGAGTACTGGGAGTGGGCTCCTCAGTGTTTGGGGGGACAGGGAATGTAGGGTGCGGGGAGGACTGCAGCAGTGAGAGGGATTTATTTGATGCAAGATGGGGGGGCTGGAACAGAATGGAGGGTGCGGGGAGGACAGCAGCAGTGGGAGGGAGTGATTTTCTGTTGGGGGCTTGAATGGGATTGGAAGGAGCGGGGAGGACAGGAGCAGTGGGACGGAGTGGGAGGGATTGATTTGCTTTTGAAGACAGGCTCAGCACGTTCACATGTCGGCTCGAGCAGGCTCTTACTAGGCAAGCTTCTTCCTGACAGCAACTGCTGTCATCACTGTAAGCGTGACGGCAGTGTGAACGCACAACCAGGAAATAAATAATCCCTTGCAGGGCTGTTTACACATCAAAGGACCGAGTCATACCACTATTGGTTCGGCTCTGCCCTTTGAATACTTTGCCAACCCTCCCACCCCAAAAAAAATTCTTCGGCAACCTGCCTACTGATTCACCTGCTGCAGACCTCCCCCTTGAACAGAGCTCTCCAGTGGACGCACCCCCTTTATACCCCTCCATAGCAACTCTCATATCAACATGTTCATCTGCGCTTGTGTGCACGACAAACATAATAACTGAGGTGACTCCAGAGTTAGGGTGGTGGGCAGGGAACTCAGGGTGGCAGTTTCTGTTGCTCATCTTACCTGGTGCACTGACTGAAAGTTTATGCTTATAGATTATTGCATACAAAAATAATTGCCCTTTTTTCAGTGTGGGCAGAAATTTCAGAATTCAGGCATACTAGCTGCAGTACTGATCTCTGTCTAATCAGTAAGAATGCATTTTTAGTGGTTTGGGACAAAAAATAGTAGGACCCAAGGTGATGGAAATTCATTCCTTTGGGTAAAAAAACCCTATATGCATAAACCCTCCCTCTACATTTGATCTTAATACAAGTTTTCAACAAAAAATAGGATGTTAGAACCCATTGGGCTTAATGAAAGTTCTGAATTCGCTTGAGAGAAAGGGAAGATGTGCTGCTGACACAGTTAAAGAGAGAGAAGTGAGAACAGAAATAGTTGGCTGTCTTGGTCTGTATGCTGAATACGTGCTCTAGATCATTTTTTGCTCTGCAGGATTTTTGGTGATTTGTATTTAAAAAAAAAAAAAAGGCAACAATTGGGACGTTTCCCAGTACTTATTCAGAAAGCGTCTGGAGTGTGCCAGCTGCTTGTGGATAAAGTGCACTGTTCACACAAATCAGTCTATTGTAATCAACTCCTCTCTGAGTTTTCTCTCTCTCTTTTTGTAGTGCTGGAATTGCTGTTGGCTTCTATGGGAACGGGGAGACAAGCGATGGAATCCACCGTCTGACATACTCTTTGAGACATGCTAACCGCACCCTGGTCGGGGTGCAGGACCTGGTGAGTGCTCCCTGTGATTTAGAGGAAATGTTCCCATTATTTAGGGAACAGACTGGGATTTATTTTTGTTCAGTGGTTATTGAGTCTGTTGCTAAGGTACCAAGAGAATAGTGTTTAACAATTTATATTTAATTAATTTAGGCCAGGATCAAGTGATTGTCAGTATTTTTAAAAGAATGTAACGAGTAAATGGGGGTATAGGTCATGAAAGGAGGTAATATTTTAATGTATGTTGCGATTTCTGGTTATGATCCGTGTGTTTGCCTTTTTATTCTACTTGTTCTGATTTTGCTTATTTATTACAAATTTTTTTGTACTGGGAAAGACCTTATGAGAACAAGTCTTTGTTTTCAAAGGTTTACTGGATGCTGGCCTGTCGGTGCAGCGATAGCACTACTACGCATGACACCAATGACCTAGGCTTGATAGTAAGCCTGGGTCGTCATGGGCTGGCTGGGGGGCGGAAAGTTGAGTATCCAAACGGACATGCCTTTCCTCCGGGTTGGAAAGTGCCAGCTTCCCACTACCACACTGCCCTCTGGGTGACTACAGGGGGAAGTGCAGCATGGACTGCGAGAAGAAGAGATTTTGAATCTTGGGTGTGCGCTTGTGCATATCCTACATGACATCCCAGCATTAGGTGTCCTTGGGGTGGGGGCAGGGGAGGGAGGATTGCAACATAAGGAGGAAAAAGAAATTGAGCAGCATAAAGGCTGCACTGCACCTTGCAGACCCCACGCTTGACAACCTTGGCACTACCTGTACCCCTAGATAATCGGACCTGAGGGTCGTAACCCCAGGACAAGAGCCCCATCTTGGGGAAGGGCCACAGGGCAAGATAGGTTAGATAAGTGCCAGAGGATAGTGAAAAAAATGGGTTTGAGGTGGGAGAGGGGGCCAAGTGCCGGATTGGTGCAAGGAGCACAAACAGAATGAAATTTCAGAGGACCAATGCTAACTGAAATGATCCTATGATCAACATTGGTTAAAAAAGGAAGAAGGATGCCAGCCCAGTGGCGCTGAGGGTTGAGGCGCTGGACGCCACACCGGCAACCCATGTTAAGGAACGAGCATGGACCACGGGGGGTCGGCCAGGGAGGGAGAGGATTGGGGGTCCGACAACAGCTTTCCTCTCCTAGGGAGGGGTGGGTTGCCATTCCCGCTGCATGACTGCTACCATGTGGAGTAGTCAGGGACTGAGGGTGACACGAATGGTGGGTGTTGCTAAGCTGCAGTGTACAGACACCTCCACGTATGTATGTGCACCAGCAACAAGGAGATGGGAGAAAAAGTGAAAATGGAGCTGGCAGGCTCCATGAAGTGGTGATCCCATTTGGCGACCTCCCGGCTTCTTGGATTGTGCTCCGGGAGGAGAAGTCAGCCCTCCGCCACGGGGATCTGTGGTAGTATTATCGGGAAGGGAACCCAGCCAGGATATCGTCAGAGAAGTCCACCTGCCAGCCCCAAGGAGGAGGAGAGATAAATAAATGACAAAGAAAAAAAAAAGGGAAGAAGGCTGGCTGGAGGAAAAAGGATCGCAGATCTGTAGGACAGCTATCCTCCTCGGGGGGGGGGGAGGAGGCAGGGTGGGACACATCAGGTGGCCAGTGGTCCCTAAAAAAAAAATATAAAAATGGTTTGGCTTCCAGATTTTGAAAGCTTGCCCACAAAGTGATTTTTTATTTTCAGCACCTGACTATGATGACTAGTAAAAAATATTGTTTCGGCTACCAGCTGTTGAAAATTAGTGGCCATACTGACCGCCAGCTCACAAACTGATTTGTACCACCCTTGAGGGAGGGTGGGCAGAGCCCAGAGCTTGCCTGGCCCCTGGTGGAAGCTGGAAGAAAGGCAGTCTGGGCCAAGAAGATTGGGAGGCATGGCAGATGTCCGTGCGTGTTGCGCAGGAGCGCATGGCATGCACCTTGCATGTCACATCTCCTAGGGGTTAAAAAATGGAGGGAAAAAGCCAGCAGCAGGATGATAAGCACCCACAGGCCCCAAGCCCAACCAGCTGGGCACACTGATCAGAACCTGATCCGTTCTATTGCAGGGACTGGGGAACCTCACCGACCCTGCGGGCGGGGGGGGACAAGCCCTGGGGGAAGATGGCCAACAAGTAAGTCCCGGCAGATGTCTGGGTGACTGGGCTGGGGCACTCGTCAGAAGGAGGGCCAACTGGGAGGGAAGAAAAAGAAAAATAAAATAAAAGGAAGAGTTTCAAATGACCTCTCAGCTGAGCAGGAAAATAGTTCCGGGGGAGCAGCTCTGTGCAGACTGCCTTGCAGTAGTCTAGCTGATGGGAAGGCAGTGTATTAAGGGTTGAAATGAAGTTTCTAACAATCAGGCCATTTAGTCACATTTACACAGTCTGCACTGACTAAGCATGCACAGGATCTGTGGAATGTAATTGGGTGGAACTTTGACTCTTTCACTTGCTAGCGTCCCCCCCACCGCTCCACGTTTTATGTCCTCTGAAAACAGAGGTTCCCTTTTTGAGGGCTGTCTTTTTGGATGTCTTATTTCCTGTGTATTTTGGCATTACTGCAGATTATTGTTGTCATTCAGTGCTTTCTACTGTAGCCTTTAATTTTAAATACTTTTGAATCCATTTGAGGATTGTTCAGCTTTTCCTTGATGATTTTAAGGTTGCTCACCTCTAATCTGGTCAAATGGACAAGACAACACCAAAGACTGGGTCAAAGTGTTGCACTTGGTGCAGACGGAGTATTTCTGTGACAGGTGGCCATTATTTGTGCCTTACTTCCCTAAGACTGGCTCCTTTAGTCTACTGTTGTAATCCCTGCTACTCTTGCAGCCAAAGTCTCTATACTGTGGTACATCATCTGAGTGGGTTGGGACAGACTTGACCCTGACCACTACAGGCAAATCTGGGGGTGCAGCCCTGAGCTGTGAAGCCCTCTACTCAAGGTCCCTCCTCGAGTGCCTACCATTCCTTAATGGGCGCAGGGGTCACAAGTCCTTTGGGTGTGGCACTATCTTGAAAACTTAACAACATTAGCTTCCAGATTCCCTCTCAGGGTGAGAGTGAGAACTGTTACCGCGCTTTGGAAACTCGCTCTACTTGTTGCTGCAATAGGAGTCATGAATAAAAGGAACCGACTATAAAGGAGCCACAGTTGCGAGCAAGTCATTTTCTGTACCATGCTGAAGTGGCAGCGGGAGGCGGAGGTGGGCATGTCTTTTTTTCTTTTGTTTGCATACTCTGTGACCCTGAGTAAGTCATTTAACTTCTTGTGCTCCCAGGTCGCACCTGGAGACAAGCTCCGGCTTAGTGCGCTTTTCCTGGTTAAACAATCCCCGCACTCCCCCGGGATACGGTAGCAGCACTGTGCCTGTATGTGGAGTGGTTCTGTTATGTGATTTGAACTGCTTTCAAATACAATGCATGCCATGTTCCTTGTAAATAAAGAAACATGTAATCTTAATTTGTGTGGCTCTAGGCTGTGTATTGAGCAAAGCTGAGTGCCTCTGGGATTCCCAGGTTTCCAGTTGTACTGGTAGCACAGCTGGCTGTGCAGTGGAATGGTTTTCCAAGCAGGGCTGGGTTTAATTCCCATCTAGGGTGCTTATTTGTTTCTAACATCTAAATTGTATTTCAAATGTATGCATACCTCACTCCTTGTAAATAAAACTGTAATTGGGGTGTGATACTGTATCATTTTTGATGACCTGCCTTTTTTGGGGTGTTGTGGCGTTTATCATGGTTATTCAGCCTTTGGTGTCTTTTGCAAAATGGCAGGCATGTTTTAAATTTTAAGTTTAGGAATGAAGACCCCTCCAGGCTTAACCTCTCCCCCCACCCCAATATCTCAAGGACCACCATGGCAGCACCTCTCATTTTTCATCTGGGAGGGTGTACAAGCAGTTTCTTTCCATGTTCAGTGTGCTGCTGTTGCTTTTTGGAAGGCTGTTCGAGGGTTCCTGCCTGTCAGATGATCTATGTGCCCTGAATCAGTTACCTGCTCTGCCTCTTTTGGGCCTGGGCTTGATAGACTGTCTCTGATAAGTGTCAGTGGCTCATTAGGTAGCACACTCGCCTCTGAGGCTGGGAGATCAGAGGGCTGTGGGTTCAGTTCCCACATCTGGCACTTGGGTTAATATCCCAGTACTGACACTGTAGTGCAGCATGAGAGGGGTGCTGCACTTCTGAGGTGCCCTCTTTTGGATGAGAAGGTAAACCGAGGTCCCATCTGCCTGGATTGGTGGTAGTTCAGGTGGATGTTAAAGATCCCATGGCACTTATCAAAAAGAGTAGGGAAATTTCCCCAGTGTCCTGGCCAAGTTTCCCTCATTCACTAAAAATACCACCAACAGCTTACTCTGGTTCAAGGTCAGCTGGCATTCATCAGTATTCCCCTCCCCCGGGTCGTGCCTGAAAATAGGCAGGATTTGTCTAGTGCACTTACCCGGTCAACAAAAACGAAATAAATAAAAATAAATAAAATAATCCTGTGCTGCCAGCTCCTCACCAGATTACTAGTGAGTAGGATTACAGTTCAGTTCCTTAATGTATAAAGGCTAGTTCATTGTCTCCTGTGCCTCCCTACCCATATGTCAGCTCAGTCACCTACTGGGGTAGTGTACAGATCTCAGTCACGGGGACGGTTTGGATAAGGCAATTGCAGAAGCCACAATCAGAATGGCAAGTTAGTGGAGGGGCTGCTGGTTGGCGACTTCAGTCTCCCTGACATAGAGTGGAGCCTACCATCCATGGCTTCAGCAAGGAGCAGGGCCATCCTTGACTCCCCACAGGGGGCTTTTCTCTAGCAGCTAGTCAAAGAACCCACCAGGGATGGGGCAGTGCTGGCCCTAGTGCTTACAATCAGGGACAGCATTGCAGATGTCAGTGTGCAGTCCTCTTGCTACCAGTGATCATCGTGCAGTGCGGTTAAAAATTAAGACAGGAAAAGGGAAAAACACTTGAGGACAAGGGTTCTGGACTTTAGCGGAGCAGACTTTAAAGAAATGGGAGACTGCCTCAGAAACTGTTTCATAGGTGTGATTGTCAGGGAGGGGTAGAGGCACAGCAGAGAAAAATAAGGGAGGGCATAATTAAAGCAACCAGCCTACCCAACCTCTGCGTGAAGAAAATGAGTAAGAGCAGAAGGAAAAAGAAACCTTTATGGTGCTCTAAAGAAGTGGCCAAGGTGGTGAAGAAAAAAGGGTGGCTTTCAGGAGGTATAAGGAAACACTGAGGGGGAGGACAGGGAGGCATTCCAAGTAAAACCGGGGGAAGCAGAAGATGCAGTGAGGGGAACAAAGGCACAGTCAGAGGAAAAGATGGCCAAAGGGTCACTAAAGGGGAGGAGACTTTTCTTCAGATACATAAGTGAGAGGAGGAAAGCAAGTGGGGATGGATAGTGAGGATTAGAAGGGCAGAAGGAGATACTACACAGAAAAGGACAAAAAAAATTTTGCCATCCTGACCAGGTATTTTGCTCAGTTTTTACAGAGAAGGGAGGGGCGGCTGGACCACCAGAGAGTAGCAGGAACAGAGGAGGGCACAATTCTATTTTCAGAGGAAAGAGTACTTAAGGGACTTGCAGCTCTGAAGGTGGCCGAGGCTGTGGGACCAGACTGGATACACCTAAGGATACTGAAGGAACTCTGGGAGATGCTAGCTACCTGACTGACAGTCTTGTTCAGCAGCTTACTGGAAACTGGCATTGTTCCAGAGGACTGGAGAAGAGCTGATGTAGTCCCCTCTACATAAGAGCGGCAGTAGGGAGGAGGTTAGCAACTATAGGCTGGCCGGTCTTACTTTAGTGGTGTGGAAGGTAATGGAAACAAACCTGACTGAAAGAAAGACTATTAATAGAGTATTTTGAATCCGCGGCTGCAACTGCACAGGCAGCATGGATTCACCGGGTGTTTAAGTCAAATGAATGACAGATTTCTTTGACTAAGTGATCAGGGAAATATATCAGGGAAGGCTGTGGTTGTAGCATATCTGAACATTAGCAAGGCCTCCAAGAGGAGGCTGATAAGGAAACTGAGCAGGCTAGGGTGGGATCCAAAGCTGTGAATTGGATTTGAAGCTGGTTATTGGACATGAGACATAGGGTGGTAATTAACTGCACTCACTGTAATGATGGAAGAACGACCAGTGGGGTGCTACAGGGCTCAGTACTACCGGGACCGTTCCTCTTCAGTGGCCTTATAAGTGACATTGCAGAAGAACTGGAAGGGAAGGTATGTCTTTTTGCAGATGATGTCACAGTCTGCAATAGGGTAGACATTCAGGAGGGGGTTGAGAGAGTGTGCAGGGATCTTGGGAAACTCAAGGAGTGGTCAAACACATGGCAGTTGGGGTTCAATGTCAAAGTGTAGAATCATGCATCTAGGCTTAGGAACCCAGAAGCTGAGTATAGGATGGAGGGGGGAAGTATTTACAGTCACTAAACAGGAACGGGACCTTGGGATTAATCATACCTAATAACCTCAAAATGGCAGGGCAGTGTGACAAAGCAGTGGGTAGGGCTGGGGTACATGGGGGTATCTCCAGTAGGAGGAGGGCGGTGGTGTTGCCTTTGTATTGCTCACTGGTGAGACCTGACCTGGAGAACTTTGCACAGTTTTGGAGGTCACACCTCAGAAAGGAAATGAGCCTTGTGAAGACATTTCAGAGGAGGGCAACTAAAATGTTGAAGGGGTTGCACGAGAAGCGCTATGAGGAGAGACTGAGAGATCTACACAGGTACACCCTGGAAGAGAGGAGAGTGAGAGGTGACATGATAGAGATCTTACAAGTACCTCACAGGGGTGAACAGAATGCAGGATCAGAGTCTCTTCCAAATGAGTAAGAGCAGCAGGACCAGGGGGCATGCGATGAAACTGAAGGGTGGGAAGCTTGAGAGAGATGTGAGGAAACACTTCTTCACTGAAAGGGTGCTAGATGCAATGTTGAAGGTGAAAACAGTGGGGGGCTTCAACTGTACATGGGGCAAACATAGGGTATATTAGAAAATAGGCTGGGAGGAGGGAGGGTTGCCAGAGACCAGTTAGATTATGCAGGTTTCTAGTGTTCTTGCTGTACCCTTCACTCACTTGCATTTTTACTTTAGGATAGAGGAAACAGATTTGAGTGTTTTGTCTTTTATTTTGTGCACAGAACTGAAACCCAGTGTCATGCAGCCATCTCATGTCCCCGTGGTTGGACTTCTAACCACAGCACTTATGGTAGTCGGCATGAAAATTTATCAGTGAGCTTGTTCAAGACAGTAGGCTCTTTCTGACTTTTTGTTTGAGGGGTTTGGGGGGGGGGGGGCAGTTTGAAACTGCCGTCGCATTTGAACTCATTTTTATATGTTGAAAATACCCAAATAAGTTAGTCTGGGTGTTTTCCATGAGGCCTTCTGTGGGAGTGATCTGCAATAACAGAAAGAAGTCTGGTTAGCAGAGAGACATAGTGTAAGTCTAGTGTCTCACTGCCCTCCATTATCTGTGTTTCTTCTGTTACGTTTTTATTTTTCTAAAGCTTTTTCCTAGTGAATTTTTTGTGTTTGAAAGGTGCCAGGTTGGGAGCACTGAAAAACCAAAGCTCTGTTTGTCCATGACTGGTACAGTACAGTGCAAGCGATCAAAGGGAAAGTTTCCATGTACTGCTCCGCCAATGTGGCTTAATGCTTTCATGGAGGTACCACCTCATAGTTGAGAAGGTAGTTCAAACTCCAGGCCCATTCAGTCCTTGTCCTGTCATATGAGACTGCTAACATGGGTGCCATTAATGTCTGTCGTGTTTGTTTTTAGTGACATCAGTGGTGGGCAAGGTGATGGAGGGCATTGTCAAGGATAGACTGGGGGAGGACCTGGAAAAGTTGGGGTGCCTGGATGATGGACAGCATGGATTCGTCCCGGGGAAATTGTGTCAGACAAACCTTGTGGAGTTCTATGACTGGGTGACGAGTGCCTTGGACCTGGGTAGACCAGTGGACATCCTGTTTCTTGACTTCAGCAAGGCGTTTGACTCTGTTCCTCATGGGAGCCTGTTGGATAAACTGGGAGAAATGGGGGTGGGGAACCAGATGATCAGATGGGTAGGTAGTTGGCTCCAGGACCGGACAGTTTGGGTTGGTGGGATAGTCTCATCCCCAAGGAGGGTCATTAGTGGGGTCCCTCAGGGATCGGTCCTTGGGCACCTCCTGTTCAACGCCTACATCTCTGACATAAGGAAGGGTATCAGGAGTGAGATGAGTCTCTTTGCAGATGACTCAAAACTGGGGGCAGTGGTGGATGGGGAGGAGGGGAGGGGGCCCTACCGGGGGACCTGGAGGCTCTGGAAAGGTGGTCTAGAAAGTGGAAGCTGAGGTTCAATGCAGGGAAATGAAAGATACTGCACCTGGGAGCCAGAAACCCGGGCCAAGTGTACACCGGGGTGCTACAAGTCTCGATGGCTGAGAGGGACCTGGGGGTGGTGGTGGATGTCAAGATGAGCAACTCGGAGACTTGTAGGAGGGCAGCAGCAAAGGCCAACAGGATGCTTGGATGCATCGCTAGGGGGATCACCTCCAGAAGGAGGGAAGTGATACTCCCACTGTATAACTGCTTGGTGAGGCCGCACCTCGAGTACTGCATGCAGTTTTGGAGGCCACATTTAAAGAGGGACATTGAACTCCTGGAGAGGGTCCAGAGGAGGGCAACCAAAATGATTTGGGGTTTGGGGGATAGGACCTACGGGAGAGGCTCGAAGAGCTAAATATGTACACATTGGAAGAGAGAAGGGACCGGGGGGACATGATAGAGGTCTTGTGGTACATGAAGGGGGTAAATAGGGGAGGAGCAGTCAGGGTGCTCCGAAGGAAGGAGGGGAGGGGCAACTAGAGGGCATGGGTGGAAGCTGGAGGGGGAGATTCAGGGGAGAAATGAGGAGGTGCTGCTGCACTGAGAGGGTGGTGGAGCCATGGAATGCGCTGCCCAGGGGGCTGGTGGAGGCAGAGATGGTGGAGGGGTACAGGAGGGGGTGGGACAGGTACTGGGGAAGGGTTCTGGAAGCAACATCCAGTGCAGTGAGATTATCCGGGACTGGGAAGGGAGAAGCCAGAGAGGGAGAGGGGGCAGCAAGGTCAGCTCCCAGGGTGGGGGCTGACCAAACGAGCAGACACGAAAGACCGTTAGGCCTATTCTGCTGGCATTTTAGTATGTGGACAGCTGTCAACTGGGAACTGGACTGAGAACCAGCACAACTCAATTTACATAGGCCACCAATCAGCCGAATGATGATAGTGGCTTTCAGCTACTACCTGCCTAGGTCGGGTTCGAATCAGTGACCCAGAGGCTGCTTAACTAGCTGTCAATACACCTAGTCCAGGGTTTTTCCTTTCTGAAGAAGGGCTTCATAGTGGGAATGTTTTTAACTTAACTTTCTATGTTTAGTGAGTGGTCTTGAAAGCTGTTGTGTATTTTGGCTTAGTGGTGCAGTGACAGCATTTACAGTACCTCTGCCACAAGGGGTACCTGGGTTCATGTGCGGACTGTGGTTTTCCCACCCTAGAAACTTGGCATGTTGGGAAGCTGAGTCACCCTGTTCCCAGAGAGGGAGATTGCGGGTCATCCAGCTTGTGTTGTGAAGATCAGGTGCAGAAATGTAAGCTGAGACTGTGGGCCACCTGGCTTCGTCATTTCCTGCATTGGCTGACAGTGAAACTGCAATAAAGTCAGTTGTGAAGAGGAACTAGCTAGAAAAATAAATGCGACTGCGGCAACCTAGGTCTTCGGGTGAGGCACTTGGTACAAGAAACTGGAATGGGGATTGGGCCATTGCCAGCTCACATGCTTCTGCAGTAACCCCTTCCCTGTTACTGGAAAAGGGATTTTCTAACTACATAGATTCAGTTTATTGAGGCACATTTGGGTAGTATCCATTGATCATGCTCAGAACACAGATCCATCTGACCCAACCCTCAGGACTCACCTGGAAACGAGCTGTTACAGCTTAGTGTGCCTTTCCTGGTCAGAAATTGCAAATAAGTGCTCCATATCCCTGGGAATTTTCTGGGAAGTGTTGGTCACGCTTTTTCGAACTACAATAGTATTGGAGTAATACACAGGAGACTCCCATGGGTTGTGTTTGAGAGGGTGCGGGGCCAATCATGTGAACCAGACCCATGTATTTTGGAATTGTACACTTTTGGAAAGCTACATTACCGCAGCCATATTCATCAATCTGGCCAAAGCTTTTGACTGGATGTTCTGCCTGCTTCTCCTGGACAAGCTGATGCTCTGCTGGCCTTTCAGCATTAGCTTTGGACTGGTTCTATTTTAACCTTATGGGCCATCAACAGACTGTTGAGGTTGATGGTGTCCATTCTTATCCCCCTTAATCCTAGCAGGGGTCCCTCCGGACTTCATTCTGGGTCTGATCCTTTTCACCATTTTTCAAAATGATCTCTCCTCAGCCGATGCCTCTACGCATATCCACATGTGTGTGGACAAACACAGTCATCTACACTTCTTGCCCATCGGTTTCAGCAGTGGAAGTTCCACTCCATAAAGACTTCCACAAGGTGCTACACTGGTACCATGCCAATTAACTCAGGTTCAACACCAAGAAAACTGTGCCTTTGGTACAAACCAGAAACTGGCTAGGCTCTCACCTCCTCCTGTTTCCTCTGTTCTGGATGGCTCTCCCTTAGAAGGTTGTCCCTGCTTTCAAGTACCTTGGTGTGTGGCCAGATAGCAAGCTTGACTTCTCTACCCACATCAATGCCATCCATGCCAAACTTCACCCTAGACTTGATGTCTTGTACCGCAACAAGGACTGCCTCTCCACCCAGGTCCAACGGGAGCTGGTTACCAGAATGGTTCTCTTGGTCTTCAACTGTGCAGATGTGGCCCATGGCACTACCCACTTTTCCCTCTTCAGACTGGACACCCTCTGTAATGCCTGTTGTCACTTTGCTACCAGCTCTCCACTCTGTACTCATATCTGCTTCCTCTACTCCTCCCTTTCGATCCTCCCTCTGCCTTCATGTTGCCATTCCCACTCTACTTCCTTTATCACTAAATGCTGGTTTGGGTCCCTTCCCTACAACATTCCTCATTCCTCTCCCCTGTCCTATCCCCTTCTTAGTCACTGCACTCTAGGGATTCCTGTACCTTTTTCATTCCGCACCCTCACTCCAGTGCTGGGCAAGCAGCCTTCTCCTACCATCCCCTGTCCCTTCGGAATCTGCTGCCCTCCAACTCTTCCCCTTCACTCCCTGCCTTTAGACACCTGCAGAGGCTTAATTCTGCTTTGCCTGCACGTCACTCCCCCTCTTGACCCCTCCTGACGGCTTTCTCCTACCTCTGCTGACCCTTCCCTGCCTGAGCCTCCATAAATTGGGGCTAAGTGTGCTCCCCTGGCCTCTTCTCCGTATCCATCTTGCACTTTGCGCCTGTAGCATTCTTGCACATTTTGTACGTAACTGCAGTTGTGAACTTCACTGACTCTTCCCACCCTATGCCCTTGGTGCTGACTTGTTTATTGTGTTTTGCACTTACGGATATTTTGTAAATTTGCTAGCCTGTATTTACTCTCCCCCCCCCCCCGTCACACCTGGAAACAAGCCTCGGCTCAGTGTACCTTTCCCAGTTACCAATTTTAAAATAAACAGATGCTGGCAGTAGATTGCGCAGGTTTTAATAGCAGTCTTTGGTTATCCAAATTTGGTTACACCAGCCCTGGTACTGCTAGATATTTTACCAGCTGTGTGTAAAATCAAAGGCCAAACATTGAAATAGTTGTTTTTATTGGTTACAATAGCTAAAAACGATCTTACAATATTATGGATGTCTCCGACCACACTGACTAGACAAATGTGGTTTACAATGATCCAATATATTTATAAATTAGACTGTCAGACAGCAATATATTCCAACGCACAAGAGACCTTTGACACGTTATGGCATAGAGTTGTTATTCTGTGGAGATTAATTCTACTTTGTACCGTAAGTGTGTTACAGTAGTCTGGTTTCCCTCTTCCTTATGTCTGTCTACAGTAGAGGTTAAAAGAAACAATAAATATAATTAATTTATAATATCTTCCTTCTGTATTTAATCTACTGGCTGTACTTTATGAATGCTATGCCTGTACCATCAGACTCACTTTGTCTTTTCTGTACCTGGAAAATGAAAAATCAATGAAACTTGACTTAACGAAAACAAAAATGGCAAGCACGTACTAAATAAAGCAACCAGAAAAAAACCTCAATCTTGAATACGTTTACCACCCAATCATGTGTTGTCTGGTGTCTGCCATGGTTGCTCCCATGTTTTCTTTCCACTGGGAAAGCTGGTCACCACCTGCTCCTACTAGTGCATTTGATTTTCGGTTACTTTTGTGATTTTTTTGCAAATCATTTATTTCTCCTACTGACTTGTTGTGCACCTTGCGTCGCTGACACACTGCTTCACTGATGAAATGGACCAGAAAAGGAAACCTGGATTCATAATCATTTTTAGTAATTAAAATTTGAAAACCGTACATCTATCACAGTAAACGTATATGAGGAATTGATCAGATAATACTTTGCTATCAAGGTCGGATGTAGCATTGCTGTCATTTAGATCAAGACACTATGAAATAATGAATAACTCCTTTACAGCATTGTCGGTGTTCATATAGTTAAAAAATACAACATTATGTTAGAACTGACCCACAAGTAGTAATTCATAAATGAAGTTCTTTACAAATTTATTTAGTATTTAATGTTTAGAAAGGGGGATCCTATTTTATCAAAGCTTTTGGGTTTATCCAGTATACCATAGGATACTCTTGTTGTTTGCAATAAAACCAATTTGATTATACTGTACTATTCTGAGATATTGGGTACATTTCTACTTTTCCAGTTCCTTAAAAAGATTCTTATAAGGGATAGTGCTGCTGAGGAACTCCGAGTTCATTGGTATTGTTTTAAATTTGTTAAATCAGAAAAAATGCCTAATAAAAATCATGGGTGATTGGGGATTTTGCAATTTGTGACCTTTTAACACATTTTTTTAACTTCATTCCATAGGAGTTTTTATTTTGGGACATGACAACAGCATTTCTTTGTTTTTCCTCCCGGGAGCCCTAGCAGGTGGCTACGTTCTCTCCTTGCAGGGAGACTCACTTTGTGGCACTTCCCATGTCCCCGTGGATTGCCAACCCTGGCCAGCCCCCCCCAGCGGTGGAGCCAGGGAGGAGAGCTCTGGCATCCCCCGACACAAATCCAGATACACACGGGTTCAACCCTCATAAACAAGGAGCCATCACAGAACCTGTCAGGCTCTGTTTTCCACTTTTCTCCGTCCCATTCCCCCACCGACATGATGTTGACACATGTCTCCCGAGCTGTACCGCCCTCCAGCCACTGCCAGAGAGCAGTCAATGAGTGAGATGACAGGTCTCCCTTCCCCCAAGAGAGGAGAGGAGAGCAGTCCTCCAGATGCTCGATTCACTCTCACCCCTGCTGACCCAGATCGTTCCCAAACCTGGGTTGCCGGCATGGCGCGAGATGTGGCATCCAACACCTCAACCCTCCACACCACCGGGCCGGCCCTCTGTGAGCATTTCTAACATAACCCACCTTTAGCATATCCCATTTTCTTAAGCTTCCTAGGTGTCCTATAAGGAAACCTGGATTCAGAAGATGTCATTTGCTGTGTTGTAGTGTTGATCACAGACGGACACAGTGCCTACAGGTAGGTGCACTGTCTTGTCCTTACTCACTATAAATAATTGCCAGTGATACATCCTTAATTCATTGTGGACAGACAGGTTGGGGCACTCAAAGGGTGGCCAGAGCTATGCCCTGCTTGCCGTGGGCATGATCAGTGACTCAGCTCCAGGCTCAAATCACAGCGAAAGCTACGGAACAAACCACTTGTGACAAAGACATTCTCATAATAATAATAATTTTTTTTTATGGTACTTTTTTTCTCCCACGGGGGGACCCAGCCGGCCTCATTGTCCTGGCATCCCATACGTTCCGTCCGCCCTGTGCTGTCTGCAACTGAGGGCAATCACTGATTACCCCACAGCTTTCCCCCCATGGCAGGGCAGCGGGAGTCGACCAGCTTCCCCACCACAACAGAACTGCTCACGGTGGTCCCCTTGGAGCAGTGCAGGACAGCGCGGATGGGCATCAAGCCACAATGGCTAGGTACTCCCCCTTTTCCAAGTTCGTGTGTGTGTGTGTGTGTGTGTGTTGGAGGCAGGGCGTGCAATGCCGACAAGGGTGCCCTGCGTACATGTCCACATGCAGAGCGCCAGTCAACTGCCCTGCCTACCACCCCATTCTGCCAGGCTGGACGTGCCAACAGGGGGATTCCGCTAGGTGTCAGGCTGCACCGGTTACTGTACCCCGAACAACCCCGGGAGAGGAGAGCAGTCCATGGGATGCTCTATCAACTCCCTCCCCTGCCAACCCAGAATGACCGGGCTCACTCCCGAACCTGGGTCGCTGGCTTGGCGCAAGGTGTGGCGTTCAGTGCCTCAACCCTCTGCGCCACTGGGTCGGCCAGACGTTCTCATTATTGACTTACTGAGGTTTTTGGTGGGTAAGTTAAGAGATTGCGCTCTGTTAAAAGGTGCTTTTTTTTTTTTTTTTTTTTGCCTTAAATACTGATGCGCAGGCAGTCTATTAGCACATGCAGAGGGCTTCCACTTTCCTAGTGCACATGTATTTATGAGAGTCCATGTAATTAACATGTGCACATGCGGTGCCTTTGTGCTCCTGCACAAACAGCTTTGCTCCACTTACACTGGGGCTTCCGGTATGGGAAGGGGAGTGCTCACTGCTGCAAGCCTCATTGTGTGCATTGCACAGGCCTTAGATGAGCGGCCCCCTATCTGTTAAGTGAATTATGTTACTGTGAACCCAACTCAGACTCACTTTAACCTGCTAAATTTTAAATTTCAGTGTGTACAATTGTTTTTTTACTACACTGTATTCTGCCCTGTGTCCCTCCAGCACTACACAGAAATGAAAGGCTTCTTTCTAAAGGGCTTTCTTAATAAAATAAAATAAATAAATAAACAACTAAAACTGGGCCAAATACAGTGTGTCCCAAAAGTACTGTGAATATCTCTGCAAATAAACGTCTTATAAAAGAATAGAGCTGCATTAATAAACAAGCTGCACCAAGCCTTGGAAACCAAAGTCTGGATGTCATCCCAGGGTTTTCACCTTGCATTGTGGAGTGTTGCCCCTTTATGATAGGTGCCAGTCAAGTTTGTACAAGTGAAAAGCAGTTACATGACTTGTCACAGTTAATACATGTGGTCTTTAAATTATTAACTGAGGTACCCATTTGAATATTGGTGTGCAGCAGAATCCAGATAAGTGGAGTGCTGAACGAAAATTATTCCTTACCCTAATCATTTTACATTCTTTTTTAAGACGTAAAATTTATTAATTTTTAAACTTTATTAGTTTTCATAAGAAGAACTTAAAATCAATCCACAGTAAAAAAAAAAAAAAAAACATCGATTCGGTGTTCAGCATACATTACAGTAGGATTCACAGCAGATTCATTCTACTCAGGCTGTTGCTTCATATGGAGCTTACCTCAATATGTTTGTGCAAACCCTATTGGGTCCTTGCATTTTTTTGTATAGATGCCCAGTAATTTACTATCAAGCTTTGGACCTACTTAAACTTAATTTTTCAGGATGATGATGAAAGAGCAGTATAGCCAAGAGATTAGAGCAGCAAGTTGTGAATGAGTTTGATTCATCCCGCAGACCTGGGTTTGATTCCCACTAGTTCAGCTTGTATACTGTGTGACTCTGAGCAAGTTACTTAACCTCCACAGTGCTCCCAGATCACCTCTGAAAACAGGCACTTGTGACAAGTGGGCCTTACCTGGTTACCAAAACATTTAAATATATAGCCACTATGGTTCCACTTCCAGCATCAAATAAAGTCTTGGATTGTCCATCCATGTGCCGTCTCGGAGCCCTTACCAAAACAAGATTCGCAGGAAACATCTAAGCAGAGCTGTATTTTAGCAAGCAATTTAGGTATAGTCTAACACAATATGGTTGCTAAATAATTAGCTTTCAGAGATATAAGAGTTGCAACATGTGCAGTTTGAGAATGGCCTCCCTTCTGGTTATGCAGCAGTCAACATAAAAGAGCAAGGGGGGGGGGGACCGAGTACCCAGCCATGAGGGCAGCACCATTTTGTTTCAGATATACGCACCATCAAACTGTGAAAAAAGAAAAATGTGTGCAATGGAGCAAACATCTATGCCTATTATTAGGATAGCCTGCTTGACCTCGGGCCAGTCTTCCCAAACCCAGTACTTGAAGGTGACCCACATTCAAAAGTAAGAGGAGAGGTTCAGAAAGACTTCAGTTGGGCCAGCCCACTGGTGCAGCGATGGCACTGTCGCTTATGACACTGGCGACCCAGGCTCGGGAACAAGCCAGAGAGCCAGCCAGAGGGGAGGAGGCTCGGCATCCAGGGGACCACTGTCTTTCTCCGGGGAGGGAGGGGGGTTACAGCTCGGCACTTGACTGGCCCCAGGTGGAGGTCTTGGGTACAGCAAACACCTAGTCACATAAAGAGGGGGGGAGGTGTGAAGGACGTCGATGGTGATGCCTTGATGTGGGGGTGCACGTCATACCAAGAACAAAGGAAAATGGCTCCCTACACTCAGTGGAGATGGAGCACCCCGGCACAGATCCACAGCCCTCTTGCCTGTCCCAGTCTGGTGTCCGGATGCACGGGAGATGTTCGGGGTGTACGGGCCCCCACATTGTCCCCACCTGGGGGCACAACCACAGCTACATGGAGGGACTACCACGGGCTCAAGGTATGGCGGAGCAGGACAGATGCCGTGGGTGACTCCCGAGGCAGGGGAGTGTTGGGGGGAGCATAAATAGAAAGTAAAAAAAAAAAAAAAAGAGTCTTCATTCTTCCTCATCTCTATCCTCTGAGGGCTCTCTAAAGTCTGTGTTTATTTTTTCTAGTAGAGCTCCCGCTTCTTTAGGATCTCCAGAAATATCACTCTTCCTGAGTAGGTAACCTTTATTATTGCAGGAAGCTGCAAACTATGAGAGGTTCCCAGTTCACAGAGAAAATCTCAAATTTGATCAAAGACTTTGAGATGAGAATGCATCATAAAGCTCAAGATCAGGAACAAGGACATTTTTTTGTCCATCCTCTATTTTCACTGGTCCTGAGCACCATGCTACATCCAGGATCCTGTCTCTTTTGGAGGGGTTAGTAAGGACAATCAGCATATTTCTCGCCCTCTCTGATTTTGTCAGGGCCTGACCTGGTCTGATCTGGTAAGCTTTGCAGACGGAGAGCTGGATCAAGGCTACAATGTTCAGTTATCCAGGTTTCATATAAGTTAACAGGATCTCAACCATCCCTATTTTCAGGCAGTCCCGCCACTCTGAGATTGCTGACCGTGTTCTAATATTCAGCATTTTGTGCACTTGCCACCAATATTAAAAATTGACATATAAGCTCTGTAAGTTGGTATTCATCCGTACATTCTTTATTAAGTGCCAAAATACATAACAAAATAGACACTCAAAGTCGCCTGACGTGTTTCAGATCCACCGATCCTTTCCCAAAGATGAACAACGTAAGTTGAATACCTTCTTAAAATAGGTCCAGGATTTATGACATCATATTGGCATCACAAGGAACCATACCTAGAAAGGCTCAAATACGGTAATTAAGAACATATTTACAAAAACAAACCCGGTGAAAAGTGTTGAAAAAGTGTACTGATTAATACAAGTTGATACTATGTAACAGTAAAATTAAAAACGTTTTGTATTTGAGTCTCTAGATATGGTTCCTTGTGATGCCAATATGATGTCATAAATTCTGGGTCTATCTGAAAAGGTATTTATTTACTTAGTTCGCCTTTGAGAAAGAATTGGTGGATCCTAAATATGTCTGGTGACTTTAGGCATCTGTTTTTGTGAATTTTGGTATTTACTAAAGAATGCACGTATGAGTACTAACTTACAGAGCTTGTATGTCGATTTTAGTATCTGTGGTGCGTCTCCAATTTTTTTGGTTTGTGGTTATTATTGAGAGCACCACCTTCCCTGTGTGGGCTTTTTTTTGTATGTTGTTCAACATTTTCTATATGAAAATGGAGAACTTTGTTCTTCTTAGTGCTTGTTACTAGAGACTTTCCGCCCATCCCAGCTGCCTGTATTGTTTTGGCTACTAGTGAATTTGCCTGCTGTATGCAAGCTTGTAATTTTCCTTGGATGTCCGCCACTTTTTTCCTAGGGCTACTAACCTGCCATCCATAGCCTTGATCACCTGGGAAGACATCTTGCAGAGTCAGTTTGCTTACCGTGGAATCTGCCGCTAAGCCTCCCCTTGCGCCACTACTAGATGGCTTGGCCTACTGGCCTGTCTAGCCTCTACCCTCCATTTGTTTTTTTTTTAGGTTTCCCATTGTACAAGGCTGCTATATCAATGGCCAAGAGTTCCCAGGATGTTTGGGAAGCAGATGAATGAGTAAAACCAAATTCTCTGCAAAATTAGAATTTAAAATTTTAAGCTTTATTAATTTGTACACAAAGCTTAGGACAGACACGTCTTGCTGCAGTGGTAGCTTATCATGCCGTCTCGAAATGTATTGATGTTTTGCAGATATACAGTGCAGTCTTGTAAATTGCAGTACATGATGTACAATGGGATTGAAGCATAATACAGTAGTATATAGATCAGAGTGTTGTCATATACTGTATAATCATTTGGCTTCATCCAGCGGGTGAGCAGGAACTGACGCTGTACTGTATAGGGCAAGAACAAGAGCAGGAACTGACGCTGTACTACATAGGGGATACTGGGATGTATAGGAAGAGGCATAACCAGTAGAAAACAGGAAGTTGTTATCCCTCTGTAGAGGTGAGACCCCATCTGAAGCACAGCGTGCATTTCTGAAGACCCCACCTCTGCAAGGACATAGACAGGATGGAGGCAGTCCAGATTAGTGCAACTAAAATGGTGCAGGGTCTGCAGCAGAAACCATACGAAGAGAGACTAAAGGAGCTTAACATGTATACTCTCAAGGAAAGGAGGGAGAGGTGGGACATGATATAAACTTTCAAGTACTTCAAAGGAATCAACAAAGTCCAGGAGGGTAGTATCTTTCAGAAAAAGAGATGTGCAAGAAAAGGGGGCACAATTTGAGGATGGGGGGGTGGTGGCTCGGACAACGTGAGAAAGTATTTTTTCATGGAGAGAGTGGTGGATGCATGGAACGGCCTTCCTGAGGAGGTCGTGGGGTCAAAAACAGTGGAGGAATTCAAGAATGGATGAGACAGACATAAGGCAGTTCTGGTGGGGGGGGTAGGAAGAAGTAGGCTGTTGGTTAACTAGGCAAGACAAGGCAAATTTTATTTTTCCAGGCACCGAATCCTGGAGGCTCTGGGTGCTGTACAATAAAAACACACTCTCAATACAAAATAAATAAATATCAAATAAATAATAACAGCATAAAAACTTAAGTATGGTCTGTGACAACACAGAACCCTACCCTACCCTATTAAAACAGGTACTCAGAGGGAAAAGTAACAGGGGCTCCCAAGAAAGACTAATGTACAGTATAAGGTCCGGAAAGGCCTGACTAAACAGGAAGGCCTTCAGGAGGACCTTAAAACCTCAACTTAAGGGGCCTCCGGATAGAACTAGGATCTGCAGCTTATCCAGTAGGTAGAGAAATGGGCAGAATGGGTCGGCCAAGCAGTCCTTATCTGCCATCAAAGTCTATGTGTCTGTGTTTCTAAGCCTACCTTCTGGGTTATCATTATAAGATATAATGGCTTGACTTTCCAGGCCTGTGTTGCAGGTCACCCCTAAAACTCCTTGGTCCATGGCTGCTGACTTTATGTGGGCCTCATAGGATTATATCAGTTCATTTTTCCGTGATATGGAGGAGCTAGACATTCCAACGGTTCTGAAATTTGGGTAGTGAATTTTGCAGTTGAGCTATTAACTTTTCCATCTTGTATATATCTAGTATGATATTGTCCCAATGCAGAAAGGATGGTCCAGTTTCAGCCAGTCTCTCGTTGTTTTTTTTTTTTTTTCAGCTGCAGCCTTTAGAATTCCTAGAAGATAAAATTGCATTTTATTCTTAATGTGTGCTGGTTGTAGGAGAATAATAGCTGCCTTAGGTTTCAGTGTACCATAACCTGAGATCAGATTAATTATATCTTCTACCCAGGTCCAGAATTATGTCAGGACGGGGCACAACCAAAATATATGGGTGTTTGTAATGCCACATCCTCTCCAACAGGTGCAGTTATGACTTAGGAATTAGGTCGTAATTTGTGGGGTTGAAAAAATCTGATCAATGTTTTCTAGCCATATTCTTGTCACTGGTATGGTCCCGATACTTTGTGTTGTCTGAACCACCCCATTAACCCGTCTACTGTTGTTATGGCAACGCTAAGTTTTTCTGTCATGGTTTGTCCCCTTGAGACATCCACCATGAGCCCAACAAGTGGCAAATCTGGAAAAATCTGTAATGGTCTTGCATCCATCTAGGTGGAACTCTGTAGAGAGCTGTTCAAAAGATTTAAAGTTACCTTTTGTATAAAACAGATATTTATGGGACAGTCCCTTCTGGACCAGAGTTTAAACTTGTGATCTAAAGTGGCCTGGTGGAACCTAGAGTAATAGGCAGGTATTCTGAGCCATTATGCTACCTCTTTGGGCAATATTTGAGATCAGAACCAATGCCAGTGTCCCAGCATTACCATCGACAAACATGTGGAGAAGATGCCATAATGAATTGTTCAGTCTCTGGGACCAAATAACTATGCTTCTAGGATTGGCAGTGAGATATGTATCTCTAGATTTGTCCAGTGGGGACACTGAGGTGGCTGAATTCACATTTATTTGTATTTCTTGACCAGGAAAGGCACACTAAGCTAATATAGCTTGTCTCCAGTCGTGGCATGGCTCCAGCCCCAGGCATGGGAGGCCCAGGGGCCTCTCACCTTAGGAAGAATTAATTTATTTATTTGAGTTTTGGTGACCGGGTAGGACCACTGAAACAATTACAGTCCCTTTTTCAGGGTCGACTCGGGGTCATAAATGATACAGTAGAGCAGAGCAATTGTATAAGGAGTCAGTGCAGTACAGTATCAAACTTGACATACATTGTAACATACATTGTACAGTAGATACAATAATGTAGAGCTAGTTATGTACACCATATCTACATATCTATAAATTCTATATACATTAGGATTAAACTATACATAGGCAATTGCTGTCACATTTGAGCATGAAGAGAAAGGGAAGAGTAGGGCTGTCAACTATTAGTGACTGAAAAGGGAGGGAGGAGAGGGAAGGGGAGAGGTGGTAGGGGTCAGTGGTCAGGCGAGGTAGGGTGAGTTAAGAGCTTCAGCGGAAGCAGGAGCAGGAGCGAGAGGCTGTGAGAAAGGCATGGAGATTGGACTTGAATAGAGGAAGAGAAGGACTAGTCAGGATGGGGAGGGAGGGCGTTCCAATCAGAAACAGCAGCAAACGAGAAGGACATCCTGGAGAGGGATAGACGTTGATTGGGGAGGACCAATAGGGGGAGGGAGGGAGGAGGAGCGTAGGGTGCAAGGTGCCTGCCGGAGGTGTATCAAATCGCTAAGGCATGGTCGAGTAAAGAAGTGGACAAGTTTAAACATAAAACATATGGAGAAGTACTTCAGTTTAGCTTCATAGGGCAACCAGCCTAGAGAGGAGAGGACGTCACAGCAGTGTGATCGTGATTTAGCCCCCAACCTACCAATCCTATGGTAAGCCTTGGAGAGGAGGAAGAGAGATGAGGTATTAGCAGAGTGTAGCAGGGGGCGCCATATGTTAGGAGGGGAGTAAGAGACGAAGAGGCAATCCTCAGATAGGGGGCAGAGGTGAGATTTGGGCGTATTCGGTAGAGCAGACCAAGCTTCTGCTGCATATGTTTAACTATATTGGAGATGTGAATGTCGAAAGAGAGCGATGGGTCCAGGGTGAAGCCAAGGTATTTGAAGGATGGGACTGTCTCCAAGGTATCTCCCATGATCAATGTTATGTTAAGAGTGGGAGGAGCAAACTTGGAGGTAGAATGGGGGGAGAAGAGCATGCATTTAGTTTTCCTGGTGTTGAGAATGAGCTGCTTGCAATTGAACCAGTCCTCGAGGGAGGTGAAGTCATTCGCAAGTTCTCGATTGATTTGGTCAAAGTCTGGTGATGACCGATAGATAATTGCATCATCTGCATAAAGATGTACCGTGGCACCACCACAAAATTGAGGGAGGTTGTTGATGAAGAGTGAGAATAATAATGGTCCCAAAATGGATCCCTGTGGCACGCCGTGGGTTATCGGCCTAAGTTCCAAAAGGGACTGTCCCATTTAACTCTTTGAGAGCAGCCAGATAGGTAGCTTCTTGCCCAATTTAGGGTACTTTTATCCAGACCTAAGACGTGTAGTTGGTGGAGCAGGAGACCTTGGTGTACAAGGTCAAATGCTTTAGTGAGGTCGACTAAGATGGCACCAGTGGCACAACCCTTGTCCATAGCATGAGATATATCCGTTGTCACTTTTATCAGGGCTGTTAGAGTGATGTGATTCCTTTTGAAACTGTTGATGGGGGGGATAGTAGGTTGAGAGATTCCAGGTAGTCTTGTAGGTGGTTATAAAGAATGCGCTCCTGTATTTTCGCTAGCTGGCAGAGGAGGGATATAGGTCTTTAGTTGTCAACAGTATTGGACACCCCCGGTGCAGTGGGACTACCACTGCCACCTTCCATTTATCAGGTACTGAGCTGGAGATGAATGACCGGTTGAAAATGTCTCGGACCAGGCGAGCAAGGGCAGGGGCACCCAACTGAAGAAATTTTGCCTCAATGGAGTCATGTCCAGATGAGCTCTCAGGATTTAAGTGTGAGAGAAGTTTCTGGACCTCTTTTGAGAGTGGCAAGTTTTAGGTGGAACTCGAGGTGGTCCGCAAGGGTAGTTGAGGGAAGCAGGACAGAGTTAGGAGAGGAGGCGTTATGGAAGAGTGAAGTATATTTGTGCAGATCTGTAAAAAATTCATTGAAACCGGAGACAATGGAAGTAGAGTCGGTAAGGTCAGAGCTGTTGGCATGGACTGAGCTTGGGGTATTAACAGCTTTCCCTTTTAATAAGGAATTTACTTGTTGCCAGAATTTCTTTGGGTTGCAGAGGTGTTCCATTTGAAGGGATTTAAAGTGGAAGCACTTGGCTTTGTGCAGGGAATGTTTGCATTTGTTCCTGAGGTGTCTATAGACTTGACAGAACCCATGGAAGTATAAGAACAGGGGATAGTAGGGGAGGAGGGAAGATGAGGCACAGTGAAATCGGAGGCAAGGAGGGCCACGTGGCACACTGGAAGGTAGTGACCCTGAATGCAAGGAGCCTGGGAAATAAGGTAGCAGACCTACAGGCATTGTTGGCAGAAGGTAATGTGGATATAGCTGCCATTACAGAAACATGGGCAACTTGGTTCCACGACTGGGACCGAGAGATCCTGAGTTACCAACTGCTCAGGAAGGACAGGGTTAAGGGAAGGGTGTTCTTGTATATAAGGGAAGGGATGGAGTGTAGTGGGGAGGAGGGCATGACAGAAGCCCTTTGGGCAGTACTACAGAATACTGATGGCAGGAGAATTCAAGTGAGAGTGGTGTACAGACAACCTTCACAGGGAACTGATCTGGATAAGGAGCTGGGAGAACAGATCGGAAGAGCAGGGGGCAGAGGAAACGTAGTAATAATGGGTGACTTCAGTCTGCCGGGAGTAGACTGGAGCACCCTGGCTACCACCTGCAGCAGGGAACAGGTCATCTTGGATGTTATCCAGGACTGTTTTCTGACTCAAAGAGTCAAGGAACCAATATGGGAGAATGCCATACTAGATCTAGTGTTGTCAAATGGGGATCAGGTCCAGGACGTGGAGGTGAGAGAACCTCTCGCAGGTAGTGACCACCGAACAGTGTAGTTTTCAATCAGCATGGGGAAGGAAGTGGCCAGGACTAAAACAAAGGTGGTGGACTTTAGGAAGGCAGATTTCAACAAGATGGGGAGCATAGTGGAGGATCGGTGTTGGTTGTAATTTGTGATAATGTTATATGTGTGTAACCTATGTTGTAATGAATGTACGTATGTTATGTAACAGGACAACTTTGTAGATTGGTCCTCAGATCTAAAGATCTTACTTAGAGTGGGAGCTCCTGCAGCAGGCTATAACCATTAGGACTAACGCCGCAGGCATTAGGACCCACCAGAAAAATTCTCAGCCAGCAGTACCCAGCAGGAACTGCCCCCCCCCCCGACGTCGGCTCCATCCCAATGTTGGCCATGGTATAAAAGGGGGCGGACCCAGCTCCACCCCAGTTCTTTTCCCACCACGACCTGCTCACGTTGGAGAAGATCTTGGCTTGCTAGTTGCCAGCAAAATGTTCGATCATTTTTTCTAACAGTATTCAACGTTTTTTTTTAACCGACTCCAGCCGATGCATGTCGTCCCCCTCCTGTGTTTCATCCTCTGGGCCTCACAGAAATAAGTGCAGTTGCAGCCACCAGATACCATCGAAAGATGGCCACACTAAGTGCGTCTTCTGCCTGGGGCCTAACCACGACACCGCGGCCTGTTCCGCCTGTCAGGACTACACCAGCAGGACTAGGATCTGTCTCATGAAGGCTCTAAAGGCATTCCTTTTGGATCAGAAGATGGACGTCCTGCATACCTCAGAGGAGAAGGCCAAACACAAGGACAAATCCAAACGCTCCCGGGACAAGGACCGTAGTCGGTCCTGCCTCTTGTCTAGGTCCCTGTCTCATTCTCGGTCCTCCCCCAAGAAGTCCCGCTCTTCCTCGGGCTCCGGAGAGCATCATACCCACAAGGATTTCGCTCCAACCAAGAAGGCTCAGGCTAAAGCAGGTACGTCAGGGGAGAAACCTGCCAAACCTATGGTGACGTCGCTTAAGGTCACCCCAAGACCTCTGGGGCACAAGCTTTGGCCCTGCCCGCTAAGGTCCTGGCTTCACCCGATAAGGGTAAGCCTCTGGAGTTGGAGGATACTCCAGTGCCCCCCCCTGAGAGAAACTGTCATCGGTCCCGATACTGACACCGGCCGAAGGGGTAAAGGTGACGGATGCTACCGAGGAAGCAGCAGGGTCTGCGCCTCTAGTCCTCCTCCTACAGGGCTTTCCAGGAGGCTCCCTCAGGGCTGCCAGATGCTTCGGATCCCTTAGTCCCCTTTCCGGGGATAGCAGCCTCTGTGTTTTCTAGGGAGGAGCTCCAGGAACTGTTTTCTTTTTGTTGGGGTCAAGTCCAGAAACAGAACCCCCACTAAAGCCGGCCCCATCACTGGTTCCAGACCCATCGGGCAAACCACGACCGGAGGGTGTTCCCATGCCTTTGCTTAAGAAGACCCCCGAGAGGCCACTGCCTCGCTCATCCTCCAGGGTCTGTTCCCGATCTCGGTCTCCAGACCGACCCCGGCGCTCACCTCGGTCAGGTAGCCAATGCCGGATGAGGTTACACTCCAGGAGCCGTTCCCGCTCTGATAGGCCGGTCTGGTCCCGACGCCAGTCTTCACTCCATCGTCAGTCTCATGACCGATGTTGTTCTTCCGATCGACGTCTGTCTGAAAGCCACCAGTGTTCGAGCAGGGCCAGTCCTAGGGACAGATCCGGCTACTCTTCACCCAGTAGCCAGTTGTTCTCTTCCCTCTCGGGGATTGGGGGTTCCCCAGGAGGAAAGGACCAACCCCACTCGCCTCCTGATGATCAGCCTTTATGGACATCATGAGGCATATCCAGGCCTCCAGTGAATGGGATAAGGAGGACCTGGATCCGGAACGCCGTCGACTAGCCAAGTACCTGAGGCAAAAAGAGCCCAAGCCTTTGATGGTGCCTCCTTTAGTGGACACCTTCCAGGACCTTACCAGAATCACTTGGAGGCATCCAGCTTTGGTCCCGCTGGTTCCCAAAAAGTCACACAGGCTGTACAGGGCCCCGAGGGATGAGCCTTTCCTGGCAGAGAACCCTCAGGCTGACTCGTCTGAGATTACGGCTGCCCATGATAAGTCCAAGCAGCCAAAACACCTTAGCTCCCAGCCTCCTGACCCCAAGTCTCGCTATTTGGACCAGGTGGGCAAGAAGGTTTATTCTGCCTCCACCTGCTCCATTAGGTCCCTTCATTTCCTCACGCATATGGTTCAGTACCAGAATGCGCTCTGGGAAAGGGTACAGGAGCTTGTTAATGCTTTGCCAGACTCTGCACAGAAGATGGAGATTCTGGATGTCCTTAAGTCTGGCTTGGACGTAGGCACACATGTTCTCCTTGCCTCATACGACACTGCAGACACAGTGGCCAGAGCGTCAACATCAGGGGTCTGTCTCCGGCGCCACGCTTGTTTGAGAATCTCCGGCTTTCACCAAGTTCTGTAGTCTGGAATCCGGGACCTCCTGTTCCAGGGTTCCATCTTATTTGAGCAGGAGACAGTCAGTTATCTCTTGTCTCCAGGAGTTTGGGAAATCCATCTAGTCTGTCTGTCAGATGTACAGAGGAGACCAGAGGAGAGCGAAGAAATGGCCATTTCGGAAGCCCTCACGTGCCCAAGCCCGTGGCAACCTACAGGGCCAGAGGGGTGGCTTTAAAAGGAGAGCCGGCAACCAGCAGCCTGGAGGCGATCCTTTTTGTGGCCCTAAGTCTTCCCAAACCTCTCTGCTCACTCCCAGCTCCTCCGCCTAGTGACTTCAAGGAGGTACCAGGGAGGCAGAAGGTCGCTTCCCTTCATCTGAAGGGCTGGAGTTTATAACTGCGGACCAATGGGTCCTCGATATTATAAGGAGGGGACATGTGTTTGAGTTCACCTAGATCCCCCAGATACCCCGCCAAGGTCCTCGAGATATCCTCCTTCCCACATTCCTCTCATAGAAGGAGAGATTCGGGCCCACTTGCAGAAAAGGGCAATAGAACAAGTCCCTCTGCAGCAGCAGGGAAAGGGATATTACTCACATTTCTTCCTTGTCCCAAAGAAGGCTCAAGATCTTCATCCCATTCTGAACCTCAGTTCTTTAAACCATTATATCAAATGCCGAAGGTTCCGGATGGTGACTCTTCCAAGGCTTATTACTCTGCTGCATCAGGGAGACTGGCTCTGCTCTCTAGACATGCAAGATGTGTACATGCACATAGAGGTCTCCCCGCACAGGAAGTTCCTGAGGTTCCATGTCCAGGAGCATTTTCAGTTCCGGTTCTCCCATTCGCCTCTTCTCTGCTCCTCGAGTCTTCAAAATGCTTGGCAGTAGTGGCTGCGGCTCTAAGGCGCCAGGGACATTATGTCTCCCTTACCTCGACGATTGGCTGCTTGCGGCCCCGTCAAGGACGCACCTCCTTCAGGCTCTCGGAGACACCTATACTGTATTCCGAGAGCTGGGGATCACCCTGAACCTTCCAAAGTCTTCCCCAGAGTCCAGCCAAAGACTCGTCTTCATAGGGGCGGTTCTGGATTCGGTCCAGGGCATGGCTTTTCTACCCCCAGAGAGGGGCGATTGCTTGCGGGAGATTGCCAGATCAGTCCTTGTAACCCCTCAGGTCCAGGCCAGGACCTTCCTCGGACTTCTGGGGCACATGGCGGTGGCCATTCCTGTTACTTCTCTGGCTCGCCTCCACATGAGAATCCCACAGTGGATGCTCAGGGTGCAGTGGGATCAATGCTCAGACAACCTAGACCACATGGTCAGGATCACAGAGCCGGTCAAGAGGACACTTCTTTGGTGGCTGGACCCTCTAAATTTAGAAAAAGGGGTCCCTTTCCATCGGGAGCCCCCCAAATCAGACTCCAATGACAGATGCCTCAGATTTGGGTTGGGGGCGCACCTAGGGGCCTGCCAAACGCAGGGAATCTGGACCCCTACGGAGCACAATCTCCACATCAATGTCTTGAAAATGCGAGCAGTCTTCAATGTGCTACATGCATTTCAAGAGGACCTCATCCCAGGCTCTCTCCTTGTTCAGACGGACAACATGGCGGTCATCTTCTACATCAACAAGCAAGGAGGCACCCACTCCTAACCCCCCCCCCCATGCAGGGAGGCGATGAGAAACTGGTACTGGGCACTGGAGTAGCGCATCTCTCTGTCTGCAGTGCACGTTCCAGGCATCCTAAACAACTTGGCAGAGAGCCTAAGCAGGTCTCAGTCCAAGGCGCACGAGTGGGAGCTACTGCAATCAGTAGCGGACCAGCTCTTCGACACATGGGGTTGTCCAGAGCTGGACCTCTTTGCGTCCCCATGCAATACCAAACTGCCAATTTTCAGCTCGCGAGAGCCCGCGCCTCATGTTTTCTGGCCAGACGCGTTGTCCCTTTGTTGGGCAGTGAGGTTTCTTTACACCTTCCCTCCCTTCCCTCTCGTTCAGAGAGTTCTACTGAAGGTTCAGGCCGAAGGGGCTAGGATGATTCTAATTGCCCCTTTGTGGCCTCGGCAGATTTGGTTCCCACTACTTCAGCAGGTGTCCTCGGAACCTCCAATTCGGCTACCAGTGTGCTCGCAGTTGCTGTCCCCAGGATCAGGGCTCACTGGTTCATCCCAATCTCAGGTCTTTACACCTTCATGCTTGCCTCCTTCAGATGTAGCGAAGTCCAGGTACGGGGTCTCCCAGGAGTTGGCGGATGTCCTCGTCTCAGCGAAGAAGCCCTCTACTTGCTCCATTTATGCTATGAAGTGGAAGCACATCTGTTTATGAGCGTCATTTCACCATCTGGACCCCCTTAGCTGTCTGGTGAACTCTGCATTGCAGTATCTCCTCTCCTTATATCAACAAGGCCTGAGCTACTCATCCATAAAGGTGCACATGTGGGCCATTTCTGCATATCACACCCTTTTGGGGGACAAAATCTTAGCCCAACTGGATGTGGCCAGCACCTTTTTACAAGGGATTTTATACATGAGACCTCCCATTAGGGATCCTGTCCCACCCTGGGACCTCCTGTTTGTGTTGGAGAAGCTTACTCCCCCCCCTTCCCTGAACCAGCAGCCGACTGTGAGTTGCGTACCTTTTCTGGAAAGTTTGTTTTTTAGTTGCTGTTACTTCAGCTCAAAGAGCTTCCGAGCTCCAGGCTCTGATGTGTAAAGAGACATATTTAGTTTTCCATAGGGAAAGGGTTTCCCTCAGAACAGATCCTAAGTTCCTTCCCAAAGTGGTCTCGGAATTGACCCTCAACCAGTTGGTTGACCTTTCAGTTTATTTTTCTTCTCTCTCAAATGGAGGAAAAGCTCTCCTTCAGACTCTGGACATTCACAGGGTGCTGAGGTACTACCTTAAGCGCACAGCTGTGCACCGTAAATCGAAGCAACTGTTTGTGGCCTTTGCACCACAACACTTGGGTAAACCGGTGTCCAAGCAGACTATTTCCAAGTGGCTTGTCTACTGCATTGTGTTTTGCTATGAAAAGCACAATAAACCCCTTCCGGGACCAGTTAGGGGTCACTCCACCAGGGGAGTTTCAGCTTCCTTTGCCACTCTGAAGAATGTCTCTATCAGAGACAAATGTGTGGCTGCTACCTGGAATTCTGTGCACACCTTCGTGAAGCACAATAGCCTGGACATTGCATTCAGATGCTGTGCCGGCTTTGACCTGGCAATCCTTCAGGGACTTTGGTCTTGATTTTCTTTCCAGCATCATACCATCTTCCACCTCCCGGGGTTAGGTACCTCCTTGGCGTGGGACCGCTTGGGATTCAGTCCTAATGGTTATAGCCTGCTGCAAGAGCTCCCACTCAAAGCAAGATAGTACAGTTACATAAGAACTTACCATAACAGTAGATCTTCAAGAGGAGCTCTTGCAGCAGGCGCTGCCTTCCCGTACTCCGTCCCCCGAATGAGGTGTACAGAACATCATCTTCAGGCTTCGCCTCCTTTTCTCGTCAGGGCCTGTTCACGGGTCTTGGGTGAACTGGGGTGGAGCTGGGTCCGCCCCCTTTTATACCATGGTCGACAGGGTGGAGCCGAGATTGGAGAGGCAGTCCCTGCTGGCTGATAATTTTTCCGGCGGGTCCTAATGCCTGCAGCGTTAGTCCTAATGGTTATACCTGCTGCAAGAGCTCCTCTCGAAGATCTACTGTTACGGTAAGTTCTTACGTAACTGTACTTTTTATCCTGTCTAAAAAATAAAGCTTTAACTAACTAACTAGTGATGGAGCACCTGGCAGTGATCCATCCAGGGATGAATATGGACCAAAAATGGACCGTCATCAAGACAGGGTTGACTGAGGCCACCAACACTTGTACAAAGGCTCAAAAAAAGAGAGCCAGAATGAAGAGGCCAAGCTGGTTTAATAGCAAAGTGGCGGGAAAGGTAAGGGAGAAGAAGCATACTTCAAGTGAAGTAGACAGGGAGATTTACCCAGAGAAATCTCTAGAGGCAGGGAGGTCTGGGCAGCCAAGGCTGAGAAAGAACCAAGACTGGCTCAGGGGATTAAGAAAGGGGAGAAGGACTTCTTCTGATACGTTGAGGAGAAAATAATTATTCCACTTGTGAAATTCCTTTTGGGAGGAAGTAGTGGCAAGGATTGAACTAAATATAGAAAATGGGGGAGGATCCGCATACAAATTGTGTCCTCTGTTTGAGAAAGTTAAGGGTAGCAGTTGCCATCTCTGGAGATCCTCCTTGATCCCTTACGTCGTAAGTCCTGCATAATTGTGTTGATACAGGCAGGGAGATCAGCTCCCAGATGGACACCCAAATATTTTATTTAGGGCCTGTCCTGTTTGAAAGGAAGTCTGGTTTTCAGTAGAGTGTCTGGGTGGAATTTAATTTGAAGAACTTTGTTGTGCCCTCATTTACTCTGGAGGCAGCCAGGTTCTCTAGACTATAATTTTAAGACAGTGCATTAGAATTGGGAGGGACCTCTCTGGATTTGTTATATAAAATAGCAAATCATATGCATCGTCTCCCACTGCTGAGCCCTCCACAGTGTTCATTTGTCACAGATATTGTGCCAGAGGTTCTACATAGAGGGCAAATTGCTTTGGGGAATAGGGACACCCTGGATGAGTGTCTTGTGTTAAGAGGTATCTGATAGGAAAAGATGCCATTTGTCATGATTGCTGTTGGGGAGTAGAGGCCTGCAATTAACTGGAGGAATTGCGTGTGGGAAATTAAATGTGACAGGGCGTGTTGTAAACAGCACTGGGAGACCCTCGTGAATGCTTTTTGGACATCTAGGCTTAATACGATTGTGGGGACAGCCTGACGGGTGACATGTTCTATAAACAGGAGTGTTTGCGTGATATTATCCACCATTTTTCGATTCCTACTGTATCCTGACTGGTCAGGATCAATGATTTCTGGTAGGATCGCATGCAGCCAGTGGGCTACTATACTTGTAAACATTTTGTAGTCCATGTTGAGGACGGATATGGGGCGGTATGACTCACAATTCATTGGATCCTTGTGTGGTTCTAAAATGGCCCATATATTGGCATATGGCCATGTATTGGGGCAAGTAGCAGTGGAAAAGCTGTCATTGAATGTATGGAGCATTAGACCATGCAGGGGCTCAGTATGAGCTTAGTAGAATTCCACACCATATCCATCTGGGCCAGTGCTCATTTCACGTTCAGTGTCAGTATAGTGTAATGGTTTAGAGCACTGAGCTGAAAACCTGGAACAGGGGTTTGAATCCCATAGCCACCACTTACATACAGTGTGACCTTGAGCAAGTCACTTAACTTCCCTGTGCTCCCAGGATGCACCTGGAAATAAGCCTCTGCTTAGTGTGTATTTCCTGGCCAAAAATTGTTTAAAAAAAAAAAAAAAGTTCAGAATTTTATTTGCTTAAGCTTTCACCCAAGCAGTTCTCAACCATATATCACATTTTACTTGCATGAGATGGCACCATATATAATTTATATTCTAGCCCCTCAGTAACTCAAAGGGTCAGAGAGCACATAAGCTACTTGTCACCAGAAACACAGATGTATGCAAGTGATGCCTTGACTACCTCTCAACCTGTCAGCACTGTAATGTGATACCCTGGCCTTGGAAATGTCACAAATGACCAGAATGTGATGAAAAGTAGTGGGCAGATTTATGTTTAGTGTCAAGGAATGTTTTAGTAAAGTCAATTTAATATTCTGCAATAGTCTTTTTTTTTTTTTTTAACTTGTTTTCGAAGTGTTCATCCCGGCCGGATTCATTGTAGGGATATACCCTGGTCCCAGGGATCCATCTTTCTTCAGTCTGGCCCTCCTGTGCCCCAGTCAGGTCCTGGTTTGACCAGCATCCCTTATGGCTTTCCTTCTGTGACAGGGACTCGGGGGGGGGATGCCAACCATCATATAGACTGAGTATGGGTTTTTCCCGTTATGTCCTCTCTTCCCTCCTCCTCTTGGTATGTGCAGTGTGCCTGAGGCTTTGCCTGCACACAGCAATCTGCCCGGGGGGGGGGGGGTGTCAGCGTTGACCCACTACAGGAGTTGTGGCATGGGTTACTCAGTGCCGTCCCTTCCGACTACGGCACACTGCTATGTGGCACCTACTGCAGTCTGGTCTGCTTTCCAGCGTGGAGGCCTAAGCTTGGTTCTGAACTCTGGTTGCTAGCAATGCCAGTGCTTTGCGCTGTCACTGGGCCGTCACGGTGGCCTGCAGTAGTCTGTTTTCACATAGCTTCATTGTGGTGTGTAAATTCATTCTTATCAGCTATCTCACTTTATGAGAGGTGACCACATAGAATTATTCAATCCCATACAGAGAAGGTGCAATCTCACTGTAAAGCAGAAATTCGTACTAATCTGTGGTGCTAAATAAAAATTGTACTTTGTCACACAAATAAAAGTACTAGTTTCCACAGTGTCCTGAGCTAGTATCTTTGTTTGATGATGATGTCCCCATTCTAACAAATTTGAATGTCAGTGTCCTGCATTATAGTGGCAAAATGTTAAGTGGTGTGTGCAGTAGTGTGGCATTTTGCTGTATCTTTGTGAGATGAAAGGAAAAGTAGCTGTGAACTATGTAGCATCAGTGTCTACAGGATGGGGGGGGCATTAACTTTAACTTAGAAAGTGGACAAGACCGATACTGTACCCTGATTGTGTAATGTCGTTCTAATACCATGTATTTATGTGCCAACACTGCCCTCCTAAAAAAGAGACCCAGTACTGTTCTGCTCCATTACCAGTCATACCCATATGATGCTTTTAACGTCATATTTTTGCATTAGCTGAAACTTGTTGCTCTTTTTCACGTAAAAATTATATTGCGACACTTCAGATATTTTAAAAAACTTGAATTCTTGTTCTCTTATTTCTACCTCTTGTAATTTTTTTTTTATTATATTTAGTTCTTATTTAAAATAAATAACCAGGGTGGATACAGAGAAAATTGCAGTAGTACAATGTAAATGATTTATCATCCAGATAAGTCTAGATATTACAGCAAATTAGAAAACAGAATATCGAGAGGACTCTATGATGCTACTATCATGTCTTCTGCAGAAGGGGGTATACTTCTGTTATTTGCAGTTCTTCTCAGTGAACAGCATGGCTATACACCTTTAGAGGTTTCAAGGGATATAGTAACATTTAAGGTATAAATTCTGAATTCTCCGCCAATTGGCACATCACCCAGCATCTCCAGAATGTGAGCTCTGCCTGCCAGAAGTTTAATTAAACAACCCTCAGGTGACACAAAAAGGCTCTAAAAAATTCCTAATAGATCAACAAGTAGCCAGTTTCAGGCAGGGGTCCTCTGGGGTCCCAGCCTCTCAGTTGCTGGCAGGGTCATCGAGCTCCCAGACCGATGATAGTCCCACCAAGCCAGTTTAAGTTTAGATCACCCAGGATCATTAGCTTGTTATGCCCAGTCATCGAACCAACGGTATCAAGGAGGTAGGACAACCTCGATGTGCCCCCCCCCTCCCGGTTGGGGGATTATATGTACATGTAATGTGTAACTTCTTTGTATTCCCAAGTAGCAGTACTGTGTCTAGTATTTTACAGGGAGACTGCAGTGACTGTTGGCAGGACAGAACTGACAGGTTGAGGTGGTTCCTGTAGTAGATCAGAATGCCACCCCCCCTTTTTCCCCTGTCGGTCCAGCCTAACAAAATCATAGCCGGGAAGCGCAAATGCCAAGTCCTGGATTGACTGTTTCAGCCAGGTTTCAGTTACATCAAGTATGTCAGGCCTATAATCAGTTACCCAGGCAAGAAGTTCAGTCAGGTTAGGCAGGAGACTACGGATATTTAGGTGGACTATTTTTAGCCCTTTGCCAGACATCCAGTCCTCTGGTGAGGATGAGGCTTGATAGGGAGGACCTGGGTTGGGCTCGATGCCTCCTGCCAGGGCAAGGGTCACCAGTAGAAGCCAGAGGAGATGCCTTGGGGTGGGGCATCGCTAGCAGGTGACTTGCGGCCATAGCACCTAACCATTGTGACGGGACCCAGGAAGCACCTAAGATCAAGACAACAGATAATCAGGGGAGGCTGTCTTGCACAGGCAGTTAAGTTGGAGAAGGTGAAGACCGACTTCCTGTACTGGCCATATGCAACCCAGGGATCCCCCACAGGAGGAGTCCTGCCACCAATAGGCAGAGGAAGGCTAAGCACAGCAAGCAAGCAGTGGTGAGGGAACATACGAGTATGATGGGCGTAGTCTGCTTTAGGAAGGGCTCTGGGACCCCCATGCCAGTGCCAGAGCTAAGTCTGAGGTCAGGCAAAGATGGCAGTTAAGAGGACCCTGGGAGGGGGGATTAGACGCACTGACTTACTGGCCCCCCAGAACTACCCAGTGGGCAACTAGAAGGTGACTGACCAACAACTGCACCTACCACCAGTCTATGAAGAGCATCCCCTTAAGTGAGAGCATCGTTGCAGCAAGTAGAACACCCTCCCTTACATAAGGGCACAGCTACAGCCCCTAACTAAGGTGTAGCAAGCTCCTCAAGGGCAGGGACCATATCACAAGGACGATAAGCAACTGAACCAGGAAAGGATACTGAAAGTAAATCAAGTAGGCAGAAGTTGTATGATCAGTTATCAAGAGCCAGAGCACAAAATTAACAATGAAACCATACCACTCCGGGTGGGATCAGCTAGGTTGAGACCTGGGAAGGGACAGAAATGGTTAAAACTCACTGTAAGGCTCACAGTATAGGCTAAACACAAAAAGACAGGTCATACAGTAATCCCCACAGCGTAGGCCACAGTATAGATCATCCCTGGGAGACAGGACCAACAACAGGTCAGTAGGACTATGCAAGGGTTGTCCCTGTCAGTAGCTACATGCAGATTAGCTCACCAGGATACGCTCAAGTTAACCCCCCAAGATCGGAACCAGGGAATCAAGATGGATGTTAATGGATTGTGCAGCCTCAATGGATTGTGTAGCCTCAGCCTACTGCCCCACTTACGGGCAGAGGTTGCGTGGCAGCCAAACCAACAAGAGACTGAATCAGGGCAGAAAGAAAATTATGCCTGTTAGTGAGAACCACAGGCAGGGGGCTTGGCCAGAGAGCATTTAAGGGGAGAAAAGAACAGGGGGAGAAGGGAACGGGGTGGGTCGGTGGGAAAAATTTCCCCTTGATTCTCCGGTCCCACTGATGCAGCAACACAGGAGGTAGCAATTTAAAACAGCAGTCTTTATAGTTCCTGATGGGTTTATTGTCCCAAAAAACGAATGCTCAGCAGCCCCTGCACGAAAGCAGGGGAAGGGTTCCCACTCCAGCTATCAGGTCCTGGTTGTCATGGTCGAGCTCCTGCGGGGAAAAAGCTTAAAGTGGTCGTATGGACACTTACCCGGTCAGCGACTGAGAACCAACGCCTCAACCCCACTCGGCGACAGAGTCTGACGGGTTTCGGGGGGGGGTACCCACTTGAAGAGGGAATTCCCTCACCACTCCTGAGCAGCAACAAATAGTCTAATGTGAGCAGCGGGGCTCTGGATCAGCGTGATAAGGACACTGATCCAGCGGTGTCACGGCTTGGGGTTCCAGTCAGATGATGGCAGGATTTTTAATTTTGGCACTCAAAAGGCCCATTTACAAAGGACCATTTCAGCAAGCCTGGCACCTCAGCAAAATTCCCCCTTGATTCTCTGGTCCCACCGATGCAGCAACACAGGAGGTAGCAATTTAAAACAGCAGTCTTTATAGTTCCTGATAGGTTTATTGTCCCAAAAAACGATTGCTCAGCAGCCCCTGCACGAAAGCAGGGGAAGGGTTCCCACTCCAGTTATCAGGTCCTGGTCATCACGGTCGAGCTCCTGCTAGAAAGCAGAGGAAGAAGCTTAAAATAGTTGCAGGAAGGCTTACCCGGTCAGCGTCTGAGAACCAGCGCCTCAACCCCATTTGGTGACAGAGTCCGATGAGTTTCGGGGGGGTGATACGCACTTGCAGAGGGAATTCCCTCACCCCCCTGAGCAGCAGCAGCAGCGAACAGTCTAAAGAATCAATCCATCCACCTGCTTATTTTCCAGAGCATGCCAGTTCAAGGGAAGCATTGCTCCTTACTTTGGATGTGCACAGAATTTTGAGACACTATGCACACCTTACCAAGGACTGCAGGAAGTCTAAACAGTTGTTTATTTCTTTCGCCCCTGTGAAAGAGGGTGTTCCAGTGACCAAATAGTGTTTATCCAAATGGTTAGCCAGTTGCATTGTTTTCTGTTACAGGAAGTACGGTAAAGAACTTGATGGTGTGGCATGGCCACTTCAGTTGCCTGCTTCGGAAATGTTTCAGCTACAGAGATCTGTGTAGCTGCCACTTGGAGCACCGTCCACACCTTTACCAAACACTACAGTCTGGACATTGCCTCTAGGCATAGAGCCAACTTCGGCCTGGCTGTTCTACAAGGCCTTCTCTCTTAGGTCAGGTCGGCCAGCCACCCTTTCTGTTAGACAGTTTTTGCCAGAACTGCTTGGGACTTATCCTAGCAGTGTGGTCAGCTGCAAGAGAGGCCCTCAAAGCAAGATAGTACAGTTACCCAAGAACTTGCCATAACAGCAGATCTTTGAGAGGCTGTCTTGCAGCAGGCCCTACTTTCGCCCCCTCCTCCCACTTCTCATTCTCTTTTAGTTGTGTCTGGCTTTCCCTTCCTTTGAGGGAAGCCTTCTGCTTCTTTTTCTTTATTTCAGTTACCTCAGCTTCCTCCTCAGTTCCCTTAGCTGGTTCCGCGTTTGGTCTCTAGCAGGAGAACTGAGGAGGCTACAGGGGTCGACCATTCTTACAGGGTTGGCTGATGTCAGTGGGTGACGTCGGAGGTTGGTGGCCCCCTCTGGCAGACTGCTATCTAGAAAGTTTCCATGTGGCCCTAGTGCCTGGTGTCTAAGTCCCACCAGTGTGTCCTGCTGCAAGAGCGCCTCTCTGTGGTCTACTGTTATAGTACGTCCTTACGTAACTGTACTTTTTGTCTCTTTAGTCTTCATAACTTCTGATTGCTTATTATCCTCTGCTTATAACATTACAATCTGTTGCTGGGGCATGATTCTGATGTCACAAGCAGAGGTTTGTGAGGGCATGAAAAGCAGTGAGTACAGATAGTCTAAGGAGAAGAGCCTATTTCCATGCATATGCCTTAAGTACTAAAGAATGGAATGTCCTAAAATCCAAATTAAACAAAAAAAAAAGAGAATATTTGAATCCTGCTGATACCAACTGTAGTTTTTTTGTTGGAAATGTGTTTTTTTTTTTTTTAACTTGAGTTAAATTGCAGAGCAATGTTAGAAATGGGAATAACACCTGGGAACTGCATGTTGTTGTGAAAACAGACTGTGGTTCTGCTTGACCTATTGCATTTGCAAGCACCCTCTGTAGGATCTCCTCTTATCCCCTCTGCAGGTATCGGGGAGCTCGCAGTCGCTGAACCAGACAGTGGAACCAAGCCTGCTTGCACTGGAGGAGATGTTTAAGAAGCAGTCCGATTACCTGAAACTTGTCCAGACTCTGCAGGGCCTTCTGGATGACCTGATCAGGCAACTCACCGAGATCCCTTTTGGGAGAACGAAAATATATCCCTGGAATATCTGGCCTCTAAAACTGAGCTCTACGACTGGTACAGGTAAAGGGGGGCACTGTGAAAGTGAAATTTGGCCTGTAGAGAGTAGTGGTAGCTACCCAACAGGTAATGGTGCAGTATTTGTCTTCAGCAAGTCTTTACATCTGGTTCTGATAGATTTGGGCACCATGAAAGTGAAACCTGGCCTGCGGAGAACAATGGCAGCTTCCCAATAAATAAACAGCATAGTACTGAATTTTTTTTTATGACTGATACAGGGTGATGGGGTCACCATGAATGTGAAACCTTCCCCACAGAAAACAGTAAGTAGTTTCTCAAAAATTAATAGTGCAGTACATCAGCAATTCTTCATAACTGGTACAGGTAAATGGGGGCATGGTGAAAGGGAAACCTGGCCTGTGGAGAACAGTGGACAGCTTATTAAAAAGTAATAGCGGGCCGGCCTGGTGGCGCTGAAGGTTGAGGTGCTGGACACCACACCTTGCACCACGCCGACAACCTGGGTTCCGGCACGGACTTGGGTTGTTGGAGGTCAGCAGGGGGAAGGAGAATTGAGCGTCCCAACGGATGCTCTCCTCCTTCAGGGTGGGTTACCAGGGGTGCTGCACGCATCCGACGTCCCTGGGGGCTGGTAGGAGTACCGACTGACAGGGGGCATTGGCGGCTCCAGAGGGCTGGAGTCGGGGAAGGAGGACGTTTTTAGGCACTTGGCAGGCGTGCATCAGCACGCAGTTGCTCGAGCCGACATCCTCGGTGGGGAGGGGGTTGAGATGGGAAGGGAGAAAAGTGGAAAACAACCCTTGGCGGTCCTAGATGATAGCCGCTCCACGCCATCCAGTCCAGGAACCACAGGCAGATCCCCACTGTGCAGGTGCTTCACAGAGGTAGGAGGGGAGGAAGGAGTTAATGGGGCACTCTAGGGGGCAGACTCGAGGTCAAGGAGCATGGATAGCATGAGCAATGCCTGAAGGAGTGGAACACCGAGGGCAATAAGGAGGAATAAAAAAAGAAAGTTTTAAAAAAAAAAAGTAATAACGCATTACATCAGCGTTTCTTCATGACTGGTACAGCAGTTAACACAAAATGGCAGAATCATATCAGAATACTGGGTAGCCAATTAAAGAGCAACTAGAGGGCTTAGAGAGGTGTAAAAACTGTTATCACCTTCAAGTGTTTTTTGCAGCTAGCCACCCTGTAGATGCTCACAACCCTTTTATGGCGACTTTACTTATGTATTTATTTTTTTTGCCGGGGGTTGGGAAGTTGATCACAAGGTTTCCTGTAGCTGGGCCTGCTGCCCGTGTCTTGGGAGTCTCTGCATGTGGTGTTAACCCAAGGAACATAGTGTGTAGACATAGAGGACGAAGTAGAAGTAAAAAAAAAAAAAAAACAGTGTGTCAGTTGCTCTTCTGTAGGCGAAGTCTTCATCCTGTAAGACACTGGAGTGATAAAAAATCTGGGAACCCTGGCAGCAGAAAAATTCATTTACACACCTCAGTTGTAACTTCCCATTACAGCGACTAAACTACTAAATTGAATAATACCCTGTTTGCCAAAGAATTATATCACTAACAGGTTTTTGCTTTTTAAAAGTTTGACTATAATAGTTTACAAATTGGAAAGCCGTTCATTCCTTTTTTTAAGGGGGGATAGGAAGAGAGGGTACTTTCTGTTCCAACTGGCCACTGAGCAGTAGATAAGAAGAACCCTTACATCATACAGTTTAGTTTACTTGTCGGGCTGTTCCAGTAAACTAGCTGTGCTCAGCAGGTTCTCACTGGAGGCCAGACTTCATGGATGATCTCTGAGGTCCATATTACGCATATACTCCTAGCTGTCCCAGTGGCATGGAGGGCCACCTACCTCCTGCCACGCAGACCTGTTAGGAACGAGCACAGATTGCGGGGGTCAGCCAAGGGAGGGCTGGGATAGGATTGAGCGCCACCAGGCAGCCTCCTGTCCTGGATTGGGGAGGTTGGCCATACGAGCTCTTGGCTGCCACCAGATGGAGGCCTGGTGGTAGCCCATAGAAGCACCAGGAGGCAGGCTGTAGTCTGGGAGGGGGAGGGAAGGAGTCATGGTCTCAGGACACATGCGTGCCTGCATGTGCTCCTCAAGCATGCTGCAGCTGGGAAGCAGGAGGGTGGAAAAATGCATGAGGAAAATGGAAGGCACAGTGGGGGCATATGACACCTGCCCACCGCATCCCCACCCGCCACTCACCAGGACAGCCTACGGCACTTACTGGATTTCAGGCTTCGAGGAGGAGGAGGAACCCTCCCCCTGACCCTGCCATGTTGGGGGGGGGGGCGCAATCTGTGGAGGACTGAACTGCTAGATAAGCCCCAGGGAGTCTGTGGACAGTGGAGGGGAGTGGTGAGGACCGGCAGAAGGGAGCGTCCCCCATCATGACCTGGGATGATAAATATATTTCTGCGGGCGTGGATATGTTGTTCTATCCACACTGATAGGTACCTTGCCGCTTTAAGATGTGCCGGAAAGTCTTCAAGCTGGCTCCTCCCACCCACCCGGGTGATGTAGCTCTTGACTCCACCCCATGACGCCAGATCTTCCTTACCGCTTGGAAGCATCAGTTTCCCTCCTTAGCGCTCTCGCGTTTTGCAGGCCCTGGCTCTAAAAACTTCAAATAATACCATCCCTGGAGCAGGGCATGTGGTTCTGCTCCCTTGACCTCCAGGACGCGTTCTTTCACGTCCCAATCCATCTGTCTCATCAGCGGTTCCTCCGCTTTCCGGCAGAGGGAACCCTCTACGAGTTCTGGACCATGCCCTTCAGCCTCTCATCAGCTCCCAGGGTCTTCACCAAATGCATCACAGTGGTGGCAGTATTCCTGTGGCACCGAGGGGTCCAGGTCTACCCTTACCTGGACGACTGGCTGATAGCAGGTCCCTCCAGATTGGAGATGGAGTGGTCCAGAGATTTGGACCTCCAGGCTTGCCCTCAACTCAGCCTCCTCATCAACAAGGCCAAGATGAAACTCGTACCCTCGCAGGCGATTCAGTTAATCGGGGCGGATCTCGACTCTTTCCGAACCAGAGCCTGGCTCCTGGCGGACAGGGCCAAGGTCCTTTCCTCCTTTGCCCAGTCATTTCTGGTTGGGCAACTGCGTCCTGCCCGGGACTTCCTGCACCTTCTGGGTCTCATGGCGGCTTGCACCAGCGTGGTCTGTTGGGCCTGCTGGCATATGCGTCCCCTGCAGTGGGGGCTGGCCCACCAGTGCTTTCAGCACTCGGGTCATCTAGACCAGCTAGGCTCTGTGACACAGGAGATGTGGGACGGTCTGCAGTGGTGGCTCATCCCAGCTCATCTGCGGGAGGGAATCCCATTTGTCCGCCCCAAGCCAACGGTCATCCTGACGACCCACTCCTCTCTGATGGGTTGGAGTGCCCATCTGGGGGAGCACAGAGCTCATCAACTCTGGTCCCCTCAGGAGTCCCGATGCCACATCAACCTGTTGGAGCTCCAAGTGGTTTGGCTAGCCCTGACCACCTTCGCTCTGTTTGTTCGGGGTCAAGTGGTCCAGGTCCAGATGTACAACACCACGACCATGTACTATCTCAACAGACAGAGCAGGACGCACTCCTTGCCTCTGTGCAAGGAAGCTCTTCGCATTTGGTCTCTCGTGCTCAGCCTGGAGGCGGATCTCCTAGCCATTCATATGGCAGAAGCCTCGAACAGTCTGGCCAATGCCCTCGGCCGGATAGGCAATGCATCTCACGAGTAGTCTCTTTTGCCAGAGATCATACAAGACCTGTTCTGCCACTGGGGCACACCTCAGGTGGACCTGTTCGCCTCCAGGGAGAATGCCAAGCTGAGACTGTACCATGCCTGCCCCCCCCCCCCCCCCCAAGCAGGGCTCGCTGCAGGGGGGCTGCATTCTCCAGGCTGTGAACCCTGGGCCTTTTCTACATGTTCCCTCCTTTGCCCTTCATCCACAAGGTGCTCCTCAAGATCAGGAGGGACAAGGCGCAGGTGATCCTGGTTGACCCAGACTGGCCTCTCCAGTTCTGATGCTGGTTTTGGAATCTAAGTTCTCCAGTCTCTGTTCCCTAAGTAGGGGGTGTGTACCTTGCCTCCCCCTCCCGGAGAACTGCTGGGAGTCTGCCAATAAGTGTGGATAGAACAACATATCCACGCCCCTAGAAATACAGGTTACTCCCCTGTAACAGGAGTTCTACGAGTGGTATATGTTGTTCATCCACACGGGCCCATCCGACCTCCCCGGCTTTGGCACACAACCTGGATTCCAGCGGGCTAGATCTGGCATCATGGGGCGGAGCCAAGAGTTTCATCACCCGGGTGGGTGGGAGAAGCCAGCTTGAAGACTTTCCGGCCCATCTTAAAGCGGCAAGGTACCTGTCAGACAGTGTGGATGAACAACATATACCACTCCTAGAACTCCTGTTACAGGTGAGTAACCTGTATATCTAGTCCTTGGTCCCGGGAGAGTAGAGTTTAATTCTCTGATTTTGGTAGTGTGGGGGGCCAAGTGGTTAGGGCAGCAAAATGTGAAATGGGTGATCCTAGGGTCAAATCCCATGGCTGCCACTGGCTTAATCTGGGACTTAATAGGTCTGTTAGTTGAGTGGTGGTTTTCTTTTCCCTCTAACATTGCTTACACCTTTGTAAAAAGGAATTGAAAAAATGTCCCCTATCACCACTTCCCCATCACTTACGACGCCACAAACGCCTGAGCGGGGCAGCAGACCAGGAAATGGAAGGCATCGACTGGCCATGGGTTCGCTGTAGTTACGATCCCTTCTACTTAAAAGGACAACGTTAAAAATTATACTCATGGCAGCAATTGGCCAATTCTGACATAAGATATTGGGCTGTGAAGCCCAAACAGAGTTTCAGATAGGCTGGAAATTCACGTTAACCTCTCCATGCTTCATTTCTTACAGCTGGGAACTGTGACAGAAGCATGCCCCCAAAAAAATGTGATGTTGCATATGCACAGGGCCATCCTAGGTTAATAAATGTTAGCAAACAGTGTGATATGGAAAACTGTTTAGTTCTTCCTGTTTTAGCCAGAACATGTACACTGAGCTGTAGACAACTCATTACCAAGTAACTCCTGGGAGGGGAGGGAAGGGAAGCCGATACAAACCCATAAAAGAATAGAGTGAAATGGAGTACATTATACAATGCAACAGCTAACAAAAAAAAAAAAAAAAAAGGAAAAAGTCACAGTTCACAATTAAGAAGAAAATGCCTTGTCGACTCGTTGACCACTGTGTCAGCTCAGGCTAGAGAACGAACCTTGGTCATTGACAGCTGGCCAAGTAGAGGTAAGGATTGGGCAAACACTCCCCTGTTGAATTCAAGAAATAAATGCATGCTATAATTTGACATAGCATATTGCCACTGTATATAAGTACTTTATAACTACCACCCCGGCACTCAACCTCCTGTCAGACCCACCCAGAATTTACTCTCCCTTCCCCAACAGTTATGCCTCCTGCCATACAATTAATTTTTTTGTTAGCATTCTCTTTCTACTGATTTTACCTTGGTCTCCCTTGAAGCCCTTTCACCTGTGCTGTACTCACCAGCTACCAAGGAATCCTGACCAGGGCTACAGGGGCCTTTCATCCTATAGTGGCTTCATGCATCGAGGAATCAGATAAGAACCAGCTCCTGGATGAACAGGACCTCTTAGGCTTAGAGGTGGCCCATCCAAGGCCTTGAATACTGGCTAGTCCCTCCCTGTGTTGCCATTTCTGTTGTTGCCATTGAGTGGTGGCGAACCTGATAGGAGTGGTACTCCTCCATTCAGAGCAAACTAAGAGGTAGTCATTGCTAGTGTCTCTGCACCCAGAGCATTGTATCTGCATCATATGTAAGTGTAGGGCCTGATATCTAAGCCTCCATGCCCTTTCATAACAGGGCTCCCCTGTCCTACCCAACACTGAAGGATTGAGGCGAGACTGTGTACAATTCATTGTGGAATGGCTTATTGTTCCTCTTGAGTCGTGGGGTGGCAGTCTTTCCATGAAGAGCAAAGGGGGAAACCCTCTCTTGGAGGAATGAGCATCTACGGGACTGGTACTCCACCCCCTGCCACTGCTGATTCGGAGTGTGTGCTCAGAATTCAACTCATGGTACCCTGAACAGAGAGCAGGCACCTTAACAATTTGGACACTGGAGCAGCCTCACATAGTCTGACCTGTTACCACCACATAGCAAATACATGTGTGATTTCCCTGTCAAGCTATCAGTGGTGTATTTAAGACCTAGCCCTCAGCATTGTCCCCTTCACAAAACTAAATCTTCTAGGGACATGGATATGGTGCACTATCCACACTTTGGTAGTTCTTCCTTCCCCTTTAAAACTTGCCGGATGGTCTTTAAGTTAGCTCCTCCCACCCAGGTGGTATCCTCCTTGGCACCGTCCCGTGACATCAGATCTTTCTTTCCTCTGGAAGCATCAGGTTCCCTCCTTCACAGCTCTGCGTTTGTTGTAAGCCTAACTTTCATGGTCTTCAAGCTGTTGAAATTGTTTTTGCTTTTGGGTTTACTATCCTTTTTTTCTGCTACTCCGTGGATTGCAGTGAACACAAATCGGGTCCTGGGTTCAAGCGGTGCACCACTTGTTCCCAGAAAATGTTGAGCCCCTATCCGCACACCTCGTATGTCTATTGCCTGGGGTCCAGCGTAATCTGTAGGCTTGCGGCCTGTGCCGGACACTTCAGCCCTCCATGTTGGAGGACCGTTGCACCCACCTGCTCTTAGGTCACCAGGACGCACAGGACCTGTCAGTTTTGTCTAAGGACACCTGCAAGGCAAATTCAGCGGTAGCTGGATCTGCCGCACAGCTTGCCATCTTCAAGGAGGCCGTCGCTCAGGCTGCTTCATGTGCAGCATTGTCCACCTTGCTACCAGTGGGCTTAGGTGCTTCATTCACTGAAGCATTCCGGAACTTGTGCCAGTCCCTACCTACTTTTGGGGGAAGGCACATCCCTAGGGTCTAAATCTTCGCGTGCCTCCTCTAAGCCTAAGAGGTCCAGTCTCAAATTGTGGGATCAGGAGTGGGCTCGCTCGTCCTGTTCCCACGATTCTGCTTCTGGCTCAATGGTCATTGAGCTGTCTGCTTTGGCTTACACCTCTTTAGGTCAAGTCCAGGCCACTTGCCCCACAGTATCCCCATCAGGCTTGCCGGCTGAGAGACTGGTTGACCAGCTGGCCAAGAGGTTCTCGATCCGGTTAACCCAGCATTGCAGGACGGTGGGGATGATTGCCTTTTGAGGACTCTGGTCCTTATGGCCCTCTGACAGGAGGGACTGGATAAGCAGGCCAATTTGACCATCTTCCCTTGGGAGAGTGACCCCCTCGGGGGTTCCTTTGCATATTGTGCCTTCCCCTGTGTCTCCTCCTGATGACCTGCCCCTTGCCTGTTATGTCCCAGTCAAAGTCCCGATCGGGCTGTCAGTCGGGATCTTGGGACTTCCGAAGTTCCTGCTCTAAACCATTGACTAAGAGGTGCCATCGATGCTCCTCATCTTCTTCCTTGTCATTGGATGAGGACAGGCTCTACCATAAATTATGGTGCAGTTATGAGGAGCTTGTCCAACAGCAGTGGATTCGTGGGCATAGCTGTGCTCCACAGCAGCTCTCGGTGCTCCCCTGGTCACCATTGCTGTGGCCTGTGCGGGTTCTCCTGGCCCAAGCTGATACCATCTTCACCACCAGTTCATGCAGAACCACTGCCTCCGCAGCCCTAAGGCTCCTTGCCCCACTTCCGGGCTTCCCGGCAGGCTCGCAATGCAGATCTCACACTTGAATGAGCCACGAATTGTCCATGGGGAGCTGGGGGTGGAGAGTGGTGTTTGAGGAATTCTCTATGCACTCCTTTTGGACTCCGACTTTTCACCAGGAGTCTTTCGAGGGGCTCTCTGCAGAGCACAGGCCAGCTTCTTTTGGGACCCTGTTCCATTTGATCTTGGAATCTATGGGGATCCCGCTAAAACCAGTACAGAATTAGGCCAAGTACCCCTTGACTGAGATTCTGGACAGGGATGACTCCCCTGGGGTTGCAGTCTCTGTTGTGAAGACCATTCTTGGTCCTGCCCTGGAGCTGTGGCAGTACCCTGCCTCACATCCAGCACCATCAATCTGTATGGTCTGCAAGTATGCGGTTCCCACAGGATCTCTGCCCAGGTTCACTGACCATCCTTCGACTGAAGGTTTGGTAGCAGACTCAGTGTTTTAGTGCACAGGCAACATTGGGAACAAGCCTCCGAACAAGGAGTCAAAAAAATTGGACCATGCGACAAAGAAGGTCTATGCCGCTTTGGCCCAGGGTCTTCGGCAGGCCAGTTTGGCTGTCATGAAGACCGATGTTTCCCATGCCCTATTGGGAACTTTAGACCAAGTTATTTCCTGCCTTCTTGCAGATTTGCAGCTTGCTGTTAAGATGGTCCGGGACCAGGGACACGCGATAGCTCCAAATGACCCTGGACCTTGACAACTCCTGTGCCAGGTCTGTGGCCACAGTGGGTACCATGCAGCACCGGGCATAGTTGAGGATCTTGACCTTTATGGCCGACACCCCACACAAGTTGGCGGACATTCCCTTCTTGGCTACTGACCTGTTTGGGCCAGGTATCAGTGGTCATCTCACCCACATCGAGAAGTCCAGTCCCTCCCTGGACTGCATTACGTCCTGACAGAAGGACATTCAGGGCCGGAAACGGTGAAGAAACCTTTTTATTTTCAACCCTGCTTGCCGACTTCATCCAAACCTCCACAGCCCCAAGCGGGGCAACATCAGGCCTGGAAGCCCAAACCTAAGCCAGTCTCCTCTGGGCCCAAAAAATCCAGAGGCTGGAGGGCTGGGGCTCCCTTGGCATGCCACACCTATAAAGTGATGGGTTGGGGGTGTGTCATTCTCCCACCCTTCTTGTCCTGGGCCTCCAATGGGGCCCTGGTACTGCCATTTTGTGCATTTCTGGTCCATCATCACATCAGACAAATTTGTGCTGTAAGTGGTGTGTCACAGTTTGCCTCTGTAATTCGAGGCTCTCCCACCCAGCCCAGCCTGTGCCCCACAGGAAGATGTCCATGGACATGTTGTCCACCCTTTGGGAGAACATCGCCCATCTTCTTCAAAAGGAAGCTGTGCCTGTGTGCCGGACTCCACGGCCAGTCCAGGGTTTGTCTCTAGATATTTTCTGGTTCCAAAATGGACGGGAGGGGGATAGTTGGCCCCCATACTGGATCTATTTGAGGTAGTGCAAATTCCGGATGGTCACTCTGAACCAGATCAGCCATCCGTAGAGCAGGACATATGGTTCTGCCCTCTGGAACTCCAGGATGCCTTCTTTTACATCCCGATATGTCCATCCCAACAGCAGTTCCTTCAGTTCTGTTTGGAAGGGATACTTTATGGGTTCTGGGCCATGCCATTTGGGCTTTCCTCTGCCCCCAAGGTCTTCACCAAGTGCATCACTGTGGTGACAGCATTCCTGCAGCACCAAGGGATCTGGGTTTGCCCTTAACTAGATGACTGGCTTGATCGCAGGTTCTCCCAAGGAGGAGGTGGAGCGGTCCAGGCACCTGGCCCTCCAGATCTGCTTGGCCTTGGACTTTCTAGTCAACCCAGCCAAGTCAGAACTTAGGCTCTTGCAGGTAATTCACTTCATCAGGGCAGAACTCGACTCCCTTCAGGTCAAGGCCCAGCTCCCTGAGGACACGGTGGCAGATCTTACCTCCTTTGCCTGATCATTTTGGATTGAGCAATTACGCCCTGCTCGGGACTTTTGTGGCTGCTAGGGTACATGGCATCCTGCACCAGCGTGGTCCGTTGGGCCCACTAGCGGATGCACCTCCTGCAGTGGGAGCTGGCCCATCCGTGATCACAGCACCTCGATCACCTCAACTAGCCAGTCATAGTGACACAGCCGATGTGGTATTCCATTCAGTGGTGGCTAGTCCCAGACCATCTGCAGGAAGGAGTTGTGCTCGTATACCCAGAGCCAGTGGTCACTCTCATGACCAACGTGTCTTTGGGGAGTCCAATTGGGGGACCACAGGGCACATGGGCTCTGGACCCCCAGGGAGTCAGATTTAGTCAGACAATATCATGACCATGTACTACCTCAATAAGCAGGGTGGTACGCATTCCCTTCCCTTGTGCTGGGAAGCTCTCCATGCCGGGACCCTCGTATGCCATCTGGACGCTGATCTTCTGGCAGTTCATGTGGCCGGTGCCTCCAGCCAGCTGGCAGATGCCCTTAACTAAGTGGGTAAGGCATCTAACGAGTGGTCTCTTTACCAGGTGGTATTTGATCATCTGTTTTCCAAGTGGGGCACTCCCCTGGTTGACCTATTTGTCTCCCGGGAGAACGCGAAGCTGAAATCTGGTTTGTGCCCGCCCCCTGTCAGTGCGGGACACTCTTAGGGGATGCCTTCATGAGGTCCTGTACCTCGGGCCTCCTGTACATCTTTCTTTTCTTTCCCTGAGCCACAAGGTGTTGCTCAAAGTTCAGAGGGACAAGGCAGGGATGATCCTGGTGGCTCTGGGCTGGGCACTCCAGTTCTGGTACTTCGATCTCCTCAGCCTCAGCTGCAGGCCTCCGTGGCAATTGCATCTTTACCGGGACCTGCTCTCTTGCTCTCAGGGGAAGGTCCTCCACCTGGACCTTCAATCTCTGCACCTGACAGCCTGGTTCCTGAGTGGCTAGAGTTCCAGGCTTTTGGTCTCTCCAACAAGATCCTCCATGTCATTGAGGCCTCTCGGAAGGAGTCAACTAGCCAGTGTTGCACCTTCAAGTGGAAAAGACTTTCCGTTTGGCATTGGGTCTGAGGTCGATGATCCATAAGGTGCACCTGGCAGCCATCTTTGCATACTGGGCGTCGGCTACTATGCTGACATTGATGCAGGAAAAGGTGGTTAATTTTTTTAAGGGCCTCAACCACTTATCCCTGCTGGTGCATGAACCATCACCACTATTGGATTTGTTGCAGGTACTGGCAGTACTCATGGGTAAGCCATTCAAACCCATACACAAGTGTCACATCTCCCACCTGTCATGGAAGACCATCTTCTTGGTGGCTATCACCTACGCCAAAAGAATCAGTGAGCTCCAGGTGCTCTTGGTGGAGTCTCCTCATTTTGTTTTTCACAAGAACAAGGTTGTTCTCCACCCCAACCCGAAGTTCCTTCCGAAGGTTGTTTTGGAATTTCATCCCTAACCAGGTGATTACCTCCTGGTACCTCACCAGCCCAACCTCAGAGGCCAAGCACAGGTTCCATTCCTTGAACCGAGGCAGTGTCGCATAGCTGTTGGCAGAGACTTATTGACAGGTAGATGGTCTCCTGCATCGACCTCTGCTATAGGCTGGCTAGTAGGGAAGCCTCCTCTTGGGCTTAGTGCTTATTCTAGCGGATGTACCACTGCCTCGGTGTCTGATTCCAGGAACATCCCTATCCAGGAAATCTGCAGGACTGCTATCTGCAAGTCAGCAGACACCTTCATCCTCTATTGCATCAACTTTGAGTCATGCAGTGATGCTGGTTTTGGGGCCTTGGTTCTCCAGTTTCTTTTTCCCAAGTAGGGGTGTTGACCTTGCCCCCTCCTCCCAGAGAACTGTTAGGAGTGTGACTAGTGCACCATGTCCCTAGAAATGAGGGTTACTCGCATGTAACCGTAGTTATAGGAGTGGTATATTGTGCTCATTCACACAAACTACCTGACCTCCTCTGGCAAGTGGCACATGGAACCTTGCTTCCAGTGTGCAAGATCTGATGTCATGGGGCGGTTCTGAGGAGGATGCCCCCGGTGGGTGGGAGGAGCTAGCTTGAGGATCTTTCAACAGGTTTTAAAGGGGAAAGAACAACTGCCAGAAGTGTGGATGTGCACCATATACCACTCCTAGAACTACGGTTACAGATAAGTAACCTCATATTCTTTTCTATCAAGGCAGTGCAAAAGCCTCTCACATGGGGTATACAAAGCCTTTTTTTCCCCCATACTGAGTTTATCCTGCTTTCACCAACCTGCCTCATCTAGTTGTCTTCCCTCAGCCCTATCTACCGCCTTCTTAAGTACTTAAGCCATCCTCTGATCTCCCATGGATTGCCCCTAATGGTGGAGTCTCCATGGTTGCCCTTACCCCAGGGTTAAATTGAGCAGGAACTCGGTTCCACCTCTTCTGACACCTTTCTCCACTGAATAGTATGGCGAGTTCCACCTCTTAAAGATGCCTGTTCCACCTCCAACAAATGTAGAGATTACAGTTCCACCTCCTAAACATTTCCAATTTAATCACTGCTTACTCTTCTGGAGGTCAGATCCAGTGGAGGAAGGTGCCTGGTGGGCATGGTGGGGACCACAAGAGGCCTGCTTTTGATCCTGCCGCACTCTGTTTTTTCCTTTGCATGTCTCATTTTCCCGGGGATGTCCATGGCAAGGACGTCATGGCATTCATGTGTTAATGTTATGCCCACTTGCATGACATCATCAGGCAGCTTCCCCCCTCTCTCTTTCAAGTGACCTACTACACTGCCACCCAGGAACACCCAGGTGGCAGTAATGATGTAGAGTTTATTGCCCTCCCTCCCCAGAGGAGGAGAGCATCCTGAGATGCTGGATCCTCCTCTCACAGGCAGGCCATGTGGGTCGCAGGCTCGTTCTAGAACTTGGATCAGTGGCATCGCTAGCGGTAACCCTACCACTGTGCTGACGGGTAACTGATGCACCAGATTTTTAATGATAAATCCTACCCTGGCCCTAACCACCAAGTGAAATAAGAGAATCCCCCAGCTATCACCCTAACCACAGCTTGTACTCAATATTACATAACAGATCTCCTGCATCCTCCCAGCTCAGTGAATCTCCTCCTCCCCCAGTAAAAGGAATGGAATGTGGTTTTATCTAGTGCCTTTGTATTGACTGTGTCCCAAAGGACTTTACATTCCAGGAAATGGAGGTGAGAGAAATAATGCTGCTGGCATTTTTTGGTAGTCTGGCAGATTCAAACAGAGAAATCGATTAGAGAGAAAGATTACAGAGAGGTTAAGAATAGGAGGGTTAAGTGACTTGTTAAGGGTCACGCAGTCAGTAAGTGCTGCTTGTGGGATTCCTGAGTCTTCAGGTTCACAACCCTGCAATTCCAGCCACTAGGCTAAACTGCCTTCCCATCCACTAAGGCAGACTGCTTCAAACCAGAATACCTTGAAATTCAGTTGGGTACCTGGCCACCTTCTAAACTCTGAAAATGTTTGTGTTTATCATCTCTTTTCTGATTGAATGGGGGTATCTGAAGCACTGTAAGTAAATGTAAGATGCAGACACTGGGCTAGTATATCTTACTGAAGTGCAATACTGATATGAAAATGTCACCCTGGACCCTCCCCTATTAATGTTTCAGGTGGGTACCTGTATTCACTTTATGGGTAGGTCTCCTGTACTCCAGTCTGACCCAGGCTTCCAAGGATGAACATAAAAGTAAACAGTCTTCGGACCCACCCAAACCCTTACTACCTCTTGCTGTCTTCCCCTACCTGTTGTCATCAAGCCTCACTTGCCCAAGTGTGTACTACATAATGACTGAGCGTACATAGAATGAACAGACTGAGGCTCACCTTCTGGTTTGCTACAGGCAGCATTTGCTCATTGAGGCTTTTAGAGAAACAATGTAATTTCAGGATTAACAGCTTGTCCCATAATTTTTGTGGGAAGGCTGCAAATCTCAGCTTTCCAGCAATTAAATTTGTTTTCATAGGAGATGTTGGTCATAAGATCGGTCCTAAAACTAACTTTACTTTTTCACAAAAAGCTGTAAAGAAATAAAAATCTTTGCCAGTCACTTATGGGAGTGCTCATTTAGAAGATGGGGAGGGGGTGCGTCTGGTCCCGTCAAAGGGTCCATCTCTACCACTGATTCTGCCTCTTCCCATTCAGATTCTTGTACAGTTTGTGTCTTATGTGCACAGGTATTGGAAGGCTGGTGCAGCCGCTGTTTGTTCAGACTTTCACCCCCATGGTAACCTGGCCCCTGAGGCAGTCAGCCCTGTGTCTCATCCATAGCATCAAAGTCTTCTGCTCATTGTCAAATTGGACATCTTCCACTGAGTGAAGGGAGGGGGGCCCATAAGTGGGTGCAGCCTCTATTTGACAAGCAGGGCTTTAAATTATGAGGCTACCAGCACCTCACCAATGGGAACAGAGTCGAAAGAATCCAGGTGGAAGGACAGCTGGGATCCAGCGACCAGCACATGGTGTGGTTTGACATGGAGACAGGGACTCAATTAAGCCACACAAGGGCAAAAGTATTAGATTTCAGTGAAGTGGGTAGATGTTTAAGAGCAGCATTGGAGAAGATACAAGTAATGGAGGGGGTGGAGGAACAGTGGGGCTGAGTAAAAGGAGCCATTATGGAGGTAACTAACAAATGCATTAGGATAGTGGCCAAAGGGAAAAGAAGAAAGAAACCACTGTGGTTCTCTAAAGAAGTGGGAGACAAAGTAAGGGCAAAAAGAACAAGTTTCAGGAAGTATAAGGGGACTCAAAGGGAGGAGGACAGAGAGGTGTACCTTGAATGTCTAAGAGAGGCAGGGAAGGCTGTTAGGAAAGCCAAGGCACAGACAGAGGAGGGTTTGGCACAGACTGTGAAAAAAAGGGACAAGACATTCTATAGGTACATCAGCGGTAGAAGAAGAACCGGGCGGGATTGTGAGGCTCAAAGGGGAGGAGGGAGAGTGCAAGGAGGGGATCTAGGCAAGGCAGAAATACTGAAAAAATACTTCTGATTGGTATTCACTGAGGAGAGAAAGGGTCAAGGACCACAGTTGGGGAGCAGAGGCAGTGGGGGGGGGGGTGGACACCAGTCCATTCACAGTGGAGAGAGTTCAGGAGGAACTTACAAAGCTGAAGGTGGATAAAGCCATGGGGCCAGATGACATACACCCCGAGGATATTAAGGGAGGTGCGGAGGGAAATAGCAGTGCCTCTGGCTACCGTGTTCACAGAGTCACTCAACACAGGCATGGTTCCAGAGGACTGGAGGGAGGGTACATGTAGTCCCACTGCACAAAAGTGGCAGTAGGGCGCAAGTGGAGAACTACAGGCCAGTCAGCCTCACCTCAGTGGTGGGGAAGATTATGGAGATACTGCTGAAAGAAAGGATAGTGGCACACCTGGAATCCATTGGTGCCCAGGATCTGAGGCAACACGGATTCACATCAGGAAGGTCTTGTCAAATGAATCTGATAGATTGTTTTGATTGGGTGACTAGGGAAGTGAATCAGGGAGGGGCCATTTATGTCGCCTACCTGGATTTCAGCAAAGCCTTTGATACCATCCTACACAGAAGGCTGGTTAACAAGATGAGTAGTCTGGGCATTGGGCATAAGGTGATACAGTGGGTTAGAAACTGGCCGAGGGACAGAAGGCAGAGGGTGGTGGTTAATGGGATCCAATCCGGGGAGAGAGGGGTGACCAGCAGAGTGCCACAGAGATCAGTACTGGAACCAGTCCTGTTCAATGTCTTTATTAGTGACATTGCAGAGGGGCTGGAAGGAAAGGTCTGCCTATTTGCAGATGACACCAAGATCGCCCCAGGATGGATACTCCAGAAGGGGTGCAGAAAATGAAGAGGGACCTGGAGAAGCTTGAAAGATGGTCAGAGGTGTGGCAACTGAGATTCAGTGCCAAAAAGTGCAAGGTAATGCACCTGGGTAGGAGGAACCTTTGGGGAGAGCTACAGGATAGGGGGGGAAGTGCTGACCATCACCAAAGAGGTGAGGGACCTTGGGGTCATTATATCTGATGACCTTAAGGTATCAAAACAGTACACAAAGGCTGCAGGGAGGGCCAGTGGCATGCTGAGTGCATAGGCAGAGGTATTACTAGTAGGAGGCAGTAAGTGGTGATGCCGTTGTATAAAACACTGGTGAGGCCTCACCTGGAGTACTGCATGTAGTACTGGAGACCACACATGCGTAAGGACATAAACAAGGTGGAGGCTGTCCAGAGAAGGGTGACAAAGATGGTGCATGGTTTGCACCACAGAACATATGAGGAGAGACTAAGAGACCTCAATATGTAATCACCAGAGGAGAGAAAGGGGCGACATGATTGAAACTTTTAAGTACCTCAAGGGCATAAACAAGGTGCAGGTATGAGATCTTTTCCAATGTGGAAAAGATACCAGAACGCGAGGTTACGATATGAAATTGGGGGGGGATTAGGGGATTAAGAGGTAACATGAGGAGGTTTTCTACACAGAGAGGGTGGTGAATGCTTAGAATAGTCTGCCACAAGAGGTGGTAGGGACATGCACAGTGGATGGGTTTAAACATGCCTGGGACAAACACAGGGGAACCTTGGGCGGGAAGGGAGTGATGAAAAGCCATTGACCACTTAGGGTGAATAGATGCATACATGTATAGGGCCTGCTGGCAGACTGGATGGGCGTAGCGGTCCTTATCTGCTGACAATTTCTGTATTTTTGTGTAACCAATGGATCTCACTTCGAGTGGGAGCTCTTGCAGCAGGCTGCACCATAAGAACTATGCCACCAGACACTAAGACCCCACGGAAAAGTCTTAGCTAGCAGTACCCAGCGGGGACTGCTCCCTGATGTCTGACCGCCTCAGACATCTGCCAGTTGTATAAAGGGGTGGTCCCCAGCCACTCCCCAGTTCTTTTCCCACCATTGACCCGTTCACATCGGCTCCACGGATGCCCGAATGCTAACAGTCAGTCGGCATTTTTGAAAAGAATTATAGTATCGTTTTTACTGCAAATTTCGGTACACGTCTTTGCCGTCGTCGTCTGTCCAACGCCCAAAATTGAAGTGTGGGAAGCAGATTCTGGCCCGAGAAGATTACCCTGCCTACCTCATCTGCCTCGGGCCTGGTCACAACACTGACTCCTGCCTGCACTGCAAGAAGTTCAATTGCCGAACTTGCTTCCATTATCTGAAGACTTACCTTCTTGAACAGCAGCTAGCCACCATGCAAAAGACCCCGTCAGGCCTAGGATCCTTCTCCTTTTCTTCAGGGTTGGGGACTGCTCACAAGAAGGAGAAAAAGTCCAGTGGAAAGCACCATCACCATGATAAGGACTGCTTGGATTTGCGATCCAGGTCTCTGCACAGGCAGATGGCCAGCTCCAGTCCGAGGTCAGACTCCCCGCTCCCTCCGGGTTGTCGACCTTGAAACCTCCCGCGTTGGCGTGAACGTCAGGTGGTGTTTCTTCGGGGAAAGGGCCTTCGGCCCCATCTCTTAGTCTTGGTCCCTACAGCCATGCCTCCAGGTCTAAGGCCAAGGATTCCACCGTTAAAGAGGTGGGTGACACCCAGTCTGCCGCCCACCTCCTGGTGAAGGCTTCCTCCTCGTCTGATCATCCAGCTCTACCTGACAACAGGAAGTGGCATCTGGAAATGGTGTCCCATAATCTTAAGTTCCTACCTAAGGTGGTGTCTCAGTCTACCTTTAATCAGGACATCAACCTTCCGGTGTATTACGCGGAGCATACTAATCGAGGGGAGGCTCTACTTCACACTCTGGATGTTCATAGAGTGCTTGGGTACTACATCAACCGTACTCAGACTTTGAGAAAATCTGACCAAATTTTTGTTTCTTTTGCCCCAAGAACTCTGGGGGTACCCGTGGCAAAGCAGACTCTGTACATATGGCTAGTCCATTGCATCACCTTCTGCTACAGTAAGTACAACAAACCCTTACCAGGCTTGGTTAAGGGTCATTTCACCAGGGTTTTTTCTGCCTCCTTTGCAGCATCTCAAAACATTTCTGCAGCAGATATCTGCGCAGCACTTCACTAGAGCTCAGTGCACACCTTCATGAAGCACTATATCCTGGACGTTGCTTCATGGTAGAGAGCTGGATTTGGGTTGGTGGTACTTCAAGGCCTATTGTCTTGAAACTTCTCTCGCTTCTCAGTTTTCCACTTCCCAGTCCATTTGGGATCATTTTTTTTTTTTGAAATCACTCTTTATCCTCCTCGCAGCCTGCCTCCTCCGACCCTTCAGCGATGACCCACGGACATCCCACTACCCGGAACCCTGCCCACACAGACCACAAGTCCCCATGGAGCCGCGGTTTACCCCCCGGGCGGGGACGAGGTGGGGGATCTAACCCCGTAACTTACATTTCGTCGGGCTCGTGGACTGCTGGGCGGGCACGGGCACATCATGGGCACGTCCTGGGTCCCCACATCTTCCCAGAAGAGGCAGGCTCTTTTCTCGGTTTTCTCCCTCCCCGAGCAGTCAACGACCTCCCCTGACGTCATGACGCGCACGTCGACGTCCGTACTGCTCAAAGGCCAACCAGCCAATCCCCAGAGGGGCTTGCACTTCCTCGAGCCTCCACTCGGGGTCATGCAAGTGCCGGATTGCGGCCGAATCCCTCCCCGGAGCAGGCGAGCTGTCGTCGGACGCTCAAGTATGTCTCCCCCGGGCCGACCCACCGACTACCCGAGTCCGCTCTTGAACCCGGGTCACCGGCGTGGAACCAGGTGTGGCGTCCAGCGCCTCAACCCTCGGCGCCACCGGGCCGGCTCGGGATCATTTTTAGTACTGCTTGGTACTCAGTCTTTATGGTGTAGCCTGTTGCAAGAGCTCCCACTCGAAGCAAGATAATACAGTTACGCAAGAACTTACCATAACAGTAGATCTTCGAGAGGAGCTCTTGCAGCAGGCATTATTTCATACCCTTCTTCCCCCTGGTCCTTTTCTCCTTTCTTTCCTTACCTGTGGTGGGGTTTTTCCACTTGCCTTGGTTCTCTGTGATTTGTCAGTCAGATCTCCGGCAGGAGAACTGGGGAGTGGCTGGGGACTGTCCCCTTTATACTATTGGTGGACGTCAGAGGTGTTCCGACATTAGAGGGCAGTCCCCGCTGGATACTGCTAGCTAAGAATTTTCTGTTGGGTCCTAGTGCCTGGCAGCATAGTCCTTATGGTGTAGCCTGCTGCAAGAGCTCCTCTCGAATATCTACTGTTATGGTAAGTTCTTATGTAACTGTACTTTCTCATCCCGATGCCCCCATTCATATAGAAAAGACACTGCTTTTCTAGAAATGCATGAGCACCTGACTCTGCCTTCCACTGATTGACACTGGGAATTCCTAGTGACTTTTAAAGTACTCCTGTAGATTGCATAGCAGCTTCATTTATTTAGTGTTTGCTCACCAGGAAAGGAGGGCTAGGCCGTTCTGCCTATTTTCATCCTCATCCCGAGGAAAAGGTAGCTAGAGATGGAAATCAAATGAAATTGAACCAAATTAAGCTGTTGGTGGTATTTTTAGAGAAGGTGAGGAATTTGGCCAGGACTTTGGAGAAATTCACCTACTCTTTTTGAGAAGTGTCATGGGATCTTTAACATCCACCTGAATAGCCAGCAGAACAGTCAGACGGGACCACTGTTTAACATCTTAACTAAAAGACAGCACCTCAGGAGTACAGCAGTGCCCCTCAAGCTGCACTACAGTGTCAGAATTAGATTTTATCCCAGGTTCCTGGTGTGGGGGTTAGAACCCACAACGTTCTGATCTTCTGTACTCAAAGGCGAGAGTGAAACCTGCTGGGCCATTTGACACTGCTTAATGGCTGCTGTGGATGGAGAACCCATTTTCTGCGAGGAGCACTACACAACATTCAGTGGGTTGGTGAAGGCTGTGTCTCTGGTATCTTATCTGTCAAATGCCCTGTCAGTTTTCCTGATAATGCACCTCAGAAAAACATATTCAAAAGGATGCCAAGGCACATTGTACATTAGGAGTATGGATGCATGCTCTTGCGACTCTTGCCTCGTCCCAGTTATGCTGGTCCTTGTGGTGGTATTGCAGTTGGAGTAGTTGCCAGTACTCCCACTTAGGAGGAAGAGAACGTCCATTAGGATGCGCCTTCCTCTTTCCTCTGTCCTGTGTTGACACCCTGGGCCCAGCCACAAACCTGTGATTCTGCCAAATTAAGCAGCAGCCCACAAGTCCCCACTGCTACTTCCAGACATTGTTCGGAAGCAGTTTCACTTATGTGCAACCCTCCTTTCAGCCTGCCTACCTACTCTGGGCTATGCCGATGTGTTGGGCATGGTCCAGGGTGGCTTCTGTGTCTGGGGTATCAGGATGGTAATGCTCACTAGGGGCTCCACTTGCAGACCGTTCTGGCGCTGACTGCCACAGTCATTCGTTTACTGCACTGAAACATGACTCTGGATGGCAGAGGTCAAAATAATACATCATGCCTGGAGCTGCAGTTTACTGGGAAGCTGGGGTCATGTAGGCCCTGAATTGTATTATCTTATACACACTGCGTTGTGGCAGTTTATGAGGCCAGATACAGTATCCACCTTGGTGTCCTAGCCTTATTGCAGTCCTGGCCCACTAGTAGCAGTAAACACTCTCCTGTCTCTTTTTTCCATCATGGCTCACCAGCCGAATAAGGGTCCCCCTATTGTTTATTACATACATGCATTGTGTAATTCATTTGAAAGTACATGTATAGCAAACTGTGCAATTTCAGCAAATGACTGATGGCCAGTTTGACAAAATATTGTACTGTACTCCTGCTCTGCTTGAACAAAAATAAACTAAATATTGAAAAAAATTTACCCCTAGATCCGCTAGAATCACTTCAACAACCTCTGACTACAACACAGGCATAAGCCAGTAAACAGTTGTCATTCACTGGATTGAATGGCACACCGGCAAAGCGCCCTAGTCTCCAGAGTCTTTGTGAAATTAATCCACCAGACTGACACTCTTTGCCATGCCCTAGCGTCCTAGGAATCCAGATACCAATGCCCATCTTATGTCGGGGAGCCTCTGCCAGTCTCTCTAGAGTAGGGCACCAGACTTCGCAGACTAGCTCCTCGGGTGTCTTACCCAGCTAAGCAGCAGAAGCCAGCCTGGCCCTGAATACGAGGGACAAACCTTTTCTCTGAATTCTGTTTTTTACCTGTTCCTTGATCCTTACTGGTTGTGTTACTTCCATCCCGTCCTTGTTGCAGGTTGTTAGCAGTGCTCCTCCACAAGCTCATTCCCCCATCAGATCCATATACCCTCTTTATGGAACGTCTTCAGGTCCGAGAACCATCGATGTACATTACTTGAGGGGGGTACCCACCCAGGATTATCATAGCCACCCAGGTGAGCCCATAAACTGTCCCCTAAAAGTCAAACCATAGGCATGCATATCCTTAGTGCCCCATACCCCTGAGGAAAAACCTACACAGCCCAGATGCCTGATGTTCCGCCACTTGGGATCCTGTGTGTGTCATATGGCCCTCATCAGCCAAGACTCTCTTTACATGTCACAACAGGAGACCCACTCCTGCAACAACTCCTTTGCTGATCGCCATTGGATGGTTCAGACAGCTACCAAAGGGTTCGCCCCAGCCACTCCAGACTTTGCAGCTTAAAGGCGCCAGGGTGCAGGAGGTAAGCTTATTTGAAAGGAAAAAGGGCTCAACAATTAGGGGTCAAGGCATGAGGCTGGAGGGAGGAAAATTTAGGGGGAATACAAGAAAGTACTTTTTCATGGAGAGGGTGTTGGATGCCTTGAATGGGCTTCCAGACAAGGTGGTAGGGGCCAAAACTGTTGGTTTTAAGCATGCATGGGACAGGCACAAGGGGATCCTGAAGGGGTGAGGGGGTAAAGGGGAAATCACGCAGCAAGTAGGGGGGCAGGGGGATACTCAATACAGTTGGTCCTTATCAGTCAGAAGATGTATGTATGTATTGTTTTTTGGGCTATTACAGTTTAATTATATGGTTCTTTGCCTTCCTGAAATCCTTCCTCTGTATTTTCTGTCTTTCTACAGGTGGCTGGGATACCTGGGACTGCTGCTGTTTGATGTGGTGATCTGTCTCCTTGTGCTGTTTGGACTTATTCGCAACTCCAGGGGCATCCTCATTGGGTAAGTCATATCACATGATACCTTACGTCCTGGTTAGGAAAAAAGCATAAGGAAGAGACAGCAGTAGAAAAATGGCAAAAATAAAATTTAGGTAACTAGACGATCTTTAGAAATATCTCTAGGCACCAGAAGGTTATTTAAAATTTTTTAGTTGTCAGGATTAGCAAAAAAAATCACATTTATGACATGGCTTCTGCTAGGAAAGTTGAGAGAGTGAACTCCCATAATTTAGGTGCTTGTTGCTGAACCCTAAATGGAAGTAGTAGTAGTTTTATTTATTATAGTGTGTATGGTGAGGGCTTGTTGTGCAATAGAAAATGATTGTAGCTGAAATGTTGTTGTACCACAGTTCAAAGGTCATAGAACACAGTAATACCCTACTGTGGTACAACAACATGTCAGCTCTTTATCTAAGTGCACGAGCCACAGTTTAACAGAAACTACAGGATCAACCAGGTACAAACTCACGGTGGTGGCAGCACGATCACTCGACCAAATCCCGCAGATGCAGGATAAATCAGATACCAACACAAAATGCATGATCAACCAGGTACTTTCATTTATAGGAAAAACACAACTGCAGGATCAACCAGATATCAAAAATCAGCAAGGATTCCTCTCACTTAGCGAGAAATATGGCAATCATGTTTTTTTTTTTTAAATCCTTCTCAGATGCAACTCACAACCAATAGAAACCTGCGCTGTACACATAGGGATGTTTGGTCCCCAACAAGCACACCGTTGACCCTAGCAACCAGCCTTAAATCCCGGACTAAGATGCGGCAGCAAGAATTTCATTATCTGTTAAAAAAACAAATCAAACTGTTTTTTTATATTATTTTTAGGGGCACCTTACACTATAAAAAATACTAAATGGGCAACTCTATGCCTAACCAGTGTGCTCTGCCACCTCAGGGTTCTGATTCCCAGGGGACGCTCGAGCTTTGCTTTCGAGGTCACAGGGAAACAGGAAACCTCTGTGGCAGAACACACTGGTTGTGCACAGTATTCTGTTTGTTATGGGGCCATTCCCTGGAGGCTCAGGGTGCCTTACAAAAGGTATAGTATACAGTACATAGTTTACGTAGGACTCGCAATTAACCTTTGCTGTGCCGCCGACGTCTTTGCCCATCCTAAAAACCTATACGTTCCAAATCTTCTGGCAGCCTAGGGTTAAATATAATAAAACCCATATTAAATATATTAAAACCCAAATTGAATATGTTTAGACCCCCCCAGAGGAGAGTGGGGATATGATCAAGACCTTTAAATACCTCAAAGGGGTAAATGAGGTACAAGCGGTAGGTATTTTTCAGAGGAAAGGGTGCTTCAGAACAAGGGGCCACAATATGAAATTGGAGGGGCTAGGTTTAGGAGAGATGTGAGGAAATACTTCTTCACAGAAAAGGGTGGTGGATACCTGGAATGGTCTTCCAGTGGAGATTGTGTGGGCCAAAACAGTGGTAGGATTCAAAAAATCCTGGGTTAAGCACAAGGGAGTCCTAATGGATAAGTAAGAGGGTGGCAGAGAAAGTGCCGTAGACCTGGGGGGTGTACAGTGTAAGAAGTACAACAAAAAAGGGCAGACTGGATGGGCCATGCCGCCCTTATCTGCCATCAGCTTCTTTGCTTCCATGTTTCCATATCAAATAAATAACAGAGGAGCCGGCCCAGTGGCTCTGAGGCGCTGTACGCCACACCTCATTCCATGCCAACGACCCAGGTTCGGTGATGGACTCTGGTTGCCTGGGGTGGGCAGGGGGAGAGCGGGATTGAGTGCTCATTGGCAGCTCTCCCTCTCTGGGGAGGGTTGCAAGCATGCCCTGCTGCTCTACTGCCATCTCCTGGGTGAACCCAAATATTGGCAGAGCAGTCAGGGCAGAAGTACGAATGGGAGGAGCTGATGTTGGCTGAGGGCCCTGGGTGGAGCAGCATCCCAGTGTGCTCCTGTCCCATTGGCCCTCCCTGCGTGCCGGCGTCAGCAGGGGGAAGGCACAAAGAAAAGAATCCCTCATCGAGCCTTGGTGATGATCTCTCCATTCACCCAGCTACCAGGCTAAGGGCAGACTCCGCTGTGTAGGCACTCCTCTGAAGTTGGGAAGGTAAGGGGGAACCTTTCTCGCCCCACGTGGGGCATCATCCGGGCCTCTAGAAATGTACCAGGAGCAGCCTAGCACTCTAGGGGCAAACACCATAGTGGTAGTAAGAGTGCGAGAGATCCGAAAGAGTGGATTGACAGGGGAGGGGGGGAGTTAGGAGGGATAAAGAATAAGTAAAAAAAATAAATAACAGAGGGACATAAACCAGCATCACCAGATCAGTAGACTGGCTTACAGGGTATTCATGTTGTTCAAAAAGTCTCTTTAAAGAACTGTTTTCAGACTCTTTAAAGGTCTCCACCAGTGGGGCCTCTCTCAGGGCTCTCAGGAGAGAGTTCCATAGCACTGGACTAGCAACCTCAAAGGCCTGGTCCCCAGAGGATTTCAAGTTGGGCTGGGTGACAGCCAAGAGGCCCACATTAGTGGAATGCAGAGGACAGGAGGACGAATAGAGACAGGAACTCAGTCATATAGCTTGGGCCCATTCCATGCAGGGCCTTACAGGTTAGTAATCTAACCTTGGAGGTGATATGCCACTTCACTACCAGCCTGTGCAGTTCGCACAGGACTGGGGTCACCTGACTGGACCTTGGTAGGCATGTCAATAACCTGGCCACTGCATTCTGCACCAATTGCAGGCATCATAGGACACCTCCATTTATGAGGTGGAGGGTGTTGCAGTATTAAAAACCTGGATGTCAGAAACGTATGTACCAGCATTGCCAGGTTCATGGAGTGGATAAGGGATTTGATCTGGGTGATGTTCCTCGGGCGGTAAAAGTCACTCTGGACTACAGTTGACACCTGAGCCTTAGACGTCAGCCATTCGTCCAGAATGACCCCCCCCCCCCGATGTTTCACCTTGTTGGGAGGCTTCCAGCTTTGTGGACCCTTGCTGAAGCTTTGTCACTTCTTTGGCAGCCACCACTCCCCACCTACTGCCTGAGTTGACCTCCAGTACCCAAGTCTTACCTGGGTTGAGTCTCAGACATCTGGATGCCATCCAGTTCTGGATCTCAGCCAGACATGCGTTTAGCACCACCACCACATCAAGCGCCCCGGCAGCAAATGACAAGTACAACGGGGTATGATCTGCATAGCAGTGAAAACACACAGTGTACCAGCTAATAATCCCACCCAGGGACAGCATGTGCAATGCAAACAACATGGGTGATAGAACTGACCACTGGGGCACGTCACAGGGTAAAAGACATCAGGAGTAAGGAGAAACACCCCATTGCTACCCTCTGCGTCCTGTCCCTGAGGTAGGACTCGGACCAGCAGATGATTTTGACAGTGAAAAGAAACTGGAGTATGAGAATTGATCACGCTCCTCTATCCCTAGCCCTGACATGGTCATTATGCACTCTGACCAGTGCAGTCTTGGTGTGGAGTGTTGACCTAAAGCTGGACTGGAGAGGGTTATAGATGTCAAAGGCTATATGGTGTGCCTCATACTGCAGTGAGACATAATCCTCTCAATAACCTTGCACAAAAAGGGCAGGCTAGAGACTGGTCAAGTAGCTTACCAAGTTATCTGATTCCAGAGATGGCTTTTTGAAAATGGGCCACACTAATGCATCTTTCAGTGCAATTGGAAAGACCCCCTCAAATCTGCCACATTATCTGGTCCCAAAGATGGCTTTTTGAGCATGGGTCTCACCATTCCATCTTTCAGTGCAATTGGAAAGACCCCCCCCCAATAAGGAACACAGAACAGTCCCAGCAAATATCAGGCCCAGTTGCTCTACGCAGATTGCCAGTAGTCATGTACGGCCCATGCAGTTTGCCAGTAGTCATATACAGCCCAAGTCCAGTACACAAAAGGTAGTTCACAGCTCCAAGATCATCCCAAAAACCTCTTCCACCGTAAATGGCCAAAATTTTCCCCGAGAAAGATAAGCGTTTCTGTGGTATGCAGGGTCAGCCCCACTGGATTGCCATACCTTGTTTGGGGAGATTCCCACCCAAATACAGGACACCCTGTCTGAGAAGAACTGAGCGAACTCCTTACACTTCGTTGATGAAACCGTCCTAGCAGAAGGATCTGAGCAACTGATTAGGGTTCCTACTTAGGTGCGCCCCCAAAAAAAATTCTGTGCCCTGTCTAGATACTAGGGCTCACAATGCTGTGACGGGTGTTCTTGCTCTGTGCTTATTTATTTTCCACAGGTAAGGACTGGCAAGTTTTACACAGCTAGTTGCTGTAGGTCTGTGATATCAAGAATGCAGTACTGCAGGTTCTGTTCCAGAAGAATTTTCCTGGACATGATTCACATAAGAACTTGTACTGGAGCACGGAGGGCCCATTGAGTAAAAAAGGAGGGGGGGGGGTCATGGGCCCCTGTCTCTGGGTTAGAAGATGCAACTGGGCACTACATGAATGTATTGGAATAGATACTTTAATAATGCAAGACCTCTCTGTGAGTTTCTTGAGGCACATATTCTCAAATAACTTTTTTGTTGAGTAAGTGTACCACCTCACCTGCCATCATGCTGGCAACCTGGGTTTGGAAATTGGGGGGGGGGGGGTTGAGCATCCAGTGTGGGCTCTCCTTCGGAGATGGGGCAGTGCATACAGATGGGGTGGTGGCAGCAGCAGTCACCCACATGGTTTGTTGGGTGCAGGTGGTGAGGCATTTCTGTGCCTTTACACAGGGCATGCATGCCATGGCACGCGTGCTGGTCCAGGAGGATGGGGGAAACGTCTCCAGCGGGATGATGGCGGCTCCCCAGAGGCACTGCACCCCCAACCAAGTCACCCGTCCACTTATGCCAGTTCAAGAGGTGGAGGTAAGTCTTCGGTAGGGTGCTCGATGGGACTGGGGATAGCTGTCAGAAAGGTGCCACTGGAAAGAAGGCAAAATAAATAAAGAATGAAAAGAAAGAAAAAAAAAGGGAACTGGTCCTTCCCTAAACAAGTCCTTTGTTAGACTATCATCTGCCCTTCTTAGCTGATTTGCTCAATGTGACGCGGAAGAAAGATACATCCTGCATATGTGTAATGTGCAGCAAGAATCTGCTCAAATTATATATATAGATTAATTATGCAAACTTTGACGTTTCTCAGAAATACACCTCACTAGTTGGACTGTAGTCTGCCCCCAAAAAAATATGCTTTCCTGGTTGAGAACCTTAGTTAAAATTTTGTTCAGTTTTTATATGTGCCAGAAACTGTACCACACCACCGTGAGCAGAAAAGAGAAGGCCATGAGAATGAAGGGTGGAAACACAGGGCTTGTCCCAGCCACCTCTGGCCTAGACCTTCAGCTGGAAGTGCACGAGGTAGAACAAAGTAGCTCTCTGTCTCTTTCTTGGGTTTATTTCCGTGGTTAATAATTTGGCCTTCCACTTAATTGGAGAGATTCTTTTCCACTGTTCTTTCCATCTCCAGACCCTCCCCAGGGAGAGAGTTCTGTGTTCTTCAGATGTTTGAAGACTTTCAGATTTTATCTGGCTGAGATCCAAGACTTGAGAAAGTCAGACAGCCTGTTCCATAATGTTTTTTATCTTGTAGTCGAATGTAAGGAAGTGGCTGGCTCGTTGGCATGGCAGTAGCACTACCACTTGCGGCACCAGCGACCCGGGTTTGGGAGCGAGCTTGGGTGAATGGAGGGTCAGCCGGGTGGGGGATGGATTGAGTGTCAATTGCGCGCTCTCTGCCTCTGGTGGAGGAAGGGGGTAATTTTGCCTCAATGTGCCTCCCAGTAGCGCCCCAGGTGACCACGGAGGTGATTACTGGGATTAGCGGCTGAGGCTGGCAGGCGTGCGGACGCTTGGCGTGTATACGCTGTGGCGTTATTGCATGTCACGCCACCCCATCAGAAAAAACAAGAAAAACTAAGCTCGGCCCTGGTGCCGGTCTCTGTGTGATGCCTCAGTTAACCCACCTGCCGACTGGCATGGTGGGGGGGGGTGGCAAGGCTAACTGCCCCAGGCCCTGTTCCTGGAGGATAAACCAAGGCTCCGTGGGCGCAGGCTACGGTGGAAGAGGTGGGAATACCAGCCCAGAGATGCAGGGGGCATAAAAGGCATAAATGACCAAAAAAATAAATAAATGTAAGCAAGTGTCTAATGCCTCTTTTCCTCTATTCCTATATCAGTAAGGAAATGATGTTGGTTTTATATAGTGCATGTTGTACAAATTATGTCTCAGAGTGCTTTATAGTCCATGAGCAGTGGTACCAGACATATTAGGCAAGCACCGCAAGGCTAAGAGCGACAGGGGGCGTTAAAAGAAAATTAAGGACAAAAATATAGTCCTTCACTGCAGAAGTACCTAAAATACTTTTTTAAGCTGTTTAATCGTGATCTGAAACGTCCTTTTCCAAAGTCTGCCCACTGCCATTCTGCAAGCAGTTGCACATGTCCTTCGCTATGTGCTAATGCTCCATGCTGAATAATGGTTGAGTCAGCAGGGCACATTGGCATAGAGAGAGCCAGGCATGAACGTGGCTGCCTGCAGGATGGTGTCAGGCAATCTTTGGAACCAGACGTTGTGGACCGCTGTTAATCAGCTTAAAAAAAAGTATTTAAGGTGCTTAAAAAATTTCAAACATAACCTTAAAAGGCTGATCAGGGGCTAAACACTCTTTACCATTGCATCTTTTCTCAACAGTCATTTTTCCATACCGACACGTTGCATGCAGTCTATCATCAATAAATTGAGCTTTTCCATTTTAAAATGTTCAATACCAATGCACAATGCCAGTATATTTTATTGATACTGAAAATTACACTCACATACTCTTGATTAAAACCACATACTGTGTATTGATACTTAGTGATGCACTTTTTTCCTATTAAAATTGAAAAAAGTCTTACTGTCTAAACTTTATTTCTTCTGCAAACCATTTAATGAAGCTCAGTAATATTTATCACTCATTTTAACCACATTAAATTCCTCTTATGTCAAACACATCTCACTACTTCTCATTCTCCTAGATCTTAATTCTTATAGGCAAAAAAAATCATTTCTTTATGATTTTTGACCAGGAAAGGCATACTGAGCTGTGACAGCTTGCTTCCAGTTGCATCCTTGAATGCCACCACTGATGCACAGAAGGGACCTCAGTTTACCTTCTCATTCAGAGGGTGGAATCATTGGATGATAAATGATATAATGTATGTTTTTATTCATTTTTGTGTCGTTCCATGGTATTGTGGTTGGTGCATTTTTATCAGGTTTTTGTTCTGCTTATGTACTGTTAGCATGAATGAAATGTACTAAATCATAGTGGAATGATTTGAAAATGCTTAGGAGCATACAGTACATATGTCTGCTGTATCCGAGAGCCATTTATTAACCCCCTGCCTCAAGCAAGTCAGTATTCTGCATTTAATCCACACCCTCGGTGTGGGATGCTTTAATAAACCCCTCGGGCGTTTATGTAGCATCCCACACCTCGGGTGTGCATTAAATAGAGGATAATGCATATGTATGGAGTTGTTATGGAGTGTTTTTTACACACCCAAGTTGTGTGATAATATATAAACCTCGAGAGCAAAGCTCGAGAGGTTTTACTATTATCACACAACGAGGGTGTGTAAGAAAATCAATTTCTACTCCATACATAATGTTTTATTTTTTATAATAAGTGGTGATCCTAAAAAGAATTCAATAGAACAATTAACAGTAAGAACAGTAAGAAGAGAAGCGAGGCGAAAACGCTCTCATTTCCTTATTAGTAGGCACTCCCCCACGCTATTCAAGGAATGACATCACATAACATGCTAGCGTGGGCGTGCCTACTAATGAAAGTCGCGGCGTTTGTTATCATTTGAATCTATTTACTCTGGAATCGAGTGCTGCAGGCTTCTTTACGAGCTGAAGTCGTGACGACCCACGGTCGACACAGATTTTCGTATCAACCTGCGGGTTGATACGACTTTTTACAGTACTCAAACAGGTTGATAACAAGGATCACCAGTTATTATATTCTCATATCACACACTTTGCCATCCTTTATTCTCTATATCCTGTCATGAGTGTGACACCATTGCCACTCTGAAGACTAGTGCCCGATCTGGTAGTTCATGCCTGTTTGCAATTGGAAAATGCATCTCTCTGGAGCTGTTGCTCTGAAAATCCTTGTCCAACCTTGTAGTCTCTGCAGGGTTTCAGTTGGGAGGTGGGTTAAACGTATCATCATATGCCACTGCACAGTTCCATCAGATTTGTTAGCAGGTGGCTGGTGTCACAATGGGGTCATTACTCTGAAGACGTGTGTGTATGCCAAAAGAGAGACCCTGTCAGCCATAACAACTCAAATGTGACCAACACATTGGCTTTATCCAACTTTGCTTTCACAGGTTACATAGAATCATAGAAGCTTGATGGCAGAAAAGGACCATACTGGCCCATCTAGTCAGCCCTTTTTTTCTTCCTATACTTCCCCCTCCCTGCCAGGCCCCCCCCCCCGATACTCAGCTCCATATGCTTGTCCCATGTTCTCTTGAATTCTGCCACCAATTTAACCCCCACCACTCTGTCTGGTAGTCTGCTCCAGGGCTCCACCACCCTCTCTGTGAATAAATGCCCTCTCACATTGCCTCTGTATCTTTTTCCTTGCAGTCTGAGGCTCTGCTCTCTAGTTTTGACCCCCTCCTTCCTCTTCAGTAAATAGTCTTCTCCCACTTTGAGCCCCTTTACATATTTAAAAGTTTCAGTCCTGTCTTTCCTTTCCCTCATCTCCGGCGTGTACAGATCCAGTTCCTTACACCACTGCTCGTATGGCTTTCCCTGCATACCCTGCGCCATCTTGGTTGCCCTTCTCTTAACCCTCTCCAGCGCATCTATATTCTTGCGGAGATGAAGCCTCCAGAACTGAACCCCATACTCCAGGTGCGGCCTCACCATGGCTTTGTAAAGGGGCATTATTACCTCCCTCTTTCTGGTAGTAATGCCCCTGCCTGTGCATGCCAACATTCCATTGGCCTTTCCTGCCGACCGTCTACATTGGATTCCTACCTTAAGGTTCGAGGAGACTGTGACCCCTAGATCCCTCTTCTGTTCTGTTACTTTAATTTCCTCCCCTCCTAGGGTGTACCCTGCTCTTCTGTTCTTACTCCCCAAGTGCATCACAGAGCACTTCTTGGCATTACATTTCAGCTGCCACGTCCCAGACCATTTTTTAAGCGTCTTTAAGTCCTCCCTCATGTCCTCCATTCCCCCCCCCCCCGGGTGTTCACCCTATTGCATATTTTCGTATCATCAGCAAATAGGCACACCCTCCCCCTCAAACCCTCAGCAATATCATTGATGCAGATGTTGAAGAGAAGTGGACCCAAAACTGACCCCTGTGGCACTCCACTCTTCACCGTTGCCATCCCGGAGTGCACCCCAATGAGCACCACCGTCTGAGTTCTTTCTGAGAGCCAGGCCTCCACCCAGCTTGTCATTTTCCCACCCAACCCCAGGCTTTCCATCTTGCTCACCAACCTTCTATGGGGGACAGTGTCAAAGGCCTTATTGAAGTTCAGATAGGCCATGATTACCGCCCCTCGGTCAATCACCTGGGTCACCCAATCAAAACTGAAATAGGTGTGAGTGGCAAGACCTTCGCTTCGTGAAGCCGTGCTGTCTGCTGTCCTGTAAGCCACTCTCCTCGAGGTAATCCACCACCCTCTCCTTGATTAATGCCTCCATTACCTTCCCCACCACTGACGTGAGGCTGACAGGTCAGTAGTGTCCCTTCACCTCCTTACTACCGCCCTTGTGTAAAGGCACTACATCTGCCCTCTTCCAGTCCTTCGGCACTCTCCCCGTATCCAGAGACAAGTTGAAGAGCCTTGTCAAGGGTGTGGCCAACTCCTCCTTCAATTCCCTGATCACCCTGGAGTGTAACCCTTCAGGCCCCATTGCCTTGTCCACCCTCAGTCTATCTAGCTCTGCCCTGACCCTATACACAGTGAATGGGCTCGGATACACCCATTTGCCCTCCTTCCCTTTCGACTTTAGCTCAGGTCCCCTACTGTCCTCCTCCACTGTGAATACTGAGCTAAAGTACTTATTTAATAACTCTGCTTTTTCACAGTCCCTTTCCAGTATTATTTCTCCCTCATCCCCTCAGCCTAGCAGTCCCCTGCCTTGACCTTCTCCTCTCTCTCACATATCTGAAAAAGGTTTTATCCCCCCTTTTGGCCATTTTTGCTATTTTCTCCTCAGTATCTACTTTTGCCCTTCTGATCTTCTTCCTTGCCATACTCCTCTTTTCCCTGTACTCTTCCTTATCTTCCTCGCTGAGTGTCCTCTTAAATTTTCTGAAAGCCCTCCTCCTTTTCCTGACTGTCCCCGCAACCTCCTTTGTAAACCAAAGTGGTCTCCTCCCCCTTTTTGCTCTTCCTAACCTTTTTTATGCACATTTCCACAGCTTTCAGTACCCCTCCCTGATAGCTTGCCATAACTCCTCCACTGCCCCTCTATTCTCTGTACCCTCCATTGTCTCCCTTACTATCCTTCTCATCTTGTCAAAGTTACTGTTTTCTGACGTGCTTAGCACTCTTATTTCTGTTAATACTGATTGCTGGCAGCTCCTGAAGAGTACCGGCCAAATTAACAGATACTGTAAAGCATGTACTGTTTCCAGGTGCCCTGTTGGTTAGCAGCAATGTAAAACCAATCAAATAATTTTTTGTTTAGCAGAGATGATCCTTCATTAAGTTGATCTGGAAGTTATCTGCAGGAGGAAAGCCCTAGGGATGGTGTTGCATTGTATATGTTCGAGTGAACATATTGCTAGTAACAAAAAAAAAAAATTCTGTGTGAACTGAAGGCCAAACCACCAAAGCAAGAGTGGTGGAAGATGGCCAAGTAAACTTCCTCTGCAGAAGAGTAACTGAAAACGTTTGGTTCCTCAGTCTGATTTTAATTTTTTTTTTTAATTATTATTTCAGGCTTTTGGCCTATAAGGCTGAGTAATCAAGTTTATACAGCAGACAGTTTTGTTTGCAGAGTTGAGTGTTTATCAGGGTTCTGCCCCTAAGTGTGGCATACCAAGCTGCGATTTATTTATTTATTACTTTCTCCAGTCAGCGGGTTGGGGTATCCCCCCCCAATGTCCCCCCCAATGTCGGCTTGGTGCCAGCGTACTGGGATCCTCCCAGCACTCTTCGCTAGTCCTGGAGTACCAGGATCTTGGTGTTGCACTGCTCACTGAGGATTTTTGCAGTTTTTACCCCTTTTAATCCTCGACCCCAGAGAGCACTGGCACGAAGGACATACATTCAGGCTGGCAACGTACTGACACACACTTTAGCCAAGTGCCTATTGGCAACCTCCCCTCCCCACTCAGTGAGTCTGAGACCTCCACCCATGCTTTCACCGGCGGCAGTACTGGTTTCATAAGCGAGAGCAGCCTGGTATCCCTCACCTCTGGGGGAGGAGAACATCCTGTGGGGCGCTCAGTTCTCATTTCCTTAGCCGTCCCCTGATGACCTAGAATCGTTCCTGAACCTGGGTCACCGTTATCTGGAGTGGTAGTGCTACCGCTTCACCAATGGGACTACTATTGATTTTTTTTAATGTTCCCCACAGAACCAGCATGTTGGTGCAGTGTTAACCCTTGTGGTGCTGTTGACCCCTGGTTCATTGTCTAAACTCAGTGCATCAGAAGGCTGGTGGGGGGGGGGGGGATTGAGTGCCCCAGAGAATGCTTTTGCTGCTTCTCATGGCCCATATTGCCACTGCTGTTTCCTGAGCACACCACAGATTGTGGACAGAAATCAAATACCAGTTTTAGCTGCTGGTTACTCCATTTTGACTACAGTCTAAAAAAAAAAAAAAAAATCATCCACCCCAAAAGGTTTTACCACACCATTCACTGGTGGCACAGTTAGTCTACCGTATAGTGGAGGTGGTGACAGGATTGAAAAGTTAGCATTACAGGCCAGCCAGGTACCACAGCAGTATTGCTTCTGCTTGGTACTCCAGTGACCCAGGTTCGGGAGGGAACTCGATTTGCTTGGGGCCAGCTGGGGGAAGGTAAGGTGTGTGTCCCACTGACAGCTCTCCTTCAAAGAGGGTGGATTGGTGTGCCACCTGATGAAAGCTGGGTGGTAGTGCAGTGGAGACATGGGATGGGGCAGCTGGCAGATGCTGATAGCATTCCTGTTTGTGAACGTGGCCGTATCTCAGTGTACTCCAGCAACTCTCAGGGGAAGAAAAATGGTGGAGCGCTCTGACCGGCGGATGACGCCCAGTCCCTGCAGGCCCTACACTGCTGACTAGGAGCCTGCCTCCACCCTGAATCCTGACTGTGATGGGAAATGAGACTCCCCATGGACCCCTGCATTGGTGGGGGCATCTCTTTGGGGAACAGGAGACTGGAGTAAGCACCTAGGGAAGATTGGTGATGACCGGGGAGGGGTGCTGGCTAGATGGAGCAGGTTGACGGTAAGTGGCTGTATATACAGTTGAAAAAAAAAAGTTACCATTACATTTCAGTATTGTTACTTTCTATTAGAAATCTCCACTGTGGATCAGCAGTAGATTTGACCCAGGCAACTCTGAAATTGATAAGTTTTCCTTCTCCATTGATCTCTGCAGTGTCTGTCTCCTGGGTGTTCTTGCTCTTATCATCAGCTGGGCTTCCTTGGGTGTGGAGCTGGCTCTGTCTGTGGTGAGTTAATGTATGCATTATGCTCTAGGTAGTGTGCCTACAAAGTACACACATTCACTTGTACATGCTAGGGTTCTGTGCCTCGGGGGAGGGGGGTTGTGTAATGAATCACACACACATGCAGACACCCCTGTGAGGGCACTGTGCTTCTGGTTTGGGATCATTGATTCCACACACAAACATGTATGAGGGCTTTGTACCACCAGCTGGGGATAATGAAGTACATACAGGTACAAACAGTGGGTAGGTCTTCTCCTCCCCCCTGGGGTCAACATACAGTGCCTCTGCATCATACCCTAGACCCCACTGGACTGGGCAAGGGAGTTGGGATCAAGATTCAATCCTGGGTCTGCACAGGTCCATGAAACACACTACCAGCTAGTGCTTCTGTGTTGGCCACACACACACAAACACAACCATTCAGAAGTATGAGGATTGAGGGGTAGGGGGGCTAGGGAGTCAGCAGGTGGGGGCAAAGGGACTCTGTTTTCAGGTGCCCCTTATAGCTGTTAAAAACAGCCATACATGAACGGGAACAACTTCTTACACTGAACTGGGTTTAGTGTTCTCTACTGAAAAGATGGTTATGATTTCAGTGGAGGGAAAAGCAGGAGGAGGATCTGATCTGAGACACAGAAATCCTCTTTTCATGAACATTTTCAACTTAAAGAATGAGGGGAGATAAATACAGAAAAGGAAATGTAATGTGAACTGTGCCTAAATTGTATATTTTAAAGAGCGTTCCTGGATACTGGAAAAATCACTTTAAAGAGATAAGTAGGCACCCAGGCTTATATGTCACTGTTTGTCGCAGATGAAAACTGCTGCCTATAAAAGCTGTACCAAAAATAGCTTGAAAATGCAGATCTCTCAGGGGACACAGATAACATGTGACCTTCACGCACCAGCAGTGACTCATGGTACATCGTTTTCATGACATTGCGTCCGTGTGATGTGCTGCTGGTACTTCCCAGTGTTCCCGCTGTTACCACCAGCTTATTGTATATTAAGGGCTTTAGGTAGCACAGCTCTATGTGGAACATTGTCCTTCTGGTTTGGGAATCGGTGCTTTTAATTTCTTTTTATTTTGGGAATCCTTTCCCTGTGCCCAACCTTGGAAGGTATCCAGCACGTGAATTCCAAATCAGAAAAGTTAAATCTGTTGGCTCTTACTCTGCATCTCTAGAATAAAGATGAGAGCCATTACTGGAGTGTGTATGTATGTATGCACAGAGGCTCAGAAATTAGGGTAGCTGGCCTTTTCCCACTGCAAGTTCTTGGGTTGGAATCTTGGGGAAATAGCAAAGGGAGTTTGGTGGGGCTTGGCTTAGATCCCAGTGAAAACAGTGCTGTGTTAAAAGAACGCCATGCCGATAGGTGAACTCTGGACTGCCTAAGCTAATTAGGCGTGAAGCACATGTTAAGGTGGTAGTAACTCTTTGAGGCAAAGTCAAGGAATCCTCATAGGGTTACAAACACCTTTGAAACTTGCTAGCATAGTCAGCATTGATTTCGCTGCTTGGCATGACATCTGGGCACTGATAATGGAGTGGATATTACAAATTACAATTACAAAGTTATGGAAATAAGAAAATAATATATTTACTTCATTAATTTGTGTATTGGGGGTTGGGTACTCTGATCTTTAATTTTAGGGAGAAGTATAGTTCCCCCCCCCCCCCCATCCACAAGTACAAAGATCACAGTTTACATTGGCAGATCCAAGTTGTACAACAGTTCAAAATAAAATTTAATTTGAAGCCATTCTGTTCATTAAAAATTAGGATATTGTACGTTAAAACCTAGTGTTTGTCTTTTAAATTCTCTGTTCTTCAGAAGGCTTGAGTCATGGCAACATCTATCTAGGGCAGGGTAACAAAAAAGATTCAGGCAAACAAAGGGGTGTGGTAGGAGTACAGCAGAAATAGAAAGGAGGAAATGAGGGTGCAGATAAGTTTCAATAGACATGATGCAAGACAGAAAGATCATGGAGTGTAGTGCAGTGGGTATGGGACCACAGTCTTTTAGGACACCTTCTGGATACTGAGGTGCTACACCAGTTGTACTCACCTGTCTGGGTTGCAGGCAGAGAATACTGGACTCTAGGTTGAACTGTCAAGGGTACAGAGGACCTTCTGCCCCCCCCAAGAAAACGCAGAGGCAGAGGAAATGAACCTGCTCACTCCTCAGCCTGTATCACTGCAGAATTCCTTCTCCATACTGGTGGGACAGGACAGCCAAAAGGGGGCACTTGTAGCATTGGGAAAGGAAGAAGTGGGGATCCTCAGAAAGGAGAAAGAAGTCCTCAGCCAAGGAGAAGGCGGCTGCTGGTGGGGAACTCTTGTTCTAGAGGTACACTTGAGAGCTAAGGGAGGTGCCTGAGAGGTGCATTAGCTTGGAGGGATTGATAGCAGATCCAGAGAATCGCTAGGGCAGCAGGAGATGGGATGGAGCCAGTTGTCACTGTGCACCTAGGGACAAATGACCTGGCAAGGGACAGGATGTAGAGTAACTTCAGGGAGCATTTGCTAAAGTATTGCCTGTGTATGGCCTCAGTGAAGAAATGGTAGTCCACAACAGAGCATTTAACAGCTGGTTGAAGGCATGATGCATGGAGGAGGGATCTTCCTCAGTACTAAGTAAGTTCAGCTACTCGCTTTAGACTGAACTTCACTTCCATGCACCACCCTTGTCTGCCCAACCAGTGAGCAGCCTTGGCCACTGGGAGCAGGTAAAGTTGTAATGAACCTGATAAACAGGGTGGGTGAGAGCAGGGAAAAATGATGAAAAGATACCCCCTCCCTGAAATTAAAAAAAGATCCCTAATAGAAATGTATTTTTTTTACATTGCTTTTTTGACACGAAATCACTATAGTGTACTCCAGACATTGCTTATATGTGAGCAGGACACTCAGTACCACTGAATGGTACATTGTGTTTGGCGGGATCATCATTATTTATTTTTTTCCTTTGAGTACCCATCCCCCAACCCACCAGTTTATGCCACCATGGCTGTACCCTGCTGTCTGGGATGATTGGTGAATGGATGCCCTTACAGCCAACTCCAGTAGCGCTACACAGTGGGTATTTGGGGGCAGAGGGAAATGCTACATGGTCTCTGCCCTCCCGAGGAGCTGAACTCCTCACCTCTTTAACGTGCTCGGCCCTGATCGGTGAACCAATGGCAGCCCCAGAGAGAAGGAATGAAGGTCAAGAAGGGAGAGGTGGGGAAGGATGGAGGAATTTAAAAACAATGATTTGGACCTAAAATTCTGCTTTGACTTCATTTCTCCCTCCTTGTTTGTTTCAGGGTGCCAGTGATTTCTGCGTTTCTCCAGATATTTACACCTCTAAAGTGGCTAGAAATAGCGGCGTTCTTGGCAAAGGTAACCACAAAACTGAACTGGATCTAGCACTCCATGCGGTATTTGAAAAAAACAAAAAGGACTGCCTGTGGTCAACTGAAAATTAGCACAGGCTATTAAAAAAGCATAAAAATGAAATGTTTGCCAAAGGGGTTCGGTGAATGTATTCAGTTTCCATATGACAGTCAAGGGATTGATCTTCTAAGAGTCATTTTCCATCATAGAGCACCATTCTTGGAGAACCTTAGTCTTAGCCTTAGAGAATTAGAGCTGGAGAGAGTAGGACCCCGAAAGAACCAGAACTGGGCTATCAGTGTCCGAGTATACGTATAAAGCACTCTTACCCCTAACTGTCTGTTGTTTTCCCTATTGTCATAAGACTATGGTCTGGTCAGGGACCAGGACTTCTCTAGCTCCTAATAGCTTTCCTGTGTACTTTGTTATAGTTATTATTTATTTCTTAAATATAGCTATGTTCAGCATTTTGGTGTAGTTTTTCTCCATTTTAACTCAATTTACTTGGTGCTGGATGGCTGCTTGGTTCCCTAGACTGTTATGGTGCAGGTTTTCTTCACTCAGTGCATTGTTGCTATTTTTAAAAGCTTTTCAGTGCCATTAAACTCTTCAGCAGTGACCTTCTCTATGCCAAAAAATGTAAGTTGTGAGTGTTTCGCACCTATCTCGACGTCCAGCATTGATCAAGCTGCCAGGCAGTGGCCAGAGAATGGGATGAAATAGGGTCTAGGATGGGGCCTTTTAGGTCCATCCATTAGTAGAGAGGAGGACTCTGTTGAAGTCTTATTGAGGCCCACTGAGTACAAAGACCCTTTTAGGTCTTGTCTCCAAGCCATGGCATGATGTGACATCCATGACAATGGTACTGGTAGCAACGACATTCTGCTGATAGCCCCACCTGAGCTGTCATTCATTGTGCCATCATCATTGCTGAGCCTTGCACCATCATCAGTGCCTTGCATGGTACTGTGATTGATGCCGAGCATGGTGCCATCATCAGTGTCAAGTATTGTATTGCCATTAGTGCCGAACATGGTACCATCATAGAAACTTATAGAACATAGAATGTGTCGGCAGATGGGGACCGCAAAATCCATCTCTTCTGCCCTTACCTTCTACCCCTCCCCTTAGTTTGTCATATTTTTGAGGATCCCCTTGTGCCTGTCCCATGCTAGTTTAAATTCCCTTACCATCATTTCTCCCATGACCCTCTGGGGTAGGACATTCCAGGGGTCCACCAGATGCTCTGTGAAGAAGTACTTGGTCCTGAATCTACTCCTCTGAGGAGCATATCGTTTCCTCTAGTCCTGGTACAACTGTTCATCTGAAAACAGTTCTGTGTCTGAACCTTGTTGATACCTTTCAGGTATTTAAATGTCTCTATCATGTCCCCCTGATCCCAATGCTGCTCCAGGAAGTACATGTTGAGACTCTGTAGCCTTGCCTCATATGTTTTTTGATGCATGCCCTGTCCCATCTTTGTTGCCCTTCTCTGCACCCTCTCTAACTGATCATGTCTTTCTTGAGGTGTGGCCTCCAGAACTGGGTGCAGTACTCCAGTTGAGGCCTCACCAGTGATCTATACAGTGACGTGATCACTTCTATTTTCCTACTAGTGAATCCCTTCCTTATGCAGACCAGGATTCCACTCGCTTTTAGTGCTGTCTTTTCACATTGTTTACCCACTTTCATTGTCGTCTGAAATGATGGCCCCCAAACCACGTTAATTTTTCGTAGACATTAGCTGTTCTCCCCCATTAAATACACTCTCCCTGGATTACGTTTTCCCAGGAGCATAATCTTGCACTTTTTCGTGTTGAATTTCATGCCTATTTCTCAACCCCTCCTCTAGATTCCTGAGGTTGGATTCCATACTTTGTGCCCCATCAGGTGTATCTATCCTGTTGCAGATATCTGTGTCATCTACAAGCATACATACCCTACCCTCCAGACCCTCTGCAAGGTCGCTGGTGAATATGTTGAAGAGGAGTGGTCCCAGCACCGATCCCTGTGGGACTCCGCTGGTGACCGTGCCTTCCTTTGACTAGTACCCTCCGAGTCCTCCCATTTAGCAAGTTTTGCATCTAGCAAGTTATTTTATGCCCTACCTCGATGTGTCTCGGTTTACAGACCAACCTTCTGTGTGACACAGAGTCAAAGGCCTTGCTGAAGTCCAGGTAGACCACATCAACTGCTCCCCCCTAGTCCACCATCCTAGTGACCCAGTTGAAAAGATGGACTAGGTTTGTCTGGCAGGACCTTTCTGCCTTGAAGCCATGTTGCTTTGGGTCAATTTAATTGCTTGCTTCTACAATGCCAATATCTTCTCCTTTAACAGGGATTCCATCAGCTTTCCCACCACCAATGTGAGGCTAACTGGTCAGTAGTTCCCCAGTTCCTCTTTGCTTCCACTCCTATGAAGTGGCACCACCGTAGCCCTTTTCCAGTCCTCTAGAATGTCACTGCTCTACAATGCATGTTCAAGTTTTGCTAGAGGGTTGCTGCCAGTTCTTTCCCAAGCTCACTCAGGATTCTTGGGTGTATATTTTTCAGTCCCATTGCTTTTTCTACCTGTAATCTGTTGAGTCCTTCCAGAATGCTTTCCTCTTTGAAGGGACTCATGTCCACCCCATCTGCAAGCTAAGCTTTTTGCCTAATGGAGGTCCATTGCCATATTCTTCCTTTGTGAAGACTATTTTATTTATTTATTTGTTTGTTTTCGGATTACAATAACTTTGAGCCTGACTGAGACTGAGCAGAATTACTCGTTTAGTACCTCTGCTTTTTCTTCATTTTTCTCTGTAAGATGCCCATCCCGTTTCACAGTTCTGATGATACCGCCTTTATTTTTCCTATTTCCCCTTCTCTATCTGTAGAAGGTTTTGTTATCCTTATTTATTCTCTGTGCTATCTCTTCTTCTGTCTGAGCTTTTGCAATCCTCGTTGCCTTCCCTGCTTCTCTCAGTTTTTCCTTGTGCTGTATTCTGTCGCTGTCCTATTTTGACTCCTTGTACTTACCGAATGCACCTCTCTTTTCTTTCACCCTGGTTGCTACTTCCTTGGAGAACCAAAGTGGGTTTCTTTTCTTCTTCTTTGATTTACTAACTTGTGTGGTACGTTGTTCTGTGACTAACATTAATGCCCTTTTCAGGATGTATGAGTACTCCTCCATGCCCCCCTTCAGTTTTGCCATCTAATTCTTCCCTCAGACAGGTTCTCATTTTATTGAAACTACTTTCCTGAAATTGAGGACTTTCAGTTTTGAGTGCCTTGCTTCCTTGAGTGCCTTGCTTGCTCGGTTTTGTTGACCCTAAACCATACAGTGTGAGTCACTTGTTCCAAGATGGTTCCCAACTTTGATGTCCATTACCCTATTCATGTGTGCCATTATGGTACCATCATCAGTGCCGGGCATGGTGACATTATCGGTGCCGAGCATGGTGGCACCGTCCATGCCAAGCATAGTGCCATTATCTGCCAAGCAAGTGCATTCATCTATGCAGAGCATGAAGCATTCAACACTACTGAGTATGGTGCCATCATCTGTGCTGCGTGTGGTGCATTCATCCGTGCTTAACATGGGGCCATCATTAATGTTGAGTACAGTACTGTCATCAGTGTGGCGCATGGCACCATCATCAGTGTTGAGTATGGTACTGTCACTAGCGCTGAGCATGGCGCAGTCATCAGTGTCATGTATGATACTGTAATCGATGGCAAGCATGGTACCATCATCAGTGTTAAGCATGGTGCCTTCATCAGTGTCGACTATGGTAATGTCATCAGTGCTGAGCATGGTACCATCATCTGTGTTGTGTATGATACTGTAATCATTGTCAAGCACGGTACCATTATCAGTTTCAAGTATGATGCCACTGTTAGTACAGAGCATAGTACTGTCAGCAGTGTCGAGCATGGGATGGTCATCAGTGTTCGAGTATGGTACTGTAATCGGTGTCTAGTATGGTGCCATCAGTACCGAGCATTGTATCACTGTCCGTGCTGAGCATGATGCCTTCATCAATGTCGAGTATAGTACTGTCATCAGTGTTAAGCATGTTGAGTACCTCAGTGTTGAGTATAGTACTGTCATCAGTGCCGAGCATGGTGCTATCACTGGTGAGTTAATGATGCCTGTACTAAATTATTTTCATGCAATTTTAGGTTATATTTTATGACAATTATTTACACAAATTTTTGCTATTTTCTTGCAAATTCATGCTAGTTACGCATGAGATTTCTCTGCTTGGCACAACACACCTACCCTTCATTGCAACTGGAATTGAGGGTAGCAGGAGAAGTGCTCTCTGATGATGCTATTTGGCCATCTTAGCCAGACATGCCTTCAACAGTATATCTACTACAACTGTTTGAAATGGATATGCCTTTTCTTGAAATAGGATGGTTTGCTCCTTATGCAAGCTTTGCAAAGTGTCATCACAGACAAGTACTGCAGTGCCTCTGGGCTGAAGTACACCCATCACAGGTAGTTGCTAGCACTCTGCATTTTTATGGTGGGCATTAAACTCATTAATCTTATGGGCATCTCCAAATGGGTTCCCTTCCCTGTGTGATTAGAGCATTTCTATTTGGTAACCTTCCATCTGCACTTCAGTATTAAATACTTTCCACTGCAGACATCTTCCTCAAAAGGCAGTGGCGCTGTGCTTATCAGAACTTACAGTTTGCTCTAAGAATCCATTGGAAAAGTAGATGCAACCAGTAGTCTGGATACTTAGTCTTCTTCTCCAGTAGGGTAACCTTTACTGATTAATGGTTTATTCTGCCCAGGTGAGACTCAGGTCTAGGCATACTCGGTGCAGTGTTCACAGTGGAAGACAGGGCCTTGCTTCCAGAAAGTAGCATTAAAGTCAGTGAGGGGTCATTAACGAGTGCCAACATGAGCCCATCATGGAGGAGATGTTATTGATGGACCTATAGGCACTGAAAGTATGTAATTTAGTGTTCCCAGACAGGGTGCATCTGAGGGTGTTGAGGGAGATGGAGCAGGTCCTGGCATGTCTCTTCAGCTACTCCTGGAATTGGAGGTTTGGAGGACAGGAGGTATGTTCCCTCTCTGAGCAGAAGTGGGAGACGAGATGAGCTGGGCAATTATAGACCAGTCAGTCTGATATCACTAGTGGAGAAACTATTGAAGTCAGTAATAAAGGAGTGGCTGGCATGGTTCCTGGAGGCAAATGATCTGTAGGACACCAGGCAGCATGGGATTACCAGTGGCAGGTTGCACCAAATCAACCTGATCAAATTCTCTTTTTGATTGGTGTGGATAAGGATCAGACAGTGGATGTCCTGCACCTAGAATTCGTCAAGACCTTTGACTTTGTCCCACATGGGCAGTTGGTTAAGAAAAATAGGCAGCCTGGGGCTGGGAGATAAAATAATTGGTGGGTGAGAAACTGGTTGAGTTGGAGGACCCAGAGGCAGTCCTAAATGGGGAGCATTCTGCAGTGAGGGAGTTCACAAGTTGAGTGCACCACCGATTGGTTTTGGGAACAGTATACTTTTACACATCCTTGTGTGACATTGGGTAGGATGTCCAGGGTAAGGTGTACCTCTTCTGTGGAAGAACAGATGGCAAAGAGAGAGGGTAAGGGCCATGATGGAGGATCCAGAAAGACTAGAGAGGTGGTCAGGGGTATAGCAGCTAAACTGTAAGGTCAGAAAGTGCAAGGTAATGCACATAGGGGCCAAGAACAGAATATAAAATAGATAGTTGTATTGGAGAGGACAATGGAGGAAAGGGGCATGGGGTGTTAATAATGAAGAGATCTTGAAAGCACCTGCACACTGTATAAAAGTTGTGAGCAGGGCAAATAGGATTCTGGAAAGCATAAGAAAGGGGGATTAGTAGCAGGGAGGGATACTGCGCCTTCACAGATTCCTGGTACAGCTGTACCCTGGGGTACAGTTTTCAATTTGAGTCTGTGCTCAAAGGAGGACAGAGGATGCTGGAGTTGGTGCAGAGAAAGGACATCCGAATGATCCAGGGACATCAGGGGAAGTCACACATGGAGTGGTTGGAGGATCTAAATAGCTGCAGATTGGAAGGATAGGAAATAGATGGAGGACAAGATGGAAACATTCAGGCAACTCTGCAAGATAAGCAAGGTAGACAGCAGGGAGTTGTTCACACTGAGTGGAAACACAGGCACCAGGGACAAACTCCTTGAAGCTGTCGGGTGGGGCAGAAGTACTTCTTTACAGAAAAGGGTGGTAGAAAAATGGAACAAACTCCCAAAGGAAATTGCACAGAAACAGAAGGGGAAGGGGTTAAAAATGGGTTGGGACATGCACATGGGAAGGGTGCAGGTTTTGCAGCAGAGGGTGGAAGGGAAGGGAATGGCATCTAGTGGCATTTCCCAGTACTAGACAGGTTTTGGGCAGACTGGATGGGCCATAAGGCCTGTATCTGCAGACAGCATCTTTCTTTCTGTGTCAGGACAATTTCATGAAGGAAACTCTCCATCTTTGCATCAGTTAAAAGCATAGTAAATAACTGGGTTTTTAACCATTCCTTAGTAGTTGGATAGGCTTCCCATTCAAATGGCAGCCAGATGTGAACCAAAGATCTCGCCTAGAAAACATTTTTAACTAGTGACCATCACCTAAGCCTGATGAGTGCAAGAGTTGCATTATGCTACAGTTGGTCATTGTGACAAGTGTTATTTTTTTTCATCACCTGCTCAAAGTGCCACAGGAAGTCGTGTTAGGTAATTATATCCAGTTATCCTAATGGTGAAGAGAGAAGGGTCTCCAAATTATTCCTGCCCAGTTTGTTTGTTAGCTGCAGTGGACGTTGCTATTCACTCCCAGAAAAGCATAAAAGAAGCTGATCTTCTGTGAGAACCTCTCCCTCCATTGAGCTACATCATGGAACTGTAAGCCATCGGCATTGGGGCCACCCAGAAAGGTTTGCTGACTGAGGCTGCCCACGTCGACATGCCTCATCATATCCTATATAGTGTGGGCATCCCCAGCATGCCTCAGTTCTTTCTCCTTCCATCAGTCACTTGTCTGTCCACTGCTGCTGAAGACACCAAGGTTAGGATCTGGCATAGGCTCCAGTCCCCCGCTGGAGGACTTGCAGCCAGTACCGCTGTTGGGCACTGTTTCATCGATGGTTCTGCCATTGTTGCCACCACATCTCGGGCCCATTGACATGCAGCTCCTGTACCAAACAATGTCTGAGCTCTTTCAGTGGCTGATGCCACTGCTTGCATTGTCTATGCCATCCCCATTGATGCCTTCATAACTGCAAATTCCCTCTGTCTGCTGTCATGTTGGGCAAGAATTGTCCTCCTTTGACAGTTCATCCTGTGTCTTCTCAGCCTGTCCACCCTTTGCCGAGGTCTGTCAATGAGGAACTGGACTATAATCCAGAATACATGGAAGAAATGGAGGAGGAACAGGACACCCTGAATGTGGTGGGTTAAAGTTCCACTTTGTTCTCTTGTATTAAGGCGAGTGTGAAGAGCACCCCCAAGTCACCTGCTAAAGATGCACCCTTTCAGGCTTTCCTCAGGTTGGTTCAAGCTAAACTGGGGTTTGATGATGAGAAGGAGGATTCCTCAAAGAAGAATTTGAGATCTTCTTCGAGAAGATTTCTTTCATCCGGCCACACCTTTGGAACTATATCCACATCAGCGATAGGATGACATGGAAACGTTTTGCAAGCCAGGTGCCGGCCACAACAGTGTCATGCATCAGCGTCTACATTTATGAGTTTCTAGAGTTGTGTGCCTCCCTTCCTTTCTTGATCCCTCTAATCCATTTGGCCCTGAAGGATGTCACTCTGGCTGCCTGGCACGGACCCTGTCCCCTGCCTGCAGTTTCTTGGAAGACTGATCAACAATATCCTGCACCTACAAAGAAAGCCATATTACTTCTCTCAACCAGAAATGGACACAGTTGTGTTTATGGCTGCCCATGACTGGTCAAAAGCTCCAAAACAAATGAGCTTGTTGCCTCCTGATAAGCAGTCAAGAAAACTAGATGTCATGGGGAAAAGAACATTTGCTTTGGCATTCGTAGGACTGAGGACTGCAAATTATCAGGTATACATGATTAAGTATCAGAACTGCCTGTGGAAATCTATGGCCACCATGGCTGAGAAGCTATCTGAAGGCCCTGATAAAATTATGGCTCAGCAAACAGTTGCTAATGGCTTTGAAGCCAGAAAGCACCTGTTAAGATTTGCCTGTGCTACCCCAGATGTCGCTGCTTCTGGCATTTGTGTAGAGCATCATTCCTGGCTGTGTCACTGGCTTTGCCTTTGCTGTCCAACAGTCAGTCCTGAATCCTCCTTAAGAGGGAAACAGCTTTTTGGTACCGACTTGAAAACTTCCCTCAGAGACCTTCAGACCTCCACAGTTACTATGAGGTTGCTACACACTTTGATCCCTAGGCCCTGGGGTAGGGGTAGGGGCCACTTTTTTGTTGGCTTTATGTCCGTCCCAGCCAGAGTTACTCAAGGGGTCCCAGCCCTGGCTTCCAGCATCCCCAGGGCTTCCCATCTTTAGCCAGTGATCCTCCTGGTGCCCACACCAGGCTCACCAAAGGAGCAGGTATCAGCAGCATTCCGTCTGCCCCGGCACTTCTGGCTCCTTTTCTCTTCCTCCAGCTTCATAACCTCAAGAAGTCCTGGTAGGAGGCAGAATCTCCTTCTTCCTACTGAAGTGGAAGGCAATCACTACCAATGCTTGGGTCCAGGAGGTAGTTCGGCAAGGACACACCCTAGAGCTCCATTCTGTCTCTCAAGTGCACCCTCCTTTACCCAGTAAATACACTTTAGGACATCTCTGCTAGAGGATGTTCAAATCCTTCTCAGCAAGAGGGCTATAGAGCCCATCCTAGTTGCTGAAAGGAACTTGGACTATTCTTCCCGGTACTTCCTTGTATCAAAAAAGACCAGGTATTTAAGGCCCATCTTACACTTTCAAGGCCTCAGTCTTCATAAAATACAGGTATTTTCAAATGGTCTCCCTGCAGTTCCTCCTCCCCATTGCTAAAAGGGGATTGGATGGTTGCTCTGCATATAAAGGAGATATACCTTCATATCAAGACTTGCAGCTGTCACAGAAAACACCTGTGATTCATGCTCCAGGGCTTGCACTGTCCATTTCATGTCTTGCCCTTTGGCTTGTACTCTGAATCGCATGTCTTTATCAAGTGTTTGACAGGGGTTGCAGCTGCCCTCCATCAAGAGGACCTGCATTACTTCCCATATATTGATGACTGAGGAGATTCTTCCTTAGAAGCTAGGAAAGTTACTCACCTGTAACTCTAGATTATCAGCGTATCTCTTCCACAGAGCAAAACTCACCTGCTCACTGTCCCCAGAGTCTGTCTGCCACTTTATTTACCACAGTATATTGGCTGTGTAAGCTCTTTTAGGGGAAATTAGGTTATCTTATGCTTTAGTCGTGCTGTGTTTAGTGTTTTAAAATTAATAAATTTGAAAATTTTAATTAGTTTGTCATTCAGTAATTGTCTTTCTCTCTTTCTGGAAAAAAAGGTATGGAGACGGTTGGAGTCAGCATTGCTTTAGATCCTGACGTGCACAAACGACGTTATCCCCAAAAGTTCTGGTTCTTACAGTGTCCTAGTGCCTTCGTCTCTAAGACCAAAGAGTGTTGCTGTAAGGAGGAGATACCATAAGTGTCCAAGTACCTTAGGGTGCAAAGTATTAAAGGAATCGTGTGGTAAAAATGAAAGGGAATGGAAACAGGAGCAGTAGAAACAGAGTGGGGAGGGCAAAAAGGAAAAAAAGAGGGGTAATAATCAGAGTGGTAATAAAATCTGGAAAGCCATGTATGTGACTGCTAGAAGTCTAGGAAATAAGATTCCGGACCTGAATACCATCATGGCAGAGGCAGACTTGGATATTGTGGCCATTACGGAGCCATAGTGCACTGAAGTCATGACTGGGGACACGGCCATACCAGGTTATATTCTGTTCAGGAAGGACAGTGTGGGAAGAAAAGGAGGGGGTGTACTTTATGTGCGGAAAGCATAAAAATGATGGAGATACAAGGCATATGGGGGGGCAGGGGATACTGTCGGTCACCATAGAGAGGGGAAATGGAGTCGGTATTCGCACTGTTGTGTTATCTACAGACATCCATCACAAGTGGAGGAGTTAGATAAGGTACCAGTGGAAGCCACTGGTAAGATGGCAGAAAAGTGGGGTGCTGCTTGTGAGGGACTTCAGACTGCCAGATGGAATGTTTTTATTTTTTCAATTGTTTAACCAGGTGAGACACATTAAGCTGAAAGCTTATTTACATGTGCAGCCTGGGAGCACAGGCAGGTTAAGTGACTTGCTCAGGGTCACATAGTATGCAAGTGGGAGGCTGTGGGATTCAAACCCAGGTCTCCAGATTTGCAGCTCAGAGCCTTAAACCACTGCACTATGCTGCCTCTATTGGAGAAATTGGAGGCCCCCTCCTCAGCAGCGGGGGGGGGGTGTTTCTCAGGCAGCTAGTCAGCAAACCCATTCATAATAGGACAGGACTGGACTGGGTACTCACTAACAGAGACATTGTGGCAGATGTCAAGGTGGAAGGCTGCCTAGGGATCAGTGATCATTGTTCAGTGTGGTTCAGTATAAGGATGGCTGCAGAATCACACCACACAAGGTGTAAAGGTCCTGGAGTTAAGGAGGGCAGATTTTATAAAGATGGGTGAATGCCTCAGGGATGACCTGGCAAGGGATGAGCTTGGTTAGGTGGAGGAACAGTGGGTGAAGATAAAAGGGGGCATAGAGAAGTCAATAAACCTTTGCGTCAAACAAGTGAGTAGAAGTAAGAGAAAGAGAGCCTACTATGTTTCTTGAAAGATGTGATTGAAAAGGTAAAGGTTAAAAGTGTTGCATTCAGAAGATACCTTGTATCAAATAAAAATACTGAACACGATCTGGGAGACATGTGGTAATCAGGATCAAGAAAAAAGGGAAAATTTAGAACACCAGAAAATAAAAAAGGGCAATTATGTAGAAATATTTGAAACAATAGGGAACTTAAACTTGACAGAAACATGAGACAATCCATTAGACAAGAATTGTTCAAGGAAGAGAACTTAAACTTGACAGTTATATACATGAGGCAATCCATTAGACAATAATTGGACAAGAAAGAGTTAACAAAAGATATAGGATAAGAATGCAGAGGAAAGTTTTAATAGTATTAGTAATACAAGTAATATCCCTAAAAAGAGTGAAAACACAAATGACAATAACGGGGAGAAGAGTAACATCAATGATAGTACAAACGAGAATATATTGGTAAGGGAAAGTGAACGGGACACTGAATGTACAGGAATAATGAGCCCTGCAGAATATGGTAGTATAGATACAGAAGGGATTATAACAAATACAGTGGTAGCATTAAAGGATCCAGGACTAGCTAATATTTATTGTACAAACAGCTAGTAATATTAAATCAAGAGATGACATTTGTTAAAGGGGTAAGCCTAGAAAATAGAAAAATTATAGAGTAGAAACAAGAATAGATTAAAAACATAACTACAGAAAAATCCTGTATTCACACATTAGAAAAGGAATTTGAAGAGGAAAATTATCCAGTTGAATCTGAACTGATTATGGTGCCATCAAAAGAAAATTGGGAGGACGGCATACGTATGGAACTGGCAGGAAAGAATAAAGAAGTGTAGGATAAAGGAAGTAGGAGAACAACAGGGAGGGGTGGGGAGGGAGGGCAGGGACATTAGCTCAAGCTGTGGACCCTGCAATATGAGCAGACTTGATAGACCAAATGGCCTTCTTCTGCTGGCTTCTTTGTATGAAGAACAAACACAAGCAGAATCTAGTAAAGAAAACACGACTGTAGAAAATTTTCAGGTGGAGGAGGAAATAGAAGTAAATAACAAGAAACATCAGGAAAAAAGAAAAAAGGGGGAACAGAGGGACTAGGAAACTACATAAAAGAAAATAAACAAGCACCCAAATAAAATGGCTAAGAAGAAATCTGAAGCTGAAAATGAGGCAAAAAGAAACAACTGGAGAACAAATGAAAGAAAGAGAGAGAGAACAAAAGATAAGGAAAAGAAGGGGAACATAAAAGAATACACAGAGGGAACTGTTATCGAGATCAATTATGAAAATTTCTCAAAATTTCTTTCAAAAATATTAGGTACTGATTTTGTGTTACCCTTGTTTAAGGTGTCTATTATGCCAGAAGAGACGGAGGAAAGCCTCAGTGTGGAGGTAAAAAAAACTAATACAAAATATACTAAAAGGAAAAGAAATAACAAGGTGTTTGAGTGTGGTTAGGCCTCTACCAGAGAGAGAGAGAGAGAAATGGTTTTGTTGGTAACTAACCGATGTTACATATTGAGGGCAATAGCTGTCAAGGAAGAGGAGCTAAACAATTTGGGAATTGAAGAAGAGGATATTGCAGAATTATAAGACTTACTCCCTGAATTGTATAATTAAAAAAAAAAATGAAAACACGATGGAAGCTCTAAGAGAAATCACCATATTTGGAATAAACCAAATATTGGGAGAATCTAGAAGAAATTTAAGACCTAAGGTGTAAGAAGGAAGGGGCAATTACAGTTGAAATGACGAATGGTCAAACATATAAAAACATTATAAATAAATTGCACAAGCTGGAAGAGATTGGGCATACATTTATATGAACAACAGATAATGGATGGTTCAGAAATGAGGACACTAGATGAGTTAACCCAGTGTGCTGCTTCCGAGATAATGATTCAGACTTCAAATTGGTTTGACATTTTTAAAAATTAGATTGGAACAGATTGACAAATAAAAAAGGGGATGGAAAAAAAGAGTCCAAATAATGGAGTTGGACAAGATCATATTATGGAATATATCCGTACTGAAAAGTAAATTAACTGGAATACATACAGAGCTTCCATTATGTTTGCTTCCAAGAAACTTGGTTGAATACAGATATTGAGATTGATGGATATGACATTTATGGGGAAAAAAGCATTAAAGAGCAAAAAAGCATGGGAGATGTAGAGGACGAATGATTATACCATGTAAACAAGATAAGGGAAATGAAACAATAAGGGAAATGAAAATTGAAAAAAATAAATGTACACTGTCTTAGGATACAGGAAGACAAGATGCAGAAGGCTTTGATTAATGTATATTTACTTCCTCAGTATAGTAATTATTATCAGGAAAATGCAATTTTGGATATTGGATAAATAACTGATGAGCTTATGAATAACAACCCACAATGGGAATACTTTTGTTGGGAGATTTTAATAACCGTTTTAGTAATATTAAAAAACATCAAAGGAAATAAATATCTGACCAAATAATGGCCGATGGCTGGGAGAATATAAATCTATTAAGAGAACGTAAGGACCAGAAATGTACCAACAAAGGAAAACTAAAGCATGATTTTTTGACCTTGCAAAATTTCATAGTTCGAAATGGAGGGACAAAATCAGGCCCCAGTGGTGATTATACAAACCATGGAATACAAGGCTCCTCACTTATTGAGTACATATGGATAAATGCAAATCTGTTTTCACAATGCTATGATTTTAAGATTGAAAGTAGATCAGAAAGTACTCATTGTCTAATAGTACTGGAATTAACCAGTGTAAGGATGAAGAAAAACAAACATACAAAATGACCAGAAACACAAATATTAAATACAATTGGAATTTGTTGGAAAAAAACGGAAAGGAAACATTTTATAGAGGAATTTATAAATAGAAAACATCATAATAATTTGAACAAAATCTTACTGTTGAAAAAAGAAGAGATTCTACTTGTATTTACTAACACAATGAATCAAATAGCAGATTGTGTATTTAATGAAATAAAGAATAAAGACAGAAAAGTGCCAGAATGGTATACAGAAGAATGTAGAAATGAGAAGAAAAAAACTTAACCAACAGATAAGGAAAATAAGACAGTCCTCTAGTAGAACTAAACTAATATTAAATAAAATGAGAAAAGAGTATAGAAAATAATAGGAAGAAACGCTGATTAAAATTATAGAAGACTCTTGAAAAGGCAGTAATAATGAAAGATACAAAGACATTTTGAGGAATAGTAGCCAGTGGCACTAATGTCTATATCCCACAAGAATCTAAGAACCAACAAGATGGATAAAACAGCATGACCAACTTTATCAGACAGGAATTGGTTATAAATGGGCCCTTGAAGAGAGAGAAAACAAGTAATGGAATACATTAATAGAAAAGTTTACCATAGATGAGAAAACATTAGCCATATACTCTTTTAAAAAACACAAATCACCAGGACCTGATAAAATATCGTCCGACATAATAAAAAATGTTGGGTGAAGTATGGATACCTGTTTTATATGAGGTACTTAATTATATATTGGAAGCAAGAAACATACCAGACTCCTGGAAACGTAATAATATTGTGCCGATATTTAAAAAAGACAATGGACTTGACCTCAGTTATCGATCTATAAGTCTTATAGACAGTACTCAAAAAATAGTTACAAAAATATTACCAGATAGATTGTTAACATGGATAGAGGAAAGACATAATGGAGGAAGCACAAGCAGGATTTGGAAACAGTCGACAATAGACCAGTGCTTCATCTTAACACATCTTATATAAATACAAGGTTGTCAGAAAACAAAAGATCTTACTTTGAGAGGGAGCTCTTGCAGCTGGTAACACATATAGAACTATGCCGCCAGGCACTAGAACCCCACGGAAATATTTCTAGCAAGCAGTCCAAGGCAGGGGACCCCCCTTGAAGTTGGCCCCGTCCCGACATCCAGTGTGTAATAAAAGGGGCGGCCCCCCAGCACCACCTCAGTTCTTTTACTGCCGTTGACCCACTAGTATCTGCTCCACAGACACCTTGCTCGCAGTCAACTATTTATTTATTTACTGAATTGTTTCACCAGGAAAGGCACACTGAGAAAACAGTCCTCGTCTCCCGGTGCGACCTGGAAGAGGGGTACAGAGGAGAGAATAACGCGCAGGTTATCACTATGAGAATATTTAACATTACAGTTTGTGCATTGGAGAGAAAAATGCACAGGTTTTCAAGTAGGATACTTATAACATTCCGTTTGTTACATTACATTAATGTATACACTTAATAGGAATTAAGGCTGAATAACAGGTTCGATAGGTAGGGAAACAGTCACAGACACTTTGATCCAGTTACATGGGAAGAAAGTGCAGTAAGACAGCAAGACAGCACATGCTTAATAAGTGCAGTAGGTGGAAAAAAAAAATAACCCAGCTTCGTAGCGTATGCTGGGTGCTGTTGGTTGGGCAGAGGGGGTAAGCGGTACAAGGGGCGGGACAGGAGGATAATCATATGCAGACACAGTTTACCATAAGGTAGTTTGCCAAGGAGGTAGCTAGGGAGTGAGTGGAGGAGGAGTGATGAATTTTGGGGGGGGGTTCGTGCCAGAGTTTAGGGAGGCGGTGTGAGAAGGCTGCTTGTTCCACGGAGGTCCTCCTCTTAGGGATTAGCAATTGACGTGAGTCGTGGGATTTAAGGGCATGGGTCGGAGTGGGGGGTGGCAGTATCAAGCAGGAGATGTAAGACGGCAGGGAACTGAGCCAGAATTTTGAGACAAACTTAGTACAGTGCAGTTGGCAGTGATTTTCAAGAGAAGGAAATGCAAAAGAACGGTAGAGATCACAGTGATGGGTGCGAGAGGATGAATTGAAGGCGAAGCAGCAAAAGTTGTTAGAGGGAGTCCAGTCTAGATAAAATGGACTTGGAAATGGCACTATAGACTATATCACAGTAGTCAAATGATGGAAGAATAGTCTTCTGCACTAGTTCACGTCTCACAGTTAGCAGGAGGCTGCTGCAGTTCATGTAAAGGGAACCGAGCGTAAGGCGCAGCATTTTCAGGATTGCGTCGATGTGGGTGGAGAAAGATAGGTATTGGTCATATCAGACCCCTAGGTACCGGAAGGAGGAGGTGTTTTCCAGTACAGACCCATCCAGTGTGTGGAAGGTGGGGAGGGTGGTGAGCCTGGACAGGCGTTGCCTTGTGCCGAAGGTCATGGTGACTTTTTTTTTTTTAGCATTTAGGGAGAGCTGATGAGAGCTGAACCAGATCTGAACTTTGTTGATGTCGGCCTGAAGGTTGGTAGTTACCTCTTCCAAGGAATAGCCAGAGGTGAAAAGGACAATGTCATCTGCATACATTTGGATTACTGAAGTTAAGCAGATTAGAGATAGATCATTAAGGAAAATGGAAAACAAAATGGGTCAGAGTACTGTCCCCTGGGGGACCCCAGTGGTCATGGGGGGGGGGGTGGATGTGGCATCCGAAATTCTGATGGATTGGGTCCTAACTGTGAGGTAGACACTGAACCAGTTGGTGGCTCATTCAGTAAGACCAGCTTCCGAGAGGCATGTTAACAGGAGGGGGTGGGAAACAGTGTCGACTGCTTTATTGAGGTCGACAAATATGGCTGAGGTGATCTGCCCTCTGTCCATACCAGAAAGGATGGTGTCGCGGAGCCTTATAAGGGAAGAGGCAGTGGAATGGCTCTTCCTGAATCTGGACTGGAATGGTGTGAAGAAGTCTGAGAGGAAAGATGTCAGTTGGGTGAGCACGAGGTGTTCTTGTATTTTAGCGAGCACAGGGAGGAGAGAAATAGGGCAGTAATTTGATGTGGAGGTAGGGGTGCCTCTCTTGGGGAAAGGGATGACAACAGCATGTTTCCATGTCTGGGGGACAGTTGCTGTGGCAAAGGAGTGGTTTAGTAGGGTGGCAAAGGAGTGGTTGCAATGGTGGGGGCAGAGAAGTAGAGGAGCTTGGTGTCAAGTCCATCTGGGGATTTACCTTTTGAAGGGTTCAGAGATTGTAGGGCATTTAGGGCATCGACTGGCAAGATTTCTTTAAAGGAGAAGGTGTGAGGCCTGAGCGGAATCTTAGATTCTACAGGAGAAGCGTGTGGAATAGGAGTGGGCTGGGAAGAGAGTAGAGTAGAAGCGCATGTGGAAAAGTATGTGTTGAACTCAGAGGCGATTGCACTTGGATCTGAGAGGAGGGTGTTGTTGACACTTTGGAGTGGGGGTAGGGTTGGCAGCAAGTGGGGAGAAGAGGGAGTGAATGACCTTCCAGAATTTGGATGGACTATTTAAGTTAGATGTGAAGGTGGAGCTAAAGTATTCCGCTTGCAGTAGTTGCTGTGGTGCATTTATTGCGTAAAATGCGGTATTTGGCGAAGTCTTGAGGGAGGTGGGATGCTTTGTGAGCGCTCCAAGCTTTATCAGTGGAATTTTGACATGCTGCAAGTTTTTGGGTAATCCATGGCAGGTGGTTTCCACGTACCCTAGTGTGATGCAGGGGGGCGTGAGTTTCCCAGACTTTGAGGAACTTGGTTTGGAAATGTCAGAGGGCATCATCTGTTGAGTAGAATGTAGTGGCGGGGTACCAGTTTGCTCGGACTAAATCTTCTAGCAAGGAGGACAGACAGAGGGATTTGTAGGAGTATTGAACTAGGAATTTTGAAGGGGCTTTGGGGCGGTGAATTTTGCGAACTAGATAAATAAGGTGGTGACCACTCAGGGAGTCAGGAAGTAGGCCTGCTTTGATGACCTGGTGTGGGTGGGTGTAGAGAGACCAGTCAATTAGTGAGTGATTGCCAGATTTGAGGTTAAGTTGGGTGGGCTCTGTGATGAGTTGAGAGAGGTTTAGTCCAGATATCTCTGTTCTGCATTGTTTGAGTACTGGGGCTAACCAGTTGAGGTTAAAATCTTCCATGATGTATAGTTCACCTGATGTGGTTTGGGAGGAGATATGTGTGAGGATGTCAGTCACAGAAGTGGCTGGAGTGCCAGGCCGGCAGTATATTCCAGCAATGTAGATGGGAAGTGAGAAGGGGAGCGCCAGCTGTAGCATTAGAAGCTCATAGGCGTGTGGCTCAGCCTTGGTTAATTCTACCGAGACGAGCAAGTCAGATTTTACATAAATGGCTACTCCCCCACCTCTGGTTTCCCTGTCCTCTCTGGCCACGATGTAGCTTGGGATAGCGACCTCCGAGTCTGTGATGTTAGAATTTAGCCATGTTTCGGATATGGTAAGGATGTCAGGGGCGTAGTGGGCTGCCAGCACTTGGAGCGAATCAAGTTTGAGGGCTAGACTTCTGATATTTAGGTGCAGGAGTCGTAGGCTGCGGGGGAGAGCGCCACCAGTGAGATTTGATGTGTAGAACATGGCAGGGGCTTGGCCCACTAGGTTTGATTGGTGAGGGTTGCGTGTGGGTCCGGGAATTGGGTGTATGTCTCCTGCTGCAAGGAACAGGAGGGCGATAGTTAAATAGTGGACTAACAGTTGCAGGTACCATGAGGAGACTGACATTTTCTCACTTTGCGCAGTTACCGATCATTTAGCTTTTTCTCCTCACCTTTTTCCTTTTGTGCATGTCTTCTTTGTCTCCTCTGTGGTGGAAGTCTAAGTGTGCGTGCGGCAAGCAGATCCCAGCTAGAGATGGCCATTCGGCCTGCCTTGTCTGCCTGGGCCACAAGCCGGACTGCCCATACTGCCAAAAGTTTAACAATAAGACCCAAATCCACCAACTCAAGACTCTGAAGGCTTACCTACTGGAAACATCAAGTGGCCGCATGCAGAGGACCCATTTGGCACAGCTGTTTCATCCTCAGCCAGGGATCCCCGGAGAGAAGAAATCAGGTGGGAAACACCACTACAGAGACAAGGATTGAGCCAAGACAGAATCCCACCCTAGGTCCCCCCACAAGACCTCCAAGTCCTCTGGTGGGAGGTCAGAATCTGTTCCCCCTGGTTCATTAGCCCTCCTGGGGTTTCTGCCAATAAGACTCCTGCCTCTTCGCATGGCAAGGAGTCCTGTTGGCATGGGCGCTCGTCTGCCCCAGCGTCCCTACTTTAAGGCCCCACAAGCAGTTGCTAGGGTTTAAGCCAGAAGGACAGGCATCTTCTTTGGGCGGTACATCGGAGTCTACCACCCGTAAGGCCTTGGAGTCATCCAACAAGTCGAAAGGGTTGGGTGACTCTACCAGATGCCATGAATCTTGAGTGCCACTAGAAGCACCCACCACCTCTGGAGAAGGTGTCAACCACTTCAGAGGATCACCAGACCTCAGGGCCTTCTGATTCCATGTCAGAGCTGGATCAGATGCCCCCTCTCAAAAGGCTTTCAACTCCACAGGACCAGACATCTGGCCAGGCGACAGGTCTTGCGCCTGAGGACTGAATGGCCAGAGCTCTTGAACGAGGTTTGAACCTGTCATTACTGCTTCCTCCTAAGGAGCCGGACATCCGACCTTCAGGGGATTCTACCCCAGAGCCTCCGATCCCAACACCTGATTGCAATCAGCCGGTAGACTGGATGGCTATGCTGGATGTACCACAAGGGCCTCCGTTGGTCCCCAAATGTCCCTACCCTGCTGCCAGCACAGCCTGTTGTCCTGCTGGCGGAGGTAGGAGCTCTGTTCAACTCATGGTAGAACTCCATAAAGGGAGACCTACCCAGACCATGGGAGCGGTCGCCTAGCCCTTGGCGTCTCCCGCCGCTGCCTTTGCCCCGAGAGCCGTTGCCTCGGAGGCCTCCGAGACCACCTCCGTTGCCTGACCACCCATCATTAGGGGATGGTGACCGGGGGTCTCCAGTGCCTAGCAGCCATGGTCGATACCCGTCGTCCATACCATCATCAAAGGGACGTCCGCACTCGTCCTCAGATGAAGATAAGGGACTTTTCCTCCTATTATTCCTCCAAGGATGAGCTCGTTCTGCCCTCTCCGGTCCATAAGAAGGATTCTCCCAGATCATCTCCAGGTGATCCTTCCTTTCTGGACATAGTGAGACACATCCAATATCTTAATCAATGGGATACAGAGGAGCTTGACCCAGAAAGATGTCACTTGGTGAAATTTCTAGGGCCAAAGTACCCAAAACCCTTATCCCTCCTGTAGTAGAGCCCTTCCAGGATGTCACAAAATTGGCCTGGAAGCACCCCTCCACTACTTTGGCTGTCCCAAGGAAGACAGACCACCTGTACAGGACACCAAAGGGAGAGCCTCACTTGAGCGAATAGCTCAAAGCAGACTCTGTGGTACAGACTGCAGCTCATGGCAGGGCACAGCAACCTAGGCATATGAGTTCACAGCCTTCTTATACTGAGTCTAGGAAGGTGGATCAGATGGGCAGAAAAGTGTATTCCTCGGCCACCTGCACGGTCAGGTCCCTGAACTTCTTGGCACATACGGTCATGTACCAAAAGTCATTATGGAACAAGGTAGTGGACTTGGCTACAGCTCAGTTGGACTCTGATCAAAAATCTGAGCTTATGGCTGTTATTCAATTCGGCATTGATGTAGGCAAACGTGTCCTGAGAAGCACATATGACTCCGCAGATATGGCTGCCAAGGCTGCTGCCACAGGGGTCTGTATGAGGCATCACGCCTGGCTAAGGGTCTCGGGATTCCGACAGGATCTGCAGGATGTTATCCTGGATGCACCCTTTCAAGAGTTGGTTCTCTTCAGCCCAGACACCGAGAAGCTGATCATCAGGCTACAGGACTCCGGTAAGATGTTTTCCAACGTTCACCGATGTACAGGTCAGATCGAACTGCTACAAAACGTCGTCTCTTTTGCAAGAACCAGGGCCAACAGGGAAGGTATAGTCACCCTAAAGGGGTTTTTAAGAGAAGGGGACCTCCCTTGCCCTCAGGCACCCAAGGTCCCAAAAATGTAAAAAATGGCAGACCTCCCATGCCTACCCCCTCCACCTCGGCATGACTCCCTGCCTGCCTCACCCACCTCTGGCTGAGTTTCAAGGGGAGACGGGCAGTAGGAGGCAGATTCTCCCTCTACCTGAGAGAATGGTCCAGTATTATCGCAGACCAGTGGGTCCTCCACATAATAGAAAAAGGATATGGACTGGAGTTCACGCAGATTCTGCCGGACCACCCACCAGTTCCCACCCACTGCTCCCCATCCCATGTGGCCCTCACAAGAGCAGAAATCAGGTCACTCTTGCAAAAGTGAGCGATTTAGGCAGTACCTCCAGGTCACAGGGGAAGGGTATATTAGTCCCATTTCTTCCTTGTGCCAAAGAAGACAGGGGACCTCCGTCCCATCCTAGATCTGAGCCAGCTGAACAACTTTATAGAGTACAAAAGGTTCAGCATGGTGACTCTGCCTGGTCTGTTGCCCATGATCCATCAAGGGGATTGGCTCTGTTCCCTGGACATGAAGGATGTCTACATGCACAGAAAGTATCTCTCCTTCATCTTGTGGGGGGGACCCCAACAGTTCAGAGCGCTGCCTTTCGGCCTATCCTTGGCACCGAGGGTCTTCACCAAGTGCCTAGCAGTCATGGCAGTAGCTTTCAGGAGAAAGGGTCATTATGTTTATCTCTACTTGGATGATTGACTTCTCACAGAAGGAGTCATTCAACAGAGGAGATCTTCCGACTGTTCCAAGACTTGGGGGTGACTCAGTCTCTCCAAGTCATTCCCCTGGCCTAACCAAAGGTTGCAGTATATAGTGGTGGTGGTCTTGGACACTGTCCAAGGAAAAGCCTTTGTCTCTCTCCGCACCGAGCAGATGGGCTAAGAGCTGTCACTCGGAAGGTCATCTCCACAGATCCAGTCCCAGCCAGAGTGGTGCTGCAACTTTTACAGTTCTCCTGGCCCTCCTGAACATGAGGGTTCCACAGAGTAACCTCAGGGTTCAGTGGGATCAATGCATGGATGATTTCAACCAGCCGATCAAGATCTCCAAACTGGTACACCATACTGTGGAGTGGAGGCTCACCCCTTCCTGGCTGGACATCAGAATTCCCTTTCAAAAACACCCAGTCCTCAGCAAGTCCTGACTACGGATGCCTCAGAAATGGGCTGGGGTGCACATCTGGCATCCCACCAAACAAGGGGCTCCTGGTCTTTGAGGGAGCACAATCTCCACATCAGTGTGCTGGAGATGATGGCCGTCTTGTATACTGTGCAGGCCTTCCAGTCCATGCTCATGCCAGGGCCTCTAATAGTCCAGTCAGACAACACTCCAGTTGTCTTCTACCTCAACAAGCAAGCGGGCACACATTCTTACCCGCTGTGCAGGGAAGTGATGAGAGTTGGCACTGGGCAGTGGATCACAACCTGGAAATAACAGCTGTTCACGTTGCAGTGACTCATAGTGACCTCGCAGACAGCCTAAGCTGCTCTCGATTGCAAAGTCACATAAGGGAGCTGCTGCAAGAAGTCGTAGACCTCTTTGGATAGTGGGGTTGGCCAGAACTGGACCTCTCTGCGTCCCCACACAACAGCAAACTGCCCAATTTTTGCTCGCTAGATCCAGGACATGATGTTTTCTGGTGCAACGCATTGTCCCTCTCTTGGACAGGGAGGTTCCTGTATGCCTTCCCTCCCTTTCTGCTCCTCCAGAGAGTACTACTCAACATGCAGGCAGAGAGCGCATGCATGATTCTTGTAGTGCCTTTTTGACCTCATCAGATCTGGTTTCCTTTGCTCCAGCAATTGGCATTGGAACCGCCAGTCCCATTACTCCTGTCTGCTTGCTTCCTCTCCCAGGAGCAGGGGAACCCTGGTACATCCGAATCTTTGGTCTCTGCATCTGCATGCATGGCTCCTGCAGACCTGATTAGGAACAGATTTGGAGCATCTTTCAGAGTGGCAGAGGTTCTCATGGCAGCAAGAAAGCCCTCAACCAGAGCAACGTATGCCATTAAATGGAAATGTTTCTGCTTTATGGGCATCTCCCCATTCTTGGACCCTTTTCATTGTTTGGTGGAATCTGTGCTGGAGTACCTCCTTTCCCTATCAGACAGAGGACTCGGCTAATCATCCATTAAGGTGCACCTTTCTGCACTGTCAGCCTACTATGCACTGATGGATGGGAAAGCTCTGGCACAAGTGGACTTGTGCAAGACCTTCCTAAGGGGTATCTTGCACATCAAGCCTCCCAGGTAGGATCCTGTCCCTCCATGGGATCTTCTTTTTATGTTAGTAAAGCTTACATTCTAGGATCATGGATATGTTGTTCATCCACACTGTTTGGTATGTCCCTTTCCCCTTTAAGATCAGCTGGAAGTCTTCAAGCTGGCTCCTCCCCCCCACCACACGGGTGGTATATACCTCGACTCCACCCCATGACACTAGATCTTCCTTTCCACTGGAAGATACAGGTTGCCTCCCTTGTGCTCATGCATTTCGTAGGCCCTGGCTTTCAAAACCTCGGTTTTACCGAAACTAAAACTCGTTCAAGTTAGCGATTGCGCTTTTGCGTCCTCGATCATGGAAGAGAAATCCCCAGGATTTTGCTGGTGTCATTGCAGTCAGAAGATGTCACGCACCGATCCCCATCTCTCGTGCGTCTGCTGCCTAGGTGTCGACCATGAGACCTCGTCTTGCAGTTTTTGCCTTGCTTTCCATCCCAATGTCCTGGAAGACTGCTTGGCGCATTTGAAGTTGAGGAGACTGGAGAAAAGAAACCCTCTGGTGAAGTCTAAGGAGGCTAGGTGGGTGGTTTCCGCGGCCTCGGGCTCCGCCAAGCAGCTGGAATGCATGAAGGCGTTCAAAGAAGAAGCTGTCCATGTTTAGGCGAATCGAAACTTTTTCGTTCCACTCAACCTGGGCTCCACCTTTACAGGTTCTTTTAAGGAGTTGTGCCAGTCTCTCCCCACCCGGGATGAGGCATCTGCGGGCTCACACTCCTTCCGCTCTCGAAAGAGGGATAGAGAGTCTGGCTTGTCTTTATCTTGATGAAGGTGCTCTTGGGACCGAAAGAGGTCTCAGTCCCAGGAGCATGTGGTCTCGACCTTGGTTGAGCTCGCTGCCTCGGTCACAGGCTTCATGGACCCTCCATCTGGCCAGACAACCGAGGAAGTGGCTGATTAGGTCGAGATTATTCTCGACCCAATCGGCCCTCCAACACCGACCATGGCAGACAGCTCCTTGGAGAGGACTCCGGTCCCCGTAGTCCCTGATGAGGAGACCCAGCCCGCTGGTGTCCCTATTGAGGTCCCGGTTCTGGACCCCTGGGTTTCACCGATCCCTCCGGTGTCTCCTGAGTGTCTGAGTTGGCCTGCCTGATCTCAATCGAGGTCTGTAACCCCCTCAGCCGAAAGGCCAAGGAGGAGCCATAGGTGCTCCAAGAAGAAGCGATGCCACAGGTCGTCCTTGTCCTCCTCAGATGAGGAGAGGCTCTGATGGAAACTCCAGTGCTACAAGGACCTTATGTGGCAACAGCTGATTTTGACCAGGCAGAAGACAGCTCCGCCACCCACCCCGGCCATTACTTGGCTTTCGCCTCCTAGGCCTTAGCCGACCCCCTCGGAACCAGAGTCCTTGGTTCCTCTGCCCGCAGGGCCATCCCGTCCCCGAGTTCGGCCTTTGCCGGTCTCCCCACTGATAGTGGTGGAGCTGCCGCCTAAGCAGCCTGTAGGAGGGACTCCTTCAAAAGAGGACCAACCAGATACCGGACTTCCCCGACGTCTGTCGTCACGGTCACCCCGGACCATCTTTGACGGGTCGAGGGTGATTTGGGTGGCAGACCGCTGTATCCCGACTCCTCGGACTCGGACGTCACCCGGACTCCACTCACACCCAGGGGATGATGAGTAGTCTGTTGGCACAGGGATGGAGGAAGGTCCTTCTTCCAGGGGATCCTCCGTTTCATCTCTGATTCCACAGGGATGCCCCTGGATCCCATCCAGAAAAAGGCAGAGTATCCTCTCATGGACATCCTGAAGAGAGGAGACACCCCGACGGAGGCCTTTCCCTCCAGGAAAGTTCTAAACCAGCTGAGGACTGCCTTCTCCAGTCCACAAAAGAACCGCAGGCGTTCCAGCAATACCCCATGGTCCACAGTGTCAAAAACTGCTGAGAGATCAAGGAGAACCAAGATGGAATGGGCTCTCCGATCTCTTGTCACTAAGAGATCATTAAGTACTCACACCAGGGCAGTCTCCATGCTGTGTCTTTTCCGGAAACCAGACTGGAGAGGGTCATGGATATAATGGCTAGTTAAATGTTCATTCAGCTGCAAGGTGACCACCTTCTCACTCACCTTCCCTACAAATGGTAGGTTGGAAATTGGTCTGTAATTGTCAGGGCAGCCTGGGTTCAAAGAGGGCTTTTTTAGCAGTGGTCTAACCTTTAAGGGATCCGGGAAGTTCCCTCTCTCAAAGGAAACCCAGACTATCTGAGCTAGCACCGGACAGGTCATCTCAGCACAACCCACCAAGAAGCAGGTTGGGCCAGGGTCTAAATTATAGCAGGTTGGCCGGAAAGTCTTGACGTTTCTCACTATATCCATGACTACCAGCAGGCTGAAGGTAGACCAGACAGACCAGGCATTAGTACCACCCGGAGAGCCACTGTCATGCCCTATGGGGAGGCATTGGCTGATCTCTGTCCTGATAGAGGACACCTTATCAGCAAAGAACTGAGCAAACTCTTCACACTTTTCTTGTGACAATGCTCCTCCAGTCCGCATACAGACTGGACTGCACAGTCTGTCCATGTTCCGGAAGAGCTGAGCTGGTCTGGTCTTTGCTGCAACAATTTCTTTGGACAGGAATTCTGCCTTCTTACGAGAAATTGTTGACTGATAGACCTCATAATGGTCTATCAATGTAAGCCTGTCTGACTCCAGGTGAGTTTTCCTTCAGTCTCTCTCCAACCTTCGCCCCTGCCTCCTTAACTCCAGTAGTGATCCATCAAACCATGAAGCACCAAGGCAGGAGGTCAGTGGGTGAACATGAACTGGAGCAATAACATCCAGGGCCCCAGTTACTGCCCCATTATAAGCCAGCACTGGGGGCCCTGGGTCACTGCTATCTAACGGAAACTCCAAAACGTCAAGTACCGACATAAGGGCATTGAGGTGTTATCTTTCTTAAAGATTGGTACTGCAACATTTCCTTAGGGGCAGGCCCTTTTGGGGGGATCGCAAAATGAAATCTCGGGGCGTGATGGTGTGACCATCCGACTGGCTCCACCTCCATGTCAGACATCTCCATCCCCAGGTGGAACACCAGGTCCAGTGCATGTGCTTTCTCATGTGTTGCGGCAGTAAAAACCCGTGTTAGGCCCAATGTATCCATCAATTGGAGGAGATCTTGTCCAAATTGCATGAGTTCTTCGTCAACCCAAGCATTGAAATTCCCCAGAATTAACCATTTAGGGGACTCCAGTACCATGTCGGCGATGAAGTCTGTGACCTCCTTCAGGAAAGAATGCACTCAAAGGAGTTGGTGCTCCCCACTGGCACTTCCCTGAGGCTCAGTCCCTGCCGAAAATAGGCTGTGACTCCCCCACCCCTACGGTTCACTCTTGGGCAGTATATCACTGAGAACCCAGCCGGAATTGCAGCGGCCAAAACAGGTCCTGCATTTTCATCCAGCCAGGCTTCGGTGATGCAAGGCAGATCTACTGAAGATATTCGATCTGCAACTACTGCAGTTTTATTTTTAATCGATCTGGCATTGCATAACACCACCCGAGAGGGATGGGATTCTATACACGGCCGCAGCACCTGCCTGAACTCTTCAGGACCCTTGGGTATGGGAACCAGCCAAGGAGGTCCTCGATTCAGGGCGTTTCCTACTCCCTACTTTTCCAATCCGCCCACCCTCTTCCCATCCTCCTTGAGGTCTCCAGGACCCGCGTATCTTCGCCTTCTGAATATCCCCAAGGCTCTGCATCTAAGGTAGACTTGTGATGGAAGAGAGGGGCACTCAAAAGGGCGCAGGCCCTGCAGCCTCGAGGGGGAGTACTGCCTGACCATGGTAACATTCCCACAACACATTCTACAGGAACGTGGCATTAACTAATCACTCACTCACTATCACTGTTACTAACTCCTCAAAAAGCAAAGACTACTAATTTTATAACTAATAACACTTTCTAACTACAATCCTATTAATATATCATTCATCCACTTTTCTTCACACACTATTTCCTAATCCCTATTTTACCACTTAAATATAACAGTTTAATTCTCTCACTTACAGATATCATCCTTCTACTTTCCTTCCCAAAACTGAAAAAGCAAAATGTGTAAAAAAAAAAAAAAATATAAAGACACTGTTGCTCTCTGTGCTCTCACCACAGAAGTATGTCATTTCAGCCCCCCACAGTCCTCTCTCACAGGCTGCAGGGTACACCACGTGGATAAAGTAAGGAATAGGTTAACAGTCTCACAATAGGGTCTTATCAAAGTGTACTATGATGTTTAAAGTAAAATCAGTAGTTACATCAAAAAGCTTTAAAGTACATCACCCTTGGCGAAAGTAATTAAGTCTGGTAGAGAAAGACAGAAAGGGAAAAATATCAGGGTCCAGGGGTTGACTTCATCTTCTGGTCCAGCTTCTGTTGGTTCCTCTTCTTTTAGGGGTCTCTTCTATTCATCTAAAGGACCTCCGGGACCATTCCCTTCGGGAGCTTAGCAGGCCCTTTCTACAGAAGACTACCAGGCTACCCTGGGGCACTCGGGAACCAGCCCACCCTTCGATAGGCCTGGTTGCCATTCGCCCCCGTCGGGTCTCAGAGACTCCCTCACCCTCTTTTAGTCTGAGAGACCCCGTTGCAACTCACTTGTCCAGCTTTTCCACAAACTCTTCACCAGGACACAGTTAGACAGAAAGTCCTGCTTAGTCCCGATGAAAATTCAGCCCTGCTACATCTTTCTGAATCTGGCGGTGCAAGAGCAGCTGTAATCTTTGTTCGTGATTTACCCGGGCTCTCACCCCAGGAAACCGCAGCTAGAGCAAACCCGTTCTGTTCTGCAGTTGCACCTGACTCTGTCCTTCTCCATCTTCTAAATCCAGTCTCCACCAGTAATGCTGCAGGAGTACTGCTGAAAGGTTACTGCAGATTACAGGTAGTATAGTTAAATTATTTGCCTCCATATCAATTGCCTTTTGCTTCGGAATAAAGTTCTTGGTTATAGACTGCCGTAGTGCCTACTTTGAGTGTTTTCGGGAGCCAGGCCACACTCCCAGTGTATACTCGAGATGTTAGCAATTGTCCACGACTACACCCAGCGCTATCTTGCTCACTTTCTTCCTGACTTAAAGGTATTCTGTTCGCATAAAGGACCACACTTCAGAAAACAAAATGAGAACGGGAGATGAAAACAGACAATAACAGTGTTTAAACACTGCTTCTACTCGCTCAGTTACTCCTTGCTTCAACTGCTCAGCCGCTCATTCTAGCAGCCATCGTATGCCATTGCCACCCATGCTTCAGATGTTGAAGCTGCAATTTGTTTTGTCAAAAAAATCAGTGTGAAAAAGCAATAAAATAATGCACTTGGGGCACAGAAACCTGGGGCAGAATACAGAATGGGGGGTGGGGGGTGGTATTGACAGACCCAAACGGGGGTGAGGAGGAACTCTGACCTAAAGGAGTCCAGGTAGTGCAACATGGCAGTTGAAAGGGATCACCTGCAGAAGGAGGGAGGCGGTGCTGCCTCTGTATAGGTTGCTTGTAAGACCTCACCTAGAAAACTGTATACAGTTCTGGAGGCCACATCTCCGGAAGCGCATAGAAGAGAGTGGAGGCGGTCCAGAGGAGGGCATCTAAAATGGTGTGGGGTCGGCATCAAAAGCCTATGAGGAAAAGTTAAGGGAACTTAGTGTACACACTGATAGAGAGGAGGAAGGGGGGGGATATGATAGGGGCCTTTAAATACCCTTATGGGGTAAATAAGTTACAGGAGGAAATTATTTTTCAGGAAGAAAGGTGCACAAGAACAAGGGGACATGCTATGAAGTGGGGGGAAGGGTAGATTCAGGAGAGATGTGAGGAAGTACTTCTTCACAGAAAGAGTGGTGGATTGCTGGTACAGCCTGTCTGCCGGGGTGGTGGGGGCAAAAACAGTGGTTCAGGAATGCATGGGATAGGGATAATGGAATCTTAGTGGAAAGGAATGGGGGGAGAAAGAGCTGGGGATCACGTAGGGTCTACGGTGAATAGTGTAGGTAGAGAAAAATGGGCAGATGGGTGAACTAAGCAGTCTTTTTCTGCCGACAAATTCTATGTCTCTGTATTTCTATACTAAAGAAGATCCAGAGTCACAGGTAACTTTCAGTTTTTTGGCCAACAGCTATTTTAGCACAGTGGCTGCTTGAAGTGTGGATATGATCTTTTGGACTTTGTCTCTCTATTTTGTTGCTAGCAGTCAGCGGGGATGTGCTTCTGGCCAAGGGCCACTCAGTTGTCTTCTGTTTGAAGTACGTACTTTTTTTTTTTTCCTCTCCTGCCCTGAAGATGCTCTTCTGCCTATGCACAGAAGTAGAATTGGGTCCCCTCCACTCTGAGGTTACATCCCAGTTCTGTCAATGATCAGTGGAGGATTTGAGAGTACTCGAAAATAACCATGGATGTTGCTCCAGAGGGTTTAACCCTGATTCTTTTTTTCTCCCCCGTCTTGGTCTCTCTACTCCCCTTGGCAATACACAGCATCACACTATGGTCACACTCACAAGCATTGTTCCCTGTGGATAGAGGCGAACCTCTGTGGCCCAGTAGAAGGACACTGGTGCTGTGGATGCAGCAACAACCCTCCTTGGCCATGGAAGAACCTCAGCCAACATCACTCCTTACCGTCGTTATCCCCCTCTGCCAAGCTTGCTGCCAATCCTTGGACTCCTGCATGGCCGCACAATTGGCTGTTGGTGGGCTATGTGTTGTTTGCAGAAACTTCCTCTCTTTTTTTTTTTTTTTTGGTCAATTAATATTTTATTGAGGATAAATCTAGTGCATATCTGAACAGTGGACATGGAGGATGCCTGGCTGGGACCCAAGTCCTTGGAAATGCAATTCTAAATATGTTGAACAGAATACAAATTGGAACAGTAAAGGTGGTACCCGTGTACTACCCTACAGCAGTGTTGAACGTTAACTGTGTAGGTTTATTACCATAATTATCAGAAGTACTAGCAGATTACCCTTATGACTGAAATCAACTATCTAAACTAATAGTGGAAACTTTACTACAAGTGCATAACAATAGTTATTCTGATCATTTAATGGACACTTCCATCTTCAGACTTGTCAGTAATAATAAAAATCTGCTACCTGTGTTTGAATTATTTAAGAGGGTATACAAGGACTCTTTCCCCCAATTCTCAAATGAGTTCTGGTAGTTCACCCACCACTGCCATTTACTTGTATTCACATTGGAAAGGAAGCTCAGTTTAAAGACAGGACATGATTTTCAAATGCGCCGTTAGATTGGTGCATGCTGTGCCGAGCCGCTGCCAGCGACTTACCCAGGTGCGACAGGGACCCTGCGCCTGATTTAAAAAAAAAAAAAGGGGTGTGGTTCCAAACTCCTAGGGTTTGCCCCAGACTTCCATCTGTGCCACAGAAACAGCACATGGAAGGGGACTGCCATAAGCTAGGGGATAGGCTTGCAGCAGCCTGGGTCAGCAATGGTGATCCACCGGCTGGTTACCATGGTGACTGGTGGGTCGTCCAGGAGATACCCTGGTCTGTGGGGGGAGTGGGGGATGGGTCTAGCTGGTTGGGGGGGTGACAGCTGCCTTTGGCAGGGTCAGTGAGTCATTGTGGGGGGCGGCACACACACCAGTGCCACCATGGGGTTGCGGGTTGTCACTTGCCACGGACCACTGGCCACTCCAGCAGTGGTCTGGTAGGTGTCAGGTGTTGTCTGGGAGCCTTTAGGGGGAGGGGGTGCGCACAGGGTCGCCCCCTCCCCAACCCAGCAAGGGCCGCTTAGACCAGGTCCTGGTTGGTCTAATGGCAGAGTCCCTGCGCCCATTTGGGGGCACTTCCAAAATCCCAAATGAGGGGATATGGCAGTCCTGCCCTGACGCACGCCCCCTTCCACCATGGTGCACTGGTGTGACCGTTGCAAGATGGCACAAGCCCAGTTGGCACAGGTTGTCCCCCTTGTGGTGCAGGCAGTGTTAGGAAATTGGGACTGGTGTAGGGTACGTTGCAAGGAGCCCCTTGTGCCATTTCTCCTTGATGCAGGCCCCATCTGGCAGTCCCAATCCTTTGAAATTCAAGCCCAGAGCCTCCGTAGGTACTAAAGCTTATACAGTATCATTCCAACATTGCCTGCAGCTCAGCTGGAGTAACCAGGGGTGAATGAGACTAAATTTATTTATTTATGTATTTGATAACCGGGTGAGTACAGTGGTCCCAGGGACTGCTTTCAGGCATGACCCGGGATGACCAGGCAGCAATCTGAGTATGTTCATATGCACCTGTTTTCTTTTTAAATTCACCTCACCACTGCCCACATCCTGTGTTTTGGCTGTGGTGCCACCAGCGTCCCTTTGGCTGATTGGACTATGTGTGGGGGCGGTTTCTTTTAGGACCACTGTCCAGTTCCACTCCAGGTTGGCCACAGGGGACACAGCCTAGCAACACATGCTGGGCACTTCTCTTGTCCGAGAGCGAGCATCTGACCTCTATGTTTTCTTCTTTCTTTATTGTCTTTGGAGAGCAGGAGTTCTGAGAGCAGTCCTGAGTGCAGGTCTTCCCCATTGCAGCACAACATGCTCCTACTCAACTATTGGGCCAGCATTTTTGTTCAACACATTTGTTCACATAGACCCAATATGGCGTTGGAACTATCTATTGTTAGATCCGGTCCAAAATGGCCACCGGGAGCAAATGACTTAAAACAATTGCCAATCAGAACCCATAAAGCGGGTGCCAATTTGTTTCAATAATGAAAAGTTTGCTCCTGCCACCAAAGTTTTATCCTGCCATCCTCAGCAACCAATTATTCATCTTATTCAGCCTCTACTATCTGTGGGGCTGGAGTCGGAGCCCTCACGTTTTCATCACAACACACACTAGGACCATGCCCTCCTCCTACCACCATTTTTATCATTAAGGATGCCTTATTATAAATAGAATCCCGACAAAAGATTTATTTACTTATTCTTATTTCAAGGATACTCTGCCTTTAGCCAAGGAACTTAGTGATTCAGTTCTGCTGCTAAGCGGAGCCATTGAAACATACTGCTGACATATGAAGGCCTGATTATAGAGCTCGACTTCCTAACTGAAAGGGGTTGGGTGGTAATTGCCTTGCAGATCACCTCACTCTCCAGCTGCTTGCCTTCCAGCATAAATTGAGATAGCTGCCCCCCCAGCCCAAAGGAGTTAATGCTTTTCTCCCTAAGATTGATGGTTAGAATTACTTTAATGACCTGTCAGTGAGACTCTGACCCGTCACCCACATTCTGCCTACCATTACAAACTTGGTTGTTGCAGTGGTGAGAGGGAGGGATGGGGGCATGGTTTCCTTCTGTATCCCAATTCAGTTAACATTTCACTCCCTAAAGCTGTTGTTTCCTAAGGCAAGCACATCATAGCTTTAGATAAGTAATAATTATGCCATCAAGTGTTATCTATGTCTTTATCAGTGGGACTTATTTCTTTTTTTTTTTTATGTGCACAGTTCGTCCTTATTCCTGTTAGTGCTCAAGGAGGCTTCCTCTGCCAATGTAGAATTTATCTGCATTGCACCTTCCTCACGTTGGCAGCCTGGTGTAAAATAGCTTATCTTTAATAGGCTGATATGGGGAATTACATTGTTTTTATCCTGCTACACTGGACCACCAGACTGTCTCCAGTGGAGCTCCCGACCAATCTCCCCCCCACCAACCTGAGATCCCCAGCCCCACTCACCGGATGGTGGGACCGCCTCTGCTCGCTCTTGGACTGCAGAACCCCTGGATTTATGCCCCACAGGGCAGGACTGCCAAATCCTTACTGGCGACCTTTCTGCAGATCTAGTGTGAGGCCAGGACTCTGCGTGAAGAGGATCCGGGGTAGGTTGGAAGATCCGGTACTGGGAGTGGTGATTGGTCCCTGGTCCCACCTTCGCCTACTGGTGGCTGCAGGGTTTTTCCTTATTTTCTTTTTTTCCCTGAGCCTGAACATGCACTGAAGCCCTGCACATGATGGACGCATTTCCACCCCCATGCATAAGGTTTCTGTCGGTGCTCCCCCATGTATGCGTGCTGCTTGGTGCAGTGACACCCAGCCACCGCCAGGAGCTGCTCGAGCAGCGGCAAGCAACCTAGCCCTCCCCCAGGAAAGGAGAGCAGTCCTCTGGACGCTTGATCCTTTCCTGTCGACCCCCGATGGCCCATACACGTACCCAAACCCAGGTCGCAGGCGTGGCACAAAGTGTGGCATGTGGCACCTCAACCCTCGGTGCCACTGGGTCGGCCGGGAATAGTCACATTGATAAATCATCAGACACACTACATATGCACAAACAGGAGCACACACATCTGTAGAGACTGTGTCATCCACGTCGACTGTAATGCTCCTTCCTTTCTTACAGAAGTACAGGTATAAGCCCCCTTTACACATAGTGGTCTGTATGGGAACGACGATACAGACCCTCTGAAATGGTATCTTTTCTGTTGTGTGTTGGCAATCCGCTCCGCAACCAAAGTGAGCATTCACTGAAACTGCATTCCCTTCTTTTCTGGGTTCGCCGTCATCTGTTTCTTTATGCCGTGCCATATAATCATATCCTGCCTCTTATTGCACCACACTCCTTTGTTTTATTGTTATTTCCCAGCCACTTAACATGCTGGAAGGGCAGAGACACCGATACATGATGGCATGTGTAAAATGGGATCGGGAGCGAAAAACTGTAAGTGGAGCAGAGCACGTTACAAAATGAGCACTACAAGTAAGCTCTTTGCAAAAACGCCTATAGTCAACAGTGGAATAACTAGTGGCCTAGTGACACTGGGATTGGGGGAAGAGTCTCATTCCTTACTAGATGATAAATGCATCCTGTGCCTTATGTAGCCTAATCTGCCAGGTATTTATGTAGGGCCTGCGTGACACCATAAATACTTATGGGACAGTCTCTAAACAGATAGACTGACCTACTTAAACATTGGCTGCAAGCTCCAGAAACAAGGCAGCCTCATAGAATGTGTCAGCAAAAAAGGACCACTTGGCCCATCTTGTCTACCCCATTCCTTGCCTAATCTGTCTTCATAGACCCTGACTGGTCTCCGCCGACCCTCCTACCTCCCTGTCTATTTTTTAATATACCCCTATGTCTGTTCCATGCGTGCTTGAAGCATGAAGCCCCCAGTGTTTTTGCCTCCACCTCTTCATTGGTAGTCTGTTCCAGGCATTTACAACCCTTTCAGTGAAGAAACATTTCTTCACATGTCTCTTAAACTCCCCCCCCCCACACACACACACTCACCTTCAAGCTTCATCGTATGGCCCCTGGTCCTGGTGCTCTTAACCATTTGAGAGAGACCCCCCTCCAGCACTCTGTTCACCCCATAAGGTACTTGGAGGTCTCTGTTATGTTACATCTTGCTCTCCCCTCTTCCAGGGTGTACATGTTGAGATTCCTCAGTTTTTACTTGTAGGGCTTCTCATGCAACCGCTGCACCATTTTAATTGCCATCCTCTGGACTGCCTCCATCCTGTCTATGTCCTTTCTGACGTACGGCCTCCAAAACGGTACACAATACTCGAGGTGGGGTCTCACCACTGAGCCATACAGTGGCAACACCACTTCCCTCCTCCTGATGGAGATACCCCCCTCTGTGTACCCTGCATCCTAGTATCCCTAATCACTGTTTTTGTTTCTCAGCCCTGCCACTTTGAGGTTGCCAGATAACCCCAAGGTCTCTTTGCTGTTAAGTGACTGTTAGAACCTCCCCCAACCCCTCCTATGCTCAGTTCCTGAGTGCCTATGCTTTAGTTGCTTAATTTTGCATTTTTTTAGCATTGAACCCCAGCTGCCATGCTCTTGACCACTCCTCGAGTTTCCCAAGATCCCTGTGCATTCTTCCATCCCCTCCTGAGTGTCCACCCTAAAGCAGATTGTTATGTGCAAAAAGGCATACCTTTGTTTCAAGTTCTTTTGCAATGTTACTTATGAAGACATTGAAGAGGACTGGTCCTAGTACAGAGCCCTGTGGCACCCTGCTGGTCACTCTTCCATCATTTGAGTGAGTGCTGTTAACCACCACCTCCATCTTCTGTCCATTAACCAGTATCTAAGCCAATTCACCACTATGGATTCCACCCCTAGGTTACTCAGTTTGCTTATCAGCCACCTATGCAGCACAGTGTCAAAGACCTTACTAAAGTCCAGATAGGCCACCTCCACACTAAGCCAAGGCTTATTTCCAAGAGAGACCCTGGGGAAGGGTTCATGGGAGAGTACATTGTATAGGTTTAACCAAAATAGCAGTACAGTGCAAATAAAACACAAGTTTAGTACAAGTGGAAAACAGTATGTTTCTAGGGATGTGGATATGTTATTCTATCCACACTGTCTGACAGTGTCCTTTCCCTTTAAGAGTTGCCGGAAAGTCTTCAAGCTGGCCCCTCCACCCACCCAGTTTTATAACCCTTGGCTCTGTCCCATGATGCCAGATCTTCCTTTCAGCTGGAAGTAGCAGGTTCCCTCCTTACCATTCCCATGTTGAGTAGGCCCTGGCGTTCAAAACTTCAGATAAACTTCCAAAACTTAAACTCGTTAGAATTTCATCTTCAGCATGATCATCGATCGCGACCGTGATGGAGGACAAGTCCTCGCCTGGATTTTGCTGGTGCCCATGCGGGCAGAAGATGTCACGTACTGACCCCCATGCCACGTGCATGTACTGCCTGGGCCATGAGTGCGATCTCCAGGCCTGTGATTTTTGCTGGTTGTTTCATGCGTCTGTCATCGAGAACTGCCTTGTCCGCCTGAAGTTGGGCCAGCCGGAGAAATGTCATCCGCCAGTCAAATCCAAGGATGCTCGTTGGGTGGTATCCATGGCTGTGGGGTCTGCTGAGCAGTTGGAGCAACTTACGGCCTTCGAGGAGGAGGAGGCGGCTTAGCCTGCCGCGCAGTCCTCTTTGGCGTCGGCCTTCGTTCCGCTCAAGTTGGGCTTCACTTATTCGGAAGCTGTGCCAGTCTCTCCCCACCAGGGCCCTTTGGGTTTGCATAGCTCCCACTCACACAAGGAGTTTGAAAAAAAAAAAAAAAAAGACGACTCACCTTTGATGTTCTTGGGACTGGGAATGCTTTCGGTCTCAGGACTCTCAGGTTTTGACCAAGGTTGAAACCCCGACCTTGGCCGCTGGCTTCACAGAGACCCCGTTGTACCAGTTGGTCGAGACACCAGCTGGCGATGCGACCGAGATTTTTCTCGACCCTGTTGATCAGTTATCATCAGAAGAGGCCGACAACTCCTTGTTCAGGACTTCGGTCCTGCCAGTGACCACTGAGGAGGTGGCTGAGCCAACTCCCCTAGTTTCTGACCTAGACAAGGCGGAGCCGCAACGCTCCCTGGCTCCCTCAGAGATCCCTTGTCAGCACCCCCGGCAGCCGAGATCTAGGTCTTCCTCATCCTTTGGGTCGAGCAGGTTCTGCTGATGTCAGCGGTCCCGCTCTTAGCACCAAGGGAAGTGGCGCCACCGCTACTCGTCTTCATCCTCCACAGGTGAGGAGAGGCTTCAGTGCAAGTTGTGTCGATGCTACGAAGATCTCATGTGGCAACAGTTGATGTCCAGTCCGAAGTCGACTCCAGCTCCCTCACTAGCCATCACTTTGTTGTCGCACGACAGGCCGACACCGATGCCCCCGGTGGGGCCGGTCAACACTGTTCCTCCACGAGCAGAGCCAGTTCAGACCATTTCAGTTTGGCCGGAGCTTGCCTCTCCACCGATTGTGATGGAGCCACCCCCCAAACAGCTGATGACCAGGGCTCCGACTAAGGAGTCTTGGCCTGCTCGGGGCTTCCCCATCGGCTGTCAGTCACTCTTACACCTGACTGCACGTGGCAGGTCTGGAGTGACTTGGGTGGTCGTCCACTCTATGCGGACTCTTCGGAATCCGAGGATTCCTCTCTGCACTCCCATCCAGTCAGCGTGAAGCTGGTGGGGTATCTCTCGACAGAGGAAGGACCCACATCCTTTATGGGCATCCTCCATCTCATCTCTTGAGTCCATGGGGATGAAACTGGAGCCCATCCAGAAGCGCACTCACTGTACCCTCACAGAAATCGTAGACAAAGGGGACTGTCCGATGAAGGCTTTCCCAGTGGCCGAGGCCATTGTTGGTCCAGGCCTGGAGCTGTGGCAGTGCCTCTCTTCTTGCCCTCGGCCCAGATGGCCAGCAAATACGCAGTTCCCAACGGTTCCCTCTCAGGGGTTCACGGAGCACCCCTCAGCCAAGGGGTTGGTGGCTGACTCTGTGTTTTGGTGCTTGGGCAATACCGGGAATGTCAGCAAGCTGCCGGACAGGGAATCCAAGAAACTGGATCACGCAGCTAAAAGAAAGTCTATGGTGCTTCCCCCCTCACCCTCCTGAGCTCCTTGGATGAGGTGATTCCTCATCTTCCTGTGTACCTCCAGACCATGATCAAGCAGGTCCGTGATCAGGGCTGGGCTGTAGCTAAACAGCAACTTCAAATGACTGTGGACATAGGGGATTCATGTGCCCGGTGATGGTTGCAGTTGCCATGCGCTGTAGTGCTTAGCTGAGGATCTCAACTTTCACAGCAGACACTTAGCACATGCTGGCAAACGTCCTATTCCTGGGCACCAACCTGTTTGGGCCCAGTGTGGTGTCACCTCCAATGTATCGAGAAGTCCAGTGCCACCTTGGACTCTGTGATGTCTGCCCAGAAGGACCCGAAGACCTCCAGGCAGCAGAAGCATAAGCCCTTTTGGTCCTCCACTCCAGCGGCAAAACCAGCACAGCACCAGCTATCTCTGCTTACTGGTCGCGGGCTGGTCAGCAGTCGGTGGTGCAGGAGAAGGTGATCTGGCACTTTTTCAAAGGCTTAGATCACATTTCCCCTCCGGTGTGTGAACCACCACCACCACTGTGGGAGTTTTTGCTGGTTTTGGCAAAGCCCATGGGCAAGCCATTCAAACCATTGCACAGGTGTGACATGTCTGGGTGGTGGTCAGGTGTAAGAGTGACTGACAGCCGATAGGGAAGCCCAGTGTCAGCATGTTCAGTTTCTGTAATGGGTCTCCCTGGAGGCTGCCTTCCTGTTGGAATTGTTGATGTGTTCATTCCCAGTGGAGGGTTCTCCGTAGCATTAGCCCTTTGGTAGGAGTGCTGGCTCATTTGTTTTTGGGAGTGGGTTCTCCCCAGCACTGGCCCCTTTTTTGTTTGGCCAATGGCAGTTGTTCAGTGATGCCTTCGGTAGAATGGGAAATAGACACGGTCTTGGGAGATGCACCCCCCCAATAAACGCACGCATGCGCACACGCACTTTCAAAGTGATGCTCTTAAAAATGAATCAGACCATTAGGGACTGTCTGATCATCATTGTCTGTTCCGTAACATAAAGGGAATCAAAACTTTCTGAATGCTGACCCAATTGCTATTGGTTGCCTACTTTTGTTTTAATTCAGCTAACTAATCCCTTTTAAGTTCGCCATGTATGCATGCGCAGCAAACTTCTTGCTATAAGTGCTTTTTGAGGCGTGACACTGTCTGTCGAATAGTACAGAGTGCTCATGAAGGCTTCGATAGTGTCACACCAATCATCAAACAGGCTATTCGTGGACGTTTGTTTTTTTTTTTTCATAGCGGAAATGTCCTCTATTTGAGAAGAAAAAGCCACACCAATTATATTGCGGCTTTTTCTTTGATGTGTGGGACAAACACCGCACAGCAAGCAGTTGATCGGTGATGTCCAAATGCTCTTTTTGCTTGCTTTTGTGCTGCCCCCCACCACCACCACCATCCACCATTATACAGCCCATTGGGGCTCATCTATAGTCACGGTGCGGCTCCTCAATCATTTCTCCCCTCGAGGAGTGCTCTGCCTTGTCTGCAAACTAAACCTGACAACAGGGGGTCCAATCCCCATGTCAGTACTAGGAGCCCCCCATTCCCAGTACTGTGGGACACTGGGGAGCCCACTCCCAGTGTCCCAAAATGTTCCAGTAATCCATCTCTGTATAAAAAAAGAAAACTGTCCCTCAACGTCTCTTGTTTTTCCTGCAAAAAGAAAATGGTCCCTTGTCATCTTTCTTGTCCCCCTCCCCGACCCTCCACTGAGCAACCCATCACTCACCCCCATGCCCTATACTTACCATCCGAGGTCAGTGGCTGTCATCTTCTGTGGACGGGACCGTCAGCACTCTTCAAAGCTGAACCGCAAACTGAAGAATCAAGGTAAGTGCTGTATAATGGCTGCCAGTGGCGTTTTCAACTTATGTTGCTATCAGCCATTTTTAATAGTTTTGCACGAATTTTCAACATGGGGTTTGGGACCCCACCTCATGAACACTAGCACTGTAATTTGGGTACTCCAGTCCTGAAAGGTGATTTCATGCAGAATCATCTTTCGGGACTGAGTAACAACGATGCCATAGTGTTCATGAGCTAGTCCCAAAAAATGCAAATTTGGTGCAAATAACAAACGTCAAATCTTGTTCAAATTTTCTACATCGCTCATAACTTCGCAATTTTTAATATTTTCACTCCAAATTCACAACATTGCCATTTTGTCACACCCTCTCATGAATTGTACAGCTGTCATTCTTTACATCCCGCTCAAAATGTGATTTTGTACCTATGGCACAGAATGTCACTGTGTGAAATTACCTTTCGGGACCAGTGAACAAAATAACAGTGGCACTGTTCATGAGGTGGGGTCCCAAAAAGGCCATGTTGAAAATTTGGAGGAAAAAACTCCTTAAAATGGCTGAGTTACACACATACATTCAAACTTTTCTAGGCACGTGTGTAACTTTGGTCATTTTCAATATTTTCACTCCAAATTTTCAGTATAACCATTTTATCACACCACCTCTTGAACAGTACAGCTGTCATTTTTCATATCCTGCCCAAAATGTGTGTTTGCACCTGTGGCACGGAATGCCGTTTTCCCACATATTTGAAAATGTTCACCTATGGAGTTCATGAGGTGTGGTGATGTGAAGACTGTTTAACAGTTGGGGACAAAATATGAAACAATGGCAAAGTTATGCCCATTCATTGCAGTTTCGGTATGCATGCTCATAACTGTAGAAATCTTAAATATTTTCACTGCAGATTTTCAATATAGCCTTCTTATAACCCGAGCTTCTGTATGTCACAACTGTCATTTTTCACATGCTGTCCAAAATCTGTTTGCGCACCTGTGGCACGGAATGGCATTCTACTTTGCACAGCAAATTTAACAGTCCCCAGAAATCCCAAATAAAAGTTTGTTTTCCTGGCTTCAGTGTGGCTGTGTGTACAGGGCAGGGGCAGGCTGGCAAAATAAATCTTTGACTTGTGCCATCCAGAGGAGAGAGAGAGAGAGACCAGGTGTTGCCTTGAGTAATATTTCAGGTATTAAGACCCCCACAGAGACAATAAAATAAACATAATAACCTTTCTGCCACTGCTGCTTCAATAGGAGCAGTGGTTTTATCAATGTCACAGAATGGGTGGAATACCCATAACAACTTGGGGCCACTCAGTCGGGACCCGCGTGGTGCTTCTGTGTTCGGTGTGGAGTTTTGGCAGTTTTTTTTTTACAATATAAAGATTACTTTAACAATTATGATCCTAACGGCCCCTGACTCCCGCAGCAGCATTGTAAGGTATGTGGGGACGGGAGAGGGCTAGGATACTTCTTTAAATGTCACTTTTAACAGTCCCGGAAATCCCAAATAAAAGTTTTTTTTTTTCCCCTGGCTTCAGTGTGGCTGTGGGTACAGGGCAAGGGCAAACTTGCAAAACAAAGTTTTCACTTGTGACATATAGAGGAAAGAGAGCGATTGTGGGGTGGGGGGCATGATAAATTTAACAGGCCCAGAAATCCCAAATAAAAGTTTATTTTCTTCCAGGCTTCAGTGTGGCTGTGTGTACAGGGCAAGGACAGGCTGGCAAATAAATCTTTTACTTGTGACATCAGGGGGACATGGGTGGTACGAGGAAATGTAACAGTCCCAGAAATCCAAAATAAGTTTCTTTTTTTTTCTCTACCCTGGCTTCACTGTGGCTTTGTCTACAGGGCAGGCTGTCAAAATAAATCTTTGACTTCTGCCATCCAGAGGAGAGAGAGAGAGAGACAGAGAGATGGCCCGGGGGGTTACCTGCTAATAATTAGTTGTTCAATTATATTTTCGTGCCTTGTGTGTAAGAGAGAGTAGCACAACAGGAGAGAAATGCTGGCTCATCTTCCTTTTTTAACATTAACCCCCTCACTTCTCTTTCTCTAGCTCAATCTGTCAGGTTGGCTGTCAGTTGTGTTGGTGGTATTATGTGTGCTGAGGACTGAGCAGTGTTGTGGAGCAGGGATATGGTCAGGCTGAACAGTGATGTAGTGGAGCGGGCCTTGCTTGGGGTCCAAACGTTGCTAGGTAACAGACACTCGTGCTTCCCTCTACTGTGCCAAAGCCGCGAATTCACTCGCTGCAGTCTGTGTGCAGTCGGCAGCTTTTTTCAATGAAGAAACGACACTAAGCTGTGCATAAAGCACATCGTTTTCTGACTTTTTGAATTCCTAGAAACCCTAACAGAATAGAACAACCATCAGAGTGAATAGCGCTCGGCCACGCTACATTTATAGGGAAAGTGAAAGTGTTCAGAGTGGCAGGATCAACCAGATAAGCATTTAACATATGAATCTCTTCGAAAATAATGGCAGGATCAACCAGATAATTTTTTTTAATAACTTTAAACTGACAGGATCAACCAGATATTTCAATACTTTATATCATCTGTTATCTTGGGGGGTGGGGGTGGGGGGCATGGGGGGCTGTGTTAGGGAGCATGGCAGGATAAACCACATAACTCTTTCTAAAAATAATCATAAATTGCAAGCTCCACCAGAAATTTTTTTTAAACAACAAATGACGTCTGTTGTTTTGGCAGCATTCCTGTAAGGAATTGTATTGCTAGAGCCATCCCTTTATGTGGCCATTACATTGAGAGGAGTATGTGGTGGGTTGGATTTGGGCGGCATACATTGTATAAACAGAACATGACATGGCCTGACTGAAGATATCATATTTGTCACTCGAGGCCCAGTGACATCAGATATCTCACTCGTGGCTTCGCCACTCGTGAGATGATATGATGTCACTGACCTCTTGTGAAGATAAATATGATATCTTCAGTCAGGCCATGTCATATCCCTATATATATATATAATTTATTTGCACTTCTTTTCCTGGAAGCCACCAGCTTCTCTGTGGCACTTTTTTCAACGTGAAAATATTAATCTCACCTAAACATAATGGGAGGGCTATATAATGTTTACAACATTTACAAACACAAAGATAATGCTTAGAATATTAAACATGAAATTTGTCTGCAGAAAAGGATTGTTTAGCCCACCCAGTCTGCTCAGAAACCTATGCTTCGTTGATCCATTGTATGTGAGCCATTGCAATAATACCTGAGAGAAAGATTTATCACGATGTGTCTTGATGAAGTGGCATTGCCAAGAATCATCTGCAGTGTTTTGTATTGGTGGAACCGTAAATAAATATTAAGCTTTTCACTACAGGAGTGGAGCCTTCCCCTTTCTTTTTGGTTGGTTTGAAAGATTCTCATAAACTAGGCTAGCTCCCTGGTTATAGGCGTGGGTATCGTAAAAACGTGTTTTTCTCTGATCAGGGTCTTCATTCATTTTTGGGGGCATATTTTTTTTTTTAAAGTCCTGTCTGAGTTTTCTGGGTTTGTCGTCTGTGCAGGAGGGGACATTTGATCACATCCAAGGAGGGAGAGACAGGTATGAGTGGGAACTAACTTTTTGTGATGTGAGAAAGCCCTCAGAAGTGAGAGGAAGCATCAGCACAGGTTTCAGTCCGTGTTCATGTAAAAGCAATGAAGCCTGGTCATGAATAATGAAACAGCACATACTGTGTCTCAGTGCTCCAAGTAAGGCATGTACAGGGCTTCATTGTGACTGAAAAAAAAAACCCACCACACATACATACATTCTCATTTGTATAGCACATGAAATACCTATTTAAACATAGAGGCACATCCATTGTATAACTCCCCTACACACACCTCTCTTGCATTGAGAAGAGTTGCCCCGGCCCTTTAGTCAAGAATATGCGCTGCCACTTCTTTTTTTTTTTTTCTAAATGCCATTCCGCCGCCTTGCACCCTTTAATCCCAGCTCGTTCTCTGTCAGACTTGCATTGAGATACACAGCATCGCAAGCCATGCGGTCTTTTCTCATAAAAAATTAGTCTGTTGCTGTCATCTTCCTTCCTTCCTATGAGTGGAGTACACGTGCATCTCTCGTTGTAGTTTGTTAGCACAGTAGTAAGTGGTGATAATCAGTGCACCAAGCACTGCAGCAAAACAGAGGAGTGAGGGGAAAAACTTCAGAGCAAGCCACACTGGAATGTATCAAGCTGGGGGGGGGGGGTGTAACTAAATGAGCAACTGCATTATGACTTTGTCTCGGAGAAGAGAGACTTGAGAGTCTGTATACCAGGCTGCATATGATGAGGGATGGATGGGGGTACGGGAAAGGAGGCCTCCATCCTTTTTACCCACATGTGGGGGTTGGCACAGCCACCATGGGGGAAATTACTCAAAAATGTGCAGTCCCAAAGTATCATGCAGTGCAGGCAGATGTAGAAGGCTCTGAACATCTGGAAACTGTTCCTTTCAGTATATAAATTTTCCTGCTAAATATGAGCAACAGGAATTATGATTTTCAGTTTAAACAACTCGCACATAATGTGGAAGAGATGACACCTTTCTCATGCTGGAGATGGGGTTTCTTTTTTTTTTTTGCTTATTTTATTTTGTATAATCCTCATTTGGGGGGGTTACGTATGGTTCCCCCCATCCGGCTGGCCTCTTGGCACCGCACCACCGCCAGTACTGTGCTCGACCCCCTCCTCCATTCCTCTTTGAAAGCTGCGTTGCAGTGGGTACTTATTCCACCACCACGGAAGCCCAGGGTCAGGATCCAGGAGGAGCAGCCCGTGTGAGGGTGGTGCGGCACCGTCTGGACCCGTTGTCATGCGCACTCCAGAGAAGTAGTTTCTCCCCTTGATTTGCCCCCCCTCCATGGCACAGGCATGCAGTGACGTCAAGGATGCTGCTATGCATGCTCCCACGTACAGCACGTCCGATGTCTGCCCGCGCCAACCAGTGCTGTGACCACCGGAGCTCCACCAGTCCTCTGCCACTACCAGGAACCAGTGCTGCAGCAGGCTTCCCCACCCACCCACCCTACCTGGAGGAGGAGAGCTGTCCATAGGATGCTTGATCCTACTTCCCTGGCCAACCCTCCCGACATGCGGGGTTGCTTCCGACCTCTGGTCGTTGGCATGATGAGAGGTAAGGTGCCAGCGCCTCAGCCCTCTACACCACCAGGCCAGCTGGAGATGGGGTTTCTGATGGTAAAATGAGGCATCCTTCATAACTGGCGACAGGGGAGTTAAGATATGGCCACGCTGTAGTGCTTGAGGTAAGTGGTGTGTGTGTGTGTGTGTGTGTGTGTGTGTGTGTGTGTGCGCGCGCACCAGGCTGTAGTACCTGAAGTAAAGGTGTATGTGTGTGAGGTGGGGGGGTTGATAGACAACAGACATCACTAAATCATTGTCTGTTGCATTTTTAATTCAGCACAATAACCACACTTCCAAAAGAAAAATGAAGAGTACAGTACTCACTCTAAAATGTATCTGAAGCACTGCTGTTTCCACTCATATTGTCTCTCTCCTTCATATCCAGTCAAGTCCTCCCATGAAGACAACGAGCCCTGAGAGCTCAGGCTAGACTTAAAAAAAATCCCCCAAAACGAATGAAGGACATCATAGGTAGTTTTTAAATCCCTTTTAAAGGACGTCTTTTGCAAAGGTACAGCTGCTGAAGCAGTACTTTGCCAACTGCTGGTGCCTTTGCAGATCAGAACCTCCAGATCCTTGTGATCTTCTTTGAGGCTGTCTCCTCCATTAGTCCATACCTTTGGAACTATAGCAGACAGGCATTAGGACCACACATAAACTTTAGCTAGCTGGGGACTGCCCACCATGATATCATGCATCAGTGTCTGTATAAACGTAGGTGGTCCATCACTCCTCAGTTCTTTTCCCACCAACAGTCGGCCTCTTTGGATCTGCTGAAGGACACATCATCAACCAGACATTGCTGTTTATTTCTTTTTACTTTAGGTAACAGTTTACTTCGTCTTCTCTGTATGCCACCAAAATTGAAGGAACCTTTAGTTTAGTATTGTGGGGGCTGAGATAAAAACTTATAAAGAAGACACGGACGAGGTGTCTGTGTGCTTTGGGGTTTGTCTCACAACACAAGAACTTGTGAGATTTGCCAGAGCTTCAACCAGGCTGCAAGGCAACGCCGCAAGAAAGATATCAAAAATTTCTTTCTCATTAAAATTTAACAACCATGGAGAAGGAACAGGGCCCAAAATCTGTTGCATCCTTACCATTGGCTGAGAAATGGCCACTGAAGTTGAATGAGCAGGACAGGGAGCCATTGGCATTGCAGCCCTCCTCCTCATCTGGCCACAAGCATAAACATAGAAAAGAGAAATCTGCTTTGCTGACAAGGTCCCAGTAGCCTGTGTGGCAAGGTAATGTTAATGTATTATCAACTGCTCTAGCGGTGTTGACTACAGACCTCCTGCCAAACCATCGATGAGACACCACGGTCAGGGTCTTGATTAGGCACTGCCATACTTACTGTGGATGGTAAAACACCATCATTGTCAGGCTACGGCCCATCCCCGACACAAGTAGTCACAGTAAGCAGTATCCAGCCCCATCTGTTAATTTATTATGCTACCCAGCCAGAAACAGACTCTGTACTCATAATGGCTGCTCATGATAGGTCTAAAGCAACTAGCCACATGCGTACTTTGCCTCCTGATAAAGAATCTAGGAGGCTGGATGTGATGGGCAAGCATCATATGCTTCTGCCTTACTAGGCCTTAGAAATGCACATTACCAGGCCAATATGATCAAATATGAAAATGGCCTATGCAGAGCTGCAAAAGCTGCAGCACAAGCTTTACCTGAGGGCTCTGCCAAGAATGAGTTACTTGAATCATGAACATTTGGTGCTGAGGTTGGCAAACTTTTGCGTCACTCAGCCTGTGATGTTTCTGATGCTTCTGCCAGGGCTTCTGCTTCTGGCATTTATATGAAAAGATATTCTTAGCTCAGGGTTGCCGGGTTTGCAAATGATGTGCAACAAGCAGTTTTAAATGCCTTTTAGAGGAACAAGGCTGTTTGATTATGAGAAGGAAGAAACCCTTCGGACATCAAAAAGACTCTATGGTCAGTCAACCCCCTGTATCGCACTCCTGGCAGGGGGCATGGGAGTGGATCCCTTCATCAGCCTGTTGACAGAGGTGGCTATGCCTAGTGTCAGCAAGGCCATGGCAGAGGAGGTGGCCCATTACCAGGACCCCCCCAAGTGCATATGCAAAAGCAACCAAGGCAGTCTGTATCGGTGGCACTACCATCACTGGCTCCACATGACTCCTCCGGAGACACCCCCACCTCCAGTGTTACCTTCAAGGGGTGGTTGTGGGGGGCAGACTCTCCCTGTATCTCAAACAATGGAGAGAGATCACAACAGACGAGTAGGTACTAGAGATAATTGCAAGGGGACCTAGTCTTAAGCTGCTAGAAGACCTCCAGATCATCTCCCACCTTCTTATGTTATTCTCTGGGTCATTTGTTCCTTCTGAAGGAAGAAGTTCAATCATTATTCCAGAAACATGTTCTAGAACTGGTTCCTCCTTGAGAGAGAAACAAAGGGTTCTATTCCAGATGCTTCCTGTTCCCAAAAAGGACAGGGGATCTGCGTCCTGTGTTGGATCTCTTAGCTCTCAATTTCTGCATCGAATACAAGAAGTTTTGAATGGTATGCCTGCAAGCTGTGATTCCCCTTTTGCAAACGAGATTGCATTTGTTCTCTGGGCATGAAAAGATGCATACCTTCATGTCAAAATCAGAAAATCACACAGGCAATACTTTCACTTTAATCTGGAGGGGAAACATTACCACTTTACAGTATTACCCCTTGGCTTCTGCACCACAGGTCTTTACCAAATGCTTGGCATTGGGGGCAGCAGCCCTTTGCAAGGAAGGCCTGTATGTGTTCCTCTATCTGGACAACTGTCTCTTGAAGGCCAGCTCCAAGGAAGTCTCAGACAAGGCAGTTCGAAGATTTGAGGCCACAGTAAATCTGCCAAAATCTGTAATGATTCCCTGACAAAGACTGCAGTAGATAGCGGCAGTCTTGGACACAGAAAAGGGCTGTGCTTTCCTGCCACAGGACTAGGCAGAAAACTTGATTGCCCAAGCACAGTTGGTATACAGGAGTCACTGTGCCTCTGCAAGAACAGTGTTATGTCTCCTGGGGCTCATGGCTCACTATTCTTCCCAACTTGTAGCTTACTGATCTATTTTTATTCTCTTATGAATCTGTGTGAGAGAGATAGCGCAAAAAGATACCTACTGAACGTACTCTTGGTGACAGCTAAAAAATGCATTACTAAAAGGAAAGACACCCCCAAACTCTATTGGAGTGGTATCAGGTGGTTAGGGGATTTAATGATTTAGAACTGCTTACATTTTCCCCTTAGATAACAGCTGGATAAAAGCCCAAACTGCTGAGCACCATGGGTGCATTATATGCTAGCAGTAGACCCTGCGTTTGTTCCATAGTTGCAGGCTTAGTCAGGAGGCCGTACGAGGCCATGTAAATATCACCGGGTAGTCTTTGAGAATAGGTATTTAATTTTGAACAACTGTTAATGAGACTAATGCTTGTGTTGAAGCTTTTGAATGCACTACTGACTTCTTACCTTTTAGACACACACCTGTATGTTTCTCTACTGACATTATTATAATGGTTTTGATTTTTTTATTGTATGTCATAGAACTTAATAAAATTTGATTATAACAAGAAGTTCGGCCAAGGGCCAGCATTTGCACCCTGCTGGACCCAGCTTATTGTCAGTATTCATGTCATGGGAGCTTTAATAGGGATTAGTGGTTTTGCTTTGGCTGTCTCGAGTAGTAATCCTGGCAAGGCCCTGGCTCTCCAGGGACACCTCATTTTTTACCATGTGTGACCCAGCCCAGGCTGGGTTATGGCCTTCCATCCCAGTCAGGGGCACACATTTACCCTGTATAACCCAACAGAGGCCCAGTGTTTGTGGCCTTCTGGGCTCAGTCAAGGGTCCATGTTTCCCCTAATCGGCCCCAGCCGAGGCAGTATTTGTGGCCTGCAGGGCCAAATCTAAGGTCCATGATTCACCCTGTGTGACCCAGGCAGGGCCCATTGTTTCTAGCATGCCGACCCCAGTCTAGGTTGCATGTTTACCACCTGATTCTTGTGCCCAAGGGTTGTAGTCCTCTGGGTCCAGCCAAAGTTCCATGTTGTACATCAGTCTAAACCAGCCTGGGCTCACTTTTTGTGGCTTGCTGGGCCCAGTCAGATGTCCATGTTTATCCTCAGTCTGCACCAGCCTGGGCTCAGGATTTGTGGCCTGCCAGGCCCATTCAAGAGTTTGTGTTTATCCCTGTTTGACCTAGACTGCGCCCAGTGTTTCCTCCTGCTGGGCCTAATCAAAGGTCTACATTTACCCCACTGTCTGACCCAGCCACAGCCCAGTGTTTGTGCCTGCTGGGCCTAGTCAAGGGTCCATGTTTACTCGATCTGAGTTTGTGGCCTGCTGACCCATGCAAGAGTCCATTTTATGCCTAAGTGTGCATGCACTACCTTATTCCATAGTGGTTTCACAACTGCTGAGCCTTAATTGTTTTGCAGATAATTAGGTAATCATTTCTCTTTCAGGCCTGTGTTAGCTCCACACACATGCATTCTCTGGCCTCCTGGTGCTGATTACAGTTTAAAGACTTCAGTTAACTGTACATGGTGAATGTTTGAGGGACTCGGTTTGGAAAAAGGCCAGCTTGTCTTAGACCGAGCCAGAAGAATCAATGAATTATTGATAACATTCATCTGAGTGAAGCCACGTGTGGAAAATCAGCTCTTCTGGTTGCAGCACATAATTACTGTTTCAAGCAGAGACATAAGCAACAGAGGAGCTTTCCTTAATGATAACATGGGATGGTGAAATCCATTCTGCAACTTAAAGCCTTGCTGTCCCATATTGTAGAATTTCACCCCAAAACACTCTCTGAGCATGGACAGTCTGCAATTTTCCTATTATGTTTGTATGGTAGCCACCATGCTAAATTAGTGCCATGATAGGTGGAAGACCCAGGTCATGTATGAACTGTGGACCATAAGTTTGAACCTTCTGATGTATGTTAAGTCGTTCCCCGGAGCCACTCTTTGCTGTATCAGAGTGGTTTCACATGCATTTGGCTTGAGCAAGAACAGCGAAGTGAAGCTGAGCTGTTCTGGCTCAAGCCGAAAGCAAATGAAACCACTCTGATACAGCAAAGAGTGGCGACGGGGGACATATTAGTATATTATTGATAGAGTGTGATCAGTAATATAATTATTTTTTTTTTTAAAGTTCCCTGAACGTACCCGTTTCCAGGTCACCTGTGCGCGAAACGCTCTTCACAGAATAAGAGTGCCTCACGCGCGGAAGAAAGGAGAGCTCCAGTTTTTTGGGAGCGCTCCATCGCTCTATAATGAATTACGTTACAGTAGATTTTTTTTCTTCATCTGTCTATGCTCCTCTTTCACTGGCCCCTTAGGTTTCTCTTGGGAGTAATCACTCGGACTGGCCAGTTCCTGCATTGCCCAAGGTCCTCTCCAGGCCAAGTCTCTGTCCCGGGATCTCTCCTCCACAACTATCAACCCCCAAGCCCCCGGCTCCGAGTCCCCCAAGGTAGGACTGCCTGCTCCTCTGGCGCTTTGTCTGGAATCTAGTAGGGGGTGAGCGGAGTGTGGAGGAGAGCCAGAGACTGGCTGGGAGTGACCCAGCATTTAGCATGGGGGCCATCCACTGGACCTACCGTCACCTACCCTGGTGCCAGCACTTCTCCGTGTTATGGTGTTTCCGGGGGTGCTGATGTGCAGTGACATCCAGCGCGATGGGCGCGCACTCTCAAATATGCGCAGGATGTTTGCCGGCATCCCCCTACCCCATGTACATGCTGCCACAAGTTGCAATGCTCTCTGGCTCCACCAGGAGCCTCTAGAACTGCGGCACGCACCACTCTCCCCCCCCCCCCAAGGAGAGGAGAGCTGTCCTACGGACACTCGATCCTCATCCTCCCCTGCCAACCTTCGATGACTTGAATCCATTCCCAAACTCAGGTTGCTAGCGTGGTGTGAGGTGTGGCGTCCAGCGCCTCAATTCTCAGTGCTACCGGGCCGGCCTACGTTACAGTAGTTGCATGCTCATTTTCTGGGGTGGGGGTATGTGTGGACATGTGGTCCTGCACATGTTCACCCCACCATGCCTTCCCCTTGGTAGCTAGAAGTGTCCAAGAGCTAGGTATGTGTGTCAGGGACTCTGTTAACTGTAAGTGGGCTCCATGATCCTGTGTGTTAGCCAGCAGGAAGTCTTGGTATCTGAGCCGGCTCATTAGTCCCAAACTGAGTTGTCTCAAATAACACATGTCGTGACATCTGCCCATAGAGATCCCTCTTGGGTATAGACAGAGACACAAGGAGACCATGTGTTCTCAAAAACGAGTTGGTGCTGTCCTGCGGGTGAAACTGGAAACCGATACAAAAGCACAGAAAAGATGTACTCAAGTTAAGAAAAATCAAATACAGCGCCAAATGCAAAACTTGAGTAAGGTTTATTTTGCAAGAACAGCTTAACGAAAAAGCACAGCTAGGAAACCCCGGTGCTTCACGTCCAGAGAATGATGCTTCCTCAGGGGCGGGGCCAGTCTCACAACGTATCCCCTTTATTCATGTTTATCTTAAAGGGATAGTGCCAGAAAGTACTAATTGTGAAGTGCATCTTTAAATGAACATACGTTAATAGCATGAACTATTTCATAAAGGATGTGGCTAACAGAATAATTGATGACTGGAAAACAGGGCTGTGCAAGCCAAATGTTATTTGACACAAATACCCCCGAATATGCTAGTATTCAGGTTGCTAAGTGAAACCTGAATACCGGCATATTTCAGGATGGTATTTGTGCGCTGGGTTGGGAACTCCCGTATTTCCTGTTGTAGGGCTAAGTGGGTTGGGAACTCCCGTATTTCCTGTTGTAGGGCTAACAAACTGTTTCCCACTGTTACAAGTGGCTGGCAGCCCTCTTGACCACCAGTACGCATGTTGGGAACGTCATCGGGGATGTCAGTTGAAAGCGGGATCCTGGGGAATCTCGGTGTGCACATCGTCAACTCCTTCCTTGACTCGCCGTGATGTGGAGGGAGCATGGGAGCAGAGAGCGAGTGGCTGCGTGCCGTGTGAACCGTGTCTATCAGTTGTCTCGGGCCAGGTGGGCTGCAGCTGTCAGAAGGAACTTTGCAAAGAAAAAAAAAATTTATCTAGATTAGAAGTCCCAGAGGAAGTGGAGGAGCGGAGACCCAGGCAGAAACCATGCAAGTGTGATATTTCACTATCTGACTCTGCGTAGTGCAGGCTGCACTGAAGACCAATGGGCTGTAGAGAAGATTTGGAAGATGAGAGAAAGGGAGGGAGAGGGTTGGTAGTTGGCACTCAAAAGAGAGAGAAGCTTGGTGGTGGGCAGCAGCGCGAGCAGGGTTTGGGGGGAGGCAAGTGGCAGTCAACAGCTTATGGCTGTGTAGAAGGAATCGGGCAGAAGAAATAAAACAGAAGGGATTATTAAGCCCTTAGAGTTAGAGAGACAAAAGAATTTGCCCAGAGGGAAAAAAAATCCTTCCCACCCTCATAAGTTGCCCTGCTTATTTAAGGGCTCATACTGTACTTTTTCCCCGGAATATTTTTACCACCATTTACTTGTGTGTAGGCACCCTTCTGTTCAACAGGTAAAGGAAGTTTCTGGCATAAGGTATTGGGCTTCATAGCCCAATACCTTATGCCAGCAGGAGCTGATTTTCCCTAAAATAAATTTTTTTTTTTTTTTCACTCACTCTGTCATTGTAGTGAAGCGATCATAGCTGGCTCCGTAGCCACCACCACCAGCCGATTCCTTCCAGCTTCCTACTTGCTCTACTCTGCCCCCGTGCTCATTGTTTTTGTGGTATCCAGTTCCCCTTCAGCAGGGCTCACTGCAGGGGGATGCCTTCTCAAGGCCATGGACCCCAGGCCTCTTCCCTCCATTTCCCTTGATCCACAAGGTGCTCCTCAAGGTGAGGAGGGACATGACGAAGGTGATTCTGGTACCCCCAGACTTGCCACGCTAGTTCTGGTATCCAGATCTCCTCAGCCTCAGCTTCAGGCTCCCAGAGCGGCTTCCAGCATGCCCGGACCTGATCTCTCTCAATCAGGGGATGGTATACCATCCAGACCTTCAATCCCTGCACCTCACGGCCTGGTACCTGAGCGGCTAGAGTTCCAGGCTTTGGATCTTTCCGAGGATGTCCTCACCGTGGTGGAGGCATCCAGAAAGGAATCAACCAGGAACTGTTATGCCTTCAAATGGAAAAGGTTTTCCATTTGGTGTCAGGGCAAAGGCCTGGACCCTCTGTCCTCTCCAGTGGCTGACATTCTCGACTACCTTTGGTCTCTGTCCACAGGGGGGTCTTCAGTCATTGATCCTTAGGGTGCACCTGGTAGCCATCTCTGCTTACCAGGCATGGGCCAGTGAGCTGCCGTTGGTGCAGGAGACAGTGGTCAAGTGCTTTTTCAAAGGCCTGGATCACATATCCCCTCTGGTGCGCGAACCTCCACCTCCGTGGGATCTACTGCTGGTACTGGCAAAGCTCATGGGCTAGCCATTCGAACCAGTGCACAAGTGTGCGTTGTCACACTTGTCATGGAGGACAGCCTTCCTGGTGGCTATCACGTCTGCCAGAAGGACAGGGGAGCTCCAGGTGCTTTCAGTGGACTCCCCTTATCTGGTCTTCCACAGGGACAGCGCCCCCACTCGAAATTCCTTCCGAAGGTGGTGTCAGAGTTTCACCTTCACCAGGTGTTAACTCCGTCATTATACTACCCTAATTACACCTCGGAGGCCGATTAGAGTAAAGGCTCCATACTTTGGACCTGAGACAAGTTCTCTCCTATTATAAGGCGAGGATGGTAGAAATCTGGGGAGAGGTTCACCAGCTGTTTGTCACCTGCGCTGAAACTGCTTCTGGCAGACCTGCAGCAAAACGGACTATTGCAAGGTGAATTACATCTTGCATAAGTCTGTGCTATGAGTTGGTGAGCATGGAGCCTCCCAGAGGGATAAGAGCTCATTCTACCCGCCATACCGCTGCATCGGTGGATGCTTCCAGGGACTTCCCTATCCAGGAAATCTGTCGGGCTGCTACCTGGAAGTCAGCAAACACCTTCATTACCCATTACCACATCGACCTTGAGTCACGCCGGGATGCTTGTTTTGGGGCCTCAGTTCTCCAATCTCTATTTCCCAAGTGAGTATCAGTGGGGGTATGCACCTTGCCTCCCTCCTCCCGGAGAACTGCTAGGAGTCTGCCAATAAGTGTGGATGAACAACATATCCATGCTCCTAGAAAAACAGATTACTCACCTGTAATAGTAGTTCTAGGAGTGGTATATGTTGCTCATCCATAGGGACCCATCCGATCTCCCCGGCTGCGGAGGCACAAACCTGGCTTCCAGCAGGCTAAGATCTGGCATCATGGGGTGGAGCCAAGGGTTATACCACCCGGGTGGGTAGGAGGAGCCAGCTTGAAGACTTCCGGCAGTCCTTAAAGGGGAAAGGGACGTGACAGTAAGTGCGGATGAATAACATATACCACTCTTAGAACTACTGCTACAGATGAGTAACCTGTTTTAGTGTTCCCCCCCAACCCTGTGGTTTGGGGGGGGCTGTATTGGTGAAATCCAAGGTAGCTCAGTTAGTCCCGCCCTTCCCTCATCTTGAGTGCACCATTTATTGTACAGTCATTGACTGTATGAGTACACCATACACGCACCCAGGAGGTGGGGGTGGGTGTCATTGATGACATGATCAGTTATGCTCAGATAAGGTGAGTACCAACCTATTTTGCCCTCCTCATTTTAGGAAGTACTCTTCAGGAAAATGTTTTAATGAGTACCAGTACTCGCCCACCATTTGTAAATGGGCCACACTTCATAGAATTGTGCTTCATAACATAACATAACTGGTGATTCAAAAGGAGCCATTTTTTTCCAGATTTGCAGCACTGATACACATCCTAATTTTGTTTTATTCGCTATATTTTAAAACTGGTGAGTAAATTACTCCTACCTGCCAACATTATCTGGAGCATTGTTGGCACGTGAGCAGTTCTTACCTAAAAAAAAAAAACTACATTGTTTTAAAAAAATGTACCCTTCACGCCACTCCGTCCAGACATTTGTACACAACTGAATTTGGTTTTACTCACATCACTTCCAAAATGAGGAGTACAGTACTCATCCCCAAAAATCTTATCTGGAGCCCTGGTTATGCTAGCCCTCCACACACTCCCTCTGACCTGCCAGGCTGAGCATAACATGAGAAAACTGGTTTGCCTGCCCAGTAGACAAACTGATTGTTGGCAGTCCTCTGGTGCTGTTGTTTCATTTAACTTGCGTTTTGTCCCCCAGATTGGGATTTGAAAGTATCCTCTGTTACTTTCTGAAGCTTTCATTCAAGGCTGCAGAAAGTGAAAGTGGCCAGTGCCTTTAAATCCCAATTGGGCAACTAACACATATGTCTGTATATGTAATTGTGGGGGAAGGGAGGGGTGGCTGAGCAAACCTGGATGTGACAAATTGTTGTCTCTCCTCTTCACCCCCAGCTAAAAATCATATGCGAATATCAAGGAGGCAACATTGAAGGGGGGCTCTCGGGTCCCCTAAAGTCATGTGCTTAGGGCATAGAGGTCCAGATTAAAAAGTTTGCATAGGAGAACTTTTTTTCTAGAGACGTGGATATGATGTTCTATCTACACTTTGTGGCAGTTGCCTTTCCCTTTAAGACTCTACCGGAATGTCTTCAAGCTGGTTCCTCCCACCCACCCAGTTGGTAACTCCCTCGGCTCCGTCCCATGACACCAGATCTTCCTTTCCGCTGGAAGTAGCATGTTCTCTCCTTATCGCTGTCACGCTGAGTAGGCCCTTTGCTGTTTAATCTTCGGAGTTTCTTCCAATTTCAATAAAAAACTTTGTCTTCAGGCTCGTTCTTCTTGACCGTGATGGACAACGACAGTTCCACTCCAGGGTTCTGTTGATGCCTCTGCAGGCAGAAGATGTCCTGAACAGATCCACATGTGACAAGGTTGAATAAGGCCCTGCCCCATTTGATATGCAGAAAGAGTTTAAACACGAGGGCCTGTTCTCTCCTCTCCTTTTCTGTCTCTTGTATGTCGACCTATGAATTGATCACTCCCAACGGTTTCATAATTCTCCACCTTTCGCTATCTCCGTGCCATCACTTGCTGTTCTGTCTTTTCTTTCTCCTTGCATATCTGCGGGCATGAAAATATATGTGAATCTTTATGTGGAAATATCACTGATACTGGGATCCCTTTGTTTAAAACTGTATATAGTTTTACTGTTGAAATGATTTGTAAAAAGCTATTTGGAACTCAAGGAGTTAACCTGAGAAGCTGGTTTGCAAACTCTTTGAGATGCTGGCAACAAGAAGTCAGTTCTGGGTCACAATGTTCTTTCTGCTGCACCTGCTGGAAACTGACAAGAACGTGTGTGAGAAGATTAAGCAATATCGACTGAGATGTGGTCATTTCCTTGAGATTAATGACTGGCTGGGGAAGTAGCTGCAGCACAGCCGATGGCCACCCCACCCAGCCGGCCGTTAATCAAAAGGAAATGACCGGCTCTGAGGTCATTATTGCAATTTATAAGTCTAATCACAATAATATTTTTCTTTTGTGTTTTGAGTGCCGAAAACAGTTTTGTTTACACGCTGCTGCTGTCGGCGTACAGCGCGTGAGCTGAGTGCCGCTGCCGTGCCGATCATTTCTAAAAGATTTCACACCGGCATGGCATCCAATCAGTGAGCTAATTCAGCTCATTAATAATTACTTAGAATTATAATGTTCTCTTAACGAGCTCCCTCGAAAGACTTGTTGAAAAACACTGCAGCTCTTTTTATAAGAGGGAGAGACGGTGAGAGGCAGAGATTTGACATTGTGAAGAAACACTCAAATGAAGGACTTTTTCTATGTTTGTACTGCCTTTGTAGATAGTTATACTGAACACATTTTTATTTTTTTATTTTGCTGTTATTACTAGTAATAAAACACTCATTGTAAATTTTACAATTGCTCCTGGACATCCTATGCTTCCTGACCTGTGCCTTGACGGCACCGCACACCGCGTGCATGTTCTGCCTGGGCCACGAGCACGATCCCCAGCCCTGTAACATCTGTTGAACTTTTCATCCTTCCGTTCTAAAGAGGACCGTCGCACCTGCTTGACTTGAGGCCATCTGAGTGAATGGAACCTGCTGGTCAAGTCTAAGGATGCCCGTCGGTGGTCTCCGTGGCTGCAGGGGTCTGCCGAAAAGTTAGTGGCATTCGAAGAGGCAGCAGCCCAGGCGCTCAGTCCTCCACAGCTTCTGCTTTTTTGCCGCTCTTTTTGGGCGCCTCCTTTTCGGGGGGCATTTAAGGACTTGTACTAGGCTCTTCCAACTCTTGGCCAGGGCCCCTCGTCAGCACACAAGTCCAAGCCAAAATAAAGAGCAAAAAACTGTCTCGCCATCGATTGTGGGATTGGGAACACCCTTGCTCCCGGACTTCTGATTTCCGCACTTCGCCAGATCCAGCTTTGGTCGAATCTTAAGCCTAGGCTGCCGCCTTCATGGTAACCCTGTCGAGTCAATTGGCTGAGACACTGGTCAGTCTTCTGGCTGAGATCTTTCTCGAGCCGGTTCACCAGTTGTCGACTGAGGAGGCCAGCACTTCTTTGTCCAGGACTCTGGTCCTGACTCAGACTCGGAGGGGGGGGATGGGTCAGTCCACTGACCCGTTGCCTCTCATTATTGACCAGGCACCGGAGGTGCCTCTGCCCTCGCCGGAACCTCCGTGGCCTGCCACGGCCCCCCCCTCCGGTGGTCGAGGTCCCGGTTTTATTCTCGGGAGTCGAGTGGCTCACGCTGACATCGGTGTTGCTGCTCTAGATGCTCCAGAAAGCACTGCCGCCACTATTCTTCATCCTCGTCCTCCTCTGGTGAGGAGTGGCTTCAGCACAAGTTGCATCGATGCTACGAGGATCTCATGTGGCAACAGCTGGTGTTCGCTGATATGAAGCCTGTGCCGGCTCCTACCCCAGCCATCACCTGGCTTGTGCTGCAAAGGCTGACACCTTCTCTGCCTCATGAGCCGACCAGATCAGTCCCTGCTCTGCCTACCCTGGCGTCTCCACTGATTCCGGTGGAGCCACCACCTAAACAGCCCAAATCTAGTGCTCCGACCTAGGAGTCTCAGCCAGCTTTAGGTCTTCCCCATCAGCTGTCGGTCATCATCACCCCTGACTGTCCGCAGAGGGTCAGCAGGGATTCAGGCGGTCGACCCCTCTCCAATGACTCCTCTGAGTTGGAGGGGTTCCTTCTTACACTCCCATCCAATGGACACGGAGTCAGCTGGGGGTCACCTCCTTCACAGGCCTTCTCCACCTGGTCTCGGAATCCCACGGGTCTTAAGATGGAGCCCATTATGAAAAGGCCTTGGTACCATCGCACCAAGATCTTGGACCAGGGTGACTCCCCTGGAGAAGCCTTCCTGGTTGAAGAAGCCATTCTTGGCCCTGCCTTGGAGCTTTTGCAGCAGCCCGTCTCCTGCCCGGCCCCATCAGCTCGGATGGCCTGCAAGTATGTAGTTCCTACAGGTTCCATTTCGGAATTCACAGAGCATCCCATGGCCGAGGGCTTGGTGGCTAATTCTGTGTTCAAGGCACTCCAGCAATGAGGGGGACATCGACAAACTGCCTGATAAGGAGTCCAAGAAACTGGACCATTGGCGAAAAAGGTTTATGCTGCTTCTTCACTTGGCCTTTGCCAGGCGAATTCAGCCCTCCTGATGGCCCAGTTCTCCCATGCTTTGTTGGGCACTTTGGATGAGGTGCTCCCTCATCTTCTGGTAGACCTCCAGACCACAGTCAAACAGGTCTGAGATAGCCAGCCTGCTGGCGCTGGATGCCACACCACGTCAGTGACCCACGTTCAGGAGCGAGCTGGGGTTGCCAGGGATCAGCCAGGGAAGAGAGGAGAGGATTGAGCATCTGGAGGACAGCTTTCCTCTCCTGGGGAGGGTTGGGATCACGATCCCGCTACAGCAGTGACTCCCAGTGGAGACTGAGAGCACTAAGTGGGACCGCACATGCAAATGGGGAGGAGGTGACGGCGGGTGCTTGTGAGCGGAGGTGCGGGAGTGTGGCTAGTCAGTGGGGGTGAAGGAGCGTGGCCAGCTCACTTGGAATGCCATTGCACATCCGTGTCTCCATAGGGAGATCACACACAGAACAATGAAAAACCCCGGATTCTGGGGAGACGACGACATGCCAGCCTCACGCCCACTGCTGGATTCCACCCACCCAGTCCCGATATCCCGCAACCAAATACCAGACTTGATTGAAGGCACGCCTAAAAGATATTAGAGGGTGACCCCACCCTGGGGCACAAGCCAGGGGGCATCTAAGGTGGTGCGAGATTGAGGTTCTGGGGGGTGGGACCTGTGGTGTGGGGACAGGGCGAAACCAGCTGGGAATGCCTCAGGAAACTGGGTGACCGCTGCCCGTGGCGCTGAGGGCTGAGGCGCTGGACGCCACACCTCGCTGCGCCAGCAACCCGGGTTCGGGAACGGACTTGGGTGGACGGGGGTCAGCAGGGGGGAGGGAGGATCGAGCGTCCCAGCGAATGCTCTCCTCCCTCAGGGGTGGGAACCTAGAATGCTTCTGAGTTCTACATCACCCTCGTAGCCGGTGGAAGCACCGACAATAGAGGGGATGGAGGCGGCTCCGTTCAATGGAGTCGGGGAGGGGGGGACGTCGCCGACGCATGACGCATGCCATCACTCGGGACATACGTCCTAGCGTTCGGCATCCCAGAGGGTAGGGGAAACCAGGGGAGAAAAGGGAAAAACACCTCTCGGTAAGCCCTAGATGATAGCCTCTCGGTACCATCCATGACCACCAGAAGAGGGACAGACCCCACTGTGCAGGAGGAGGAGGAGGAGGCACTCCAGGGACAGATCCCCCCGAGGTGGAATCGGATGTTGAGAGGAAGGAAGGAGAGGGCTCCGAGAGCAGGAAGGAGGATAAAGAAATAAAGTAAAAAAAAAAAAAGAAACTGGTGACCGGAGGGAAATAAATGGAGGGGGGGGAACAGGTCCGAGATCAGGGTCAGGCTGTGGTTAAGCAACAGCTCCAGACAGCAGTGGACATTGGGGACTCCTGTGCCTGCTCCATGGTGGCTGTAGTGGCCATGCTCCGTAGCGCTTGGCTGTGGATCTCTACCTTCATGGCAGATGCACAGCACAAGCTGGCGGATCTCCCTTTGAGCACCAACCTTTTCAGACCCAGGGTCGAGGGTCACCTCACCCACATTGAGAAATCCAGTGCCACCTTGGACTTGGACATCCACCCAGAAGGACCCCAAGGGATCCAAACAGAAAAAGCACTTTTGGTGCACCTCCACTCCTGCAGTCAAACCAGCTGAGCCCCAGGCGGGGCAGCAGGCTCAGGCCTGGCGACCTTGGCCGAAGTCAGTGGCCTCAAGTCGTCCGCAAATCTGGAGGATGAGGCTCCGATGATTCCTTTCTGATGCCGAGCCTGTGCCCCAAGGGAGGACATGGTGTCCGCAGAGATTCTGTCGGCCCTATGGGACAACATTGCCCAGCTCCTCTGCTAGGAGGTCATGGTTCCTGTCACGGATCCTCTGGAACACCCAGGGTTTGTCTCCAGGTACTTTCTGGTGCCAAAACAGCCAGGGGTGGGGGGCTGGCACTCCATTCTAGATCTGCATGACCTGAACAAGTTCCTCAAGTCAAGCACCTTCAGGATGATCACTCTCTCTCAGATCATACCATCATTAGAGCAAAACATGTGGTTTTGCTCCCTGGATCTACAGGATGCATTCTTTTACATCCTGATCCACCCATTACACCAGCAGTTCCTCATCTTTGAGCGGAGGGAACCCTCTATGAGTTCCAGGCTGTGCCATTCACCCTGTCCTTGGCCCCCAGGACCTTCACCAAGTTCATCGCTGTGGTGGCAGCCTATCTGAGGTGCCAAGGGGTCCGTGTTTACCTCTACCTGGATGACTGACTGACTGATCGCGGGTCCCTCCAGGCAGAAGGTGGAGCAGTCCAGGGACCTGGCCCTCCAAACCTGCATCTCTCTGGGCCTCCTCATCAATGAGGCCAAATTGGAACTCATGCTGTTGCAGGTGATCTGCTTCATTGGGGCAGAGCTCAACTCTTGCAGAGCCAGGGTTCGAGTCCTGGCAGACAGGACGGAGGCTGTCTCCTCCTTTGCCAGATCATTTCTGGTTGGGCAATTGCGACCTGCCCGGGACTATCTGCACCTGCTGGGGTTACATGGTGGTCTGCACCAGAGTGGTCCAATGGGACTGCTGGAGAATGCACTCTCTGTAGTGGGAGCCGGCCAGTCAGAGGTCTCGGCGCAAGGGTCACTTCAACCAGCTGATCACTGTGACCCAGCAGATGTGGGATGCTTTCCAGCAGTGGTTAGTCCTGGAACATCTGCAGGAAGGGATCTCGCTTGTCCGCCCAGAGTCGAAAGTCATCCTGGAGACCGACGCCTTTCTTGGGCTGGCGTGCCCACCTGGGGGAACACAGAGTCCACGGGCTCTGGACCCCTGAGGAGTCGCGATGCTACCTCAACCTGCTGGAGTTCCGAGCAGTTTGGCTGGTGCTTGACTGCCTTTGCTTCTCATATTTGGGGTCAGGTGGTCCAGGTCTAGACGGACAACACCACGATCATGTATTACCTTAATAAGCAGGGCAGGATGCACTCCCTGCCTCTGTGCAAGAAAGCTCTCTGCGTGTGGACCCTCGTGTGCAGTCTAGAAAGGAGGCCGATCTCCTGGCCATCCATGTGGCTGGTGTCTCCAGCCAGCTGGTGGATGCCCTCTGCTGGGTGGGCGAGACATCTCATGAGTGGTCTCTCTACCCAGAGGTAGCACACATTCTGTTCTCCCAGTGGGCACCCCTCCAGTGGACTTGTTTGCCTCCAGGGAGAATGCAAAGCTGAGGCTGTATTGTGCCCGCCCTCCTGAGCAGGGAATGCTGCGGGGGGAAGCCTTTGCGAGGTCCTGGACCCCAGGCCTCTTTAATGCCTTCCTTCTACTTCCCTTGATCCACAAAGCATTACTCAAGGCCAGGAGGGATAAGGCACAGGTCATCCTGGTGGCACGGGACTGACCCCTCAACCACAGCAGCAGACTCCCGATGAGTCTTTCCCTACACCCTGCTCTTCAATTAGAGGAAGGTCTCCATCCGGACCTTCAATCACTGCACCTGACAGCCTGGTTCCTGAACAGCTAGAGTTCTAGGCTTTGGGTCTTTCTAAAGATGTTCTCACTCATCATTGAGGCATCTTGGATGAAGTCGACCAGGAAATGCTATGCCTTCAAATGGAAGACGTTCTCCATTTGGTCTCAAGGCAAGGGGCTGGACCCTCTGTCCTGTCCAGTAGCAAGCATCCTTGACTATCTGTGGTCCCTCTCTTTGTTGGGCCTGTGGTCGATGACCCTCGAGGTGCACCTGGCAGCCATCTCTGCTTACCGGGCACATTCCAGTCAGCAGTTGGTGTCACAGGAGACGGTAGTCTGGTGTTTCTTTAAAGGCCTTGACCACATTTCCCTTGTGGTTCACGAACCACCACCACCACCTTGGGAATTGTTGCTGGTGTTGGCAAAGCTCATGGGCATGCTATTTGAACTGATGCAGAGGTGTGAGATGTCTCACCTGTTGTGGAAGACTGCCTTTCCTGTGGTTATCACGTCAGTCAGAAGGATCAGTCAGCTCCAGGCGCTTTCAGTGGGGTCTCCTTACCTGGTCTTCCTCAGGAACAAGGTTGTCCTTCGCCCCAACCTGCAGTTCCTTCTGATGGTTGTGTCTGATTTTCACCTTAACCAGGTGATTAATCTCCCGTGTACTTCACCAACCACACCTCGGAGGCCGAGCACAGGCACCATACTTTGGACCAGCGACAAGCACTTGCCTGTTACAAGGAGCGCACGGCTGGAGTTCATAGAGAGGTTCTCCAGCTGTTTGTCACCTATGCTGAAGCTTCACCTGGCAGATCGGCAGCTAAGCAGACGATTGGCAGGTGGATTGTTTCCTGCATCAACCTCTGCTATAGGTTGGCGGGTAGGGAGCTTCCCGTAGGGCTAAGGGCTCATTCCACCCATCATACCGCTGCCTTGGTGGCTGTTTCCAGTGACGTCCCTGTCTAGGAAATCTGCAGGGCAGCTACCTGGAGGTTGGCACACACCTTCATTTCCCACCACCACATCAACCTTGTGTCAAGCCAGGATGCTGGTTTTGGTGCTTCAGTTCTCCAATCTCTGGTTCCCAAGTAGGGTATGTGCACCTTGTCCCCTCCTCCCAGAGAACTGCTGGGAGTCTGCCAGAAAATGTGGATAGAACATCATATCCATGTCCCTAGAAAAACAGGTTACTCACCTATAACAGTAGATCTTCTGTGGAATTGTCTCTTGCAGTAGGTAATTACTTCTGGAAGGGTTTCCATCAGAGGGCGCTGTGACACGGCAGCTCTTCTAACAGTTTTGTACCAGGGACCGCCCATATATGACATCATCTTCCTGTTTCCTGTATAAGTGTGGGCGGTCCCTGGTATCCTCAGTTCATTTTCCCACCATCTTCAGCTCGCAGAGCAGCTAGTTCAACTTCTGTGTAGCAGTCATCGACTAGAATTGGATTCCAAACCAAATGTCTAATGATTCTTCAACCAAACAAGCTCCATTTCATTCGTGCCATTACGGTAGGAAGATATACCGCTTTGACAACCACACAACTTGTGTAAGGTGTCTGGGACCCACACACGACATCAATTCTGCAACTCCTGTCAGGAGTTTAACCGGGCAACCCGTCAACGATGGTTGCTTGAGATTCAGCATCTTTTAACGGAGCAAAAGATGTGTCTGTTAGAGAACCAGGGGACTCGTACCAAGGGCTCCCCCAGCTCTGGTTCTCATTCTCGGTAGAAAAAAGGGGGAAAAAAAACCCTCTCACTCTCTGCCGCGTCCCCCACAGACGGCCACTGTTTCTGTGGCTCCACCATCAACTGAGCATCTTCCTCTAGCTTCTTCGTTGACAGGTGCTCATACCTTCTCGTCGACGGCACTTTCCAGTGCTTTAAGTGCTGTGCAGGCTCTGCCTGCTCCGTCGACGGGGGCTTATGCCCTCTCATCGACAGTGCTGTCCAGTATCTTAAATACAGCCAAATACTTGGCTGCTCCATTGACAGGGGCCTCCTCTCCCATCGACAGCATCTGACATATTCAGTGAACATAATTCTCCTGGCTTCTTGTGAACCAGCAATCAGAGAAACATATAATTTCGAATGGAAACGCTTTTCCATATGGTCTGCCTCTCGCTTACTGGACCCTTACTCTTGTCCATTGACGAAGGTTTTAGACTACCTGGCCTCATTATCAGAGTCAGACTTAAGTTACTCCTCCATCAAAGTCCACCTGCTGCCATCTAGGTATTTCATGAATCTTTAGACGGCAAATTACTGTACCAACATAATTTAGCCAAGATGTTTTTGAGAGGAATGATATATCTTAAGCCTCCTATCAGAAGACCCACTCCTCCGTGGGATCTCAATTTCATTATAGAAAAATTGACCCTCGAACCTTTTGAGCCAGTGGCCACTTGTGTCCTCCGTTTCCTTTCATGGAAAACGTTATTTCTAGTGGCCATCACTTCAGCTTGCTGTATTTCCGAGCTTCATGCCCTCATGTGCAGGGAACCCTACTTGATTTGTCACAAGAACAGGGCAGTCCTTCGTACCAACCCATCCTTCCTTCCTAAAGTAGTCTCCGAACATACCTAAATCAGTCCTTGGAGCTTCCAGTCTACTACTCTGAATACTTCAGTCACGGTGAACATCTTTTACATACCTTTGATGTCCATCATATACTACGCAATTACACTAATCATACCCAGTCGATTAGGAAAACGTCTCAGTTATTCGTCACCTTTTACTCTGACAGAGAAGGGCTTTCTGTTGCTAAACGAACCCTTTCTTCATGGTTTGCGAATTGTATTACCTTTTGTTACAAAAAATACAACAAGAATTTACCAGGACCTGTCCAAGCCCATTCCACTAGAGCTATGGCCACTACTGCGGCTTGCTTTAAAGGAGCCTCCATTTCGAATATCTGCAATGCAGCTACCTGGTCCACAATCCATACTTTCACAAGGCATTACAATCTGGATATTGCTTCTCAACGTAGGGTGGCCTTCGGCTGTGCAGTCCTACAAGGTCTCCTATCATAATTGTCCTCCCACATGGACATAACTGCTGGGGATTCTCCCAGAAGTAATTACCTACTGCAAGAGACCATTCCGTGTAAGATAGTACAGTTACGTAAAATCTTACCGCAACAGATCTTCGAGGAATGTCTCTTGCAGTAGGTACGATCCCACCCTCTGTCCCCCTACTTCTCTAAGAGAGCAAATTCTGGTCCAGTGACTTAGGGTTGGGACTCCTTGGCACCTCAGCTTCCCTTCGGTCCTCGCTTTGAGAGCTGAATCCGGCGGGGGAACCGAGGATATCAGGGACCGCCCACACTTATATAAGAAGCAGGAAGATGATTTTGTGTGGGCAGTCCCTGGTACAAAACTGCTAGAAGAGCTGCCGTGTCACAGCGCCCACTGCTGGAGACTCCCAGAAGTAATTGCCTGCTGCAGGAGACATTCCTCGAAGATCTACTGTTACGGTAAGATTTAACGTAACTGTTCTTCCCAGGAGTGGTACATATGATGTTCATCCACACTGACAAACCCCAATCTCCCCTGGCTGTGGTACACACTACTGCTTCCAGTGGGCAAGATCTGATGTCACGGGGCGGAGCTGAGGGAGTTACTGGCCAGGTGGGTGGGAGGAGCCAGCTTGAAAACATTCTGGTGGCGTATTAAAGGGAAAGCTAACTGCCTGGAAGTGTAGATGAACATCATATACCACTCCTAGAACTACTGTTACAGGTGAGTAGCCTGTTTTTACAAACTTTTCTTGGTTTCTTTTTTTAACAGTGACTGTTGGGGATGTGGCAGGGATGACTAAGCTGGGCAGTTTTTAACTTATTGTCCCCCAATGGTGGATAATGTTTCAGTGTGGTAGGTCTACTAAAAAAACGGATTTGGATCAGTGGGTGGTGCTCCAATTAAAAAAATAAAATAAAATCTGGTGAAAGTTGAGGGTAAAAGGGTACACACACACACCTAGGTGTGGGATGCTACATAAAACCCGAGAGAAGCTCAGGGGTGTGTGTGTAAATTTTGAGTTAAACATACCACCCTATGTTTTATTTTATATAATTGCTGGGGAGTTTTTCACACCACAGCAATTATATAAAATGCATCGGTGTTTGGCCGGGGTCAGGTTGGCATAAAGCGCAATCCGCCATCCCTCGGCCGCTGAAGCCTTTCCTTCTTTTTTTCTTTCTTTTTTTTTTTTTTTAAAAGTTTACTCAAGGAGCCACCTGTTTAAGGAAGGATTGGGGAAGGTTACTGGTGAGAGGCAAGATTTTTTTTTTTTTTTTTATTTGCTTACTGCCAAGAGTGCTGCTGGTGGCAAAGTAGAAAGCACCAAGAAAGATAGGAGTGGAGGTTTGCACAGGCGCGGAGTGAGGGAAACCCGGCATGTGTTCGCCGTTATAACCCATGGGTTATAATGGCACATTATAACCAGGTTTCCCTATGGGAGAAAATGCTGCCCAGTTATTATATTAATTTTAAGCGCAGAAGAACATAATAGAAGCTTGGACTAAAACCACTCTGTATTGGACAAAATTGCAGTGTAGACAGCAATAGCTGCAGTCTCTCTGCTTGTAGGGATGCCAGGGGTGACTGGGCTTAATCCTGGCTACTACATGCACTAAGTGGCTTTGGTGAGCCTGATTGTTGGCTGGCACTCGCAAGGCATGCCTGGCAAGGGCTTCTGTTTTACGCTGTTCCTCTTCCAAAGGTAAGTCTTGCTCTGCTTTCGAATGTTAAAGGAAGTCCTGTAACACTTTGTTTCCTTTTTTTCAACAGACATTCTGACCTATTACCTGACTTGCAACTGTAGCCCTCCGAATCCTTTTCAGCAGGTTAGTTTTTGTCCCTGCAAACACTGCTTGATCTCTGTGGAGCAGAGTGGGTAGTAACTGTTACGAGCAGGGGCTTTGCTAGAAATGCACCTTAATGCATAATAGTTTGCCACATGTCTCTTAGTTCTACATCACCCAGGATTAAGACAGTGGTCCTGAATGTGTGGGCAGATATGTACTAATACTACAAAATGTGCCATTCAGCCTTGTGGATAGAAGCTTTCTGGCATGTTTGACGTCTCAAAACCCCACAGCAGGTTCACTGTCTTTGCAGTCTTTTCTGTTTTTAGGTTGAATGCCCCAGTTCCTGTGACTCGAGACAGTGAGTGTGCTGATCCCAGAGTAGGGGCGGAGCTGTTACCCTGCTATCCGAGGTCTTTTTTTTTTCAGTGATTAGTGACTTTGAAAATCCAGAAGGGCCAACCAGGAACTTCCCAAGCATCACAGTAAGATGGAAGGTGACATATAGGAACTTACCTAGTAACAGAGATGGAAATGGATTGTATCTTATTGCAGAATTTGAGCAGCACCCCCAGTGACTGCGATGTAAGCTTCCTTTCTTGTAGTGTGAGTGTGTGTCGTGATTAAAAAAAAAAAATGTTTGTCCTTCTGTTAGTACAGTAGGTGGAATAGGTGGTCCAGCACCAGGAGAGGAACATCTCTGCATTTTCATTCCAGTGTCACGTAGCAGTTACAAATACTCAAAAAATTAAAGCTATTTCATCTCTTTGGCAGTGAGACTGGGGCAGTGGCTGATTGCAGCCAGTTTTCCTGTTCCAGTTTAATCAACAACCCAAGAGTAGTACCTTCCCAACATGCAGTATGTTCTGTCCGCCATTCTGTGGTACAGCAAATCCCGTTACTGCTGCTGTAATAGTCACAAAAGATCATAGTATGTTTTTAATTGTTCTGTGACACAGCATCACAGAATGTGGCATGTGGTAAAAGAGTTCTGTACCTTGCACCCTGCTGAAAACGCCTGCGAGCCACAACAGCAGGTTAACGGCTTCGTCTCACTCAGACTCCAGCTGACGTAGTGTTATATTTGTAAGAGAAGGGTCCTTGGATCTGAAAACGTGAGCTGAAAACTGAGTAAACAAGCTGCAGAGACTTAGGATAATAAAATGTAATATCCAAAAGAGGGAACCCTGAGCACTGAGGCAAACAGTACACTAAACAATACAGATCCCAAATATGACAGCACACTGTTTACTATGAGTGCTGCATTTTGAACAACTGGAAAACCATTTTTTTTTTTTACTTTCTGTTTTTCCCCCCACCACCCGGTGCTGTACCCAACTCCCCTGCTCATCCCACTGTCCACCCAAGGTCTCTCTCCCCCCCCCCATGGAGCGCTGGCTTACTTCCCAGGCGAGGTGGGGGGGCCCATACCCCCTGCTCCAAGGAATCAAGTCTTTGTTGGGGACCTGTGTGGCTGGCTGGGGGAGGACCCGCTATTGGGCCCTCACATCGGTATTGCTCTAGGTGGTGTATTTTTTAGGATTGTACACCCCCTGAGCGTGATGTGCCATGCGACGCCATGGCTTATACTGGCATTCGACGTGCTCCCCTATTGGTAGGGCTACGACACCTCTTGGCCGATGCCAGAGGTCAGGCCACCCCCAGGCCAAGGAACCCCCCAGAGGAGCTGAGCAGTCTGGCAGACACTCAGACTACCTCCCCCGGCCGGCCCTCTGGCACCCAAGTCCACTCCTGAACCCGGGTCACCAGCGGAAATACAACTGCGCTGGAGACCATTTTGATGAGATTTCTCTGTCTTCACCCCTCCCCCAGTACATGTGATAACTGTGGGTTATATACGATTATAAAATAGGATGTCGGAACATTGAAGAGAGACAGAAGTTGGCACGTATGCCCACCGAGACTGTCCCCTACTTCTCAGTTATAGTACCTGTTTAGATCTACCTCCTTCATGGGTACTGACCATCCTGCTTTCTAATTGGCTCAGACATTACCTATTTCAGTATTGTCAAGACAAAAAAAGGTCCCGTCACTAGACAACCTTCTTACCTTTTAAGGATCCTGCCACTTGAGATTATTTTGTGAGTGGTCATTTAATTAAACTAACAAAAGACACTTCTTTAACATTGATTTTCCTCATTGTAACAGTGGACATCTTTAAAGAGTCCCTGACCCTATTATCACATGTTTTAAAAAATGTAATGTAGAGAAAAATTTAGTTTATAGCCCATATTTTGGAATATTCTGCATCTCAGTGGGGGGCACCAGTGAACTTAGACAGAGTTAGGTGTTATCATTAGAAATAATTTAAACTAGATGAGGCGTGAGGGCTGTATTAGGGCACAGGGACCAAAACAGGCTCACCATGGAGTTTATTACCCTCCCCAAACATGCAGTGGTAGGGACTGTTGGGGGGATGGGTAAAAAGGACATGACAAGGAGTAAAGCGGTGGGGGGGGGGGTACAAATGGAAGGTGTTGTATTCAAAGGCCAGACATCTAGGCAACAAGATGGATGAAGTGCAGGCAATGATGACTGCAGAGGAAATAGAGGTAGGTAGTGGGCATTACTAAAACTTGTGTGAACTTGAACAAGTGCTGGGACCTAAATGTTCCAGGGTACAAGCTATTCGGCAAAACATTGGAACCAGGAGGAAGATTGTTGGCAGCGTAATTGCGGTAAGATATTAGAGTGTCTGAAGATATAGCAGTCAAGGAGGGGTGAGGGTAGAGTCACTGTGGGTACAGGTGATGGAAGCGGGGGGAGAAGCACAGGGTAAGGATAGTGTCCAGGCCACCAGATCAGTGATAGAGATGGATGAAGTCCTGGAGAGGGAGAAAAGGAAAATGTCAGGATTAGGAGAAATAGTGTTAATGGGTGGCTTCAACCTTCCAGACATAGACTGAGGGATGACAGTGACTAGGAGTCAGAAAGGGCAAAGACTTGTGGATGCCACTTGGGACTGCTTCCTCACACTGCAGTTGAGAGATGCTACAAAGGGAAGGCAGTATTAGGCCTGGCGATGTCCATTCAGGACAAGAAAGTGGAAGCCTTAATTGGCCAGAGTGACCACTTCATGCTGAAACCCACACCAGCTGGAGCACATGCCTTCAGCCATGGTTACAACAGTCAAAATGCTCATCTTTAGGGCTACAGTGCTCATTTAGAAGTATATAGAGGATTGTGTATGAGCAAGCATACACAACAAGGCAGTTGTGATTGAGAGGCTTCCGTGGTAACCAGAGACCTTGAGAATGCAGCTCGAGAGGTCCTTTACCATAGAAACCTCGAGATCTCACAACTGCCTTGTTTGCGTATGGTTGCTCATACACAATCTTTTATAGTGTATGGGCAACCATAAGCGGCACTCCGTGAACCCCAGAACAAGTCTGTGGCCAAAAAAAAAGGCTTACTTCGGTGTCTGCCGCCGCATGCTTGCTTCTGTGTTGCCGTGGGCCGCTCAATTGCACATGCACAAATGCGTTCGATCTTGTTGTACTGCACCGGTGACGTACTCTGTGCAGCACAACAAGATCGTGATGCACCGAGTGCAGCACAACAACGCTGTTCCAGGCATGGATTTCCATGCGGCGGAACAGCGTTCCACCATACACTATTAAACACATTGCCACTACCAGAATATAGTCTACTTTAATGCCATGTACTTATCTCATACTGGTTAAACAGTGCATAACTCGTTCACGCTAGAGTTCACTGGCAGTCTGGCATCCGTGTTGTATAGAGGCTTGTTCTCTTCCTACCAGGAGCACGCAGAGGCATCCGGTGGATGAGCGACCAAGTAAACTGCTTGGACCGAGTTGAAGTATATGTTTATGAAAAACTAAAGAATCAAATGAGTAAGGCAAATTACGACTGGGAGCAGAGATGCCATCAACAATCAGGCGAATTGAGACAGGCACACTATGTCCATCAGGACCAAAAATTACTAACAAAAGCTGACAGTATCCATTTTTAAGTAGGATATTCACACTCTTTGAGGAAAATAGTTTAATGGATGGGAACCAGCATGGATTCACTAAGGGTGGGTCATGTCAGGCTAACTTAAAAACATTTGTTTTCTTTTTTTTCAATGTAGTGGCATGCAGTATAGCGCTGTGGTTTAGGGTTCTGAGCTGTAAACCTGGCAACCTGGGTTTGAATCCCACAGCCCCTATTTGCATACTGTGTGACCCTGAGCAAGTCACTTAACTTTCTTGTGCTCCCTGATCACACCTACAGTAGAATCAGGCTTCGGCTTAGTGTGCCTTTCCTTTAACTGTAAGTGTTTTTTAAATGAAGAAAACAGGTACATCTTGAAAAAGGGTCTTGGCCCAATGATGCAATGAACCATCTTTACCTGTATAAAAATAAACTTTTACTGCTACTACATTTTACTTTCCTGGTTAAACAATTTCCCCTTTCCCAAATGGCAGATGGGCTGGGCAGTGGAAATACGTTACTTGGATTTTAGCAAAGCCTTTGACTAAGTGCTACATATAAACTGGTTAAGAAGGTGAGTGAGTGATCTGGGTAGGGGAAGAAATATCTAGATGGTTTAAAAACTGGTTGGACTGAAAGAACCCAGAGAGTGGTCGTAAATGGTAAATTCTCAGAGGACAGAGCAGTGACTACTGGGGTCAATCCTGGGCCCACATCTGTTTAACATGTATATCTTCTTTGAGGGCATCTCCTTCCATAGAGCCACACCTTTGGAATTGTAAGCTGCCCAGTGTCAAAACCACTCAGAAATGTTTGCCTAGCTGTGGTTGCCTGCGTTAACATACATCATAGGCACCTGTATATCGTGGGAAGCGTTTATGGAACTGGGTCACTGATGGTGTTGCGGATACTTACCCTGCCTTGTGGGCTAAAACAAGGCTGAGGGGCCTGGGTCATTAACTTCCTGATTGGGGGTAAGTTCGTTTCTGGATAGTTTTGAATTGCTCTGTACCTCCACCCAGAGAGCAGGTTTCAGTGGGCCTGGTGTCAGAATGGTACCCTCCCCCCCGATGCAGTACCTCCCCACTATACCACATCCATGAAATTCTTCAGTGCAACCACAGTTTGAAGAAATATGCTGTTAATGGCGCTCTACTAATACTATACTCATGGGTCAGAATTCAGAGAAGTAACATTCATTAGGGAATATTCACAAAGGGATATGGTGTGTAAACAAAACTGTTTTAGCAGAATACTTGTGTACTTTTAGAACCAGAGCCGAAATTACTTGCCCAGCTTGGCTTAGCCTAATGAACATGTTTTCAGTAGTGCGCCGCCCCCCCCCCCAACCACCACCACACAGTGCTAGCACATTCTTTTAACCTTTCTGTACTCTTGCCCACCTGTATGGGGGGCACTGCCCTCTCCCCACTGGTACCAGTGTTAACCCTTAAAACATTTTATGGAACTCCCAAGGCTTCAGTGGGCACTCAGTTGGGGAAACGGTGCAGGCCCATTAAGGTTGCAGCCGGGTGACTGGCAGTGGTGCAGTTTAAACAGGTTAAAATACTTATAAACCCAAACCCCAGCAGCCATGCAGCTGCTTAAATGATGATGCTAGAGTTCCCCCGATGATGTACTAGGTGTATGAAACTGGTGGGGTGCAGCTCAGCTACGAGCCCTTCACCTTTATGGCGGTTTTGCTCCATTTTAATTATGAAATAATAAAGTATTTTGCTATTTTGCACTGAAATCCTGGCTGAGGAGTGTTTTTTTTTTTTTTTTGGTTTTGTTGCTACAGTTACTGACATTAAACCACTCGCACCCCCCTCAAGCTGCAGAGCCGTTTTGCTTCTTGCTGCACATTTCTCTCCCCAAATAAATCTGAGTATTTTCTTATGAGTTCTACATCTTAGAGCAAACCATAGTGTCTGTGCCAGCAGGACAGTAAAGGGCTGGCCCTGCCCTGCTTCCTTGATCACATAACTTATTTTTGTGTTCACCCAACAGAAGCTGTCAGGCAGTCACAAAGCCTTGGTCGAGATGCAGGACGATGTTGTGGAACTCATGAAGTCGGCAGGGAAGGATTATCCTGCATCTAAGGTAAGCGTGAAGGGGACAAGAACTAAGAGGTGTGTGTGTGTGTGTGTGTGTGTGTGTGTGTGTGTGCGCGCGCATACTGTCGCACTGTTCATATTGCCTTAGGGTGCATAAGAGAAGAATAAAGAACAGTGCTCATGTGCTAACTGTGACGTACTGTCTTTGACAATGTGCAAAAGGAGTAGGGCATGTCAACAGTCAAATAGGGTGTGAGTTTTAACTTGCACAACGATTTATACAAGAGAGCAAGAGAAGAATATAAAGTGTGTGTGTGTGTGTGTGTGTGTGTGTGTGTGTGTGTGTATGTAAATATATAATGTTAATAGCTGCACACTGCCTTACATGAGTGTATAACCGAAGAATAAAGAGGGTATTCCTGTTAACTGTCGCACATTGCCTCACACGGGTGTATGACAAGAACATTGCATGCATTCATTATCACATTGCTTTATGGGTTTGTGTACTGAGCTTAAAGTGTTTACCGAGTTTTGTAAAAGAGAAGAGAGGTGTGCATATATTGCATTCACTGACACACACACACGCACACACACATACTTTCTCTCTGCTTCAGACAGGTATGTAGAGAAGAGCAAGAAGAGTTCAGTATGAGAAGCGAACTTTAAAAGAGGACGGGGAAGGAGAATGTTATCTGTAACCGTTGGTTTTTACTGTAATATTTGACATGCTATACTCCTGTACATCACTCACACATGCACTCCACTGCCTTAAAACTGCATCGCCCCTGTGAAGTGCTGCCACTGCTTGTGGAGCTGTGTTTTAGTAAATTGTAGGTGGCTGTCTGCTGCAGTGAAGCTTGACATTGAGGAGACGATATGAAGGAGTGATGGCTACAGTCACTGTCCCTACAAAGGGTGCCTTACAGAGAAACTAAATGACATGTTTAGTGCATTGAGATTAGTAACGAGCAATCCAAGGGTTACGAGTGAAAACACCTTGCATATTTTTGTTTTCCAGCTCCTTTTGCCATCAGTACCTCCTCAACAGTAAACACCAGAAAGGCAGGGACTGATGATGGGAGTGAAATCAATCAGAGGATGGATAAATGACTCTTGCTCATCTCATGACAGCATTTTCCCACAGTCCTAGTGCCCTCCGTGTATACTGCAGGGGTCCATGAAGGTTCAAAAGAAAAACAAATGCATGTTTTTTTAATAATCAGGAATGTTTTTCACAATATTTTTAGGAGACTGATTTCCTGAGTAAAGATCTGCTGCTAGCCATGGCTGTACGTATGGTGGTGCTTCCTCAGGGCAGTAGGGATGTGCACTGACAGCATCTTGGAGAAGCTAGCACTGCGTCAGGCCTGTTGGCAAATAAAGGGGTGGAGTGTCCAGTGGTTCTATGTCATAATAGCGAATGCAAAACTGCGATCACTATTATGGCAAGTGTATATCACCAAAAAGCAAATCCACGATATACACACGCCAGTGACTAAACATCTGGCAACTAGACTTAGTGTCTGTGCGGGGGGAGGCTGTCCTCCCTCACCCCCACTGAAGGATTCCTAATTCCAGGGGAGGGTGCATGTTGGGAGGTGGCGACACCGGATGTTAAAAAAAAACGCCAGCAGCAGTGGCAGAAGTTTTCTCGAGTCCCCCGTCCAACCCAGTACCTGCTGCGCCAGTGCTAGCCACCCCCACCACCACACCATATGGCTAGCTCGGCTGCAGCAGGCACACTGCCTACTGAAAACCCTCTTCCCTATCCCTCCCCCGTTGCTGTCCTGCCCTTCCGGTCGCCCTCCCCTATCCTCACTGTAGCATATCATCACTACCCTTGTGGGTAGCCCACGATGATAGCACTGAATATGAGTCGCCATTTTGACGGTCGCTCATATTCACTCGCTGTCATCACAGGATACCATGTCCAGTGACATAAGTCCTTATTCCATGAGCATCGGCTCTCTAATGAGGTTTTTTTTTTTCCCTCCATTTTGGGTTGCCTTAACACAAATCTTACAGGATGTGGTTGGGTTTGGATTGGGGTGATATCCGACATGGAATGCTACTGACAAAACTTGGATCATTGGGGTGTAGATGGTTTAGCTGGAGTGAGTAATCTCACACAGCTCTGGTGACACCACCATGGATTGTAGTGGTATAAACATTTAAACTGGGTGATGCCTCACAGTCCACTCTGGTGACACAAGTAAGGATTGTGGTGGTGCAAACATCTAAATTTGGTGAGGTTTCACAGTCCACTAACGTGACACCAGTTGTAATTACTGCAGTATAGATGGTTGAATTGGGACAGTTTCACACTGTCTGCTCCAGTAACACCAGCACGGATTACTACCATGTATTTGTTAGAATTACGTGATGTTGCTGGCGTGCTGGCACAGCAGTTGGATTTCTGTCTGCGACATCAACAACCCGGGTTCAGATGTGAGCCCGGAGAGTCAGAGGGCTGGCCTGGGGGAGGAGTGTTGAGCGTCCGATGGACTGCTCTCCTCCTCCAGGGGGAGGGTGGGGTAGCACTTGGTGCTCGATTGACACCCGGTGGAGGCCAGAGGAGCTGCAGCTGAGGCTCCAGAGAGGTGTGCCAGACATTAGGATATATGTACCTCTATGTCATTGCATGCCATGCCATACCTCCTGTCAACTGGGGAAAATGACCGGCTGAGGCATGGAGGACGTCCCCCTCCCCCACCAAGCCCCACACAGCTGGCCAAGGCACTGTGCCACTGGATCACCATGTGGCACCGTTCGGGGAGCAGCGGAGGTGGACTCCTGAGGATACCTGCCTGGTACAGGTGCCTTCCGGTGAAGACAGCAGGTAAGTCCCAGGGAATGGAGTGAGGTGGTGGGGGAGAGTGGACCAATCATTGAAGCCGGCCAGGAAAAAAGGAGTTGGGTGATGTCACATATTCCATTTTGGTGAGACCAGCACAGGTTGCTGTGGTGTACATGTGTGAACTGAGAGAACATGGGAAATGCTAGACAAAAAAAAACTGAGGGCCCATCGTGGTGTTCTTCTGCCATGTAAGGCAAGGCAATTTTATCAGGCAGCCTATCTAAAGGTTCAAAGTGCAATGCAGTCACAATAAAGGAAAATTAATAAATAAATTAAAACTACAGTGCTTCATAAAATATAGATTTGAACTAAATAAATAATTAAACCTTGTAGGCTTGATTAAAAAGAAGTGTTTTTAGGAGTCCTGAAAAGCCTTTACTGTGCAGTGGAACAGATACTTGCAAGTAGGGAGTTCCATAAGTTTGGGGCAACAGTTGCAAATGCCCTGTACACCAGCTGCTTAAGACAGGATCTGGGAACCAGAATCAGTCCCACATTGGTGGAGCAGAGAGGGCGGATAGGAGTGTGAGGCAGCAGAATATCTTTAAGGTAATTAGGGATCCAAACCATGTAGGACCTTGAATGTTAACCAGCATTTCTTGAAGGTGACACGCTTGCGAATTTACAGTCCGCACAGGATGTGTAAGACTGGTACAGTGTGTTAACTTCAAGAAGTTCCCACCACTAGCCAGGCAGCTACATTCTGGACCAGCTGCATGCGACATTTCAGACCTCCGGATAACACTAAATCTGCAGTAATCCAGTCTAGAGGTAACATAGATGTGGAATTTTGTCACCAAATAGGTGGGTGGTGGGTGTGGCTGACCCAAACCAAGCTTGTTCAACCGTCAGTACCGCTGTCTTACCCTGGTTGGGCACTACCATTTGTAGGCCATCTATTTGTTGATCTTGTGGAGGCATTGCCCTAACACCGAGGCTGTATTTCCACTGTAAGGTGTGCAGGACAAGATAGAGTTACGTATCATCTGTGTAGCAATGAAACAACAGTATGTCATCTAATGATCTTTCCCAGTGCAACATATACACAGCAAACAGCATGGTGCAAGGATTAAACCATGTGGAATTCCACAGGTGAGCATAGCCACTCCAGAGATGAAATTACCCAGAGCAACCTGCTGCATTCTTCCAATAATGTAGGACTCAGACCAGCTCAGAATGGTGCCACTGAGTCCCATATAGTTCCTCACATGATTAGCAACACTTCATGGTTTACTGTGTTGCTTGCTAATAGGTGGCAGTATAGTGCAGTGGGTTAAGGCTCTGAGCTGCAGATCTGGAGACCTGGGTTTGAATCCCACAGCTGCCTAGGTGCATATTGTGTAATCCTGAGCAAGTCACTTAACTTCTTTGTGCTCCCAGGTCGCATCTGGAAACAAGCTTTGGCTTAGTGTGCTAACCCTAGTTAAACAATGTTCCCTTTCCCTAATGGGAGATCTGGGAAAACCAGGATAGAACAAATCCCTTTCTCTCTCTCTCTCAGTGAGGAGATCAGGAAATATCTGGACGAGAGAAGTCTTGGTGGTGCCCTTCGGTGTCCCCATCGAGGATAAGGTGCCAGAACCTCGGTTTTCACTGACTCCGGTGTCTCCTGATCAAACTAGCCGACCACGTCGGTCTTGATCGAGGACCAGGACCCCTTCGGTTGATCGGCTGAAAAAGGGCCACAAACATTCTAAAAAGAGGCGCCGCCGTCAGTCCTCGTCCTCCTCAGACGAGGAGAGGCTTCAACAGAAACTTCGTCAACGCTATGAGGATTTGATGTGGCAACAGCTGATTTTGACTGGGCAGAAGCCGGCTCCTCCAGCCGCCCCGGCCATTACTTGGCTCCCACCTCCAAAGCCGACGCCTACCCATCCGGAACCGAAGGCCTCGGTTCCGCCTCCCGTGGATCCGGCGCTTATACCGGCTCGGCCTATTCTGGTTTCTCCACCAATTTTGGTGGAGCCACCGCCTAAGCAGCCTCAGGGAGGGGCTCCCTCGAAAGAGGACTGGACAGATATGGGCCTGCCCCGTCGTCTGTCCATCACTGTTGTCCCCGATCCCCTTCGGCGTATTGAAAGGGACATAGGCGGGAGACCCTTATGTTCAGACTCTTCAGACTCTGATACCACTGGTCTACACTCACACCCCGATGATGAGTTGTCAGTGACAGGCTTGGAGGAAGGTCCTTCCTCTTTCCAGGGCATCCTCCGCCTTATTTCAGAGTGAGCCGGTATGCCCTTAGAGCCTATCCAAAAGAAGGCGGAATATCCTCTCACGGATATCCTTAAGAGGGGGGGATACCCCGAGGGAGGCCTTCCCAGTGGCCGAAGCTATTGTTGGCCCGGTCCTTGAGCTATGGCAGTGCCCTGCCTCTTGCCTGGCCCCGTCTGCCCATATGGCTCGCAAGTACACTGTACCCATGGGGTCCTTGGCAGGTTTCACAGAGCATCCCTCGGCCAAGAGCCTTGTGACTGCCTCTGTGTTTAGACGCACGGGTAGCTCAGCAGATACTGACCGCCCTCCGGACAAGGAGTCCAAGAATATGGACCATTCTGCCCGGAAGGTGTATGTGGCCTCATCCTTGGGCCTTCATCAGGCCAGCTCTGCTGTGATCATGGTTCACTTCTCTCATGCCCTCTTGGGGTCGTTAGATGAAGTCCTCCCTCATCTCCCAATGGACATGCAGACCACGGTTGAGCAAATCTGTGACCAGGGCCGTGCTGTTGTAAAACAGCAACTCCAGACGGCCTTGGATGTTGGAGATTCTAGTGCTCACTCACTAGCAGCCACAGTGGCCACTCGCTGCAGGGCCTGGCTGAGGTTATCCTCTTTCCCGGCGGATACTCGGCACAAGTTAACTGACGTGCCCTTCCTTGGCACCGATCTCTTCAGTCCGGGAGTGGCAGGTCACCTCTTGCGCATAGAGCAGTTCAATGCCACCTTGGATGCCACTTCTGCAAAGGGTTCTTTGGGCAAGAACCAGCAGAAGCGCAAGAAGAAGCAATTTTGGCACTCTTCTCTGGCGGTTAGACAGCCCTCCTTCCAGGGAGGTCAGCAGCAACAGCAGGCTGAAGCTTGGCGTCCTTGGCCCAAGCAGGGTCCCTAACAGCCCCGCAAAGGAGGTCATGGTGCCGGTCCAGGAGCCTTCTCCTCCTCCTCTTAGCCTGCTCAGTGACGGGTCAGGGGTGGCCACCCCTACACCCGTCACGCCAGTTCTGGGTCCTCCCATGGGGGGCCTGCTCCGCCACTTTCTTTCCGCCTGGTCCGGCATCGCTTTGGACAGGTGGGTCCTGGAAGTGGTCGGTCGGGGACTGCCTCTAGAATTTGAGCAGTACCCTCCCTGCCGAGCCCGTGCCCCTCGGGAAGAAAGTATCTCATTTTGCTCTCAGCCCTTCGGGATGACATTGCTCGGCTCCTCCGCAAGGAGGCAGTAGCTCCAGTGCCGGATCCTCCTACAGACCCAGGCTTCGTGTCCAGGTACTTCCTGGTGCCCAAGTGGATGGGGGGTTGGCGCCCCATCCTAGATCTCCACAATCTGAATCAATATCTCAGGTCTCGCACCTTCCGGATGGTAACTCTGAATAAGATCATACCATCTCCGGAGCGAAACATGTGGTTCTGTTCACTGGATCTACAGCACACGTTTTTCCACATCCCAATCCGTCCGTCCCACCAGCGGTTCCTCCACTTCAGGGTAAAAGAGACTCTGTACGAGTTCCAAGCCATGCCGTTCGGCCTGTCATCGGCCCCTCGGGTCTTCACCAAGTGCATCGCAGTGGTGGCAGCCCATCTAAGGCGTCAAGGGGTTTGGATATACCCCTAACTTGACGATTGGCTCCTGGCAGGTTCCTCCCTGCAGGAGGTGGAGAGGTCCAGGTACCTGGCCCTCCGAACCTGTTCCCAACTAGGCCTCCTGATCAACAAGACCAAGTCGGAACTCGTGCCCTCTCAGGTGATGGGCTTTATCGGGGCAGAGCTCGACTCTCGTCAAGCCAGAGCTCGGCTCCCGGCAGACAGGGTGGAGGTTCTTTCCTCCTTTGGCCAGTCATTTCTGGTTTGGCACTTGTGCCCTGCCCGGGACTTCCTGCGCCTTCTGGGTTACTTGGCGGCGTGCACCTCAGTGGTCCGTTGGGCCAGATTGCACATGCGCCCCCTCCAGTGGGAGCTGGCCATTCAGTGGACTCAGCGACAGGGTCATTTCGACCAGCTGGTCACTGTCACCCAGAAGATGTGGGATGCTCTCCAATGGTGGACCATCCCAGGTCGCCTGCAGGAAGGGATCCCGTTTGTCCGCCCCGAGCTGACGGTCTTTCTCATGACCGATGCCTCTGTCATGGGCTGGGGAGCCCACGTGGGGGACAACAGAGCCCACGGGTTCTGGACCCCCGAGGAGTCCTGATGCCACATCAACCTGCTGGAGCTCAGAGCAGTCAGACTGGCACTGTCAACTTTCGCTCCTCAGCTCCGGGGTCAAGTAGTTCAAGTCCAGACGGACAATGCCACTACCATGTACTACCTCAACAAACAGGGCAGCACGCACTCCCATCTGCTATGCAAGGAGGCGCTCCGGATCTGGACCCTTGTCAGCCGGTTGGAGGAGGATCTCCTTGCCATCCATGTGGCAGGAGTCTCGAACCAACTGGTGTATGCTGTCAGCCGCATAGGCCAGACATCCCAGGAGTGATCTCTCCTTCCAGAGGTAGCTTACAATCTGTTCTCCCATTGAGGCAAACCGTTGGTGGACCTGTTTGCCTCCAGGGAGAACACCAAACTGAGGCTGTACCATGCCTACCCCCCCTCAGCAAGGCTCGCTGCAGGGGGATGCCTTCTCGAGGCCGTGGACCCCAGGCCTCCTCTACGCCTTCCCTCCATTTCCCTTGATCCTCAAGGTGTTACTCAAGGTGAGGAGGGACAAGGCGAAGGTGATCCTGGTAGCCCCAGATTGGCCCCGCCAGTTCTGGTATCCAGATCTCCTCAGCCTCAGCTGCAGGGCCCCGGAGTGGCTTTGTACATGCCTGGACCTGATATCACTGAACCAGGGGAAGGTATTCCATACAGACCTTCAATCCCTGCACCTCACAGCCTGGTACCCGAGCGGCTAGAGTTCCAGGCTCTGGGTCTTTCCGAGGATGTCTACACAGTTGTGCAGGCATCTCGTAAGGAATTGACCAGGAAATGTTATGCCTTCAAATGGAAAAGGTTTTCCATTTGGTGTCAGGGTAAAAGTCTGGACCCCTTATCTTGCTCTGTGACTAACATTTTAGACTACCTTTGGTCTCTCTCCAAAGGGGGTCTATGGTCATCGACCCTTAGGGTGCACCTGGCAGCCATTTCTGTATACCGGGCGCGGGCCGGTCAGTCGACATTGGCACAGGAGACAGTGGTCAGGCGCTTTTTCAAAGGCCTGGATCACATATCCCCTCCAGTGCGTGAACCTCCACCTCCGTGGGATCTTTTGCTGGTTTTGGCAAAGCTCATGGGCAAGCCATTCGAACCCATGCACAAGTGTGAGCTCTCACACTTGTCGTGGAAGACTGCCTTCCTGGTGGCTATCACATCAGCCAGATGGACAGGGGAGCTCCAGGCGCTTTCGGTGGACTCCCCTTATCTGGTCTTTCACAGGGACAAAGTTGTCCTGCGCCCCCAACCGAAATTCCTTCCGAAGGTGGTGTCAGAGTTTCACCTTAACCAGGTGTTGACTCTGCCGGTACATTACCCTAACTACACCTCGGACGCCGAGTACAGGCTCCATACTCTGGACCTCAGACATGCTCTCTCATACTGCAAGGAGAGGACGGCAGAAATTCGGGGAGAGCTGTTTGTCACCTACGCTGAATCGCTTCTGGCAGACCTGCAGCCAAATGGACCATTGCAAGATGGATTACATCATGCATAGGTCTGTGCTATGAGTTGGCGGGCAAGGAGGCTCCCAGAGAGATAAGAGCTCATTCTACCCACCATACTGCTGCATCGGTAGCTGCTTCCAGGGACATCCCTACTCAGGAAATCTGTCGGGCTGCTACCTGGAAGTCAGCAAACACCTTTATTACCCATTACCACATCGACCTTGAGTCATGTCGGGATGCTGGTTTTGGGGCCTCGGTTCTCCAATCTCTGTTTCCTAAGTAGGGGGTGTGCGCCTTTCTTCCCTTCTACCGGAGAACTGCTAGGAGTCTGCTAAAGAGTGTGGATGAACAACATATCCATGCTCCTAGAAAGACAGGTTACTCACCTGTAACAGTAGTTCTAGGAGTGGTATATGTTGTTCATCCACACGCACCCACCCGACCTCCCCGGCTTTAGATGCAGCACCTTGCTTCCAGCGGGCTAAGATCTGGCGTCATGGGGTGGAGCCGGAGTATTTACCACCCAGGTGGGTGGGAGGAGTCTGCTTGAAGACTGCCGTCCAGATTTAAAGGGGAAAGGGACATGCCAAAGAGTGTGGATGAACAACATATACCACTCCTAGAACTACTGTTACAGGTGAGTAACCTGTTTTTTCGGCACTCTTCCCCTGCGGTTAGACAGCCCTCCTATCAAGGAGGCCAGCAGCAACAGCAGCTCAAGCTTGGCGCCCCAGGCCCAAGCAGGGTCCTCAACAGCCTCGTAAAGGAGGCCGAGGTGCCAGTCCAGGAGCCGCCGCCTCCTCTAAGCCTGCCCAGTGACTGGTTGGGGGTTGCCACCCCTACACCCATCATGCCAGCTCTGTGTCCTCCCGTGGGGGGTTGGCTCCGCCACTTTCTTTCTGCCTGGTCCGATATCACCTCGGACAGGTGGGTCCTAGAAGTGGTCAGCCAGGGACTGCCTCTGGAGTTCGAGCAGTACCCTCCCAGCCGAGCCCGCGCCCCTCGGGAGGAAAGGATCTCAGTTCGCACTCAGTCGGCTCTTTGAGATGACATTGCTCAGCTCCTCTGCAAAGAGGCAGTAGCTCCAGTGCCAGATCCTCTTACAGACCCAGGCTTCGTGTCCAGGTACTTCCTGGTGCCCAAGCGGACAGGGGGTTGGCGCCCCATCCTAGATCTCCACGATCTGAATCAATATCTCGGGTCTCGCACCTTCTGGATGGTAACTCTGAACCAGATTATACTATCCCTGGAGCAAAACATGTGGTTCTGTTCACTGGATCTGCAGGACGTGTTCTTCCACATCCCAATCTGTCCGTCCCATCGGCGGTTCCTCCGCTTCAGGGTCGAAGGGACCCTGTACAAGTTCCGAGCCATGCCATTCGGTCTGTCATCGGCCCCGAGGGTCTTCACCAAGTGCATTGCAGTGGTGGCAGCCCATCTCCGGCGTCGAGGAGTTCGAATTTACCCTTCTGACTGGCTCTTGGCAGGTTCCTCCCTCCAGGAGGTGGAGAGATCCAGGGATCTGGCTCTTCAAACCTGCTCCCAACTAGGCCTCCTGATCAACGAGGCCAAGTCGGAACTCGTGCCCTCTCAGGTGATGGGCTTCATTGGGGGCAGAGCTCGACTCTCGTCAAGCCAGAGCCCGGCTTCTGGTGGACAAGGTGAAGGTTCTTTCCTCCTTTGCCCAATCATTTCTGGTTGGGCACTTGCGCCTTACCCGGGTCTTCCTGCACCTTCTTGGTTACATGGCGGTGTGCACCTCAGTGGTCCGTTGGGCCTGATGGCACATGCGCCCCCTCCAATAGGAGCTGGCCGCTCAGTGGACTTGGCGCCGTGGTCACTTCAACCAGCTGATCACTGTGACCCGGAAGATGTGGGACACTCTCCAATGGTGGTCTGCCCCAGACCGGTTGCAGGAGGGGATCGTGTTTGTCCGCCCTGAGCCGACGGTCGTTCTCACGACTGATGCCTTGCTCATGGGCTGGGGAACCCACATGGGGGACAACAGAGCCCACGGGTTCTGGAACCCCAAGGAGTCCCGATGCCACATCAACCTGTTGGAGCTCACAGCAGTCAGACTGGCACTGTCACTTTCGCTTCTCAGCTCCGGGGTCAAGTGGTTCAAGTCCAGACGGACAATACCACAACCATGTACTACCTCAACAAACAGGGTGGCATGCACTCCCGTCTACTGTGCAAGGAGGCGCTTCCGTATCTGGATCCTTGTAAGCCGGTTGGAGGCAGATCTCCTAGCCATCCATGTGGCAGGAGCCTTGAACCAGCTGGCGGATGCTCTCAGCTGCATAGGCCAGACATCCCACGAGTGGTCTCTCCATCCAGAGGTAGCTTACAGCCTGTTCTCCTGTTGGGGCAAACCAGTGGTGGACCTGTTTGCCTCCAGGGAAAACACCAAGCTGAGGCTGTACCATGCCCGCCCCCCTCAGCAGAGCTTGCTGCAGGGGGATGCCTTCTCGAGGCTGTGGACCCCAGACCTTCTCTACGCCTTCCCTCCGTTTCCCTTGATCCATAAGGTGTTACTCAAGGTGAGGAGGGACAAGGTGAAGGTGATCTTGGTAGCCCCAGATTAGCCGCGCCAGTTCTGGTACCCAGATCTCCTCAGCCTCAGCTGCAGGCCTCCGGAGCGGCTTTGTACATGCCCAGACCTGATATCTCTGAACCAGGGAAGGTATTCCATCCGCACCTTCAATCCCTGCACCTCACAGCCTGGTACCTGAGCGGCTAGAGTTCCAGGCTCTGGGTCTTTCCGAAGATGTCTACACCGTGGTGGAGGCATCTTGTAAGGAATCGACCAAGAAATGCTACGCCTTCAAATGGAAGAGATTTTCCATTTGGTGTCAGGGTAAGGGTCTGGACCCTTATCCTGCTCTGTGGCTAACATTCTCGACTACCTTTGGTCTCTTTCCAAAAGGGGTTTTCGGTCATCGACCCTTAGGATGCACCTGGCAGCCATTTCTGCTTACCAGGCGCGGGCCAGTAAGCCGACATTGGCACAGGAGACAGTGGTCGGGCGCTTCTTCAAAGGCTTGGATCACATATCCCCTTCGGTGCATAAACCTCCACTTCTGTGGGATCTGTTGCTGGTTTTGGCAAAGCTTATTGGCAAGCCATTCGAACCCATGCACAAGTGTGAGCTCTCACACTTGTCATGGAAGACAGCCTTCCTGGTGGCTAGCACATCTGCCAGAAGGACAGGGGAGCTCCAGGCGCTTTTGGTGGACTCCCCTTATTTGGTCTTTCACAGGGACAAAGTTGTCCTGCGCCCCCACCTGAAATTCCTTCCGAAGGTGGTGTCAGAGTTTCACCTTAACCAGGTGTTAACTCTGCCGGTATACTACCCTAATTACACCTTGGACGCTGAGTACAGGCTCCATACCCTGGACCTCAGACATGCTCTCTCCTATTATAAGGATAGAACGGCGGAAATTCGGGGAGAGGTTCGCCAGCTGTTTGTCACCTACACTGAAGCTGCTGCTGGCAGACCTGCAGCCAAACGAACCATTGCAAGGTGGATTACATCATGCATAGGTCTGGGCTATGAGTTGGCGGGCAAGGAGCCTCTCCCAGAGGGATAAGAGCTCATTCTACCCGCCATACTGCTGCATCGGTGGCTGCTTCCAGGGACATCCCTATCCAGGAAATCTGTCTGGCTGCTACCTGGAAGTCAGCAAGCGCCTTTATTACCCACTACCACATCGACCTTGAGTCACGCCGGGATGGTGGTTTTTGGGGCCTCGGTTCTCCAATCTCTATTTCCCAAGTAGGGGGTGTGCGCCTTGCCTCCCTCCTCCTCCCGGAGAACTGCTTGGAGTCTGCCAGAGTGTGTGGATGAACAACATATCCACGCTCCTAGAAGAACAGGTTACTCACCTGTAACAGTAGTTCTAAGAGTGGTATATGTTGTTCATCCACACGCACCCACCTGACCTCCCCAGCTTTAGGCGCACAACCTTGCTTCCAGCGGGCTAAGATCTGACGTCATGGGGTGGAGCCGAGGTATTTACCACTCGGGTGGGTGGGAGGAGCTAACTTGAAGACTTCCGGCCAGATTTAAAGGGGAAAGGGATATGCCAGAGAGTGTGGATGAACAACATATACCACTCCTAGAACTACTGCTACAGGTGAGTAACCTGTTCATCCCAGTCATGGTTCTCATTGCAGCATGACTGAGTAATGGTGACAGTGTCCAGGTCAGCCTCTGCCATGATGGTCTCTAGGTCCGGGATTTTGTTTCCCAGACGTCAAACATTTACACACACATGGCCTTCCAGCATCTGCTACCACCCTGTTTGTCAACATCCATTGTGAGTATAAAATGGCAAATATGTTCAGATCTGCTTAACACACTGAGTTGATTGCCAGACTCTTCATTCCCTGTTTTCCCCATGACAACACAGGATTATCCCATGACTAATTTTTATTGTTTAGGAGTCTGTTTGAAAGAAAAAAGAGAAGTTGACCTGATTAGGTTAGTGGTCAAGTAAAACAGTTATTTCATGCCCTGTACTTGTCATACTAGTGTCTCAGTGCCCACCATATTAGTACACTGGTGTGGAGAGGCTTGGCTACTACAAATGCCCTGAGTTTTAATCCCATTATTCGCCATATTATTGCCCTGATGTAAAGATCCTTTGCTGCTACAAAGCCCCTGATCTCCAACCCAGTGCCATGGTTTACCATGTTTAAAGAAAAATGTTACTTTCTGATTATCTCTTTTTAGGATCATCTGAGGCGGATCCAGGGAGTGTTGAATTCGACGGAGGTCAGTCTGCAGCACCTGACAGCTTTGGTGGACTGTCGCAGTCTGCACATGGTGAGTACTCCCTTGGAAAAGTCATTAAGAACGGCAGAGAGAGCACAGCAGTAGTGAACTGACTTTACCAACAATTTGTTGAAAATTTGCATTTTCAACATTTTAATTTCATTTTAACTGTAACGGTTTCCTTCTCTCTGCCTCTCTCTCAGAATGCTGTTTGTATAAACAGTCAACAGCTGTTTAAAATGAACTTGAGATACAGCATGCGGCTCATAGTAAACAAAAAAAAAATACTGGCAGGATATTGACCAGAGAAAAAGCTTAAGGCAAATAAAAAAATAAATCATGTAAAAAATTGGGAGTTTGGCATTATCTTACTAAATGACAGCGATGGCAGAATGGGGGCCTGGGTGGCACATCTGGAGCAGGGAGAATTGTGGGGCAAGGCAGCACAGTAGGACATGGGAGTACTTGGGACAGTGTGCCACAGAGGGGCTGGGAGGTGCAATGGGGAAGGGTGGCAAGATTGGGCATAGTGGTGCGGCAGAGTAGCATGGTGGGCCAGGGTGGCACAGTGGATAAAAAATGTGAGTCTAACTACAGTAGTCCTACCAGAAGGAACCTTCTAGCCAAGTGCAGTGGCCTTGAGTCCCTGCAGAATTGACTTTTGTAGCTCAGTTTTTGGGGGGCTGAAGTAGAAATAGGTAAATGTATATAATGTCTGGGTTTTGAAGAGTATTCCACTGTTGAAAGAGGATTTTAGGAAGAAAAACCCATGCATAGGCGGTTTCTACTTTTGCCTGCTGCTGATTAACGAGATGTGACATGCTTTTGAGATCAGTCAGGTCAGATTGGAAATCACTGGCGCTAATGGTCATGTGGCTTCCTGTTGCCCTGCCAACCCTTGGAGTTTCTTCCTGATGGCAAGTTCACTTTGGGCATCTCTAGTCATCACTGCATAAATGTTAACCCATAGTTTTTGCCACTTTTTTAACTGTACTTAACGAAACTCACAGTTCCTACTACTGCATACACAGATGGGGGTGGGGTGCGTGGAAGAAGTTTGCTACCCTGGAAAGAAAGCAGTTAAACTGCCCCACATCTGAAAGGGGTTCTGTTTCAGTTCTGATTCTTTGTACATACAGTATCTATTCTGTGTTGTGCCTGAGCTGGGGATTTGATAATGTGTTTGGCTAGATGTCCTGGTTTCTTCCCTCTGTCTCTGAGCCCCGCTGAGATTACTAACCCTTTCTGTGATTCAGGGTCCTCTCCTGGCTCCTTCCTTCAACAGATTGAACTGATCTGAAATGGTACATTATGCTTACAGCTGACAAGAGAAAGAATTCTGTTTTTCCATTACTAAACATTTCTGTTGTATTCCCATTATCCTCTTCTCTTTTCCCCTTGCTCCTAATGGCAGAATATCTAGTCTCTTATTATTTTAGTTGCTGTAGGTATTAGTCATCCTCCGCTTCAGCTCTTACTACTGTTCCTTCCCTTATGTAACCTTTAGAAAGGCTGACAGCCCTGCTGGAGTTGCATGTACCCATGCATCTGTAATTGGTAATGTGTAATGAGTGTATGATGAATCATTTTCCTACTGCTTTGGGCTGTAATAGCACTACACCCCCTTCCTCCCTCCCTCCCCCAGCAAGTGCGCATATTCATTATGCTGTGTTTAAAAACTTTTATTTTGATATGCTTCATCAGTGAGGAGGCTGGCAGAGAAGCAACATCTTCATATGACTAGAGTGCTGGGCAGAGGCATTCAGATTGTAAAGCAAGTGTAGCTGGTTTTGAAACAAAAATGTATGTTTGTATGCATAGTACTGACACCTCTTATTTATTTGTTTACTGGGTAGGTGCCCTGATCCACTGGACTGTTTTGAGGCATGTCCTGGGCAAAAAAGATGGCACATAGGCGATAAATACAGTACAGTTACAAACAGAGAATGGTGCAGTAGGTAACAAGAAAGTAATACATGGAATGCGTTGAATACAGTTGATTACAAATAAATTGCAAGAATACAATTGGACGTAATAGGGTACAATAGATGCAAGTAAAATACAATATACATTAGGTACAGGCATGCTGTGTTAAGAATGCTTAGTGTAGTATGGTTGTAATAGTACATTCTCAACTTAAAAAGGCACTCATAGCCATAAGAGATGCATAACAGTATGTATGAAATAAGTAGGTAAAATCCTGCATGCTAGTTAGCTGAGGCAGGTTGGCACCCATACCCTAATGTCGGCATAGATCCCTGTGGAGAAAAAAGTGCCTCAGTGCCAGCCTGCCTATACAGATCTCTGTGCCCGCTTAATATTTAAATTGGCACTATTTTTGCTCTTCCACAAAGCATAAAACCAGAAAGGGTAACATCTGATCTTACTTCGACTGAGAGCTCTTGCAGCAGGCAATAACCGTAAGGACTAAGGTGCCAGTACCCCGCAGAAACCTTCTAGCTAGCAGTCTTTAGCGGGGGACCACCCCTGATGGCTCCGTCCTGACATCAACCAGTGGTATAAACGGGGCGGTACCCAGCCCCACCTCAGTTCTTTTCCTGCCATCGACCCATTTGCATCGGCTTCTCGGATGCCTTCTCGCAACAGTCCGACCGCTTTCGTGCCTTCAGTGTTTTTTCTTACTTTTTCATGAAAAAGTTTTCAAATTTCATTCCTTTCTGCATGTCTTCATCTCCGGCATCATCCGTTTCTTCCATGGAACGAAGAACATGTTAGTGCACCTGCAACAAGAAGCTGTCGTCAAAGGACGGCCACAAGGCCTGCCTTCTTTGCCTAGGCTCGAACCGTGGCCTGCGAGCACTGCAAGCGGTTTAAATTCCTGGACTCTGATTCGCTGCCAGAAGACCCTTAAGGCTCACCTCCATGAGCAGCAGCTTGCCACCATGCAGATTCAGCCAGCAGGGAAGAGTCCTTCATCTTCTTTGGTTTCCGCCTCCACCTCAAAACCGTCCAAGGAGAAACAGAGAAGGACACGGGGGACAAGTCTAAGGACCGGGGATGCTCCCGTTCTAGGTCCCCACTCCACAAGAAGTCTTCATCCGGCTCCCACGGGGGATCGGACCATTCCTCCCAGTCTGCCCACGCCTCCTCCGGGCAGCCAGCAGCAAAGCCTCCCGTCGTCATCAGGTGGGGGCAAGTCTGGGTCAGAGGCTTCAACCTCTGCTCTGACATCCCTCAAGGGGAAGGCCAAACCAGCAGGGCCACCCTCCACCTGAGGGGCTGGAACCAGTCAGAAGCGGTATCCGGTCAATATCGCGTAAACAACATAGCATGGCATAATATAGCGCGTACAAATCAGTGCCACAATATATTAGTGCAACGGCTGCATCCCCACCGGACTCCACCAAACAGCCACCTGCTAAGGGTACGCCTTCCTGGGCGTCAGATCGGGCTTTGCCCGCCTCCTCGCCAGCCCGTTTTCTCCCTGGTCAAGGTAGATTCCTCACTCTCCAATGGAGGCTCTCGGCTGATTAATCGTAGGCCAGATGGGGCTCCTAACTGCCCCGTCTCACCTCTGGCTCTGCCGCACCTCTGACACCGGTCCCCCAGATGCTAGGTTCTCTGCTGGTCAAGCCAGCGCAAGCTCCTCAGTTGCCAGCCTGTCTAGTCTGCAATTCTCCAAGGACCAGATCCAGAAATTCTTCTCCTTCTGGTAGAACCAGGTCAAAGGAGGCTTGCTGCCCCACGAGGAGCCCGTGACCGTGGAGCCCAAGCCGCAGCCACACCACGACAAGGACCAGGAGCCTAAACGACCATCTCCTTCTCCTAAGGTCCATACCACGGGCCCCAACGACTGCCGTGGTCGACCCCCACGCAGGGCGTGGCATCCCTACCGCTCATCCAGCCGTCACCATCACTGGTCTCACAGCCAACGCCAGTCCCATGGCGGATGTCAGTCCCATAGCCAGCATCGCTTTAGCTCTTCATCCTCCTTCTCAGCGGACACCAGCCACAGTTCTTCACCCTCGGGCTCGGACCATTCTGAACCTAGGGGTCGTCCTTCCTCCCCGGATGATAAGGACACCCTTGGGTCGTCTTCTGGCGACTCGATATTTATGGATGTCATGAGGCAAATCCAGGCCTCAAATGGATGGGAGACTGAGGATCTGGATCCGGAGAGGTGGAGGTTGGCAAAGTACCTGAGGCAGAAGGAGCCCAAGCATCTAGTGGTGCCTGCTTTGGTAGACACCTTTCAGGACCTCACAAGGTTAACCTGGAAGCGCCCATCCTCAACCTTCGCTGTCTCCCAGAAGCTGGACAGGCTATATAGAGCCCGTAGGGATGAGCCTTTCCTGGTGGAACACCCTACGGTGGACCGGCTGCTTACGATAGCTCAAAGAAGCCCAAACACCTGAGTACTCAGCCTCCTGACCAAAAGTCCAGATATATCAACCAGATGGGCAAAAAGGTTTACTCATCCTCCACTTGCTCCATTAGGTCCCTTAACTTTTTCACAAACATGGTACAATACCAAAATGCCCTGTGAGAGAAAGACATGGAGATAACTCAGGCCCTTCCAGACTCAGCGCAGAAAACTGAGCTCCTGGACCTCCTTGAATCGGGGTTGGATTTAGGTACCCATGTTCTGCATGTCTCATACGACACTGCAGATACAATGGCCAGAGCAGCGGCTTCGGGCGTCTGCCTCAGGTGCCATGTCTGGCTTAGAGTCTCAGGATTCTCCCAGGATCTGCAGTTGGACATCTTGGACCTCCTCTTCAAGGGCTTGGTCCTCTTCGGAGACGAGACAGAGAAACTGATCATCCATCTCCAAAACTCCGGGAAGTCCATTTGGTCTGTCCAAAAAATATATAAGGGGGAGCAAAGACCCTCTAAGAAGCGCCCATTTCGGAAGCCCTTGAGTCGGCAGCACCAAAACCAGCCTCAGCAGAGGGGAGTCTACAAAAGAAAGGCCACCTCCCAGACTCCTGGAAGCTCTGCCTCTCAAGCCACAAAGTCTTGCCAGGCCCCTCTGCCTACTCTTGGAGCAACACAGTGACTCCTTGTCAGACCCCCCTCCTCCAGCGGGGTCAGTGGGGGAAGTTGTAGGGGGTTACGCTTCTCCCTCTATTTTGTTTTTATTATTGTTATTACAATATTGAGTGAAATACACCTTGAGTCATAGACTGTTTTCAAAGGTTCCACATCATAGGTACTAGGAAATTACAGAGGAATACCAATACAGAGGAAAAAGTCATGCAGTGAGTAGTAAATAAAAGATCATAGGGCTGGACAGGCCTATTGTGAAAAGTTAGGCAAACAGAGCAACTCTGAGGCTTTTGCCAGACCCAGCATTAGTTGAAGTGCAAGCTTGTTCAGAAAGTAAAAAGAAAAGCCGGGGGGACAATAGGGGTGAGGGTTGGAGCAAAATAATGACAGACCTCTGGGTTTTACAGCTCATAGAGACAGAGGTCATACTCTGGAGTTCAATCAAATGCCTCCAGAAACTGCACCAGTGTCCTCCCAATATCCTCCTTCTCATGTACCCCTGATCGAAGGAGAAATTCAGGCCCTCTTGCAAAAGCAGGCTATAGAGCCAATTCCCCTGGCTCAGACGGGAAAGGAATTTTATTCCCATTTCTTCCTAGTTCCCAAAAAGACCGGGGACCTTCGGCCTATCCTGGGTCTCAGTTCCCCGAACAAATTCATCGAGTGCAAGAGGTTCAGGATGGTCACGCCGCCAGGTCTGATCCCCATCCTGCACCAAGGGGACTGGCTCTGCTCTCTAGATATGCAGGATGTGTACCTGCTTATCCTAGTGTTCCAGCCTCACAGGAGGTTCCTGCGCTTCCTCTTTCAGAACTGACATTATCAGTTTTGAACCTTGCCATTCGGCCTATCCTCTGCTCCCAGAGTGTTCACCAAGTGGAGACAGTATAGCGCAGTGGGTTAAGGCTCTCAGCTGCTGATCTGGAGACCTGGGTTTGAATCCCACAGCCGCCTAGGTGCTTACTGTGTGATCCTGAGCAAGTCACTTAACTTCCTTGTGCTCCCAGGTCACATCTGGAAACAAGCTTCGGCTTAGTGTGCTACTCCTGGTTAAACAATGATCTTACTTCGAGAGGGCTCTTGCAGTAGGTAATTACATATAGGACTGAAGCCGGCAGGCGTCAGGACTCCAAGGAAAAATTTCTAGCTAGCAGTTTCCTGTGGGGGACCGCCCCACATCTCGTAATAGGCGACGTCAGTATGAAGGGCGGTACCCACGCCCGCCTTCCAGTTCTTTCCGCCCGATGACTTGTAGATGCCTCGCCAATTAAGTTCACTGCTTCGTCAGTCGGTCAGTTTATTACCGCCTTTTTCTCAATTTCTCACAAAAACTTGATATCTGCCGTGTATGCCGGCCCCTACTCCATCCAATTCGCATAAGAACAAGTGTGATTCGTGCAGCGACAAGCTCCCACATAAGGCCGGACACTTCCTGTGCCTCTTCTGTCTAGGCCTGGAACACCCCATGGAGAAGTGCCAGCACTGCCAACAGTTTAATGCCACCACCCGAAAACGGAGGCAGCAGTCCCTGGAGGCCCATATCTTGAAGAAGAATATGTCCTCCATGGAGAAGGAGCTGAAGAAGCTTTGGCAGGTCTCAACTTCCCCTGAGGGTCACCATAAGAAGAAGGAGAAGCACCGGGACTCCGCTTCCACGGCCATTGTGATTCCGTCTGGAGTCACCGTGTTGAAGGTAATGTCCCCCCCTAGGGGACCGCTCCTCAATGGCTGTCTTGGAGGTTTCCGCGGCAGTGTCCCTTCCTTCAGGCTTGGGCCCATCGGGAGCCTCCGGGATAAAGGAGGCAGCCGCTCCCGGGAAGACCACCACTGTGTGGCCTTCCTGTTCGAGTGGGTCTGGTAAGCCGGACATCGGTGCCACTGACGCCCACACGGACAGGGCTGCTAAGACGCCCAGCCCTCCGGGGCAGCGCACGGCCTTGAAAATGCCCACCAAGACCGCTCCTCCATCGTGGCCTTTGTCGATAAGTCGGACACAGGCTCCTCTGACGCCCGCTCAGATCCTGCCAGTAAGGCGGATGTCCTCCCCTCCAGACGCACAGCATTAGAGCCAATGCTGGACCCGATCAACCAGTCCACCATCCCTGACTCTCTGCTGCTGACCAAGGTTCCAGTGTCTCCCCTGTTGGACCCCGGGGATTTTAGTCCTCCTTCCCGGGCGACGTACAGGATGCCAGTACGCTCCCGTCAGGTCTCCCTCCCGCTGGGCCGGATGACCTGACGTTGGACCCTCAGACAATGGCTCCGACGCCGGCCTATCCAACGCCAGGTGACATCCCTTTACTGGACACTGTCCCAATGCCAGACTCGACGCCCGCTGGCCCACCTGCTGGGCCTCTCTCAGGGCCTTCTGCTCCATCAGAGCCCCTGGTTCCTGAGTATCTGAACCTGTCTTATCTGATGCCATCCTACCAGGGACCGCAGTATCCTGCACCGCAGTACCCGATGCTAGCCTACCCAGTACCGGATGCCTCAGTAACCAACGCCGGGCTTCCCACTGTCGGGCTATGGATACTCACATTATGGATACCCTCAATATCCATATCCCCCCTCCTCCTCCTCCATTACTCCCCAACCACTGGTGGATCTGAAGGAGACTTTGGCTTTCTGGTGGACTGAGGCAAAGGCTTAGCTTACTGGGGAGGTAGAGAGCCACCTGCCGACGCCAGACCCGGTTCCGGATGCCCGTCGCCGCAGGCTGGAGACTCCCTCCCCCTTATCCAACACCAGGGGTGAGCCCCCTAGTGCCAGGGCTGAGGAGGACATATTTCCCCGAGGGTTGCCCAAGGGGTCTGTTCCTCCCCCATGCTGGGAGGGGTCTTCATCTTCCTCTTCGGAGACCTCAGAATCTGATTCACATGGGTGCTGTGTCCCTGACGAGCCACGCACTCCAGACTGACCCAGGTCAAGGACTCCTCCGAAGTTGCCTCCAGAATATCCTTCTTTTCTGGAGCCACTGAGAAAGATCCAGGAGGTCCACCAGTCAGATCCACAGCGGAAGAAACTCACTGCCCATTTGAATCTGCCCGAACTGCTCCGACATCGATTCCACCCTGGATCGAGCCTAACGCAGACCTCATTTCCAGTATTTGGAAACAGATGTCGGTGCTAGCCCCTTCCCGAGGAAGGTGGATAGGCTGTACCAGGCTCCTGAGGGTCTGGATTCTTTGAATACCCACCCCAAAGCCGACTCTGTCATGATTAGTGCTGCTTACGGCAGGTCGGTGAACCCAAAACATCTTAGCTCATCTCCACCGGACAAGGAATCCCGCCTTCTGGACCAGTACGGGAAGAAGGTGTACACTTCTTCCACTCTGGGGATAAGGGCCCTGAATTATGTTGCACGTATGGGGGACTACCAGAAGGCTATCCTGAGTGAGGTGGAAACCAAGTTGGACTCCGTTCCTGAGTCTCAGACAAAGCAGGAATTGGCTGATCTAGTCCGATCTGCATGTTCGGCCAGTCGGCACATGCTCCATGCCACATTTGTCTCTTTGCAGATGACACAAAGATCTGCTACAGAGTTGATGCACAAGGTGGGGTAGAAAGGATGAGAAGGGACTTGGCAAGGTTAGAGGAATGGTCAAATGTATGGCAGCTTAGATTCAGTGCTAAGAAGTGCAAGGTAATGCACCTGGGAAACAAAAACCCAGGGGAAGAGTACACAATGGGGGGTGAGATACTAACAACAACAAAAATGGAAAGGGACCTGGGGTAGTCATATCAGATGACCTAAAGGTGGGCAAGCAATGTGAGAGGGCAGCAAGGAGGGTTGGGGAAACTGGGATGCATAGGAGAGGCATCACCAGTAGAAAACAGGAAGTTATTATCCCTCTGTACAGACAGCTGGTGAGACCACATCTGGAGTACTGCGTGCAGTTCTGGAGACCCAATCTCCTTAAAAGACATAGACAGGATGGAAGCTGTCCAGAGAGGGAGGCAACTAAAATGGTGCAGGGTCTGCACCAGAAGACATAGAAGAGAGACTTAAGGAGCTTAATATGTATAGCCTCGAGGAAAGGAGGGAGAGGGGACATGATAGAAACTTTCAAGTACCTCAAGGAATCAACAAAGTCCAAGAGGGTAGCATCTTTCAAAAGAGGTGTGCAAGAACAAGGGGGCACAATTTGAAGATAGAAGAGGCGGCTCAGAGGTATTAATTTAAAGGAAGTATTTTTTCACAGAGAGGGTTGTGGATGTATGGAACAGCCTTCCAGAGGAGGTTGTGGAGTCAAAAACAGTGGTGGAATTCAAGCATGCATGGGACAGTCATAAGGCAATTCTAGGGAGTGGGGGTAGGAAGAAGTAGGCTGCTGGTTAACTAGGACCTGCAGCTTATCCATCAGGTAGGGAAATGGGCAGACTGGGTGGGCCAAGCGGTTCTTATCTGCCATCAAATTCTATGTTTCTATGACACAGTAGATGCTGCTGGTCGGAACTCTGCTTTCACCGTAGGTGTTTGGTGTCATGCCTGGCTTCGGGTGTCAGGTTTGATTCCTGAAGTGCAGTCCACTATTCAGGACATGCCCTTCAGGGGTTCTGTGCTGTTCGATGGGGATGTCAAAGACATCATCACCGACCTGCAAGAGAAGGGCACTGCGCTTAAGTCTGTTGACTCTATGTACAGGCCCCCTCAGGAACAGCGCTGCCCTTTTTTTAGACGTTCTCTGCCCAAAGCGAAACCTCAAGGCAAGCGGGCCAACAAACGTCTGGCCCCCCCACCCAAAAAAGTGGCGGGAGCTTCAGCCACAGCGTTGCCCCACACCTCCTGACTCCTCTCCCACAGCCTCTGTTCCTACCAGAGGAACCAGTAGGAGGGAGGTTCTGCTTCCATCTACTGGGCTGGGAGAGGATTACATCAGATGCTTGGGTTCTCCAACTGATAGCAGCAGGACGCTCAATTGAGTTTCTACAGAAACCATCCAGAAAACCACCCCCAGGTCATCTTACTCCCCAGAACATCTTCCTCTGGTTTGGGAAGAAATATCCTCCCTTCTTCTGAAGGCGGCGATAGTGTGTCCCAACCCAGCTTCGGGGGACAGGCTACTACTCCCATTTCTTCCTGGTTCCAAAGAAATCTGGAGACGTGAGGCCTGTTTTAGACCTCAGCTCCCTGAACATGTTCATGGAGTACAAACGGTTCAGAATGCTCTCCCTGCAGAGCCTTCTGCCCTTACTTCGGCAGAGACAGTGGCTGTGCGCACTGGACATGCAGGATGCCTACCTGCATATCGCTATACGCCCTTCCCACAGCAAATTCCTTCAGTTTTCGTTCCAGGGGGACCGCTACCAGTTCAAGAACCTCCCATTTGGTCTTTCCTCGGTGCCCCGAGTGTTCACCAAATGCCTTTCCGTGGTAGCGGCTCACCTGTGTACCCAGGGAGTGCAGGTCTTCCCATACCTGGATGATTGGCTCCTGCTGGCCCCATCCAGGGAGGATCTCCTGCGCTCTCTTTCCCTTAGCCTGCAGGTTTTTCCCAGCCTGGGTATCACCATCAGCCAGGCCAAGTCCCATCTGGTCCCCTCTCAGAGGCTTCAGTCCATCGGGGCGATCCTGGACACAACCACCGACGTGGCCTTTCTGCCACTGGACAGGGTGGACACCCTCCAGACTCACGCAAGCCTGCTGTTCAGTCGCAGGTGGGTCAACGCCAGGTCAGTCCTTCGCCTCCTCAGGCTCATGGCGGCTGCTATTCCGACAGTCCCTCGCACTTGGCTCCATGTGAGGATCTCTCAGTGGACGCTTCAGTCTCAGTGGGACCAGATGTTGGATGACCTAGACCGAGAAGTCCTGGTTTCCATCTCCATGGTTTGGGACTTGCAGTGGTGGATGGTACAAGAGAACCTTTGCTCGGGAGTTCCCTTCTGCCTCAAACCTCCCTCCCAAACTTTTGACAACAGATGCTTCGGGAGAGGGTTGGGGAGCCCATGTAGGGTCTCACAGGACTCAGGGCTCCTGGTCCAGGCTCAAACAGACTCTTCATATAAACATGCTCAAGCTCAGGGCTGTTTTATATGCTCTCCAAGCTCTGAACTTGTATGTGCTTCCTGGTCATCTGGCTGTCCTGAAGGACAACATGTGCGTAGTCTGGTACATCATGCCGGGAGGTAGTGAGAGTTTGGGATTGGGCTGTGCAACACAGCCTTCACCTGATGGCAGTTCATGTTCCGGGGGGCGAAAATATGCTGCCAGACCACCTCAACCAGTCATCAGCAAAGACTCACAAATGGGAACTGGGTCAGGGGTAGTAGACAATCTCTTCCTGCACTGGGGAACACCTCAGATAGACCTGTTCGCATCCCCTCACAGTGCAAAACTTCCTGCCTTCTGCTTGCTCGCTCCAGGGCGAGGCATTTTTTGGCAGGACGCTCTGTCTCTAGACTGGAAGGACAGATTCATGTATGCCCCCCCCCCCCCCGATTCCCTTGATTCCGAGGGTCTTGCACTAACTCAGCTCAGGAGGAGCTCACATGATCCTAATCGCTCCTTTCTGGCCCAGGCAAGTTTGGTTCTCTCTTCTGCAACAGTACTCAGAGGAACCTCCTCTTCCTCTGTCGCAACTTTTGTTGACCCAGGATCAGGGGACCCTGATTCATCCAGGCATCAGGTCCCTTCAGTTGCATGTGTGGCTCCTGCAGTCGTAGCTCAAGTCCTATTCTGGGTCTACCCGCTTGTGGCTGGGATTCTGGTGGAGGCCAGAAAGCCTTCCACTAGATCTACCTATGCCATGAAATGTAAACGTTTCTCCATTTGGGCATCTTCCAAGGATTTCAAGCCATTTTCATGCCCTGTCTGGAGAATTCTGGACTATATGCGTCATCTCTTTGAAAGTTCACATGGCGGCTATTTCCGCTTTCCATGTTCCTTTTAGGGACAGAACTTTCACGCAGCTGGAAGTCTCTAAGACTTTTCTTAGAGGGGTTCTCCATTTGAGACCCCGTATTCGCACTCCTGCCCCTCCTTGGGATCTGAATTTTATTCTTGAGAAACTTACCCTGCCTCCTTTCAAACCGGCAGCCTCCACAGATTTGAAGTTCCTCTCTTGGAAGACACTCTTCCTGGTGGCCATTACTTCAGCTCGACGTACGTCTGAGCTTCAGGCCTTGATGTGCAAAATCCCGGATTCGATTTTTCATAAGGAACGTGTGGCTCGGTGTACCAACCCTAAATTTCTCCCTAAGGTGGTAGCGGAATCTACGCTGAATCAACCCAATGAGCTACCTGCTTTCTTTATGCAACACTCCAATCAAGGGGAGTACCTCTTGCATACTTTGGATGTTCATAGAATACTGAGATACTACACCACTAGGACAAAGGATCTCGGGAAGTCTGATCAGCTTTTTGTCTCTTTTCCTCACAAAAGAGAGGGCAATGCTGTTACCAAGCAATGCCTATCTAAATGGTTGGCTCATTGTATCACTTTCTGTTACGACAAATATCACAAGACCCTGCCTGGTCAAGTCAGAGGCCACTCCACTAGGGGTGTAGTTGCCTCTGCGGCTTGTTTCAAGAATGTATCAGCGGCTGACATTTGTGCAGCCACCACTTGGACTTCTGTCCATACCTTTACAAAACACTACAGTTTGGACATTGCCTCTCGCCGTAGAGCAGGCTTCGGGCTGGATTTTCTGCAAGGTCTCCTTTCTTGAGACCCTTACAGCCGGAGGTTCTATGGTTGTGTAGTTTTCCTCCTCCTGTGTGCTTCTCCTTGTTCCAGACTGCTTGGGACTCAGTCCTACATGTAATTACCTACTGCAAGAGCCCTCTCAAAGTAAGATAGTACAGTTATGTAAGAACTTACCGTAACAGTAGATCTTCGAGAGAGGCTCTTGCGGTAGGTAATGCCTTCCCGGCCTCCATCCCCTTAGCTTTTTCAGCTCCTTTTCCAGGATGGGAAATATCTGCTTCTCTTTTGTCTTGCCTTTATTGGCCCTTTGGCAGAAAAGAACTGGAAGGCGGGCATGGGGGACCGCCCCTTTATACTGACATCGCCTGACGCCAGTCACCAGATGTGGAGGCGGTCCCCTGCTGTAGACTGCTAGCTAGAAATTTTTCCGTGGGGTCCTGATGCCTGCCGTCTTCAGTCCTATATGTAATTACCTACTGCAAGAGCCTCTCTCAAAGATCTACTGTTATGGTAAGTTCTTACATAATCGTACTTTCCCTTCCCAGGTGCCTATCGGTGGTGGCCATGGCTGAACGACGACGGGGCCATTACATCTTTCCCTACCTAGAAGACTGGCTCCTTGCAGCTCCCACGAGGGAACAACTGGTCTGCACTCTCTGAGAAACCTTTACACTCTTCCGAGAGCTGAGGATCACCCTGAATATCCCATAGTCATCCCCATGGCCCAGCCAGACTTCAGTTCATAGGGGCGGTCCTGGACACAGTACAGGGCATGGCCTTCCTCCCCCCAGACAGGGTGGATCGCTTTCAGGATCAGGCCCGCATGGTATCCTCTGCTCCTCATGTCCCGACCTGAGTCTGTCTGAGACTCCTTGGTCACATGGCAATCGCCATCCCTACGGTTCCCATGGCTTGCCTCCATATGAGGGTCCCTCAGTGGATGCTCAGGGTGCAATGGGACCAGAGGTCTGATAACCTGGATCAGCTGATCTTGGTCTCAGACCCAGTCTACAGGACATTATCCTGGTGGCTGGATCCACTCAGTCTATCAATAGGGGTCCTATTCCGACAGGAGCCCCCGAGACGAGTTCTGACCACAGATGTGGCGGGTCTCAGTTTGGGCGCTCACCTGGACACCAGGAGACCTGATCACCAGATGAGCAGTCGCCCCACATCAGCGTTCTAGAGGTGTGAGCAGTCCTGAATGTCTTATAGGCATTTCAAGCAGACTTATCTCCAGGCCCTCTTCTCATTCAGATGGACAACATGTCTGTCGTCTTCTACATCAACAAGTAAGGGAGGACTCACTCCTACCACCTCTGTAGGGAGGCAGTGAGGGTCTGGTATTGGGCACTGGAACACCGCCTCAAGCTGGCTGCTGTTCATGTTCCAGGTGTCCAAAATGTCTTGGCCGACAACCTAAGCAGGTCTCTGTCCAAGACTCATGAGTAGGAGCTCCTTCAGTCGGTAGCAGGCCAGCTATTTGTCAGATGAGGCCAGCCAGAGCTGGACCTTTTTGCGTCCCCGCTCAACACCAGACTGCCCAGTTTCTGCTCGCTAGATCCAGGGCCTGGAGTTTTCTGGTGAGACGCATTGCCCCTCTGTTGGACAGGGAGATTTCTCTATGCCTTCCCTCTCTTTTCCATTCTTCAGATGGTGCGTCTGAAGTTACAGGCAGAGGGAGCAGAGATGATTCTCAGAACCCTTTTGGCCTCAGCAGTTTTGGTTCCCACTACTTTGGCAGCTGGAAGTGGAGCCTCCATTTTCCCTGCATCTGAGCTCGCACTTGCTGTCCCAGGATCAGGGCACCTTAGTCCATCTGGACCTCAAGTCCCTGCATCCTCACGCACACTCCTGCAGACCTAGCTATGGCTAGATATGGTGTTCCCCCCTAGGTAGCGGATGTCCTAGTGGTGGCCAGAAAACCCTCTACTGGATCTACTTATGCCGTGAAGTGGAAAAGGTTTTGCCTGTGGGTACTGCATGCCAGCTTAATCCCTTTTCCTGCCCTCCAAACTCCGTGCTTGAGTATCTTCTCTCTCTTTTTGAGCAGGGCCTGAGCTACTCCTCCATCAAGGTGCACCTTTCCACCATCTCAGCGTACCATGCACCAGTGGAGGGTAAGACTGTCACTCAGCTGGACATGTCCCATACCTTTTTACGGGGCATTTTGCACCTAAAACCTCCCATCTGAGAACCTGTCCCTCCATGGGATCTCCTCTTTATGTTGGAGAAGCTCATGCCCCCCCCCATTCGAACCTGCCACGGATTGTGAGCTACACTTTCTGTCATGGAAAGCATTTTTTTTGGTTGCAGTTACATCTGCTCAAACAATTTCAGAGCTTCAGGCTCTGATGTCTAAAGAGCCTTATTCCATAAGGACAGGGTGGCCTTACGTACAAACCCTAAGTTTTTGCCTAAGGTGGTGTCGGAATTCACCCTAAATCAACACATCCACCTACCTGTTTACTATCCTGAATATTCTGACGGGGAAGCACTTTTGCATACTCTAGATGTCCATCAAACACTTTGTTTTTACCTAAACCGCACTACTTCCTTCCAGAAGATGGATAAGTTGTTTTTCGTTCACTCCCAAGACTCAGGGCACACCAGTTACCAGACAAACCTTGTCTAAGTGGCTTGTTAACTGTATCATTGTTTGCTATAAGAAGTACAACAAGTCCTTACTGGGTTCGGTAAGAGGCCATTCCACCAGGGGCGTGGTGATTTCTTTTGTCTCTTTGAGGAACGTTTCCGCAGCAGACATTTGTGCAACGGCTACCTGGAGCTCTGTTCACACCTTTGTCAAGCAATACAGCTTGGACGTAGCTTCCAGACGCAGGGCTGGGTTTGGCCTTGCAGTTCTGCAGGGCCTACTTTCTTGAGCCTTTAGCTGGTTCTTTTCAGCCTCCTTCTGAACTTTCCTGTTCCTTATCCCTCGATTGCTTGGGACTTATGGTTATTGCCTGCTGCAAGAGCTCTCACTTGAAGTAAGGTAGTACAGTTACGTAAGAACTTACCATAACAGTAGATCTTTGAGAAAAGTTCTTTCAGCAGGCGCTACTTTCCCTCCCTTCTTTACCCCGGCTTTCTCTCTGCTGTTTAAATTTTTAGGCAAGAACATCCCCGGTTCTCCTTCCATCCTAGACTCTGGGTCTCCGGCGCGAGAACTGAGGTGGGGCTGGGGACCACCTCCTTTGTACCATTGGCTGACATCAGGGGTGGTCCCTCGCTGAAGACTGCTAGCTAGAAGGTTTCCATGGGGTCCTGGCGGCGTAGTCCTTATGGTTATTGCCTGCTGCAAGAGCGCTTCTCAAAGATCTACTGTTAACAGTAAGTTCTTATGTAACTGTACTTTACTAATATTCATTCTTACTCATTGCTATCCATTCAGCTTCTTTTTGATCTTTTCCATTGCTAGCACTGCCATTCATGTTTCTCAGTCACATACTAACCCATCCGGCTTTCTAATCTGCCTGGTCCCATGTTCTTTCTTCTCTCTCTCTAAGAAAGTGATGACTGCCCATAAGCCCAACTGGCTCCCTGTCTTGTGAACTTCTTAAATTCTTAAAAAAAAAAAAAAAAAAAAAAAAAACACTGCCTCCTTTCACTCCATTGTAGTACTGTCAAGTCATGACTGTTCATGGTCTGATTATATGGTTCCATCCTGGACGCTGTTTTCCTGCCACTAGCTCTCTAGTCTCGCTCACTCACTCCATTTGTCATTCTGGCACAACACCTTACCACAATAATCTACATTTTGAAATTCATATAAGCTGCAAAACTAAAACAAAAATTCACACACTGTTCTGCACTCCACATTATAGGAAAAGCAATACCACATTGAGACACCCCACCAGTAGAGGGAATCTTTTCCACAAAATTACCATTTTTTTTTAAACTTTTTAAATTATCTCTTGAAACCCATTTTTTATTGGCCAGCCCAGTGGCGTGGAGGGCTGAGACACTGGATGCCTTACCTCTAACCACATTCGTGACCCAGGATTTGGGACAGACCATGGTCACTCAGAGGCCAGCTGAGGAAAGGAGGATTGAGTGTCCCAAGGACTACTTTTCTCCTTTGGGGAGAGAGGGGTATGGTGTCTCGCTGCACCAGTACTACCTAGCGGAGGCGAAGTGGTATGACAAGTGAGGACATTGGGAAGGGGACCCGACACAGACGCCAATATCACACACGTGTGTGTCACTGCACGTTACTCAGCCTTGGAGAAATCACCAAGAAAATGGAAACACACCTTCATGCGACCACAGGGTGATTGCTTGTCTCCTCAGCCCCCGCACCACCTACAAGGCTTTGAAGGAATCTGGATTATGCTTCCGAAGTGGGGAGGATGGCCTTTCCTCCTCTGACCCTGCCGAGGGGGTATGTCTGTGGAGGACCTCTTTCCCCAAGGTAAGTCCCTGAGATAGTGGGTGGGAGACCTAGGGGAAAGTAGCAGTTGAGCAGGATAAGAAGAAGAAAAAATTTTTTTTTAAGGACAATAAGATGCTTTGGGGTTGGATGTATGCTGAGATTACCATACTTCCAGAGGCTATGAGGCCCTCTGCCTGTGGCATTGAGCCTCAGCACACCCCCAGGCATATGGTAATCTCAGTAGAAATTTCACCCTGTTGTGTCTTACTGCTTACATGTAAACGTAGAAGTTATGTTAAAAAACTTCTGTTTCTTTTTCTAATAGAACTTCAAAATCAAACTGAGAAACCACTGTGTGGGAAGTGAACTTTAGAAAATGGTTTCAGAAAATACTTGTTCCTGATTGGCTGATGGCATTCTAATTCCCAGTACCACGCTCAATCAGTCAGTAAATAAATGGTATCAGCCTTGCCCCTGTACCAATAATAACATCCTTGAACAATTTTAAGAATTTTTATGGACTAGTTGGCATTGTTTGTCATATTCTTTCCACCCCCAAATCCACCCTTTCCAGACTGGACACACTGTTCAACTCCTTCTGCCGTTTCGCTCTTGACTGTCCGCCTCGCACTTACTATTGTGACCTTTACACTGCACTCACCTTCCCATCTCTTAGTGCCATATGCCTTGCCAATAGTACTTCTTTAATTGGGAAGTACTGGCTTGGCTCTCTGCCACCCTACCTACTGTACCCTCCCTTATCTCTGGCCCCCCTATACTCCCTGCGCAACCCTTTCCCCGAGATTCCACGTTAGACGGGCTACCTTCTCTATCGCTTCCCTATCGTCTGGAACTCCTCCCCTTGGACATCCACTCTGCTCAGTCCACTCGCTCACTTTCCTTCTTCTCAGACAGTACATATCCCCATCTTGCAAGTACACTTGACACTCACTCTCTCTCTCTCTCTCTCTCTCTCTCTCTCTCTCTCTCTCTCAGGTTTAGCAGAAGCTTGACAGTGCTGTATAGGGGCTGCAGGCCTTGGTCAAAATGTTCCAAACTTAAGCACTCATGAAGAAAGCACAAATTCAGAAGTAATGCATAGAAGTGTAAATTTATTGTAGCAAGTAATGCTTTTGATCCAAATACCCTACGTCTCTTTCTCTCTGACCTTCTCTTGGTCTACTCTCTCCCCTTCGGCTGAAGCATGCCAATTACACTAGCTTAGGTTTCACTCAAGAATTGTCCTTACCTCAGCGTTTCTGCTCCTATGCGCTTGGCCAGGACACTTTACTTCATGCAATTTCTCCCCTATCCCATTTTCACCTTACACCCTCTCCCCATTGGACTCTCTTCCATTACTATCTCCACCCTGATACTAAGTAACCTCCTGTGCAAGCACTTCTGTATTGAATCCTCCTCTTTATTTATCCCCTGCCTCCTTGTTCTCAAGCCTATTTTGACTACCCAGTCTCCATACTTCTTCCCTGCCTATCCCTTGCGGGGTTCTTACGTCCTGAAGAGGTGAAGGTCCTTTGGGTGTCCAGATTTCCTCCCCCTTGCTCTCTCTTTGCCTATCAAATGACCCCAACTCGAGGGTTTACCTAAACTGTTTGGCTTTAGTACTTATCCCTGTGTGTTCCCTCGTGGAATGTATATCATAGCACATGTGCGTGTTATATGTGATTTGGTTTTCATTACAGTAAATGTACGTATTTAAGCTTAAATGTTTGTATATGTAAACTTGATACTCTTACCTTGTCAAACTGGATGGCATGTACTGTTTGCTTATCACTCTGAAAATATTCTGTATCCATTATATCTCTATATCTTCTGTATCACCGTCTTCCCCCCTCCCCCAGGACGCATCTGGAAACAAGCTATTGCAGCTCAACATGCCTTTCCTGGTGAAACTCTTCAAATAAATAAATAATGAATACATTTTTTGGTTGTTTTTTCCCTCTCTTCCCTGTCTGGTGTCCTTTTCTTCAACTACGTTAGTTTTCTTTAATTGAAAGATGATTTCCAACCACCTCCTGCATACGCGCCTGTTTGCTTGAAATCTTACAATAATTTTAAACCCAACTCATATCCCCTCCATCGTGACTCTCACTTCATCCCTCTCACTCTGTTATGACTGGAGACTCTGCTACATACTCAGCAAATAGCAAACTCAAAAATAAACAAAGAAATGCATCGGCAGTCTATGTGCTTGAGAAAACATCCTGCAGCTGCTTCAGTGTCCCCTATTGACACGCTGCAGTGGAGGAACTATTTTACAAAAACTTGAAAAAGTAAAACTTATTTTTATATACTTTGTCTAAAAGTAACAGCCCAGTCCATTTTATAAGCACAGTAGGACTCTCCGGAGAGCATGGTGGGGTATAGTGCCACTTTCAGGGGCTGAAAGGCCCTCTGCTTTCTTCATCTGGCCTCATTGCACCCCTGGGCATGTGGGTATCCCCCAACACCATGCATCTTGTTATATCTTATTACTGTCACACCATCTTAACTTAGAACTTCTGAATTTGAGAACTGCTTGCATGATGCACCCTTTTATGGTCATAAGAATGTCTAGAAATAAACAATTAGCTAAAAATGATGTCATGATTTATAATACTGGAAATGATTCTTACTTGGAGTAAGATTAAACAGAAATATTACATATAGATATGTCACGTCCACAGAGAACATTCTGTGAAGAGTGACTACTTGCATGTCAGTGTTTACCTAACTAGCAGTAAGGAGGTTCCTAATGTATAATCTGCCGCAGAGTTGGCAGACACCAGCTTGGCTTCTCTTTGTTTACACAGATGCATAGACAACGATGGCAGAAAAATGCTCGAACCCCCCCCCCCTTCCAACCTAACTGCTCTGCGCTAGCCCTGGTGGTCATCTCTTTGTTTCTGCACCCCTCTTCTTAACCAATCCCATATGCCTGTCCCATCACTGCTTGAAGGTGCGCATCGATTTGGCCTGTACCACTTCCTCGGGCAGCTTGTCTGACTAGTCAACAACTCTTTCTGTGAAAAAGTGCTTAAGGATGTCCCTTTTGAATCTTCCCCCTGTGAGTTCCCTCTCATCCCTGTATATGAGCTCAAGGAGAAAAGTTACACTTACAGGAGGTTGAAGGCACTCTGCACAAGTGCCTTATGCTGCACAACTCACCTGTATGTGCATTTTACAAACATAAACCCACACTCTCTCATATCTTATTGCTATAAACTTCTTGCCCTTTAGCTCAGTACTAAATTTGAATTAAATAATACAGTTTCCCTGCCCTCTGGCTTAGGTTCAGTTGCGGCTGCTGCTTGTACTCCACTAAAACTGTCTTACTGTAAGTAACAAATCTTCAGTCTGTTCCCTCCTGGGGATGAGCCAGTCATGGGCCCGACCCCCTCCTGCCTCCCAAACAGTGTCCCTGCAAGGCCTCAGAAGGAGAAACCACAGGGCAGGGGCTGTGTTGGCAACAAAAGGCAGACTTACACTTTCCAGGCATTGCATAAGCACGTTCCCAGTGCTGTAGTTGTGTGTCCAGGTGAGGTATATCCACCAACTCTGCAGTGCTTATGCATCCTTCAAGATGTTTTAATATGCTTATGCCTTTCTACCTTGCCAGGTATGCCCCATTTCCACCATGCCTGTCCACATCAGATCTGACCTAAGGCAGCACTCCATGAGTGCCCTTCGTAACAGGGCCCACCTACAGTATCTAATGACAATGGGAGTTTGAATGGAAGTTGGCGTTGGGAGGCAGCATTGGAACTATGACCACTCAGAAAGGGGAGTCTGATTTGTTTTATTCCTGCCCTTAACCTTAACGCTGACAGACTCTACCCAATCAGTGGCACACCACTATGTCTGGACTTTTGCCTCCCCTTCTCAACATGTCCATGGCTATAGACCCCGTCTCTCCTTGCCTTAACTCCTGGCTCAGTCACAGGGGGTCGTGAGCATTGAATAATGTCCTCTCCTTCCCCGATTGTCACTTTAACCATTGGTTGCAGGCATGTGGTAATCTTGGTTTGAGGAATGAACCCAGGTCATCTGCATGATAGCAGGACTTGCTATCTCTGAGTCAGCCAGCCACCCCCAGGAGTTTCAGGTTTGACACTTCTCATCCCTTTGCCATTCTGTGAAGAGCAGGACCTTCTCCTGGAGCTCTGAGGCCTGAAATCTCATCCTACTAGCATGTAAAAAGCCTGGGGCCCTCAGGGGCCACTACTCCAAACACTTCACTGAGGGGGCTGGCCTGGATTCTGGTGGTATAGGTTTGTTTTGATAAGTCTGAAGGGTACAGTAACTTCCCCTTGGGTGATCCCTGGGAAATACCTTCTGGCATTCTGAATATAACTTCACAGAAAAGAGCAGTTACTCCCCTGTCTCACACAGTAAAGCCCCACAGAACTGTACCAGTGCACAGACAGTGCCCCACCTAATAAACTGGATTATGCAGTACTGAGGTACAAACAAGTGGGTAGGATTTATTAGTGGAGGAAAAGATATGATAAGCAAGGCAATAAATAATAAACCCTCGCAATCCTTAAGCTTTCCCCGCTACCAACTATCAGTCTTAGGATGTCTTAAACTAGCGGTGCACCAGTATTACTTTTACCTACCGACACCTGGGAACTCCCTTTGTACAGTTACTGGGTACCGCAGTGTTGAATTGTTGCAGGCCCGATGCTTGTTGTAGGTAAGGATTGGTGCATGCACAACAGTTCAAACAATAAACAGAAAAAATTGTAATCCCGGACAAGATTAGGGTTACCACCTGTCCTGATTTTCGCAGGACAGTCCTGATTTGGGCAGCTGTGTCCTGCAAAACAACATGAAAAATACTACATGTCCTGATTTTATAGTAGAAAAAATATTTTCTAACTTTCCACTAAATGTTGAAGAGAACTACAATACCTTAACTAAAATACCTGACAATGATAACAAACAATAGAAGCAACTAAGAAACTACAATACTTAGCCTTAATTCTGATTATATAGAGAAAACAAGTCTGTTGCATTGGTCGAGGTTACATACTGTCCTGCGAAAAATCATGTTTCAGTAAGAAATGTCCCACTTTGGGCTTCTTAAAAGGTGGTAACCCTAGACAAGATGGTTCACTGCAAAGGTTCTGTCTGTGCTGTGCCCCTGTGTAGTCCCTGCACAGCTTAAGACTTTTCTTCACCCTACAGGCCCTAGGTGCCTGTCTAGCTCAAAAACAAAACGTTTGCAGGAGTGGGACCCTGATAAAGTACCTCTGACTCACAGTTCAGGTCTCTCTTTAGATGCAGCTGTTGCTTCATGGTTAGTTCTCGACTGATGACCCTCTGGTAAGTTTCAGATCAGTAACTGTAGCTGTAGGGGCTGGCAGGAGTGAGGCGTGGTTATGCGGCTCCCTATTTTTCTGTGGTTTCAACCCACGTAGTGACTATTCGGGCCACCCTTTGGTGTTCTGCCTTCTTTGGGGACTTCCATGATGACACAGATAGTGGCGTAAGGCAGCTGCTGTCACAGACTGGCTCTCTCTTTTTCTAGCAAAGGTGCTGTTGCTGGAACACAGTCTAGTAGACTGTGAACCCAATCTGAATAAGTCCCTGAAGTTTGTACAAATTACCTCACATGGAGTATAGTCTCCAGGCAAGCCACCACCAAGTGCCTTTTTCGCCCTGGAATGTAGCTGCCTTCTCCAGAAAAGCTGAATATGCACATTCTGTGCTGCTGACTTGCATACACACACGCCCTCACTCTCTCTGCAAAAGCCAGAAATGAGCCCACATTTTTGTTCTGCACTGATTTATGTAGGGGGTGAATGCAACGCCTGATTGATTGAGAGCAGCCATGCGTGTGTTTTGCAGAGCAAGGCTCTGCAAATTCTTAGCTCATCACTGGTGGAAATCTCTGGGCAAAACTAGACACCCTCTGATCCCTATCCCATGAATCCTAGGGGCCAGAGAAGTACAAGCCCACCACCATGTTAGTTTACATATCTAAATGTTCTTTTTGTGTGTGGGTGTATTTGCAGCTTCAGCTGCACTTCTTTTGCACCCTTGGGTGCTTAATAGTCTTTGCCCTGACCCTGGTGCCTGCTCTGGGGCCAGGGATATTTGTCCTGTTACAGTCCTGGGCCACAGCCACTCACGCCAAGTTCTGAGGGGGAAGCAGCAGTGGAGCCACTCTCTATTAACTCCAACTCCAGTGCATATGCACCCGATGGTGTTTTCGTCCATCTCCTCCTCTCGGTCTCACTGTCTATCCTGGAGCTGGAGTTTGTAATGCCACTGCCTAGTCCCACTGTGCAGCAGCATAGCCATTGTGTCCACCACCCAAGGTGGTGAAGATGAAAGGTGCCAACCACACCAACAGTGTGGTGCCCTCCAGGGCCGAAGATAGTTGTGCTGCTGCACCCTCTTTTCTCTCCCAGTCCCTGATGCTGCAGTCTGTGGGGACTGAGGAAGACACCAGTGCAGCTGCTGGGGCCCATGAACCCATGAAGGTAGGCCCTGGAATTGCAGGGGGAGGCTACATGTTGCATTGATGAAGAGTTCAGTTTTCCTGGAGAATGTGGCAGAATGCCGAACTCTGGGAGAGGAAACTCTAGCAGCTGTTCAGTAATGCATTCCTCTCTGTAGTGCAGTTCATTGTTAAGGGCCTCCGAGACCCCAGAGACAACTTTTTAAAAAAGTACCATAAGTGAAAACAATCTAGCTTATTTCATATAATTATCCATTATACTCCTCTCATACTTGTATGGCATTTTAATGAAAATGACATCTTGGTTACTTTGTCTTCATCTGCTCTGGCTGGTTGTCTAGAAAGAGATGCCAAACTCTCTCCTGTGACATCACAGCTGGTTTCTGTAAAAATGATTTATGATATCCCCGCATGAAGACCAAGTGATAGAGGATCCTGTTTTCATGCAATTGCCCATAGCAATAAGGGGAAGGTAAATGGAGACAATACCAGAGTCAGAAGTTGAAGACTGCCAAAATATTAGATTTTTCAAAGCTTTCCCCTATGATGTCCAAAGCACATTGAGATCAGAGGCTTGGCTCTCGACTTTGGTTCCTAATGGGAACATCTTTGGTGGCCTTGGCCCGGGTCCTGTTGGACAGTAGCCCACATCCCAATAGCCAGCACATTTTAATTGTTACATCTGGCAGTCTGAACGAGCATCAGAAACATGGAGACAGGCATAAGTCAACCAGAATGATTAATGGACTAGGGAAGGGGCCTCAGCAGATACTGAAGTTACCTTAGGTACAACATGCCCCTCTGGGCTAGCCCACCCAGAGCAGCTTACATAAAATAAAACGTACACAGTAAAAAACAAACATAATAACACATAAATTACATGAAACCAAAATATTTTAAATGCATGACACTAACCATATGTCCTTTTAAAAAGGAGTGTTTTTGACAATGTGAATACAGTTTGCAGCAGTATGAGTAAAGAGCCCAGTATTAAGGGTGGAAAGGAGTACTCCTTTGGCAAGGACGAGACGCCACAGGTCTGAGGATGCGTTTGGCCCTGTAGGCCAGGCCCTGCTTGTTACTAACTGCTTTACATTCAATGTGGATGCGCTGGGAGAGATCTAGCTGGGGTCGAGTGCAACTTCCAGATATTTGAAGGAGTCAGCGATAACAATGGAAGAGCTGTGAGCACTGAAAACATCCAGGGGTTCAGAACACGCACTCATTTTTGCCCGCGAGCCAAAAAGCATAGCTTATGTTTTTTTAAGATTAAGGACTAATCTGTTTAACATTAGCCAGGACTGGACTTGGTGGAAATTGGCCTTTAGTTGGGAGTTTGACTTTGAAATCTTGGGAGTTAGTTAGCAACACCAAGTCATTAGCATAAAGGGTGGAACTACGGTAGGCTGGCACCTGGTGTGTCATTTATGAAGAAGGGAAATAAGATGGGTCCCAGGATGAAACCCTGAGGGACACCCACCACAACAGGATTTGGCTCAGAGAATGTCCTGTTGTATTTGACTAACTGCTGCCTACCCTACAGATAATTTGAAAACCAGGCTAGAGCAGGGTCAGACAATCCCCAAGAGTGTAGCTCAGTACAAAGGAGTATATGTTCTACCAAGTCGAAAGCTTAGGAGAGATCTACAGAGATCACTCCAGTCAACTTACTGTGATCCATGGTGGCCCTGACCTCGGAGGTGACTATTTCAAAAGCAGTAGAGGGTACTATGCCCCTTTCTGAAGTACAGTGCGCTGGGGACAACATATTTGTGGAGGTACTCCATTAATTGAGACGTAACAGCTTTGTCTAGTAATTTGCTGATGGCAGACAGTATAGCTATGGGACAATAACGTCCAGTACATTTCAGATCCCCTTGTTTAAATTCTGGGACAACCCTAGTTACCTTCCAATGGTCAGGAACCACTCCAGTAAGCAACGATGTATTGAAGATGTGGGAGATGGTCAAAGCAAGAAAAGGTTCATCCAAGTGCATAAACTTTGTTTCCATATTGTCATGGCCAGTGCTAGTAAAGGGGAAGAGACTAGTCAGGAGTCTGCTAATCTCACCCACTGACACAGTTTTAAAGTAAAAGGAAGGATGAGGTGAAAGGGAGGGGCACAGGCTCAGCATGTGAATTAGGCTAAGCAAACAAGGAGTTGAGGTCCAGCAGGTCAGAGAACTGTCTGTTAAAAGCATCTCTAATTGTTTGAGTCCTTACAATATACCCCATCAATGAGCATGTCTGTAGTTTGATATTTGAGTCAGTTGCCCAAAGCTCTTTAGTGTTGCACCAAAAGCACCTAGAATCCCTGGCAGAGGCCAGTAAGGTAGATTTACAAAATTCAGTGTTGGCTGCCCTTATAGCTTTTTTACAGACATGAATTTGTCTATACTCATAAAGTTAGAGAAGGCTTGGATAGCCTTAAATCTGGCGCAGCATTTATCCCTAGACTTCATTAGTGATAACTGGTCACTGTGGAGCCATTTGGTGGCAGTGCTGCTAACTCTTCTCTCAATAAGTGGGACATGCTTATCTTACAGGAGGAGAAGATTTTTAGGATGTTATTTAGGGCAGGAGAGCTGTCTCCAGCAGATAAGACAGGAGACCAACCAGAGAGGGCAAGGTCCCTATGAAATGACTCTGGGTCTAATTTGGGTGCATCTCTAAGGAGGATAATTTTATGGGAAATTTTAAGCACTGTGATCCTCCAAATACAGTAAGTGGGAGTACGGTCAGAGATAGAATCAAGGAGGGTTGCAGACTCAGGAATTCTCTCAGTTCTGTTTCAGGATCAAGTCAAGGAGGGTATGCTGGCCAGCAGATGTGGGAAATCTGGTAGGATCTAAAATCAGCTGCTTGAGGCCAAGACTAGCAAGCAGTGGCTCATATTGCATAGCATTTCTCCCTGTCCAGTTTAGGTTAAGGTCATCTAGTATCAGCAACTCATTGCAGCCTACCTTTTCACTGTTGTTGTTAGTGAGATAGTTTAGGAAATTTAGTCACCTAGTTTGTACCTGTAACCACTGGTGGAATTGTCTTAGTATTACTCAGGAGGAGGAGTAATGAGTGAAGAAACCCACACGCTAAGGGAGGGGGATGTATGTGTGGGGTATAAGGGACAATTAAATGGCTTTTATATTATAATAGCAGGCCTTCTCCTCGTTTCTGGCCCACATGATCAAGCTTGATAAAATGAAATTCAGGAAGGGTACATGCAGAATCAGGAATCAAAGGTTTAAGCCATGTCTTGGTCAGCCTCACAGTGTCAAAAGTATAGTGAGTTATCCATGCAGTAAGTTCAACGAGGTTAGGCAGTAAACTTTGGATATTTAAGTGGGCAATTCTAAAGCCTTTAGCATTTTGGCAGACAGGTGAGCCTGCATACTGGGAGGCAACGGGCCCAGAGTTGGATTCAGTATCGCCATCCAAAGCAGTATGTAGTGAGGCCAGCCAGCAGAGACGAGGCTGAACTAGCCACCTTACTGAGTTTCTGAGGCAGCATACTTTGTACTTAAAGTGGCTAAGTAGTAAAACTATCTGAATATTTAAGAAGCCAGGTTGATTTTAGGTACCCCTCTCTTGCAGCAATAAAGCTAGAACACGTGTAATCTGCTATAGGGACATTGAGTTGAGGACCAGTAGATATGGCAGGTAAGGGGCAGTAGATAAAGGCAGCCTGCAGCATGAACAGGGTCACCGAGACGCCATCTATAACATATATCATAACAGGCAGTGGTGATATTTAAAGGGCCTGCTTGATGCAATGGCAGTGCAGACAATCAACAGGAATAGTACAAAACCTAGCAGAGTATGCACAAAGTCCTTACAGTTTCTTGCTATTCACAGAACTCTAGTCAAGTCCAGCAGTGACAACCCTTTTATAGGGGAGTGTGGCAGTACTTACAGTGATGTACAGGTTATGACCAGCAGCTTCACCTGCCCTAGTTCCATCTGTTCTGGCTGACTCTGGGCAGACTTCATTTGATGGCCTTTGCTCGGAGACCTTAGCACGAGGACCGCATTGTGGAAAGACCACTTGCAGGGGAGGAAGTTAAGCTTTGAAGCATCTCCCTCATGGAGCGTGATTGGCAAGGGCTCGGGTGCTGCTGCAGGATGAGAAGTCCAGCTTCAGGTGTAGATCAGCTCGGCATCCATTGGTAGGGAGTGGGGGGTCTGGATGTACAGGAGATGGCCCCTCACGACCCTGGCAAGCAGTGGAAGGGTCTCGTGGCAAGTGAGCACCAGCCATGCTCGTTCAAAATTTAGTCCAGGTTTGAAAAATGGCACCAGACCTCCTGATTGGCTGGCGCATTTGCAAGCACCTCCTTCGTGGAGCAGGATTGGCTAGGGCTCGGGTGCTGCTGGGCAAATTATGACATATAGTGGGAAAATCCTGTGTTGTGAATGGTGGAATCTGATCACATAACTACATTATTCCAGCACAACAGCAGAGTTCAGAAATGTTTAACTTACTCCTCATTACACAGTTCTAAAATTAAAAGGGAAGCCATTTTGTAATTGCAGTAAGGCACTCCAGAGTGTGCATAACTGTAGAGTAATGGCACGACTTGGGTGAGTATGGCACTTAGCTTGCCTCATACCTTACTTCCTAAGCTATGCCATTATCCCATTGTAAGTCACACACTCTCATGCCTTGTTGCATAAGCATCTCATATCCTCATTACAGTTGTTATGTCTGTCCCCTCTACTTTGGTAGATATATCTCCAACCCTTGCTGGGAATTAAACCGGGGACCCTTCGTCCCAAAGACAGCTACGCTAATTATTCAGCTAAAGGAAAATTCCCATCTGATGTTGGGTTAGACTGTACTATACATTATTAGTGTTTCAGACATAGAGAACAGTACTACTACCATTCATTCATCCACACTATTTGACCTTCTCACTGTAGATCTCACGTCATTCTACGCGGTTCTGCTTTCCACTTGTACATCAAAAAGCATTGCACACATTGGAGAACAAGAGAATAGAAGGTTAGTCATTTCTCTCACTAATTTGGGCATTGGTCAGAAGGGTAAATTAACAAGAGTGTCTTTGGTGAGTGGAGAGGTCTCCGCCCCCCCCCCGCCCCCCCCCCCCCAAAGAGTTTACTGTGTTCCTGTGAAGATTTAACTACACTCAACTGGGAAGAGGTGTTCCTGTCCGGTCATTATAGAAGTGTCCGGTGAGTGCTGTAGTTTCTTTCGACATCAAACCACTCACCATAACCAAAATTCTCTGCAGAAGTAATGTAGCTTGATTGTAAAAGTGCAGAGCTGTGCACCTGGAGTGCTACCAGGTTTGAATCCCACCTCAACCACTGTGTCACCTTGAGCAAATTACTTGACCTTCCTGTGCGTAAGTGCCTCTGACTCTTTGTTTCTCTGCACAAACAACTCCAGAACTTTCCTTACTCTCCCCCCAGTCTCGCTTAAGCTCTCTGTGCAGGCCTAATGACTGCTGCCTGCAGATCATGGCTGGTGAAATGCTTTGGCATACAGTGGATTGAAAATCAAACTCCTTTCTTTTCCCGATTCATCTCCCAAAATGTCAGGTATTTTATAGGGCCGCATGAAACTTTAACCATGCATGATAGGGGAAGTCTCGAATTAGATGTAATCTCACACTCTTTGCTCCAGTGACACCAGAATGGATTGCTGTGGTGTAGATGTTTGAACCGTGGTGCCCTTGGGGAAGGCCTTATTGTGGCAGTACCATTTAACCCCCCGCCCCCCCATGTACTCTAGTCCCTTTCTTAAAAAGAAAAGACTGTGGAGGACATTACATGTGATATCCCCCCCCCCCCAAACCACCACCACTTAAGAGAGAACCAGCTGTGGCACAGCAGCTGGTTTCCAGTACCGTTCTTCATTAGTACCCACACAGCCCAACAGGAAGAGTGAAACAACTCCACCTTCAGGGTACCCTAAAGAACAGACAGTTGGATCACCATCACTACAACGCGGTGAGCCAGTTCACCAAAACATTACATCACTACCGTTCAGTGTACAAAAATCGCAAAAGAAATGCAGGTGATCAAACATTCATCTTCAGGTAAGGGAAAATACTGTACTGTACATATCTCTAAACACATTATTCATGTTGACATAGCAGAAATAGTGTTTGGCATACCCCCTTAATTGCCAGTACCTCCTCTCCCTACTCAGAAATTCCTGGGACTCAAGTCCTATAATGCTTTAAGCTGTAGGCCATGCCCAGATCCACAGGGAAACAGCAGCAGCCTCAGCGAGAGTCGCAGCTTACAGGGAGACTCCTAGGGGTAAGCAGAAGTAAATACTCATACAGAAAAAAAACACATTTGACAGATGAACCCGTTTTACAGCAACTATAAGATAACGGAGATTCTGAGATAATGTTTTTTTCTAACTTTCCCTCTTTTAACAATGGCACAATCCTTATTAGTGGGTCCTGAGTGATCATTTATCTTTATCTTAGAACAAGATATCCACATTATAAGTTCTTATTCATATAATTATTATAATTTTTTTTTTTTTAATAAGTCCTCTTAGGGACATTATAAGATCCCACTGGCTTTTCATGTTTGGGTAGAGCCTTGGTAGACTGGGTGTGGGGCTATACCTCTCGACTGAAACCAGGTTCAGGCCCTGAACTCAGTCAGCTTTACCCTTGTTGGAAACTCCTTGCTGTCCTGGAGGCAATTCTCTTTTTTTTTTTTTCCTATATATGTTTTATGGAGCTTTTTCCATTTTTTTCCCCGGTCCCGATTTCCTACTACAGCGCCATGTGGAGGCATGCACACGCCACATCTCAAGGCGCCCTCCCTATGTGTAACACCCTCCGCCTATGCTGGCCACTGGACCTCCACCCGGTAGCAGCGGGACTACAGAGGGGCAGCAACCACCCAAGAGAGGAGAGCTGCCTTCCAGCTGCTCAGTCCTGCTCCTACCTCCCCCCCCCCAATTTGCCAGCACCCCAACGATCCGCTTCTGTTCCCGAACCTGGGTCACTGGCGTAGCGCAAGGTAAGGCATCCAGTTCCTCAGCCCTCCCTGGAGGCAATTCTACGATACACCTCTGTGTGGGAAAAAACAAAGGGGAGAGTACTGTTTGGCTATAAATAGCTGTTAGCTTGTTTTCTCACATTCACTCCTTTCCCTAATAACATGACACAATCAGCTGCTAATCTGCTGGTGGCTAAACTGGGATATCCTTTTGTTCCTCATTGCGGTGTTACTCAGGAAGTAGAGAGCATAGAGCAGGCACACCCTGCTAGAGCTCTACAAACGTATAGCATATCTCTTTCTATCTCCTCTTTCTCTCTATTTCTCTGTTACTCTTACCTTTTCCTTGACCACTGCTAAAACACTAGATTCTGTTAAATAAAATATACTTACAGGAGTCTCTGCCACTATTCCCAGGGAGATGAAAGGTGCCTAAGGAGTAGAAAACCACAGATTTTAACAAAGGAAGAATAATCAGGGAAAAGCATGTTCCTTTCTTGCATGACTGGGGATGGATAATGAAAAACAGACTTAGAAACATAGAAGTTGACAGCAGATAAGGACTGCAAGGCCCATCCAGTCTGCCCGTTTCTTTTTCTACCTTATGAATGTGCCATAGGCCTTTGCTCTGTCAATGGCCTATCTGTTCATACTCATCTGTATTTCTCCTTTATGCCTGTCCCATGCCTGTTTGAAGCCCTGCACTGTATTCATATCCACCACTTCCAGAGGTAGGCCGTTCCATGCATCCACCACCCTTTCTGTGAAAAAGAACTTCGTCATATTACCCCTTAATCGGCCTCCCTCTAATCTCATGCTGTGTCCTCTTGTCCTGCTATTTTTCTTATATTGAAACATGTTAGACTCTTTCGCCTTGTTAATGCCCTTAAGGTGTTTTAATGTTTCAATCATATCACCCCTCTCTCCCTCCTTTGCTCTAGGGTACACATATTGAGTTCAGTTAATCTGTCCTCATATGTTTTCTGTTGCAGTCCCTGCACCATTTTGGTTGCCCTTCTCTGGACTGCCTCAATTTGGTTAATGTCCTTGTGAAGGTGTGGCCTCCAGTACTGCACGCAGTACTCCAGATGGGGCCTAACCAGCGTCTTGTAAAGAGGGATTATTACCTCCCTCTTCCGACTTGTGATACCCCTACTAATACACCCCAACATCCCTCTAGTCTTACCTACTGCTTTAGAGGTCTGCTTGGATGATTTCAGGCCATCGGTGATGATGACGCCCAAGTCTCTTTCTTCCCTTGTGACTGCCAGCATCTCCCCTCCCAGCCTGTAGGTGACTTCAGGGCTTCTCTTCCCTTTGTGCATGATCTTGCAGTTCTTTGCGTTAAACCCCAGTTGCCACTCTTCCGACCATTTTGCTAGTTTATCCAGATCTCTTCTCATTCTGCCCACCCCATCTGGATCATCTACTCTGTTGCAGATCTTGGTGTCATCTGCAAGCAGACAAACCTTACCCTCCAGTCCATCTGCAATGTCACTGATGAAGATATTGAAGAGGACTGACCCCAGGACTGATCCCTGAGGTACCCCACTGACATCAGAGTCAAGACAGTTCTCCCGGTTGATCAGTCCTGGAGATGCCATTTTTTTTATATCGAGACATCTGCCTCACAAGAGTGGGTACTGTTCTTGCCCCCGGCCTAGGTCATTGTGGGGAATCCACACCAGTGGTCCCCAACAAGCAGGGCTTTTTATCCTTACATACTTAAGGAAGAGGAATGCCTAGTCTATATAAGCATGAAAGATAAGTATCAGAGCATACTACTTCAGCCCAACCACCACAAGTGTCGCAGACTTTGCATGAGGCTGTAGCCCTTTAAGTTCAAAGTGCCACCCATTGGGCTTGCTTCGGCGCCACATCTCTGCGGGGTGTTTAACCATTCTAGTGGCACATCTCAAAGGACTATGGATCTGGGCGTTCCCTTATTTGCACTGCTGGCTAATACTAAACCTGCCAAAAGCACTAATGGAGCAGTTTAGGCAATTTGCTCCTTCTTGGAAACCAGGGGAATACCTCTGAGTCGGTGTCAAACCTCAGGTAATCTCAGTTCAAAGACTGCAGTTCTGAAGTGTGCTGCACCTTGGGACAACTTTTTAGTTCCTCTAAGGCTTCACAGGAGGACGGACCCCTGGTGGATGCTGAGTGGTAACTGCTCACAAGCATCTCAGTTGCTGAATCCCCTTGTAGGTGGCAGCTGGTTACTTTTGTGATGCAAGTTGCATTATCACAGAGGTCTTATCCCTTTTCTTTCCACATCCTCAAGTGCCAGTCATAATGGATTATTCTTCATGGGGTGGGAAGTTAGCTCACTGTCAGGGGTTCAAATCCAAGGGGCCTAACCTCCCCAAGGACACAGTTACCACATAAACCTGCGGGTGTTATGGACAGTGCTGTTCACATTCCAAGGCCTAGAGGATGCAGTTTGAAACTAGTTGGCTCTGAGTGTGTTTACTGTGTAAGTGTGGGTCAGTGTTTTTATGTGGTTGGGGAGGGTGGGGGTCTTCTGCTGTTTCCTGGGGTGGTTGGATAGGTGGGGTTGTGGTAAAGTTTTATAGTTCTATGCTTGTCGGTTTGGCTGTATTTTAATTTTTGTTTAAAGGTTTTAAGATGTGCCGGGGTACATTATTGGGCATTTAGAGCATTCCTACTCTGCTGAGGAAATCCATCAGCTGCATCCACTATGGAGATCCATATTATGTCATGCAGTATTCAAACAATGCAGGAGCCTAGGTATTCTTAGCGAGCAGGGAGTTGGGGGGGGGGGCAGTCTGAAGAGCAGAGGCTAAGAGGTACCCTGGAGGGAGTTTACTGTCTTTTTTCTTTTTCTTCCGAATTTGTTTTATCCTCCTGGTCACAGTCTGGACCTTCTTCTAACTACTGCCAGATCTCATCTGTGTCACTCTTCATCATTCATCACAGATGGGTATCTGGCCAGAGGTCAGGACCCCGCGTTTTTTTTTTTTTTTTTAAAGGGAGGCGGAGCCGACACACCATCGGCGCCGCCCTCAAGGCCGATGCACTGCGTGGCGCTCGCGGGTTGGCTGTTAGGCTGTGTCGACTCTGCCTGCCTGCCAGTTCTTAGTCTCCCGCCGTAGAGGTCACCTCGTGGGATGCTCTGAAGAAAATCCTAGGCCTGCTAGTTTTTCAAAATCCTATCCTTAGGCACCAAAGTCCGTCGGTCCTCCTGCCGGTTCTGTTTTTGCCACTACTCGACGTCGCCTGGTAAGATCTTTCCTTATCTTTATGTTTCCACAGCATCGAGTCTGTTTTTGGTGTTTTTTTCCTCGTAGGTCATGTCTCGGTCAGAGGGCAGGAAATCTTCCAAGACGGGTCGGCCCCAATGCGATGGTGCCCATGCGGCAAAATTTCTCCGTCTCATTGACCCATACGATGGTTGTCTCTGTGTCTTGGCCGCTTCACGACATGGATTAGTGTGGCGCCTGCTTCTCCATGGACCCGCGGGTCCTTGAACAACAGCGCATGGAAAGTGTGGCAGTTCTGCTGACTTTGCGAGGGTTGAGTGCGCACTCATCGGGCCAAGCCGCGCTCTCAGCCTTTCCTCTGGGTCCCCTCCGGTTCTGTATGGACCAAGGAGGAGGAGCCTCGGCTACTGTAGCCTAGCCATTGCCGAGGCTTCTTCCAGCGGTGCAGGAGGCCCGTCCGCTCCTTCCGGGAGCAGGTGGGAGAATGCCGCCATGGCATCGCCCCGCCGAGTGAAAGCTCCCCGGTGTTGCTCCCAGCAGCTCAAGAAGCCCAGGTGAGCGCCGTCCCTCGGCGCCATCGGCCCGGCACCATATGAGTCCGTGGCGCCGTGGGCCCTGACGGGGCCGTCGTCAGTGCCAACTTGTCACATAGCGCCGTGACCTCTGTCGAAGCCATTCACAGCGTCGGCACTGTTAGCGGAGTCGTGAGATCTACTGCGATGCCGTCCTTTGCCACGTCTCGCCTGGGCGCCGTCCTCGGCGCAGAGGTTGAGCACGGTGCCATGTCCTCAAGGCTCGGTGCCGTGGGGCCTTTGGTTCCCTCAGTCGGTGCTGTCCGCTACGCCATCCCGGCCTGCCAGAGGCTGGGTGGCGCCGTGCTCAGCGCCATGTCTGCCGGGCTGTCCACGGTGCCGCCTCAGCCTGCGGCGCCGGGGAGCTGAGCGCCGCCGGGGCTGTCGTCGGTGCCGTTTCTGTCCTCAGCGCCGCTCGCGGTGCCGTGGGACCAGATGGTGCCGTGACTGGTCCCGGCTCTGGATCTCTGGCTCGAGCTGGGGCCGCGCCTTCCTCGGATTCCACTCGCGGGGTTGCGGGAGGCGCTGGCACCGACTCAGGCACAGCTGTAGTCTCTGGGCCTGGTGGTAAGGATGGTTCTGCCCGCCCTCCCACGGTTTGCACAGGGCCTCGGACCCTACCTCCTCGGAGGCAGAGTCGAGCTCTGGGTCGGACGTGCAGTCTGACCCCTCGGGGTTGGCTGTTGAGGTGGGCAGCACGGTGGTCTCTTCGACCAGTCTGAGTCGGACCCCTTCTGAGGTGAGGTTGGTGGCTACCGAGACTAGGGTCATGGGTGCTGACCAGCAGGCAGTGTTGCGGGCCACCATAGCTTTGCAGCCTGGTCTTGGCGGTTTCACTGACCCTTCAGTTGTGGTACCCCCTTCGGTGGTGTGCCTTGATCGCCCAACTTTGGGGCAGATCGGAGCACCTGCAAGGGGGGAAGGTACTGCACCCTGGATAGCCGCTGCGGGGGCTGCCCAGAGATGCCAGCTAATTAGGCTGTCCCTGTCGAGGAGGAGGGCTCTTTCAGACTCCGAGGGGTCGAGGGGTGTGGGGTTGGCGCGCTGGCCTTTTTCTGGGGTCCGCCCGGGCCCTGAGAGAAGCCGTAGTGCGGATCTCCGCTCTTTCTCCTCTGTCTCTTTGAGAGAGTCCCGTTCTTTTGAGGCAGGGGACCGTCCTTCTGGACCTATACAGCCCTGGTCGCCTCACAGGGGGGATTCTTCCGGGTGCAGCCAAGGCAGTACCGATGTGGTTGTTCAGCTGTTGGCTGTGGGGTCTTCCGGGGCACCTTCTTCCGCGGGTGCCCACGGTCCGCTCCTTAGCCCAGGCGGAGGTCAGCCGACATCTCTTCTCGGCTCTGTCCCCATCCCTCTGCCACACTCTCCTCCGCGCTCCCAGGCATCTTCGGTCCCAGCCCTCTCACCTGGGAGCAGTTCAGAGCAGTGGCTGCCTGTTCCCTGCTTATGTTAGGGCAATGGACAGCCAGGTTTTTCAACCTCCCCCTGTGCAGCCACCCACTGAACAGACGGTGACCTCCAGCTCCTCATCCCCCTCTTCAGGGGGAGAGGAACCCTCTGTCCACATCTCTCCGGCTGCTGATCTCTCTGAGTATCAGCGATTCCTCGTGAGGATGTTGGAGGATTTGCACCTTTCTCCTTCCACTATTAGCAATCCTGAACACTCGACGCATGCCTTTCTAGGCAATTTTGGGTCGTAGGGATAGCGATCTGCCTCGTGGGGCCTTGGCTCGTCCTTCCCGGTTGTCACCCTTGGCAGTGTAGGGTGATTAACTCTGCCCACCAGGGAACCTACCTTTTCTCCCGCAGAGTGAGGCAGGCGCTTGTCGGGCAACTTCCTTCTCCGGGGACTCTGTCTCTCTCTCCTCCACTCTGGGCCTCTCCAGGCCCTGAAGGTCCCCCTAGTGTGTCACCCACTGAGGGCTAAGGGACTTGTCCCTTAGGGTGTAAAAGAAAACCCCCTTCGGGGGGGGGGGCTCGGTACTCACCCATCTGTGATGAATGGTGAAGACTGAACCAGATAAGATATGAAAATTATGTACCTACCATAAGTATGATCTTTCTGTGTATCTTCACCATTCATCACAACCCCACCCTCCATCCCCCTGGGGCCTCAGTCTCTGGGTCCCTCTCCCTCTCTGTGACTCCCCCTCTCCTCCTTAGGAGTGGGGTAAAATAGGGACACACAGGGGAGTATTTTTCCAGGAAGAGTGGATAGCTCGAGCGGCACTCCTTCTCCAATACCTTGTCTCCACCCCGTGGGGTGGGAGTTGGTAGTTGCCCTCCTTCTCTCCTCCTCCTCCCTGTTTCCATCGGGTCCGGGATATCTTATCCTTCTCCCCTCTCTCCTAAATTCTTTACCCACCCTACCCCCCTTCCGCTTCCAGAGATTGGGGTCCCTCCCAATCCTCTTTAGTTTCTAACCTCTTTCTTTTCTGTCCTCTCAGTCGTTATTTCTCCTTTTAGTTCATACATCTTTTCCTTTTTCTGTCCCTTGGACTGTCTTGTCCCACCCTCCACTCCCTTCCTCTTACCTCTCCGGTGACTCAGAACTGGCAGGCAGGCGAGTCGACACAGCCTAACGGCCAACCCCCGAGCGCCACGCAGTGCTATCTCGTAGGCGGAGGCCAGTGGTGTCTGCTCCGCCTACCTTTTAAAAAAGGAAAAAAAAAAAAAGCTTCCGCGGGGTCCTGACCTCCGGCCAGATACCCATCTGTGATGAATGGTGAAGATGCACAGAAAGATCATAATTATGGTAGGTACGTAATTTTCATTTCCCTGGTTCCTGTCCAGCTGAGACTCCACCACCTACCCTTCTGGGACCATTCCTTGGACCATAAACCCACCCACAACACCACTGTGCTGCCCCCTGGCTTATGTCGCAAGGCCGGGTACGCCATCAACTCCACAGCAGTTCCTCCCTGCATTGGTCTGGTCACCCACGGCAGAGGTGAAACTGATAATGTCCACAGGGATAGTGCCATGAGTCCAATATGGAATATGATGGGCTAGTGGAGGGTTCATCCTCCCAGTCCTGCACCATTTTCCACTGTTCTCCTTGCCCCTCACCAGGAGCGTGCATCAGGATTGTCTGCCAGTGAAGTCTGATGCAGCCAACCTGCGGATGCACTCCAGTGGTCCCCTCGTACCAGTCACTTTTCCCCTCCACCACCACCTGTTTTCACCCAAGTGGCAGTAAAGCAGCAGGACATGATACTCTCCTTCCCCAGAGGAGGCGTCTATGGGATGCTCAGTCCCCCACCAGCCCTCTCGTCCCAGGCTTGTTCCCAGACCCAGGTTGGCGTCACATGTGGTAGTGCTGCCAGTGGGCGAAATGGTGAGCTATTTCTTTTTTTAGCTGGTAGGCAGCCCCCGGAGGGGCTCATTTTTCGGCCCTGGCTGCTCCCCCGCCGCCCCTCCCGGAAGATCCCCATGGGGTCTCTCCCCCAGATCAAAGGCGTCACCCCCCAAGACCAACATCTAGATTCGGGTGGCTGCCACAGAGCTGCCAGGCCATCATGGAGCCTGCCAGCTCCTTTTCCACCTTTTTCTCTGTTTCCCCCTCCCTCCGGTGTCTGGAGTGAACGCACGTTTGTGGGGGCACCTGCACGCCACGCATGTCGGCTATGTGCCTCCTGACCTGTATCGTCCCCCTTCCCCCTCACCAGAGGACAATCAACAGGTGGAATGACAATCCCTCCCTCCCCGAGAGAGGAGAGTACTCCTGTGGACACTTGATCCTCTCTCGCCCCTGCTGACCCCCGGTGGCCTGGGCTCGTTCCCGAACTCTGGTGGCTGGCGTGACGTGAGGTGTGGCATCCAGCGCCTCAACATCCAGTGCCACCAGGCCAGATGGGGAGTTTACTTTCTAACAGGGGTCCATGATGTCTGGCGCTCCTAACCAGGGATCCTTTCTTGGAAAAGAAGATTGTAGCTATTGGAACAGGCTACCCAGCTCCTCCCCTTCAGGTGATTCTTTGTAATGTCAGATCTCTGAGGAAGGAAATAGCAGTGGTGAGGGATTTCATCACCCATTCCTCAGTTGATCTGCCAGTTAATGCAGGTATGAGACCTGGTTTGGGATGGACTCCGGCCTGGTGCTGGAGTCATCCATTCTAGACTGGTACTTGGTGGTGGTGCACCGCTAGAGGCAGCAGTGCAGGCGGGGGTGGGGCAGTTTGTTTTAGATCTGATCTGAGGTTCGCTGTATTCCCAGTGGTGGTTCCCAGGTTGTTTTTAAGGTGTGGTAGCTGGAGATAAGCAGGCTGTGGGTGCAGAATTCTCATCACCTGTAGGCCTTCAAGGGACAAGGTTGAAATTCTTCAGGACTTGCATACATACAAACATGCGAATATGCCAGCAGATAAAGGCCTTTACAGTATGTCTAGTCTGAGAATTTGTGGGTTTCATCAGCAAACTGACCTTGAAGTCCACAAGATGACTGATTGTGAGGACTTGAGTCGAGAATGGGGTTTCGCAGTTTTCTTCTACATTCTTCCAGATGATGACAGTTCTGGACCTTGTACAGGTTGTTTCCTCTGTGACCTATGAACATGGCCACACCTTCAATCTGGTCTTTGCATTGGGACTCAACATTTCTAATGTCTAGATTGATCCGATATCTTTGTCAGATCATTTTTGTAATGAAATTCCATTTTGGTACCCACTGTTGCCTTCCCCACCCTACATCCAGGAGATGAGATTCAGTAACACCCTAAATGGAATTTGATTCCAAAGAAACTTTTGGAGGTACTGGACACCTCGAGGATGATGACTGCCTGTGCTAAGGGTGTTGACATGGCCATGGAGGGAAATAACAAGGTTCTTACAAACCACAGTCAGCACCCTGTGCCACTCAGTCTGACCATTTGTCTCCTGCCAAAGCTAGCCATATTGCAAGCTGAGACAGTTGTAGGAACAACTGTTGGGTGTATTAGAGGGTAGTCACCCAGAAGGGAACAGGGTTCCTGTCGGGGTTGATTGTAGCAGGGAAGAATAGACCATTCCTTTTCTTTTACAGTGTGCAGTGGTTTATTTGAAAGCACTGCAGTGCTCTGGATGGAATTTCAGTCAGTACTAGATCAGGACATATCTCTGGTGATGTCTTCATTGTTGCCTTCCAACTGTATTATGGACCCAGATCATACCCGATTGTTGGTGGACTATTGGGAGACCGTAGCTCCTGTAGTAGCAGAGATCATGTGAAGTTCCTTGGAGAGGGCAATTTTCTGTCTGGATTGAAGAATGCTGTGGTGATCAGTCTCCTGAAGAAATCATGGTTGGACCAGGAAGTCCTGACTAATTACTAGCCTATCTCAAGCCTGTCCTTTAATGTTGACTTGCAGCTAAAGTGTGCAAGAATCTTTGTGGTTGCTCCAGCCCTCGGCAGTTAAGCCACAATCCCCCATGATATCATTAGGCCTCTGCTCCCAATCATAGGGCAGTTATGACAACTACAAAAGAAACCAGAAACAAAGAAATTCTGGAAATAATGTAGTAGATCAACACTATTTTTAAAATTAAAATGATTCCACTTGGAGAACTCTTAACTATGATTTTAGGAAATCCCATGGGACTGAGACTGCACTCCAGAGGGTCACAGCTGACATCTTTGATGCCTTGTATCAATGCAGCGCCACTTGGGCAGTCTTCATTGACCTCACAAAGGCTTTTGACCTTGTTAACCATTCTCTCCTCTGTTCTAAACTCAGAGCCTTAGGTCTTGATAACAACTCCCTCTCTTGGATCTCTATCTGTCTATCTAACCTTGCCCAGTGTGTCAAATGGGCTGGCACCTCCCATCCCCTACCATGGACAGAGTCCCACAAGGACCTATCCTTGGGCCTCTACTTTTCTGTCTTTATTAATGACCTGCCCCAGAATTGCAGAGGAGTATTGATACAGCTCTATGCTGACGATGCAATATTATACTGGCATGGCACTAACGTCTCCACTATTCAATCAGACCTGGAGAAAGACTTCCAACATCTAGAAGCCTGGTTCAAAGATAACCTACTGGTACTGAACACAAAGAAAACTAAATCCATGCTTTCCACCATACCTCCTTTGATCTAACCTCCCAGCCCCCCTCTAGTTATCTACACCTCTGCAGGTCTGTCGCTTGAAGGGGTGGAATCTTTCAAATACCTGGGTTTGACTCTCGACACTCACCTATCCCTCAACATACATGTCAACATTGTTCTTAAAACTACTAAGCAGAAACTCTACCTACTCGATCACACTACCCCCTTCCTATCTCCCTGTGCAAGGAAAAACATTGCCACAGACACCCTCCTCCCCGGTCTATTCTATGGCGCGCCCATAATTCACTCAGTCAGGTCCTCTAATTTAGCCAAAATCAAGCAGGCATACCATAGGATTGTCCATTTTGCCACTGGTGCACCTGCTCGGACTCATCACTGTGACGTACTAAGGTCCCTGGGCTGGCTGTTGTTCGAGCCCAAATTGGACTTCCCATGCACTACTTTTAAACTCATTCACCTCCTGCCCCCCCAATCCTCTCCGGTCTGCTCACTCTGAAGACCCTCCCCAGGACCCTCCGCTGCTCCCACCTCCCACTGCTTAACCTACCCGAAGTCCACCTTGTTCTTGAAAGGTGCTCCTTTGCTTTCGCCGAAGAACAAAAATGGAATACTCTTCCACCTAGTCTTCTCTCATGTAGCCTCTTCCCAGTTTAAGAAAAACTTTAAGGAAATCTCTCTCTCCCCCCACCCAATCTGTAGTATTACTTGCACTTAACCTTCTGTTTTCTCCTCTTATCTTCCTCACCCCTCTGCCCTCTAGGGCTTTCCTTTCCCTTCTCTACCCCCTTCTCTTACCCTTAATTATTCACCCAGCTCTCCCACACCCCGACTCCCCTGCCTTCCCATACCCCTTCCTCCTCCTCTCTCTCCCCACCCCACCTATACTCTGTTAAATCTCTCTCACATTCTCAAATTTGTGTGAGCTAGTTTGTACTGACGCTGTGCTTCTCTAATGAACTACTTATTTTACGCTGCACTAGGGTTCCTTCACCCTCATGGACCTCACTGTACTGTGTTTAAGCCTTTAATGAACAGATTACCTGTTGCAGCACTTGGGTTCCTGCACCCTCATGGACTCTCGATACAAGCCTCTGGACCCTCACTGCCTATTCTGGAACCATCACCCGACAATGGAAGAAACTGATGTTCCTTTCTCTGCATACCTTCAGTTACTTACTGTTTTTATACTGTCGTGATCTCATGTCTCCTTATGTTTTTGTTGCAAAGTATACCAATTTTTGTGTTGTAATCTACTAATGGAATTACTTTTCCCCGGGTCGCCCCTGCAAAAGGGACATGTCTGTCTCAGTGGGCCTACCTGGTTATCAGAATTAAAATAAATAGTCTGTTTTTTGGACAAGGGTTAGGGGTGACAGTAGAAACAGAGAAAACTGAGACAATGGCAGAAAAAGACCAGCGGTCCATCCATTCTGCCCAAGTTCTCTATAATCCCTTGAAACCTACTGTTCCTCCAGGGTACTAACCCCCCCTATCCTCTCCCCATTCTCCTCCTTGGTCCTGTTGCCTTGGGCAACCAATATTCCCTTCATTCTATCCCAGCTCTGCCTGAATCCCCTTACTGTTTGTGCACCCAACATCTTGGCCGACAGACTGTTCCAAGGTTCCACCACTCTTTCCGTAAAGTAGTACTTCCTCACGTCCCTCCTGAACCTCAAGCCGGTTAATTTCTACTTGTGGCCACGTGCCCGAGAGTTGGTATTCAGGCTAAATAGTTCTCTGCATTTCACTTTGTTAATTACTTTATGGAACTTGAATGTCTCTCTCGCATCTCCCCTGTGGTCAACAGTGAGTACATATTTAGTGCTTCGAGGCACTCCTCATCGGATCTGCCCTGCTGGCCCTGAATCATTTTTGTTACTCTGCACTGCACTGTCTCCAGCCTATCCTTATCCTTTCTAAGGTGAGGACTCCAGAACTGGGCACAGTATTCTACGTAAGGCCTAGCCATGGATCTGTACAGGGGAAGTATTACGTCTTTTCTTCCTCTATCAGTACCCCTTCCGATACATGCCAGCATCCTCTTAGCCTTGCAGTAGGCCTTGTTGCACTGACTTGATTGCTTAAGTGAGTTCCTGTCGAACTCCCAGATCATCTTCTAGGATATCTCTTTCATCAGGCCAAACCTATGGAACTATAAGCCACCAGGCACTAGAACCACGTGGAAACTTTTGCAAGCAGTTCACCAGGGGCCACCCATGGTGACGTCAGACATCAGCTGCTGCATAAACATGGGCAGCCCCTCCTCTCCTCAGTTCTTTTCCCGCCATCGACCATACTTGAAGCACTGACGGAAATGCCACTGCAATAGCCGCTGTTCATTTTTATCTCTATAGCACAGTAATCACTTACACAAGTGATTTTTGACGACCTGTATGTTGTCGAAGGAACTGTTGGAATTATTCTGGTACTGTGATTGCAGGGAGAAGATCTGCACTGGCGATTCCCACGACATTTATGCCCTTTGCCTAGGCCCAGACCACAACATGAAAACCTGCCTGATCTGCAAGGAGTTTCAATTCTTCAACCCACTGATGCCAAAAAGGGGCCTTAGAGAAACCTCTCCTGAATCAGCAAGTAGATCACATGGCGAAGGAGCTCCAGCAAAAAGAGTCACTGCCACGTCACTGGCCCACTCGTCCAGGTCCTTGAAATTCTGAGAAAAATCATCCGGGAGCCATAAACATAAGCACGAGGAGAAAGAGAAGACATCCCCTGTGTGTCCCAGGTCACCCCTCCACATAGCTGGGACAGCCTCCTCTGCGCTGTTGACCACCACGACAGTGACACCGCTCCCCCCCCCTGCCCAGCCGTCGACACAACTCCAACTTTAGGGAATGGCACTGATGCTACCAGGTCTAGTATGGCTGGTATGTTGCCGTTGATGGGGACTCGGCCGCCTCTGTCGACTCCTACCAGTGCACCTGTGGACCACAAGGGTGCTGGCATTCAGGCAGCTCTATCTTTGTTCACAGACATGCTCAGATGCCTGCTACCTCCTTCCCCCATTCCAGGGGCCCATTGATGGGGCCTTCTACTAACCTACTCACGACGATGCAAAGCAGAGCCTTGCCTCAGCCACCTCCGAGGGTGCAGCTGACATCGCTAGCATGTTCCCTACTGCCTGTCAACCCAGTTGACTATGATTTTGAATATAAGCCTAATTTAATAATGCAGAATGATGATGAGGAACCAGAGGACTAAAATGTGGCACTCTGACCAGTAGATCCCACTAGATGTGATGGCACAAAAATAGAGTGCAGTGGTGATGGCCTTCAAATAACTTTTATTCGAAGTAAAGGTAATACAGGTTACACAGCGTCTAGCCACCTAGCGCTTCGACTCCTCGCAAGTCTTGCTCAGGCTGTCACTGCTGGGGTTCATGTGGGCAAGCATTTGCTTCACTCGGCATGTGACGTTTCAGATGTTTCTGCCAGGGCTGCTGCCTCGAGTATCTGTCTAAGGAGGTACTCATGGCTGCAGGGTTTGCAAATGACATGCAACAGTCTGTTCTCAGTGCCCCTTTTAGAGGACATAAACTATTTGGTTCTGATGTCCAAGATTTTCTTTCTAAACTTCAGGCCTCAGGCAGGACCCTGAAATCAATGCACTCCTTCTACTATATCCAACCAAGGCATAGGCAAAGGATACTTTTTCATCCAGCTGGTGCCAGACACCATCCAGCCACCAGACAGCAAGGTCGGAGCAAGTGAACAGGAGCCTTGCTCACCCCAGGCACCAACATGGGTGTCCATTCAGAAGTCCCTAGAGGTGTTGGCACAAGAGGAGCTGCCATGACCAGCTCTGCCTGACTCCTTTTACACCCACCAACCACCATTACTGCCAGGGGTGGTTGTAGGGGGTTGTCTCTCCCGTCACTTAACTCAGTGGAAGAAGGTGACAACAGATGCCTGGGTTCTGGAACGTGTAGAACAACGACATGCTCTGGATCTTTTGGACACACCTACAGATCATCTGCCAGTGCCAACTCACTATCCTCCAGATCACCGTCCTCTTCTCCTGGAGAAAGTTCAGACTGTGCTCCAAAAGAAGGCCGTAGAGCCTGTACCCTTTGAATAAAGAAACATGGGGTTCTACTCTCGCTACTTCCTAGTCCCGAAGTGGACAGGAGACCTGTGACCTGTTCTAGATCTCAAGGACATGAACTTCTTCATAGAGTACAAAAAAGTTCAGAATGGTCACCCTACAAGGCCTACTTCCACTGCTGCAGGTAGGGGATTGGATCTGTTCCCTCAACATGAAGGATGCCTACCTTCATATCAGAATTCGCATACCTCACAGAAAATACTTGAGATTCCTGTTCCCATGGAGAACATTACCAATTCAGAGTAGTGCCCTTTGGTTTGTCCTCTACACCATGGGTCCTTTACCAAATGTTTGTCAGCGGTGGCAGCAGCCCTTCGCTGGGAAGGTTTGGCGACTGGCTATTGAAAGCCCACTCTAAGGATCAGCTCCTGCACACAGTAGCTCAAACCAGACAGATGTTCAGTGCTCTGGGGGTTACTGTCAGCATACCCAAGTCTGTGTTGATGCCTCGTCAACACCTGCAAGTACATAGTAGCAGTCTTGAACACAGCTTAGTGCTCAGCCTTCCTGCCCCCTGACAGGGCCAAATGCCTGATTACCCATTCATGGCTGGTATATCTCAGCCAGGACATTTTGTCTGCTCCTGGGCCTTATGGCAGGCATCATTGTTGCAGTACCTTTGGCCAGACTGTACAGTGGACCCTTAGAGGCCAGTGGAACCAGCTCAGATGGTCTATAACAGAGAGTTCTAGTCATTTCTCCTGTTCCTAAAGTGCTCAAGTGGTGGATGGAACCCAGCAATCTTTTAAAAGGGGTTCCCTTCCTGATCCACCTCCCCCTCACCAGATTCTAACAACAGACACCTCATGGAAGGGCTGGGGTGCACACATGGGCCTCCATCAGACACAGGGTACATGGACCTCAGTGGAGAGCACCTTGCACTTAAATGTTCTAGAAATGCGAGCTGTTCTGTATGGGCTACAAGCCTTCCAGTCTCATCTGCCCCGAGTCCTCTGCTAGTACAGATGGACAATGTAAGTGATGCACTACATCAACAAGCAAGAGGGAACTCTCCCCTTATGCAGGAAAGCAATAAGAACTTGGTATTTAGCTTTGGAACATGGTCTAGAACTGTCAGCAGTACATGTTCCAGGCATCCAAAATGTCTTAGTAGGCAGGCTAAGCAGGTCACAGGCCAGAATGCATGAGTGAGAACTGTTGACGTCAGTTGTCGAGGATGCGTTTGACAGATGGGGTCATCCAGAGTTGGACATTTTTGTGTCCCCACACAACACAAAACTGCTGCTTTTCTTCTCACTCACTCCAAGGCCTGGAGCTTTCTGGTGAGACGTGTTGTCCCTTTCTTAGAAAGGGAGGTTATTGTATGCCTTCCCTCCCTTCCTCCTAATTCATGGAGCACTAATCAGTCTCCAGATGGAGGGGGCAACTCTGATCCTCATTGCTCCCTTATGTTCTCAACAGATCTTTTCCTCTCTGCTGCAACAGCTTGCAGTGGAACCACCAGTTCCTCAACCCGTGTGGACCTCAGATTTCATCTTCATGCATGGCTCCTGCAAACATAACCATTGCCCAGTTTGGGATCTCCCAAAAAGTGGCTGATGTGCTGGTGACTGCTAGAAAGCCTTCCAACAGATCCACTTATTCTGTGAAGTGGAAGCGGTTTGCTGTATGGGCCACTTCTCATCACTTGGACCCATTTACCTGTCCAGTCAACTAGGTTCTGGAGTATCTGCTGCCCTTATTGGATGCAGGCCTGCAGTATTCCTCAATCAAAGTGCACCTGGCTGCCATTTCAGCTTTCCATGTGCCTATTGAGGGTCGTATGGTTGCCCAGCTGGAGGTGGCCATACGTTCTTGAGAGGAATCTTACATCTGAAGCTTCCCATCCATAATCCAGTTCCAGCTTGGGACCTCCAATTTTGTTTTGGAAAAGCTTACTTTGGCTCCTTTTGAGCCAGCTGTGACTTGTGGCTTGTGTTTTCTTTCTTGGAAAGTGTTGCTTTTAGTTGCATTCACTTCTACTCGAAGGATTTCAAAGTTACAGGGCTCTGTGTGAGCCTCCTTATTTAATTTTTCACAAAGATGGTGTGTCTTTCGTACCAGTCCTAAGTTCTTACCAAAGTTGGTGTCTGAGTTTATGTTAAATCAAACCATCCACCTACCAGTTTATTTTCCTGAGCATGTCAATCCAGGGGAAGCATGGCTCCATACTCTGGTGTACATAGAATACTCGGGTAGTATATACACTGCACAAAGGGCTACAGAAAGTCCTTGTAGCTTTTTCTTTCATTCACCCCTGGGAAAGTGGGCGCCCCGCTTTCTAAACAGTGCCTGTTTAAGTGGTTAGCAAACTGTCATTACATTTTGTTATAGAAAGTACGGTAAGGAACTTCCTGGGGTTGTTGGTGGTCATTCCACTAGAGGCATAGCTATGTCTGTTGCCTGTTTCAAAAATGTGTCTGCTGAGGACATCCGTGCAACTCCCATCTAGAGAACTGTCCACACCTTCACTAAACACTACAGTCTTGACATTGCCTTGCGAGAAAGGGCTGGCTTTGGCCTAGCTGTGCTTCAGGGCCTGCTTTCTTAGGCCTGTAGGCTCCAGCCACCCAGACAGTTTTATGGTCAGTACTGCTTGGTACTTGTTCCATAGGTGTAGACTGATGAAAGAGAGAGAGATCCTTGAAGGTAGAGCAGTTATGTACTTACCATAACAGTATATATTTGAGAGATTCTCTTTTATCAGGTCATGCTGGCCTACCCTCTTTCCACTAAGGATCCTGAGACTCTAATTAGTGCTGTCTCCTTCTCCATGATGGTCTACCTATAGCAGTCTGCTTCGCCTGGTTGGCAGAGCCATATTTTCTCTCCTGGTTCCCTACAGAGAGGTCCTCCAAGCATTACCTGCATCAGGGAATTGAGGAGAAGAGGGGCTGCCCATGTTTATGTAGCAGCTGATATCTGACATTGCCGTGGGCGGCCCCTGGTGGACTGCTTGCAAAAGTTTCCATGTGGTCCTAGTGCCTGGTGGCTTATAGTTCCATAGGTGTGACCCGATGAAAGAGATTCTCTTGAAGATTTACTGTTACAGTAAGTACATAACTGTTCTAGCTCATTCGTCAGCTGTAGTGCCGAGTCTCTCCCCTCCCATCCAGTACTCTGTCTTGGGGATCTTTTTCCAGAGATGCATTACCTTGCACTTCTTGGCATTGAATTTTAACTGCCAGACCTTTGACCACCCTTTAACTTTTGTAGGTCTTTCTGCATTTCCCTTAGTCGCTTGTCGCTATCAACCCACCCACATAGTTTTCTGTCATCCGTTAAGAGACACAGCTGCCCTGAATTCCTTTTCCAGTGTCACTAATGAAGATGTTGAAGAGGACCAGACCATACTCTCAACCTCTCAGAATTAAAATTCATAGCACTGGCCTTCAAAAATCGGAGCAGATGGCCAGAATGTGGAGCACTTTCTTATTTTAAAGAATAACATATGTTTAAATAGTGATTCCCATATATTTAGTGACAAGGAATGTTTCTGTCAAGTTATTTCAATGATTTAATAGTTTGTGTGTCCAGAAATAGCTCTAACTTTGTTAAAAACATCAGCAAACCTTTGCAGAGCAAGGGTAAATTTGAGTGTAAAAATCATAGACGCTGTGCTAAATTCATAGCAGTTGAGAGGTATGGACCAGACCCTGGACATATCCTTGTGGAACCCCACTCGTAACCTCCCTCTCTTCTGATTTAACTCCATTGACCACCACCCTCTGCTGCCTCTCCTCTAGACAGATTTTCATGTCTGTAAAATCCTGGAATACAAGGATTTTACCCTAAGACATAGATATGATGTCATCTATGTGTATTCTGGGGTTCTACTAACTTTTGTATTTGAGCTTCTGTTCAGCCACCACACGGGAGCACACCGGTGATTAAAGCGAGGGGGAAATCTTCATGGTACACATTAGTGGTTAAGTAGTACAGTAGTAGGGATGGAGTTCCCCCTGTTATAAATGTTGGCTTTAACCACTGGAACACACTGCCTAACAAACTGTGAGAGTTCTATTTTCAAAACCAAATAGAAAAAAACAGTAAGTAAAGTATTGTTGGGGGGGGGGGGTCAGGGTTACAAAACAGGTGGAGATGGTTTGATTTTTACTATCATGGACAAAGATCATTGGTAGAAATACAGGGGGTGAGCTGCTGGTAAAACCAGTAATTATAAAAAGTACAGGAAGTAGTGTTACGGTTTTTTTGTTTTTTTTGTAAACTCTTTTAGTATGCGATGACTTTATAAACCTCTCGAGCTGTGCTCTCATGGTTTATACTGTATGTCATAAAAAAAATTCAGTATAATACTTCCCATGCATTACTCTATTATACTGACTGTATCAACACCAGCTTTGGTGGAATTTGTGCTGTTCGCAATAAGATGGATGGACGATGGATTAAGTGCTTTTGGGATACAGTGTGTATGAAATGGGGTGGGGTGGGGCGGATTGTAAGCTTTTATCGGTGTGTATGGTTCACGTTCACAGAAACACAGATTCTCAGCAGATAAGGACTGCTTGGCCCACCCAGTCTGCCCATTTTTCCTGATGGCAGACTAAGAAGCTGACCTTGTGGCCATCATGAAAATGTGGACCACAGATTACGACTGAAAGACGACAGTCCCTTGATATTCACTGTTCAGGAGGGTTAGAGGAACAGGTAGAGGGGAAAGAGTTGCCCTTTTCATCAAGGATGGCATTGAGGTGGTTGAAGATGGGTGCATTAGTGGTAGCAATGGGGAGGCTGCATCAGTATGGGTGCAACTCATGGCAACCTCAGGCAGGAAAGTATGCTTGGGGTGATCTATAGCCTCCAGGGCAAGTAGAGGATAGGGACAGAGAATTCAGAGAGGAACTTGAAAGAGGGGTAGCAAAGGGGGAAGTAGTGGTGGTAGGAGACCTGAACCTGTCAGACATCAATTGGGATGTCCCAGTGGCCAAGAGCACCAGGAGTCGGGCCTTGCTGGACACCTTCAAAGACTGTCTACTGGTGCACCTAGTTAAGGAACCCACCAGGCAGACCGCAGTCCTTGATGTGCCTGCTCACCAACTCAGAGATGGTAGGAGCTGTGGGAGTGGGAGAGCCACTGGGGAACAGCAACCTTAACTCTGTTTGGTGTGAAGCCACAGTCGAGAACTGAAGTCCTTGACTTTAGAAGGGCAGCCTTCGATAGGATAAGGGAACAGGTCAGGGATAAGCTAATAGAGGTGGAGGAGAGATTGGGGGCAATTAAAGGGCCATCCTTAAGGCATCTACGGTATCAAAAGAACAGTAGCAAAGAAAAACAGGGTTAAGAGACCACTGTGGTTCTCAGCAAGGGTCAGAGAAGCAGTAAGGGCCAAAAAGAAGGCTTTCTATAAATACAAGGAAAAGCAGGGGAAGTAGAATGGGAGGATTATCTACGGAGAAATAGAGAGGCAAAGAGGGCCATTAGGGAGGCGAAGCAGACATGGGGCTGCGTATCATGGAGGGGGTTGGGAAAGTAGAAAAGCAGTTTTTCAGATGTATTAGTGAAAAAAAGGGAAAAGGGGAATTGTAAGGCTAGCTGAAGGGGATAAGGTGATAGAGGGGGATGGGCAAAAGGCTGCTGTCCTGAAAGACTACTTTTGCTCAGTTTTCACTAAAAAGGGCAGTGGGTCTGTGCTAGATAGTGGCATCTAAGCAACCACTAAGGGAGTCCCAGAAATGAGATAGCCATTGCTTACTGGTGAAAGGGCTCTGACAGTGCTGGCTGCCTTTAAGATTGATAAGGCCCCAGGGACCAGATACGCTGCATCCGTGGATATTCAGGGAATTAGCAGTGGAGCTGGCTAAACCAATGATAGATCTGTTCAACAGCTCACTTAGGTCTGGGAAAGTTCCAAGGCACTGGAAAGTGGCAGACATTGTACCACTTCATATTGGGGCGGGGGGAGATAAGAAGCAAACAGGGAACTACAGTCCTGTCAGTCTAACTTCTATTGTAGGGAGGTTGATGGAGTCACTGATCAGAGTGGACCTCATAGACTACCTGGAGAGTAGCAGTCTCCAGGATAATAAACAGCATGGTTTTGTCAGAGTAACCTGACAGTTTTCTTTGACGGTGTGACACAGGAATGAGACAAGGGCCATGGTGTGGATCTGCGGTTCTTTGACTTCAGCAAGGCGTTTGACTCTGTACCTCACAAAATGCTTGCTCAAGAAGATGGAAGACCTGCGTGCGGCTAAACCCACAGTGAACTGAGTGGGTAAATCCAGTCATAATAGGGGTTCACCAATAATTGTATTAAGGATAATGTATACCCAAGTTTACTTTGTAAGGCTATACTGGATTAAGGGGTTCTGGGGACACTGATAAGCTGCACGTATTGTTTATATTTGGCACCAGAAAGGAAAGTTACTTACCGGTAACTCTTGATCTTGTGGAGTAATTTTCTCTATAAAGCAACGCTCTATTGTCTTAGGACATGAGGCACTAGAACCTTGCGAGGACTGGAAATTTAGGGTCTGACAACAGTGCACCATTGTAAATGAGCAGTGCTCAATGGTATTATCCCTAAATAAAAGAAAAAAATGAAAGGGTACACAGCATGGGCACACAGTGCCACATGTGCACTTTCAGCATATAAAGCAGTGGATTTCAGCCTACTGGACATTGAATGGGAGGTGGAAAGTGCTCAAGGGAAAATGAGGGGGAATTTAGTCGTGTAGGACTGTTACTTATTTTAGCACGTCATGCATGGGACAGAGGAGATGCAGTTCTTGATGTGGTACTGAGCAGTAGGGAGTATATAAGGAGCAGTATAGCTAGAGTGGTAAAGGTTGAAAAGCCATTGAAAGAGAGAAACTAAATCTGAAGAGTCTGGGGAAGACAGGAGCCATGCTCTACGTTTGTCTGTAAGTAGAGTGTTTATAATGTTTCTGTTTAGTGCGATTGCTGTAGCGGGACAAGATACTTTGAAACGTGTAGCCGGCCTGGTGGCGCTGAGGGTTGAGGCACTGGATGCCACACCTTGTGCCATGCCCGCGACCTGGGTTCGGGAGGGAGCTCGGGTTGCCGTGGGTTTACTGTGGGGGAAGGGTGAGGAGTTTGATTGAGCTGCCAATAGGCAGCTCTCCTCTCCCGGGGAGGGATCTGGAGTCTCCTGGGATCTTGGCTGCCACTGAGTGGAGGCTTGGTGGTAGCATCAAGCCCAGTGGGAGACTCAGCGTTAGGCCGGGTGGGGGGAGAAGGGGCCATCACCGGAGCCACGGGGTGCTTGTTCACCTCCACGGGCACGCAGTACCGTGTTCTTGGGCCCCAGGAATAGGAGGGAGAGAAAAAACAGAAAATGCTATGTCTCCTTGTTGCTGAAGCAAGTGGGAGGCAGCAACGGGGAGCATAAAGCTCTGCAGGGAAAAAAAGAGGATACTTTAAAGCGGTGATCAGTCAACAAGTGGGGTGAAGCCAAATGGCTGCAATATTTGACCTTTCCAGGTTAATCATCATTTACAACTTTATTTTATTTTATTAGACTCTAGGATTACAAATATCTTTGAGCAAGAACTGCTCATTTACAAAGGTTCCACGTCAAAGGATGGAGGGTAACGTACATACAAAGGTTGACAACGGTTTACAGTCATAACACACTTTAGAATTACAGACATTACTGGAGAGCAACTTAATAAGCAACTAGATCAAGTAAGAGATTATGAAACAAAGGACAGTTAGTGTGAGCAGGTTAGGTGGGGGTCAGTAGGAAGTAGGCAGGCTGAGGGCCACTGCCAGAGGGAGGGAGGGAGGGGTGGTGGCTAGAAATAGTGCAAGGAATTGGCAGTGAGGGACCAATATCTGAGAAGTGCCGTAGTGGTGGGAGGGGAAGGGAGGGAGAAGGTCAGGGGTCATGTGGAAAACGCAGGAGCCAAAAGAGTAGAATGCGCTGGTAGGATATGGATCACTGGTTAGGATCAAGTAGGTGGAGATTGGAGCAGTCCTTTTAGGAGAAGCAGTCACATTGAGTGGTTGAGGTGAGGTAAAGTCAGAGATTCCTTTTAAAGGGTCCAAGCTTAGCAGAGGAAAGTACTTCTTCGTTGAGGGTATTGAACCACTGTGGAGCCCTGTGGGTAAAAGACTGCTGACCCATAGTGGTCCGACATCTGGGAACCTGGAAGGTTTGATATTGGGCAGTACGTGTATGCTGAGTACCACTGTGGACAGTAAGTAGCGTTCCAACACCTGGAAGCATGAGCCCAAGGAGAACCTTTTTGATTAACAGGCAGGTCTGATATTGTATTCTACTGACGAGTGGAAACCTACCAGTCTGGATGTATAGGTCGCAGGTGTGTGTTTGGAGTGGCAGCTTCCGCACAGCTCCGCAGGCTTGTTGACCGTCACTGAGATCCTGCGGAGAGCAGTTGTAGAAGCAGAGCCATAGATGGCAAGACTGTAGTCAATGACAGAGGTGACAGAGCTGTAGATAGCCAATCTAAGGGCATCAACAGTCATACAGTGCTTGTGGAGCAGTCCAATCCGTATGTTGGCGGCCTTGGCAACAATGTCAGTATACCGACAATTTGGGGACTCCATGCCTGCAGCAGATCCACTTTAATATACTGTTTAACACTGAATCACTTCTTCTTATTGGAATGTGCAGGGAGGTGTTGTGAAAAGAAAGAACACGACACCCACTTAGGGGTGGGCCTAAGATCAGGGTGTGTCTGTTCTAGTGTTATAGCATAACAGCATGAGTGTGTTTCTGTAGTGAATACAGCAAGTGATCAGAACTGGTTTCTTCCCACAGGACTATGTTCAGGCTCTAACTGGACTCTGCTACGATGGCGTAGAAGGTCTCATTTACCTGGTTCTTTTCTCCTTTGTCACTGCTCTTATGTTCAGTTCTATCATATGCAGTGTGCCCCACACCTGGCAGCAGAAGAGGTAAGCAACTTTCAGAAAACACAAAACGCTATGGAACGCATTTATTCATTAGTTTATTTGTTCAGTCATTTGTTTGTTGTAAATAAATATATGTATGTACCAAGAATTACTCCATGAGTTAAGACCATCTCATTTTTATAATTTGTGGGTGGGCTACCAGAGAGTAGAGGGGGTACAGTTAGATTAGAAAAGCCATTTCTTGGTCGTAAATATTTTTTTGTTAAATAATTTACAGTATGTTACAATGACTTTAATGCTTACTCCAACAAGAGGTGCTAACATCACTGAAGATAATGTTATACTGTAATAAGTTTAGTGCTGGCGAATTGTGAGGCATGGACAACACTGGGGGGACTGAAGCTTAAGTCCTTTGTTTATCCACAGGTCAGGTACAATGCAGGCGATCATACTGCAGGCTTCCCCATACACAGAAGACTTTAGCGCTGGTGAAAGGTGAGGGAGTGACCGCTTCAGAGACTGAAGCATCCTCTAGTTTTGTTTTTCTTTTCGTTTATTCTTTATTCTGTGTGGGGCCAGGCCCTCCTTTAGCCTCTCCACGTGCTAAACCCTCACCTTTGGAGTGGGCACCACTTGCCCCACGGTGCCCTCCTCCACTGTCCTCTCCTTGTTTCCCTCCTGAACTTTCCACTCTCTTTCGTAGCGGGCTGGAACACTGTTATACCTAAGGGACAGGGGAGGATGACCTAGAGGTCTGGGCATCACAAATGGGAGGGACAGACATAGTTTTATTCACATGGGCTCCACCCAGTTTCTTTTTTTTTTTTTTTTTTAACCTGATCCCTTCCCTGTTTGGGCTCGGCTTATGGAGTCCAAGTCCAAATAACGGGCCCTCTGACCTGCACACTGATGACACAGAACTACTGCAGACCCAAGGTACCTTTGTGCCTTGACAGCAATCATCCCACTAAATGCTGATGCACGCTCTGTCCCCTCAGTTGACTGTAAAATCGTGCCTCGTGACTCCCTTTTAGTGCCAGTAGGGGGGGCAGTCAAGCAGTGACAGGAGCTACCCACCCCCTGGGAGCCAGGAGGCATCCAAATTGGATAGCCACCTCTCTGCCAGCTGTGTGTGATGCCCTGAAATCAGAAACAAGAACCTAGGTTTGCCAACATTAGTACTTAAAATTAACTCTGGCCCATTAGGTGACCACGCTAGCCTCCAATAGTTATCAATTGGTCAAGTACCATGAGGGCTGCCACTTAAAGGTGTGGTTTAGGTCTCCCCATACTTGTACATATAGTGTTGGTGAATGGTTTTGGACTGACAGCATTGCAGATCGAAGCCCTCTGTTTATCTTTAATTCAGGTACAGTATTGGCAAGTACAGTGAATACTTCCCTGCATTGTGAGACATTTACTTTTGGTGAAAGGGGAGGGAGGGACTGATGGCTTGAGACACTGAAGCCTTCTGTTTATCCATACAGTCTGGTACATATGGGCCTACACAATGCAGTCTTCTGCAAACTGCACTGAACTTAGTGCTGATAAAATGTGAGGGAATGAAAGCACTGGAGGCTGAAATCTCAGTTTTACTCACAGGTCACTTCATGTTTTCTTCTGTGCCAGTTCCCAGCTAGATGAGCTGTCATCCTCAGATTCTAGACATGGACAGTCTTTATCACCGAACTGTTATAAAAACCTGCAATGTGGGATGAAGGTTTTGTAAATATTTCTCCTCCTTTTGGGATTTTGTCACTTTCCATTGATGTTTGGTTATAAATGCAACAAATGGATGGAAAGAAGACACTCATTTTAACTAATTGGGTTCCTTTCAGTTGTCACACTGTAGCAGTCTCCACTGAGCCATCTGCAAAGTCCCCAGAAAGCTGTTGACTGTAACCCCGACTCCTCCCATCTCGAGTCCCCATCCTTGTATGCTTTCATGTAATACTACTTCTTTGAAGGCAGGGGCCTTAGTTCCCTGCCTCAGTGTTGCCCAAAAGACATTTGTTGACATTGCTTACTAGATAACCACATAAAGGTCTAAGGATACCAAGGTTGAAAAGCAGTTTCCCCTTCATGCCTTGCAGGACACTCAATGCTCATCTGGTCATACCTTTCTTTGGAGTACCATAAGGGATCAGACTCAGGATGTTGCTTTGACAGTAACCATCTAGTCCATTGTACTTCATCCAGGTTTCAACAGAATGAAGACTTGGATGCCTCTTTGCCCTTGGGGCAGATACTGGCTTGATACTGGGCCCTCAGCCTCACTTCAAGGACTAAGAGTCTGGAGCCTGGCTTCCTGGCACTCACGCAGATCCTCTCGCACTCCTAGATTGTGGGCAACTTACGTATGGGGACCTGCTTGTTTCTGGTGGATGCTCCCAAGATTAAGTACTTGCCTTTACTGTTGAACCCTGGGAGACAAGGATGTCTGAGTCTTCCCTGCTCTGCAAGAACTACAGCATGCCTTTGGAACTTTGAGTCTTGCCAGCCACACCAGCCTGGACACACTGCAGGATGGCCACAGCTGACGGTCATTAGCACATGGATTTGGAAAAGACAACTGCCACCTCTAGGTATGTGACTTCAGGAGTCTACATGAGGAGGCAGACATGGGGGAGACCCTTCATCTTTTCCTGGAGATCCAACATTTGTATGGTGGATCTCTCCTTTGATGGGTCTGCTCTTTTTAAGCCCCAAGCTGAAGAGTTCCTGAATTGGACGCAGCACTCTTAATACCAGCTTACAACCCATTAAGACTGTGATGCATGGTTCAGGCCCATGGCTGTCTTCATGGGAGCTGCCTGCATCCTTTCTTGGATGCTTGGGAAATTTATTAAAAAAAATCAGAGGAAAACCAACAGCAGCTATCCACCTAGGCAAGGCAATGGTCGTGGTGGGTAGGGCTTAAGCAAAGATTCTGGCTGTTCCAGTTCAGCACAGATGTTACTTAGGAGATACACCATCAGCTCTAGTCTGGAAATTCTGCTCAGGAGTCCTCTGTTTCATTTCCTTCCTCCAGGGATTGTTGATCATGTCTGACTAATGGGTGCTGTTGGTTATTGAGGATGGTCTCACCTCCGAATGTTGTGCTGTTCTCCCTGACTCAGATTAAGGGCAGACCCTCCCAAGCAGTTGGTTATTTTCCAGAAGAAGATCCTCTCACTTTTCAGGCTGCCGACCATAGAGCAAATTCCTCCAGAAGTACTTTGCCAATGGTCAGGGTTCAAGGATACGGGGATACTACATGCTGTCTCAAGTTTACTAGAAGTCTGGTTTCATCTGAGGCTGATTGTCTTCTTGGCTGAGTCAGCAACTGCACTATAGTTAGGATCCCAAGAGGAGAAGCTACATGTTTGCAGTGTGATGCTTTCAGGCTAAACTGGAACAATGTAAGAGCCAGTTTTAGAGCATCTCTTGTTCCGGTGAAGCCTTGCCAACATACCCTGCATAAGGATGTGCACACAGATACCCATTATACTTACTAATGGTTTTGATGCTTTAGAAGGAATTGAGACTTCTACATGTGATTGGGAGGCACAGAAGCTGAACAGCTTGATAGTTGTTTTCTGCCCATATCCTTTCTTAGGATCCACTCAACTGCTTTTTTACCAGTCTCTCCTGTATGCTACCTGTGAGTGTATTATAGTCTGTAAAATTTCAGTCTTTATTAGTAGAGGATTTGCATAAAACAAGAACATTGTCCACTACAATTCATCTCTTCCTGTTGCTTGTTCTCTAGTTGAGGTTATATTCTGCTGTTTGTGACATCAAAATCTTTTGCTACAGAAGTGCTTTTGACTTCTCAAGCTGAGGCTATGCCCTCATCTCAGGAAATGAGCATCAGGCCTAGATGAACCGTAAGGGATAATGTTCTTGGTATACAAATGCCCTTAATAATAAAGCATGGAAATACGTGAAATTCAAACATGGAATGTTTTGTAATAGGATTCTGCCGATGCCACCTGTTTTCTGTTTGCTGGTAGCTGGGCATTCAGCTGCAGCTGCCCAACAGCCACTCAAGGTGTGCCTTTATTTCCTTTCAACTCCATTCTGTTATGAACTGTTGCTTGCCTCAGCTAGCTTGGACACGTCAACAGTGATATCTGGACATGCTTTGCTTTAGACCAGACCTTCTCACTGGGTCCGATGGGAATATGCAGTACCCAGGCATAGTGTCACTGCACCTTTCTAGAGTCAGTCTCCTCCATAAAGCCCCACACTTTGGTCATAGAACCAAAGGCAGTATGACCCTACAGAATCCAGAACTTTTGAAACCAATGATGTCTGTGCATTGCACTGATGGGCAGCACCATAAGAATGGTGGCAGCATGTAGAGCAGCATGGCTCCAAATGTCTCTGTTCCTTTTTTCGCCACTGTCACAGAGCACTACGTTGGTTCCGATGTTTGCCTCAGTCAGCCAGAATTTCTCATTGCTCTAAATTGTTTAGTTTTTTTTTCTTCTTTTTTATTGATGATTTCTGTTTCTAGCACCCCCAGACCTGATATGAGAGCCTCCTCCTATCTCCATCAAGGTATTTTTCCTACCTGTGCAAACCCTAGGGACCAACATTGCTTTCCTGCTTTTGTTCGCTCCTAACTCTGGCCCCAAACTAGTAACTTGCGGGTTGTCCTCCAAAGGTGGGACCTTGGAAAGGGACCAGGCTTCTGAAGACATATTTTGCTTCAGTGAACGGCAAACCAGAGGGGTAAGCCAGCGAGGAGTAGGCAGACCAGGTGGACATGGTAGGACAAGGGGAATTCATCTGTCCCAGGTTCATTCTCCATTTGTTCACCACATAATCAATCCTTATCCCTTCCACAGTGCCTGCTTCTGAGGAGTGAGCCAGCATTCCATTAAAGCTTCAGTGCCATTGCATTTTGACACCAGCCTCCTCCTTTAGGCCCCCAAAACTCAGTTTGGCAATCATTACAGTATGTAACTGGTCAGCTTGAAGCCCATTGAGTGAAAAAGACCAGTCAGTGTCTGTCGTACATGTCCATGCCGTGACATGACGACAGTGTGAATGATGGTACCGAGGTAGTATCAGTACTGAGCACTTCTTCTGTAAGCCCCAAAACTCCATTTATAAATGTTTCTGGTTTTCCATCCCCTGGTTTCCACATCCATGTCATGATATGATATTGATGTAGACAGTGGTACCACAGTCAGTACCAAGGTCGGTATGGTCAGCAGTGGAACTGTATATGCCAAGCACAGTGCTGACATCCATACTAAACATGGTGCCAAGCATGGTGTTGATGGTGCCGATCTTGGTGCCAAGTTTTCTGTGAAATTTAACTGATTACTGTGCTCGCTGCTGGCCTATGTCTGAGTGGGGGATTCACATGAGTGGTCCCTGGCAAGGTTTTTTCCTTCCTTACCTAAGGAAAAGGAATTTGTTGTCTCTGAGAGCATAAAGGAGGTGTACCAGCACATACCAATAAAGCCCAGCCCCGAGAAGTGCCTCAGACTCCTAGTGAATGCTCAGTAACATGATTGCATGCATCTCAATGTGGATGATAGCTAGTTGGTTTTGTGGTAGACCGACTAACAGCATTCCCTCAGACGTTTTCCCTTTTCTTTTCTGTGTCCTCGTACCAGCATCAGTGCCACATTTTTTTCCCTTTTTGCCAAAGAGAGACATTAAAGAGACTGAAAACAAAGCCATCTCTAGACTTACACCATGTTCATTGCTGTTCACATCATAAAGCCTAGATTGTTCTTAAATACCATAAACTTCTTGTACCACAAAATTCCTCAATCTACCCTTTTTTATCTCCAGGGATTAGAGGTAACAAATATACCACTTATTTCCATTTACCAGTCTTACTTCATCTTGGCCTCAGCCAAGATGATCTCCAGCATGCAAAATACAATACACTCACATAGTCCTCGACGTTTCCCCACCCAAGCTTCATATATGAGCCATAATTAACAGCTCCATATCTTGTGTTAAACTACCTGATCCACTCACAATTGTCACAATCAACCCTCTTTTGACCATAATTCCCTTCTACAGTTAACCCCCCCAACTTCTGCATGTTACTGTACTTGAGACGGTTGCCTTTTCAGTTAGCTTAAAAACATGGAAAATTGACTACAGAATACTCCATGGTTTATGTGGTCTGCCCTGTTGTCTACCTAAGTGAGGTGGTTCCATTGACCCTAGTGGTCCATGCTGCCCCTGTCCTACCCAGTGTATTTAACCAGTACCCTGTGCCTGTTTCATACTCCCATACCTTTTTGAATCCCTACCCAGTATTCACATTTACTACCTTGGTGGGCATTCTGTTCCACTTTTCCAACACCCACTGCAAAAAAGTACTTTCTGATGTACTTCTTAAACCCCCACCCACACCCACACACTTGTGGATCATGGTATTCTTGTTGCTACTGTTAGTGAACACTTCACTAGTGTCTTTATGTTTATTCCCTGCATGTATTTAAACATTTTCTTCTTGTCCCACCTGTCCTTCCTGACTCCCAGTGAGTACATATTGAGGCTCTCCAGTTGTTCTCATACAGAGTACCTTGTTACCCATGTATCATCTTGGTTGTCCTCCTCTGCACCGATTGCAGTTTGTCTGTGTCCATCTTCAGTTGAGGATTCCAGTATTGTGTGCAGTGTTCCAGGTGAGGCCACACCAGGGATCTGTATAGGGCAGAATTACCTCTTTTCTCCTGCTGCAAAATCCCCTGTCAGTACAACCCAGCATCCTAGTTCCCTTCCTATAGTTTTGTTGCAGTGGATGGTAGAATTGAGGTTGTCTGAAATTACTATTCTCAGTTCCCTTTCTTCCTGTGTCTGTGCTAGTTACTTCTCCCAGCCTGTATTCTACCCTAGGGTTTCTGCAGCCCACCTGCATGACCTTACACTTTTTGGCATTGAAGCTCAGCCGTCAGATCCTTGACCATTGTTCCAGCCTATCAAGATCCTGTCTCAATTCACAAATACCCTCATCACTATTCACTCTGCCACAGAGGTTGGTGTCACCTGTGAAAAGGCAAATGTTCCCTCTGATTTCCCCTTCACTTTGTCACTAATAAAGCTGTTAACAGTTTGAGGAACAGCCCCACTTTTGACTAACCAACTCTCCATCACTGATCTTCTCAAATACCACTGCAACCATCCTGTTTTATGTTACAGAGAACTTCCTGCCAACCAGGGATTTTGTTTCTGTCTCACTTTCTACACCTCTGTCCACAGCATCCCTTCCTCCCGTGTTAAACACTTGTGCCTCTGGTTGTCCCTGTCCTGGTTTCCTTGAGTTTGATTGTTGCTTCTAATTCACCAAACAAGTGTGCTGTGCAACCACCTAAGGTTCATCACTGGGATCCTTACTCTCCTCTGTTTGCATCCTTCTGCTTAGCCACCTCATTTCTTAAGCTGAAGTAGATTGTCATTTCTGTGCTATTGGCACCTAAGGCTATTGCACCTTCCCCATTCTTTGGCAGCTCTTACCTCCGTACTCTTCTCCTGTCTCTCCTGCATCAATACCTGATTTAAGGGGCTTCTCAAACCCAACTCCATTTCTTTTGTCAGAGCAGTTTACTGGAATTCTTTTAGTATGGTACTTGACTTTCCAGTTTCCTGAAAAATTAAATTTAAGTAGAAAACAGCATGTTTCAGCTCTCGTATCATTCCTTAAAAATGTGAATTTCTGGCCATTGCATTTTTTTATTACTAAAACATTTCGTAATAAAGAATGGGGCTGACAGTATAGCCTAGTGGTTAGAACAGTGAGCTTTGAACAAGCTTGGTACATCCAGTAGACATGGTTTGATTCCCATAACCTCTACTTGCCTACTGTGTGACACTGAGCAAGTCATTAACCTCCTTGTGCTCTCAGGTCACCCCTGTAAACAAGCCTTGTGCCCAGTCGTCCTTTCCTGTTTACTAAAGAATAAAAATAAAATAAATATTTGCATCAAAGCACGCTCCTGCCCATTAATTAACATCTGTGCATGATGTATATGCCTGCCCCATTATTATAATCCTTTCCATGTGGCATCAGAACTTTTTTGTAGTAACAGGTTGTGATGTCAGAGTAGAGGATTATGATTTTCAAGGTTGGCAAAAATCATTCAGTCTGTTGGAAAGCAAAATTGGGAGGAAACTTCTCTTCTATATTTGTGACCATAAGAAATAGGATACGCAGTTAGCAATGAAAACAGATGATGTCAAAGGGGAAAAGGTCCTGTTTTTAACAAAAATGTCTTCAGTAATAAAAAAAAAAAATGGAAGGCCCTGAAATTCATACTTTGGTTGAAGTTTATGTGAATCAGTTCCACTGATGCCAATTGTGGAATTTTTTTCTGTAAACTGGAAAATTTCTTTAGCAGAGAACTGTCATTAGGCTTCAAAACTGTTTGCTTTAGAATCTGTATTTCAAATGCTAGTTAACCTTGTGTTATTGTTCCACCTTTACTGGCATTTTAGAAAATTAGTGGGTGTTCTAATTTACACACTGGTGGTGAAGAACATTTTAGAATGGCTTTCTGTTTGTCTTTGGTAAGATGATGCAGTGTCACATTACCTGTGTCCTGCTACAGAACTTTGTGGTCAAGAAACATGCAGTACATCATAACATCAAACAGTTTTAAAAACTATACCTACCACCAGTGTCATGGTATCTGCATTAGGCTCCCTGGAGAGATTACTGTGATACAAACAACTTCGAAATGGCAGGCAAGGTTACGTGCAAGCCACATCTAACTACTTTGCTACTAAAGTCCAGGATAACCGTATGTCGTCTGCAACATTCTGGAAGGTAATATTCTATGTCCTTGACCCCCCAAAAAATATGCAACTGCAGTTCTCTAATCAGAGGGCTAACCAAGCTCTGACCCCTATGTGAACACTTAGCTTTAGCCAGTATTTCACATCCTGCATATTCTCCATACTTCCTCCCATCTTTCTTTTCCCCATTTCTCCTTCAGTTCTCCATTTTCCCCTACCTTTTACTTCTACTCCCTGACGGCCACACTGTCTGCTGTCTTGTAATCCTCCAAGGTTAGTAACCCCGATGGCTTTGACCAAAAACTGCTTCACCGCTTTGCCCCTGCTGTTGCTGTCCCCGTTTCTTCTCTACTAATCCATCCTTCCATCTTGGCAAGATTTCTGGGGCTTGGAAGTGCACTAAAGTCCTTCCCTTGCGTAAATGTGTTGACACCGGCTCCCTTTGTAACTAGAGCCTCATTTCTTTCCTCCCTGCTCTTAGGAAAATGAAAGAAAATAAATCCTTTCTGAACTTTACTCCTTTCTCAGCTCATCCATCTTTCTCTGCTACTTTCTGTCTGACCTTGGAGTCAACCACTCCACAGTCTCCTCCCTCTTGTGGCTCACTGGTTCCCCTTTTGAAGGGGAAGTGCTGAGGCTGTTCAATGCCGACAAAGGCTTTCAGCAGTCTTCCATCCCCTCCTATTGGCCAGATTGATCCACTACTACCAACTGGTCCAAGAGGGTAATGTGCTCCCCCCCCTCGCGTTACATCAGGTGTTCACCAGTGCTCCATCCTGAGCCTCTTCCAGTTTTCCATCTTTATGAACGGAGTCTTTTTCTCCTTGCACAGCCACCTGTACATGGATACCACCATACTTTTTGCTACCAGAACCCCTCTCCCCAAGCTGGAAACAACAGGGCAACCTTTGGACAAAGTCCAGTACTGGTTCTGCTCAAATCAAGTCTTGTTCAGTGGCCACCATAAATGGTCTCCAGGACCTTTGGTAGTACGGAGTGACTTGCCAGGCTCCCTACCTCCCCTGTTCTCCTTACTCTGGATGGCTCCTGCCTTAAATAAGTTTGTCACTTCAAATCTCTTGGTGTTGCTGGATTGTAGCTACTAGCTTCAGTGTTCCCTCCCACATTAATGTAAAACACAAAATGCTCCTGCCAAGCTTAGCATCTTGTACTAAAACAAGTCCTGCATCCCTCTCCACTGAAGGACCATCCTCAAGATGATCTACCCAGTGTATAACTGCATGGATGGTAGTATACCATGCTGCCTCCAATACTTCCCTGAGCAGACTGGATCCTCTGCTGTTTCACCCTCAATTGTCCTTTCCACATGCATCCCTATACTCTAGCTTCTCCTTCCCCTTCCTCAAATCCCAGCACCTCTCTCACTGTGCCTTTGTCTCTTCAAATTCAGGTTCTTCTCCTTTTCCTGCTACCTCTCATACCTTGTAGGCCCCTCCCTCTTATCCTCTTGCTTCCTTTGCTCCACTGACTCACTGTAAAACCTTTTATCTCCCTTCCCCAAAAATTGACTAAGCCTCCTCTTCCTGCCGCTACAATGTCATTAGTCATTTTCTACTCCCCACCCCCACTAGGTCACCAATTGCCATTTTTGGGGTCTTTTATATACTCTTGTATTTGAATCCTATCAGCACCCGACTTTCTTCCACATTATCTATAATGTATACAGTATATTATATATTCTTTGCAAAAAACTTTGTTAATGTACTAGTTAGGGTTAAAGCAACAAAAGTGGGGAACTGTGGCGTTAGGGTTTCCATTCCTAACACCCCACCCCCACCCTGCAGGCATCAACACGAAAACCATTTCGGTTTCACCTGTCTTCCCTCTTCACAGATCAGGCGTGGGGTGTGCCTTGGGGCTGTCGACCCTAATGCTCACCCTGACTAGTGCATTAACGAAGTTTTTTGCAAAGAATTTTCTAACTTTTTGAAATAATATAATTATATCCTTATTTGTCTGTGGGCCTGTCATTTTGTTGTCTTAACATCTGCACTGTACTTTTTGTTGCTGCAGTCCCTCCTTTATTGAACACATGAAAATTAATTCTAGCTCAGCATGCCTTTCCCGATCAGCAGATTGCAAACAAATAAAACTATGTAAATCAGAAACACCAATTGAGTTTACTAGAAGGTCAGTAAAGCTGGAACAATAGCAGAACTGTGACCAGTATTTAAAAAACAGCTTCTACAGGAAAACAGTAACTTAGAGAATCTGTGTAGTTCTCTTTTCATTATTGATGCTATTCATACTACATTTGTAAATCCTCTAATCCCTAACTTCAGATCTACTTTTGACTTTCCATCCACACCTTCTTTCCTTAAACTTATTTAATCAATGCCTTTGTTACTTTCCACTTTGAGTACAAACATTCCCCTTCCATAGACGTACCTTATTGCTAAACTGTTTACAGGTGCTAAGCTCTGATGTTTATTTACCCGCCCAGACTCACTAGCACTGTCATTTCTTTTCTGGAAACTGCAGTGGCTTTATCCACCCCTAGATGGTTCTACTTCAGTGTCTCTTTGGTTAGTATCCTTGCCATCTGCCCTTCTTGTTATGTATGACTCCAGCCTTCATACAGTCCGCTCTGTGTCTCTTTCCCTTTGGTGGCTGAGCCTTTGCCTGCAAAATCCTTGTCCTCCGGAACAATGCTCAGGTGTGGGCTTCTGACTCCTTCACTTATTCTTTCCAGAACTGTCCTCAAAATGCACCTCTTCTCCAAGGCCTTCCCGTGCTGTCATGGCTTCAAAGTTCCTTACTAGCTTTAATTCACCTTCCTCCTGCTTCTATATCTTGCTAAGTCTACGTCACATTCCCTCTGCAATTCTCCCTATCCCACCCTCTCTTGTTCACTGTAAATCATTTTGTGATAACAGTATGTGAAAGATGTTATGTGAAAGACATTGTTTTTGTTTATTAACCCTCTATTATTCATGTACTGGTCATACAGGCATGGATAACAATGGTCATGTTTTACCAATGGATTTCATAAAAGTAGCTAAAGTCACAATTACAAAAACGTGTCCTGTTGGAGTGCTGGTTTTACGTAGCATGTTTCCCCCAGGAACAGTACTTGATGATGTGAGGGGCTTTTGACGGCACCAAAGAGTTGTACTGCAGTGGCATCTAGTGGTCGAGTGTGGCAGAATAAGGTCAAGAATCAGAAACTACTGCAACTCAGTACAGTCACAGTGCCGGCTGACTGTATTTGGTGGTACACAAAGCTGCACTGGGTACTGCCACCCAGCAAACTGCCATACACAAAAGGGTGCTGCTGTCTGCAGGAGGTGGAATGTCCCCTGCAACAGTGGTGGAGCATATAATATGTAGATTGCCATTTTAGCTGTTGGAGGTCTCACAGAGGCTGTGCGACCACTACCAGCATGGAACTGTGGCTACTGCAGGGGTCAGCCCATGGCATGGCATGAGGCACATGTTGCCGTGTCATGGTTCTGAACACCAGTGTAATTTCTCTAACCCCCAATACCATATTTTAAGGTCTTCTTGGGCGCTGAGTTCAGTTCAAATTAGGCCAGTTCTTAGTGCTGGTCCAGTCCAAACAAGTCCTTTCGTCCATTTTGATTCCTTGTCATCCAGTTTATTCCCCACCCCAGCTCCATCTCAGTCCTTCTGTGTTTCAACAGTACGTTGCTCCTGCTGGAATATTCTGGCTCACAGGGCTGCAAACCCATCTGGAACTGCTTTCAGCAGTTCTGCGTGACCAAGGATCACAGCGGTGAATGCTCCATGAAACTGCTGTGCATGGCACGGCATCTCCACGCATAGTGATGGTGAGCATGCAGCGGTATGTGCTGTCCCCTCTTCCAAAAGGAGAAGAGCTGTCCCTGGGATGCACAGTCCTCCCCCCTTGGCTTGTCTTGATGACCCAGGCCCATTGCCAACCCTAGGTTCCTGGAGCTGCAAGCTCTACCGCTGGGCCAGCTTACTGAAGATTCTTGAGGGAAAATAGTATTGAGGGTTACACAGCATGAGCATGGGTACCACTCCAGAAGATAAGCTTGGTTTTGTATCAGTATTTAAATATAGGTATAACTGCTGCATGGCAGGAGGAGCAGACAAGACGGACCCCAGGTCCTTTCTGTCACCACAGTACTATGTTACCACACTGTAGTTCCTTATTGTTTTTCATTTTTCATGCCCCCATCTGGATTGCCATGGCGACAACCTCCTCTGGCTAGGATGGCTTATGAGCAGCTTCCTTCATAGCCACTGCCAGTGCCACTCCTTGTTTGGTCAGCAGAGGGACCCAAGAGCTGAGTGCTTCACCTCTGCAAAACGCTGAGCCCATAGCCCATCTTGGAAGTGTGTGATTATCAGGTTCTCAGAGATATTGCTAAGCAGGTTGTTTTTTCGCAGCCACTTGGGCATCTGAAGAGCAGTACCTTACGCTGTGGACTATGTGGGCACTTTTGACAGCCAATGGAGAGAGCAGAGAAGGATAAACAGGGCAAGGTTTTTTTGAGTGAAACTGATTAAACAGTTTGAAACAGATACTTCAGTGCTGGCAGAACTGGAGCATCATGCATGTAAATGAAGCTGGAAGATGTCGTATACAGTAGAAAGGAAAACTGAGAGTCCTTTCCCAGCGCAAATTTGCACGAAATAATAATTAAAATGACACTTGATGTAAAGTATTTAATTTCAAAATCTATGGGCACCTTCCATGTGCAAAGCTTGGGGTTGATACCAAGGTACAAGGGTGTTCACAACAGGGTGTGTTTTCACTGATGTTCTTTATTGGCAAGTCTCCTCCGATCAGGTGACCAAGTAGTCTTGGTGGCAGCTCCATCCACTACAGTGACCTTCCATGTAACTTGCACACTGCCCCTCACTAGAAAGCTTTAAAAAGATCTAAAAGCAATTTTGTTAGAGCAGGCCTTTCTGTAGTACTGTCCCACATAATATTTTTGTATCTGTTATAATGTGTCATATTGTCTTATTGATGTATTGGTTGTATACTGTGAGTTGCTTGTTTTTTAGAAAAGTGGCAGATAAAGTATCATCCTCTCTAAGGAGATCTCCTTCCACAGAGCCACACTTTTATAACTGCTGTAGGCATCAGGGTTGATCAGAAACATTGTACTAGCTGGGGCCGCTCACATTAACGTACATCAGTGCAACCTATGTACATTGGACAGCTGTATAACTCCTTAGTTTTATTCTTCCCGCTGTCAGTTTCACATCAGACTGAAGAAATATCTTTGTCGAATTTCCTCCCTGAAGTTTTCCTTTTTCTGGACACCTTTGCAGTAATGTAAATGTTGCTGTTGATGCTGTAGATGATGAAGCCATTGCTTTTTTCATTGCTACTCCGGCGCTGCTTGCTGCTTTTCTTAGCAGCTCTTTTTTATCCACAAAGAGACTCATTCAACAGAAGTCTTTTTGAGACTTTATCTTGTTCCTGGTCCCACTTCTGTGCCGGGCTCCCCTGCTACTCTTTGGATCCAGCTTCTTCTAAAATAGATTGGACTTGTGCCACTCTCTGAGAGTTGTGCATCAAAACATTCTTCTCCGGCTATGCCATGATCCTACTGGCATTCTGCTATTGTGTTCTCCCCCTGAGTCCCGCTTATATACTGTTGGGTTCCTCATGGGTAAGTTCTGGCTGCGTCCTTACCTCCTCTGCTGCTCCAACTGTCTCTGTGATGCCAAGGCCTGTTACTAACACTGGGCTCGGGTCCTTATTTTGGCCCATAGCTCTGCTGCTTGCTGGTCATTGCCTGGCTCTGTCTTATTGACGCTCCTCTTACAGTTTTTCTGCTCTTCTGTTTACTCCTGAAAATGCTGATGTTGTTGCCATTGATCGTCTCAACTTCAGCTGCTCCGACTGTTGTTATAACACCACAGTTGGTTGCTAACTATGTGCTCAGAACCTTATGGTGACCCACAACTCTGGCTTGCTGGTCATGACCTGACTTGCTCTCGTCTTCATTTGTGCAGTTTTTTTGGCTATGATTTCCTGTTTTACTTCAGAGACTGTTTGCCTTTTTGCAGTCGACTTTTGTGTCATAAGCCCTAGCTGCTGTAACTGTTATGACACTACGGTCTTCTACAGGCTGTGCGCTCTGGTCCTTATGACTGGCAGCTCTTGGCTTCCTGTCCTTTTTGGCTCTGTTCCTGCTACCCCTGCAGTCAGTACAACACCACAGTAGGTTGCTGGCTATGGGCTTGGGTCCTTAATTTGGCCTGCTGTTCTCTGCTTGCAGGTGATCGTATGTCTTCCCCTTTGGCTCTGTTCTACTCCAGAGACTGCTGCCATTTCATGGGCAACTCCACTCTGACCATTTCCAGTGACAGCTAGGTTGATTGCAGGCTCTGACTGTGGTCCTAATACTATCCCACAGCTTTTTGCTTACAGATTATCTTCTGGCTTCACTTAGCCACCATTCCTGCTCCATTTTTGCCTCTTTTTAGCATTACTGCAGAGTCTGTTTCCAGATATGCTGTCAACATTCTTGTCATCAGCTGCAGACCTGTATTGTTTAATGGCAGTTGCCATCACCTGCCTTCTCCTTACTGTCACTGCTCCCGCCATTTCGGCACAAGGGGGCCTGAGGTTTTATGGGTCGTGGCCCACTCTGGCCCTCATTGGACAACTGTCTGCTTGCTTTGTTGTCATTTGGTTAAATCTGCCACACCGCTGTGGTTTGTGGCCTCATTCTTTGGGTTGCTTCTGAGCCTGCTGCCACCCATATCTTTGTCGGTCATGCCGTCGGCACTGCCCTCATCATCACTGTTGATGCTGTGTCCAAACATCCTGGACTTTCATTCTCCATATATTTACATTGTTGACATTAATGTTGGATGCTTTTTTTTTGGTAACCAGTAGTTGCTTGTCGTACGACCGCTGGTTCCTGTTCAGATACTACTACATGCCCGTGCCCATTATGAGCTAGTTATCGACGCTATGTTCAACACCTGCTGATGTAAAAAATCTCTGCATCCTTTAATACTGTGCTTTTTGCTCTGTTCTCTGAATAGATCCAGAGACTCTAGCCTCGCTTGCCGTAGCTTAAATGTATTCTTCAGTGCTGCCCCATGGCGGATATCAACAGTGCCTTTGGTTTTTGGCCATTCTGTCCCCAGTTCACTTGGGGTTTTGTTCCCTTCCTCCTTCTGGTACTGAGGAGGGGATGTGTCTCCTACCCTTCCAGTCTGTTAGACTTGACCTTGTAGGTAGACTTTTATTTGTCATGAGTTTTTCTTTGACTCTTGTTCCACAGTTCCACAGTTTTTTGGGGGGCCTGAGGTTGTGGTGATTTCGGCACCCCATTGTCCTACAAATGCCTCTGCAGACTCAGCCGTGCTTTTTCTTTGTGGGCTGGGATCTTTACTTCCCATATGTTTCCTTGTTGCTGACTGCAATGGTTGTTGCCCCAGATGCTTGGCACCACCATAGCTTTCGTCAGCATTTCCTGGGCCAGTGAGTCTGTAATATCCTGTGTCTTCTGACACTGCTCTGCCTGGAACTGGCTTGGTAACTCTTGTGGCTGCTCTTGAAAGGTCCATAGCACCTCTCTTTTTGTGCTCTGTGCCCTCTTTTGAGGCCTGTGGTGCCTTATTGCGATATGGTGTCTGCCTTTTTGGCACTGCTGCCATGAGCATAGATGTTTCTGTTCATGGTCTCCTTTGGCTCCTCTCATGGTGAACTTGTCTGTTGCTTTGCACACACATCTTTTTAGCTGTGGCTTGGACAGTGACAGCCATTTTCTATAAACAAAAGGAACAGGCGGCAACCGGGATAGAGTGGGCCACAGTTGCAAAGAAAAAAATTTTACTCCATGTCTAGTAGCTAGACTAACCATGACCTCTGCTACTACTACTCCTTGCCCCATTTGGTAACTTTTGCTGTTCCTGTGGTTTTCAGGTTCTGCTCACTCATGCTTCTGGTTTCCCATCTCTGGTTTTACTACCATGATCCAGCTTTTGGTGCTGCCCTTGCTCTTTCTGGCCATGTACAGTTTGGCCTATAATTAGGCTTTCTTTGGGAAGTGGCTATCCTACACTCTCCCTGCCTGTATTTATTACATAATACTACCCTACAGGTGGGCATATTTGGTTTTATATATAGAACTGCATCCTCGGTTGTTCTTCTGGGCCCTCTTATTTTGTTGCGGTTTGTGTAGTTATAGTCCAGATATTTCTTGGTCCTGCTGTGACTGGGTTGTTTCCAGGCTGTCCCATTCCTATGGGCGTTGTCTGTGGTTGTTGCTTGCCACCTGGTTTTGTGTGGTCCCATTGTCCTGTTTTCAGTGTGGGTTACCTGTTCACCCTGGTCATGAAGGGTATTGCACATTCTGCAACTACTGATGGCTCTGTCCCATGTTTTTCCTATGGGGTCGGAACTGCCCCAGGCACATGCTTCTTCTCTTCTCAGGACTTTCTGTGTACCAGGGCCATGCCACTGATCTCACCAGCTGTTCATCTTGTGGGAGACTTTGGTTCCCGTTTCAGTGCCCCGTGCCTTTGAGCCACATCCATGTGGTACCTAGTCCATGCTCTTAACCTGTGCCTTGCCTGGTGTTTTATGAACTCTAAGGATAAGTTGTCCCTCCAGGGTCCTTCATTCTCTGCTCCTAGAGGGTTTACTGCCACTCCAAGTGGTGCCAGTCTCCTTGATTGTGGTGGCTTCCTCCTGGTCTGGTGTGCTTTGGTTTCCTTTGATGTTGCCCCTTCCAGTTAGACCTCCTTCTCCCTCCCTGTACAGGTGGGGCTTTTTTCTCTGCCTTAGGCTATATGTTGCATCTGGCTGTTCCATCCCTGCAGTATCACACCTGGCTCCTGCTGCTGTGGCTGTATCCCATTCTGGGATTTCTCATGCTGTCCCAACATTTTCATGGCAACTTGAATGGCATCTCCTCAGCACCTTGTTTCCTTAGTGCCACATTTCAGTATTTTGTGTGCCTCACTCCCTGAACCCTTTTACTGTCTGGTCTGGTATATTTTGGTCCACCTTTTGTCCCTGTGAGACTCTAGCCTCCTATATTTTTTCAGCACAGTTGCACTATTCTGCCTTTTCCACCTTTCATGCCCCCTCTGTGAGCAGGGCTGTGGCTCAGTTTTGTTTTTTACTCCCCTGCCAGCACCCCTAGCCCCGTGGGCGGGCTCGCCGACCTATACCCTCACCCGGGGATGCCCCCTCGAGTGGGGCTGCTGAGGCGGAACTGAAGGTGGTTGGAGGGTCAGGCACTGAGCCCCGGCTCATACACGGGGGCTGGCAGAGTTTTGGAAGTGGATTCCCCTTGGAGCTGGGAGTGTGCAATGATGCTAATGCAGAGGCAAGCATCCGCCCCAGCATCACCCACGTTTTGGCGTGGCGTTGTGTCCCCCAGCCTCCACCATGGGGAGAGTGATGCCGAGACCAGCTCCCTTGCCCTCCCAGGAGAAGGAGAACAGTCCTCTGGATGCTCGATCCTTCTCCTCCCCTGTCGACCCCCGGTGGCCCATGTCTGCTCCCGAACAGGCTGTGGCTCAGTTGGTGATGTCCCATGGGTTCCTTACATGGCTCCTGCATGTGTATCCCATAGACCAGTTTTGCTATGGGATGTTTGTGTAATTCTGGAGTCCCTTACGCAGGCTGCATTTGGATTAGCTACCACTTAGGATAATATGCATTGCCTTACCATCCCCTTGGCTCAACGGGATTCCATGCTACAGGCACTAGTTACAGATTCTCCATACTTTTATTGTTCCCCTGAATCAGGTTTTCCCTCTATACCTATTCTCATTTACTTCCCCAAATGCTGTTTGCCTTTGCACTGTGTCATACTCGCCAACTTCTTGTGTTTTGTGTCATTCCCCTTTTGAATATGAATGTAGTTGTCCTGCATTCTGTGGATCCCCATAGAGCCTCAACACGTTTATTTGGCTCGAAAGATGGACTGCACGCAGTCCTTACAACTTTTTATTTCTTTCACCACCTGGCTGCTGGGCACCACTGTTTCCGAGTACTACCTTTCCACAATGGTTGGCATCTTGTATTTCACTTTGTTTCTAGAAGCCTATTAGGTTGCTTCCTGGTCCTGTCTGTGGGTGTGTCCTCATAGCATAGCCTCTTCTGTGGCTTGTTTTCATTCTGTTTTAGCTGCTAGTATAGGCTCTGCGGCCACATGGACTCTGATTCGTCCTTTCATTGAATACTGCTGTTTTGAATCTGGTGTCCCATAGACAGGCTGGCTTCAGCCTTGTGGTCCTCTGAGACTTGCTGTCTTTTAGGCCTTTACTGTATTTCCCTACTTCCTCCCATTCTGTGGTATGGTTCTGCTTGGAAATGGCTCCAGAATTGTCGCTGAATGGAAGGAGTTGTCCTCGAAGAAGAAGGGTTAGTTACCAGTAAATCTTCAAGAGAATTTCCTCCATAGAGCTACAGCTCCCCACCCCCCACCCCACCTGTCCCTGTTGTATTTTCAGGTGGTGTACTCGAAGGCATGGCCCATTACTGCAGACTTTGTCTCTTTTCCTTTGCCTTTTCAATTGACTTTTTTCTTTTGCTAACCTCTGTGTCTTTATGTCAGCCTGGTTGGGGTTCTGCTCTTCCATTTCCAGTCTGTGCAGTAAAACTCCAAGCTTGTCTCTGGCTAGAAAACTGAGGACATATTAGGTAATCCACATTATATAGTGGCACCAACGTATGTCAACCTGGGCGGCCCCATTTAGGCACATGTTTTAGAGTGGTCGTGATGATGGCAGAATACAGTTCCAACACTTTGGTTCTATGGCGGAGAGTCTTTTGAAGAGCTACTGTTACTGGTAAGTAACAAACCTTTTGCTGACTCAGTTTCCATTTTCTACTTGCCTGTTTCAGAAAAATGCCTACACCTGAATCATGATGCCATATTTTAAAGGGTCTTTCTATACCGATGTGTTCTTCAGCTCTGTATATCTCTTTAGGTACTACTTCTTAAGGAACAAAATAAGTCAATTTTTGGATGATAAATACAACCCATAGTATCTGTTTATTGTCGGGATAACAAGAATTCTGTGATTCTGTGGATGCAAAATTGACTGCATGTCTTGGATCCTACTGCAGAATCGTACATAGTGCAGCAGGATTTGTTATTTGTGATGTTTTTCCACAATACATGGTTCCCTTCCAATGTTTGTTTAGCTTGAAGCCCCTTCTTCATATCCAAATCAAAAGCCATTATGACATGATAATGTAACCAATTGCTGAATAGTGTTCTGCCACCAGAATAAATAGTCAGTGCCGAAGAAACAAGCAAGGCCACCGCAGCAGCCAAGCATGAGAATTAGGGATGAACTGCTACAGAAGAACAAGGTCCATTGTTATTGCCAACAGCCAATCCTTCTGTTCTGGTCCGGTGGTGATACCATGCAGGAGACCTGGCTTTGTGTTCATATTTGTGCAGTCTTGAAGTCTTAGGGGGCTTACCATGCTGCTTGAACGTCCCCTTCAGCAGGTGATCAGAGCGGCATGGCAACAAGGGTGACCATGCAGTGTTGGCATCCCCACAAAGATCAGGCACATGGAGGGTAGTGCTCTGTCATGGAGGTGGGTGGGTCTACAAGGGAGAAAGACTGGTTGGGCCAGCAAAATAATGCCAGCATCCTCCCCCATGGCCTGTTGTAATGTCCCCAGCTCCTTGCATTAGTTCCTGGAGAGGTTATGTCCCACTGCTGGGTGAAGCCACAGTGGTTGAAGGGGTGGCATCCTTTCCTTTGTTTCTTTTTACATTTTATTTACCCAGGATACCCCAGCTGAAATGCAACATTTTGTTTTCAGTGGGGGGTCCTGCTTTTACCCCACTTTTAGAGCTGGGTTGACTGAGGTACTAAGAGGTAAAGATAGACAAGACAGGGAGATAGAATGATAATTAAGATGGAAAAACAGCCTAATAACGTGAATTCATTTCACTATCCACACTCTGGCAGTTCTGCTAGAGACTACAGAGTCATCGGATGTCTTCAAGCTATGCTCCTCCCAGCATCCAGGTGGTATATCCTCTTACTCCGCTTCGTGTTGTCAGATGTTTCTTTCCACTCGAAGGAACAGGTCTCCTTTTAAAAGTTCTGCAGCACTGAAGGATTTCAAGTTTTCAAAGCACTTTTTCAATTGAATCTTCGACTGTTTAATTCTGTATTCCAGTTTGCTCTGCAGTCTTCTAGCTCCACTTCGTGATTGACGATGTTCAGCAAAAAACTGGGTTTTAAATTCTGCATCTGATGTACTATAAAATGTTGGCCATGGATCCACACAAGTGCTTATAATGCTAGTGCAGTCAACAAAACATCAAGGGATGCAGTTTGTGCTGGGCCTTGCTGCCAGCATCCATTGAATACTGGAAGGCTCAGTCAGCCCTTGGTCAGCTGAAAGACTGCAAAAATGCTTTGCCGGAGGCCAGGTTGGCTACTTTGCATGCAATCAAGGAAGAGGAAGTGGCGGTGTCTGCGATGAGTTCCTCATCGGCCTTGGCATTGTTTCCAGCTGGGGCCCTGCATTGGGAGGGTCATTCCCTGACTAGTTCAGGGAAATACGTCTGGCCCTGCAGATCTCTGAGGGGGGAGAACCCTTCTCATCACAGCAGAATACACAAAAAATGTTGTCACTAGTTCTGGGCTCGGGAATGATCATGATCTTTCCCACTCCTTCAATTCCCCCAGCCACTCGGCCTTGGTCAAGCTCCCTACGGGTTTGTTTGTCTTAACTTTGGTGGAGCAGACACCAAAATGTTTTTTGAACCTGTTGACTGGCTATCAGAAGAGATCAATGAAGAGTCTGTCTCCCAGTCCTCACCTAGCAAGATGTGACCCAGTCGATGACCCTGGATGAGTGGCTTCGGGATCTGCCTCTACCTATGGTCATGCCTACAAACCCTCTAGTGCCTAACCTACCGAGGGAGGTAGTTTGTGCAAACCCTCAGGAGGACACCCTTTAGTGTTGACCCTTGTGGGTTGAGGTTGCGGCATTGTTCATGCTCTCGGTCCTGCTCAACTGGGATGCTTTGCCATCAACACTCTTCAGGCAGGCCGGCCCGTTGGCGCAGCGGTGGGACTTCCGCTTGCGACGCCGGTGACTCGGGTTCAGGAACGGACCCGGATCGTCATAGAGCTGGCCGGGGGGACAAGGATGGAGCGTCCAATGGACGTCTGTCCTTCTCCGGGGGGAGGGTGTGGGTAACAATCAGAGCACTGAGGACTCCTGGCGGAGGCCGGGAGATGTCGCGCTGCTGACGTTCAGCATGGGGGGGTGGGGCAGACGCTGGCGTCATTGCACGTCCCCACCTCCTCTGGGGAGAAAACAGGAAAATGGAAGGCGGGCAGGACCACCAAAGAATGAAGCCCTTCCCGGAGGACCTCACTTCACTGCCGCTGCTGTAGGGACCCCGACTAGTCACAGTTCCGGGGCCACGAAGGTGGCCACGGCCCCGCCCTCCGGGGGGTAAGCCGGGGGTGACCGAGGGTCCTCGGCAGCTATAGGCGGCGGTGGAGGTCTCCAGGGGCCGTGACTAGGGTAGAAATAGTCGGTGGCCCGGCCGAGATAAAGGAGAATTAAAAAAAAAAAAAAAAAAACACTCTTCAGGCAAGGAGAGGTATTGACAGAAAATGCATCGTCACTTTGAGGAACATCTCTGACAACATTGGACCATGGCTAGGAGGGGTTAAGCTCTGCCTCTGAACCTACAGTCCCTTGGCCTATGCAGGTCATTCCCACTCCCATCCATGCTTCACAAGAGACCCAAGTGTCTTCTTCTCTGCCCCTTAATGTGGAGCCACCTCCACTGCAGCCCCTGTTTGTGGCCCCAACCAAGAAGTCCTGCTCAGAGGCCAGCTTGCCAGTCCTGCTCTCAGTGGTAGTCACCCAGGATGATATACAGGGTGATCCATGGTGGCAACTGGTCAAGGGCCATTTTTGAGGAGTCCTCTGATGACTCTGAAGATATGTTGCCCAGGACCTCAACCAGGCCTCTTATGTTTGACCAGAAATCAGAATCTGTCGAGGAGCTTTCCACTGACCATGAGCCAATGTCCTTTGGAGCTTTGTTTCGAATTATGTCGGAGTCCAAGGATGTTGCCTTGGAGTCACTTCTGAAACAGCCCAAGTACCCGTTTGCTGACATATGAGGCAAGGACGATCCTCTGGGGGTTGTCTTTTATGTGGCTGAGGCCATCCTGGGACCGGCCCTGGAGCTTTGGCAGCATCCTGCATCCTACCTGGCACCGTCCACCCATATTTGTCTGCAAGTATGAGGTCCCAATGTGCACCCTTTCTTGGTTCACTGCCCACTGCTTTGCAGAGGGTTTGATATTGGATTTGGCCTTCTGTAAATTGGGGGGCTCACAGGGATGTAGACAAGCCTCCAGACAAAGGGTCCGAGAAGATGGACCACACACATCTGAAAAGGTGTATGCTGCCATGTTGCTAAGTCTCTGTTAGGCCAGTTATGCTATCGTGATGGCAGACTTCGGCCATTCCTTGCCTGAGGTCTTAAGGAAACTTCTTCCCAATCTTTTGGTTGGCAGACAGACGCCTAGTGAAGACTGTCACACACCAGTGTCATTCGCTAGCTAAGCAGCAGCTTTAGACACGTGTGACTTCTGCATCCGTGCCATGGAAGTAGCCGTTGCCATGTGTCACAGGGCCTGGCTGTGGCTCGCCGCATTTATGGCAGACACTCCACATAAGCTAGCAGATGTCCCATTCTAGGGCACTGACCTCTTTGTCCCAGGTGTGGAAGGGCATATAATGCGGACTGAGAAGTCCACTGCCATCCTTGATTCCATGGCTTTGTCCCAGAAAGCCCAGAATCCTTAAAAGACGGCCTTTCAGTATCTGTCCTCTCAACCACAGCAACCGCAGCTGCAGCCCAGCAGGGGCAGTTTCATGACTAGCATCTGAAATCCAAATTCAGCAGCCAGGGACTAAAAGAGGGGGGTTGGGGACCAAGGTGGTAATGCCTCCATGGCCTCTGTGGCTAGAGCCTCTTCCAAGGCTGCGCAGTGACTGGTTATGGAGTGTCATCCCCTCTTCCTTCCAGTTCTATCCCAGCTTCTAATCAGGGGTCGGTTGTGCCATTTCTTGCTACAGTGGTCTGCCATTACCTCGGACAGGTGGGACCTAGAAGTAGTGGATTGCCTCTGAATTTTGAGGCTCTTCCACTGTACCAGCTCCATGCTCCAGGGTGTTGAAGGACCCATGGTCCATGTTGTGAGTTGATATTGCTCAGCTGCTAGAGCATGGGGTGAAAGCCCATGTTCCAGAGGACCCTGGCCACTCGAGATGTGTCTAGGTACTTCCTGGTCCTGAAATAGATTTGGGGGGGGGGGGTTGGTGCCCCACACTGGATCTACATGATTTGAACCAGTTCATGTGGAAGCGCAAGTTCTGGTGGTCACTCTGAATCAGATCATTTTGTCGCTGGAGCAGAGCTTATGATTCTGCTCCTTGGACCTCCAGGTCATATTTTTCAACATCCCAGTCTGTTCATCCCATTGCCGGTACCTTCGGTTCCATGCAGAAGGGATCCTATACTGGTTCCAGGTTATGCCCTTCAGCTTCTCATCAGTGCCCAAGGTCTTCACCAAATGCATGAAAGTGGTGTCGGCCTTCCTGTACTGCTGGGGCATCAGGGTGTATTCCTACCTGGACAACTTGCTGATAGCCGGGCCATCTGACGAGGTCCAGGGATTTGGCCCTTCAGACCTGTCAGGACTTGGGCTTTCTAATCAACCCAGCCAAGTCAGAGCTGGTCCCCTCACAGGTGATCAGGTTCCTCAGGGCAGAACTAGACTCCCTGAGGGTCAAGGCCCATCTCTCTGTGGACCAGGCATCAGATCTTACCTCCTTTGCCTGATCATTTCAAGTTGGGCACTCGCACCCTTCCTGGGACTTCTTTCAGCTGTTGAGGTTCATAGAATCCTCCACCAGCATGATCCGGTGGGCTCGCTGAGGATGTGCCACTTACAGTGAGAGCTGGGCCATCAGTGGTCTGAGCACCTACGTCACTTGGACCAGGTGGTCAGGGTGACCCAGCTGATGATGTGTGCCATCCAGTGATGGCTGAACCACAACATCTGAAGGAGGGAATCCCATTTGTTTACCCAGCATTGTTTGTCTGGTGGGGAGCACACCTGGGAGACCATGTGGCCCACGGGTTCTGGTCTCCCAAGGAGTCCCATTAGGATGTACCACACCACAGCGACAACATTGTAGTCAACATCCAGGACAGCAGTGGGCACAATGCAGACAGTCAGCATTGTGCCATCCAAAAGAAAACGTTTTTTGCGGGGGGCTGTGCCCTCACATCTCCCCTTATTAAATTAACCAACTCCAGGTCGGAGTTGTTTCAGGGTGGGGGCGTAACACCGGGAGAAACAGTGCTGGTGTACAGCAAGACCATTACAGCGACCTGCTGATATTTGTCGCTGTAATGGTCTTCGCTGTGAATGTTTTGCTGTTGTGACGGTATACGGTCCCATCAACCTGCTGGAGCTCTGTGCAGTGTGTCTGTCTCTGATGGAGTTTGCTACATTGATCCAAGGTCAGGTCATGCAGGTCCAGACAGACATCAAGACTGCCATGTTCTACATTAACAGGCAGGGTGTCTCGCCTGGACCCTCATGCGCAGCTTAGGCGTAGATCTCCTGGTGATCTGTATTGTGGGTGAGAATAATCAGCTGGTGGACACTCCTAGTTGGGTTGGAGAGACTTTGCATAAGTAGTCTGAATCAGGAGATGGTATACCAGCTGTTCTCCCAGTGGGGCTTCCTTCTGGTAGACCTGTTTGCCTTGTGAGAGAACAGAAAACTAAGGCTGTTTTGAGCCCCCCCCCTCCCCCACAGTCTGGGACACTGTTGGGGGATGATGTTACAAGGCACAGATTCCTGGGCTTTGTATATACCTTGTCTCCTTTCCCCTTGGTCAAGGCCCAGAAAAGCAAGGTGTGGATGATCCCAGTCACCTCAGGCTGGCCCAGGCAGTTCTGGTATCCAGATTTCCTCAGCCACAGCAGCAGACATCTGTGGAGGCTGACTCCTCGGCCCAGATCTGTGACTAGAATAAAGGGGAAGGTCCTACACCCAAATCTTCAGTCCCTACACCTTGCATCCTGTTTCCTGAGCAGCTAGAGTTCCAGGCTCTTGGCCTTGTGGAAGACATCCTCCACATGGTGTGTGTCTTGTAAGGAGTCAACTTGTAAATGCTATGCATTTATGTGGAAGAGGTTCTTAATTTGGTGTCAGGGTAAGGAGCTTAATCCCCTTACTTATGCCACAGCGAGCACCCTCGACTACCTCTGGTTCTCCCTCACAGTCAGGACTGTGAGTGATGGCCCTTAAGGTGCACCTGGCAGCCATCTCTGCATATTGGGAACAGGCTGTTCTACCAACAGTGGCCCAGGAGGAGGTGGTCATATGCTTTTTCAAAGGACTGGATCACATCTCCCCTCCAGTGTACAAACCTCCATCTCCATGGGACTTACTGCTGGTGTTGGCAGTTCTCATGGCAGCCATTTGAGCCATACACAGGTCTCGGCTGTCACATCTGCAGTGGAAGACTGTCTTCTTGATGGCCATCAGCCAGAAGAATCCATGAACTTCAGGCGCTACCAGTGTAGTCTGCTTACCTGGTCTTCCACAAGGACAAGGTTGTTCCTAGCCCCCGCCACAAGTTCCTCCTGAAGATCATGTTGGAGTTTGACATTAACAAGGTGATTAACTTAAACCAACCCAAAATCTGAGGTCGAGTGCAGGCCCCATACCCTGAACCTGCGGAGGGCGTTCTCTTACTATAAGGAGCATATAGCTGTTTGTGACATACACTGAAGCTGCATCTGGCAGACCAACAGCAAAGCGGACAACTGCCAAGTGGATTGCATCCCGCATTGACCTCTGCTGTAGGTTGGATGGTAGGAGGTTACCCAAGAGACATTATGTTAATTCACCAGCCTCTGTGGCTGCTTGCAGCAGCACCCCATTGTGAAGGTTTGCAGGGCTGCAACCTGGAGTAAAGTACATTTTCACCTCCCATTACAGCCTCAACATCGTGAGTCGTCAGGATGCTGCTTTTGGGTCCTCAATCCTCCCGTCTCTGTTCAACAAATAGGAGTGTGAGCTTTGCCTCATCCTCCCAGATAGTGAACTGAATCCATGTTATTAGAAATCTACATTACCCACCTGTAAGCATAGTTCCGTTAGTGATATTCAATTCACAACCATACGACCCACTTGACCTACCGTGGCAAGTGGCACAAGGATCCCTGCTTCCAGCATGCAAAAGAAGGGCATATAATTTCAGGAGGGGGAGATGGAAGATATACCACCTGGGTAGTGGAAGGAGCTTAGCTGGAAGACTTCTGGTGAGTCTGCTGTCTCCAGCAGAACTGCCAGAGTGTGGATGTGAACAGAATGTCATTAACAGATTTATAGTTACAGCTCAGTATCGCAGATTTTTCTCCCATCTCACATTGTGTGTCAGCTTGTCCATCTGATAAATCTCATTCACCATTCCTCCCTAGTTGGAGGGAATTGTTTAACTGCAGTCTAGTGATATTTTATCTGTTGTTTTAACCAGAAGAGATATTTCTGTTTCACAGCTGTTTACACCCTCCCTGTGTTTTCAGAGCAAAGGCTCAACACACTAGCAGATTTAATGTTTATTTCTTCATCTCATGCAGGAGTGCGGATGAGGATGGAGAAGAAGAATCGACCACACAGGCAAACCGACAGACTCATGACAACCTGTACAGGGTGCACATGCCCAGTCTATACAGCTGTGGCAGTAGCTACGGCAGTGAGACAAGCATTCCTGCTGCTGCCCATACCGTCAGTAATGCACCAGTCACCGAGTACATGTGAGTCAGAGGAAGGAAATTTGTACTTTCAGTAGTCAAGGAATGGCTGTTGTTTTGTGGATGTGAAGAGTGGGCCAGCGAATGGCTGTACTTGCTTGCTCTTCCCTGATCATTTGAGTTCAAAAATTTTTATTTATTTTATTTAGTTTTTGTTAACCGGGTAAGTGTGCTAGTCAGCAAGTGACTGTTTTCAGGCACAACCCGGGAGGTACAATTACAATACACAAAGAGTACAGCCAGATTATTAAGACAACGAGTACAAAAAATGCAGAGAGAAATACATATGGCAATGTAACATACATTAGTAAACAAAAATATACTTTAGCACTTGATCATGGAACATACTCAAAATGTGAATAGTAGAAGGCAGAAAATAAGAGAGATAGGCATCAGTAGAAAAGACACAAGGAAGGAAAACTGGCAAAAGGACGGGAGGAGAGATTAAGTGGAAAGGAGGTGCCACAGATACGGCAACAATGGGCAGGAGGTACCAACCTGCGGCTGGGCCTATGGAGCCGAAAGACGGCAGGCGAAAATTATTCCAGTTGCTAACTTAATTTAAATATTTTAATTGTACAACTTATTTACCTAGGATAGGGAAGCTGAGATGCAAAGTCTTATTTTCAGTGGGGACCTGCTACTGCCCAGTTCCGCAGCTGGTTGGTCTGGAGCACTTACTAAGTAGCTTGCTCCAGGTCATGCATACTTGATCCTGGCTGGGTTTGAATCTGTGATCGCCTTGTTCCCAAGCAAATGCTCGTCTCTTCAGTTCCCCATTAACAGTAGTACAGAACCCCAGGTCAGCATGACTTGCAGTCGTCATTCAGAAAGTATGATTAATAGCAAATGAGCTGTTTTAAAGAACCCCAATTAGAAACGCCCTGTCATTGAGGTCTGGTGCAAAGCTTCTGTTGGCCTTGCAAATGGACACACTTAATAATGGTCGTGGGTGCAGCGACTAAGTAGAATTACACGAAGAATACATTTTAAAAACTTCTCCATCTGCCACTCTAGGCCCATTTCTTTCAGAAATTCCCTACCATGTCTTGACCAGGAAATAAAGTATTCTGCTAAAACTAGGGGAAAAACAGCTGCCTGATACTTTTCTGTTGGTGACGGTGATACATGCCCAGCTCTTATTTTCTTTCTCCTAGGCTGCCCAACCCTGGTAACTTGTAATTAATAAAAAAAAAAAAAAATTGTTCCAGGTCACAATCTACTGCTCACCCTCTGGACTTAGAAGGCTATGTCCATAGGAATTCAGCACTATTTGCAGCTCATCTGCCTGGGGGCAGGGTACTTAACAGGAAGCGAGTCCAGTTATGTCCCTGCATTTCAAGTTGGCTGCTTGCAGGATGCTAATCAAGTTCTGTGGGCCAAGATATGTGCTTTCTGAGGTTGAGATCAAACCTGGGTTACCCTTCTTGCAGCGCTTTGATCTGCACCTGCACCACCAAGCCAGTCCAGTATATGACATTCTTAACCACAGAGTTTTTTAATCGAGTTGTTTGGCCTCCAAGCTGCCACCTGCTTCTTTGGTCTGGACTGGTGCCAGGGACCTCCCAGCCCTGACCACCGCTCCTGCCATCATCTGAGCTGATGTGGATCCACATGTGGCAGGTCCCGAGTGCCAGCATCCACCATTTAAACAGGGCAGCACACATGTTTTTTCCCAGTTTCTCTCCCCTTGTAAAGTACAGGCAAATGCCTCTGGTGGCCATGTACACATACACATAGTATCCTTCTGCAGGGATGTAACTCCCCGGTCCACTGCATAAGTCGTTGTGGCAGCAGAACCTCTTACCATCTCATAGCGTCCCGGGAGTGGTCCCACATGGCTGTGCACACTGAGTGCCCCACAAGTTACTTTTTTTAAATATTTATTTTATTGATTTTTTTCACGTATAAAAATCGTACATCTGCCAGACAACAAGCAGTAGGGGTACAGGATGCTATTAATCATTTCATCACCAGTGGAATGCATTTCTGATGTTTCAGTTAATCCAAGGCAATAGAAATCTGTAAATACATTACAACGTGTATCTGGTGTACATCCTAACTCTATTTGGTAATCCCAAATACATTATATACCCTCCTCCAGATAGCCAATCTTTAAACCAGTATCTGCCAACATTCCTCATGGGACAAAAGGGGAGGGGTCTTTGTCTGAAATGAAAAAAATCCAGGGGTGCCATCTCAATTCAAATTGTACAAAATTGTTGTTACATCTAGCTATCAATCGTTCCATATAATACAATTCTGTCATTTTTTTTATCCAGTCTTGAATAGTTGGTGGAATGTTATTTCTCCAGAGGCGTGTAATGGCCTTTTTAGCCACCAACAAATATGTAAACAATAATGAACCCTAGTGAGTTGAAGTCCCTCTGTTGGAGCCATCAGTAGGACCAATTCTGGAGTGAGGACCGCTTCTGGCCCTAGCAGGTCAGCCAGGGAGTCAGTCATGTCACACCAAGATGGTCTCAGCACTGGGCATGCCCAGAAAATGTGGAAGTGTGACGCCATCTGCTCTCCACAGTTTCTCCAACAATTACCTGTCGGGGGAGGGGGGAAGAAACTTTTATTTTGCTTATAAAATGGACAAAGGAGTTCAAGCAATTTGGTTGTTAGCCGTGCAGTAGATGTGTCTAATGCACAGCTAAAACTAGAACCCTCATTTAGAATACACAGGCCCATTTTATAAGCGCAATAAGCCACTGAGGGGATGTGCATTAGACAGTTCTAATGTACGGCTAGGGGACTGGACACACTCTGCCTGTGGCCTCGTGCCTCACTACGTCCCCCTAGCTGCATTAGAACTGTCTAATGTACACCCCATCGTGTCTTATTGCTTACTGATGTACCGGGAATGGGCCTCCCAGGTGAATTCCCTCCAGTATGATGCTAATTAAATCCCCAAAGCTTTACGAGCATACTTCAGCCAGTTCTCGTAAGATACTGGGTCCAGTAATTCCCTATTCCAGTCCTACAGTATTCCTTTAGATGAGTCAGACATATATTCCTCGGGCCCCTTATATAGTAGATCTATTATACTGTATGTTGCCACATCAATACTCTGAATGTAGTTATGAACATGTTTAATAGCAGTGGTAAGGGTTCAGGGAGATGGTTCCTTTCAGGGCCTTTATGGGTCAGGAAGATCTGGATCTGCGTATATCTAAAATACTCTCTATTGGTCAAGCCACATTTGGCTTGTAATTGAGCAAATGGGATGACACCCTTAGCATCTGAGAATTGAAAAATGAAGAAGAAGCCCCTCTGGTGCCACCAGTGGAATGTATAATCAATTCTGGCTGGTAGAAATTCTATCTCAGAACTTAGTAGTCGTAAAAATTATAATATTGGGGATAGTGAGGGAAGAGCCCTGATTCTGTACCAGGTCTGTAACGTGTCACATCCCGATATGGTAACCCCCCCCCAGCCCAGGCAGTGATGAAGGGAGAGGGGTGCCAAATATTATTTGTAACATCTTGTATCCCATTGATTGCACATTCTATTTGTTTCGATATTACCTTATAATTTGGATTCAGCCAGTGCAGCATCGTCCCCACTACCACTGCGTAGGCATACTAGAGAGATTCAACCCTCCTTTATCCTTGGGAAGCTGCAAAATAGACCATCTAATGCGTGGCTTACGGCCGACCCAAACAAATCTTGCACAAATTCTATTCCATGGTGTGAAATATGAGACGGGGAAATATGGGAATTGGCTGGAACAGATATAGCAATCGAGGTAGAACATTTGTCCTAATTGTATCTATTCTGGCATAAAAAGGAAGCCGTAGTTGTGTCCATCTGTGGAGATCCACCTCTATAGTTTGTGTAACGAGTACAACATTTATTGAGAATAGATTTTGCATCTATTGGAGTAGATTTATTCCCAAATATTTAATTTTCGAACTCCTCCATTTAAATCAGAGTAGGTTCTTCAAGGTAGGGGATGGAGCAAAATTCAGTGTCAAGACCTCCGTCTTCGCTGAATTAATGACATAGCCCGAGACCTTGGCGAACTCCCCCAGTATTCTCCATGCTGCCAGGAGCATCCTTTCTGCTTCGGTGAGAGTGAGTAGAATATTGTCTGCGTATAACGCTAATTCGTATTCCTTCTCATCTACTCAAATTCCCTTAACCTCTCCTGACTCTCTTAAGTGTTATTGCAAGGGGCTCGATATACAAGGCAAAGTGACGGGGGGAGTGGGGACATCCCTGCCGGGTGCCCCGCTCTTGAGTGAGATGGTTAAAATGGTTCTATTTATCCTTATATATATGTTACCGGTGCTTCGGTGAGAGTGAGTAGAATATTGTCTGCGTATAACGCTAATTCGTATTCCTTCTCATCTACTCAAATTCCCTTAACCTCTCCTGACTCTCTTAAGTGTTATTGCAAGGGGCTCGATATACAAGGCAAAGTGACGGGGGGAGTGGGGACATCCCTGCCGGGTGCCCCGCTCTTGAGTGAGATGGTTAAAATGGTTCTATTTATCCTTATATATATGTTACCGGTGCATTGTTTAAGTTTTTTAACTATGTTATTGTCCCATTTGGGAAGCCAAAGGAGGCCAAGACATTCCACAGACATTCCCATACCACTCTGTCAAAAGCCTTAAAAGTATCTAGGGCCATGAAAGTGGAAGGTAAAGATCTCTCATTTACATAATCTATAAGATGAGTGATTCTACATGTATTATCTGAGGTCCGTCTATATTTCACAAAGTCTGCTTGGTCCATGTGTATCACTTTTATGAGCAATCTTTCCAGGCGTTGTGCCCAAATTGCCATGTAAAGTTTATAATCACAGTTTAAAACTGAAATTGGCCTGTAAGCCTCTACTTATTGAGGGTCATAGAGGAGGCCTGTCTTTTGGTTCAGGAATTTAATTAGCAAGGAGACATGGGTAAGTAGAGAAAGTGAGGGGTCCAGATTGATGCCCATCTCTTCCATCATACCCTTTTTTGTTTTTGCGGGACCAACCCAAACAGCTGGATCTCTCTCCAACTCCGCAAAATATCTGGATTTGTGCATGATTTTTATAAAGTTTAGACCAGTCGGAGGGAATTTAACACGGAGGTCAAATGGAGCTCGCGGTCTAGGCTGCCATTTCTCTGAGGGCAGAACCGGAAGTCCTCCCCCAAGTTACTTTTAATGAATTTTGTTCAGCATGTTCCTTCAAAGGCTTTTTTCTTTTTAGTAGTTGTTTCTCTAGCTCATATCATGTGAGCAATGATTTATTTAAAATTCGTATCTCACAGTAGGTGGGATGACCCCAGTATCTGTTTTCTTCAGGGTCCCTTGATGCAGTAGGGTACAGAACGTGCTTTTAGTGCCCTACAAACTGATGCACAATATTAGTTCCAATAGGATACACAGATGTAGGTTTCTTATACAGTACAAGAAGCAGCAGCAGCAACAGAAGTCTCTTTGCAGAGTGAGCGAGTCAAGCTCTGGTAAAAGCGTCATGCTCACAAAAGGTGGTAGTCCATCCCAGGAGCGCATTGCATGCTGTTTGCTCCATAGTGAAAAGTCAAGCTTAACTCTACCATTTTGATGCTTTATAAATAAATTTTATGTCTATATATATATATATCTTTCTTAAATAATGGATAAGGGTGGAACACTCAGAAGTATACGCATTCGGGCTCGTGGCCTTATAACCCTAATTAGCCCCCTTGATTGGTATACATCCTTGTGTACCACCTTTACCCATTATTTAAGATAGCTATATATATATATACTTTATTCATAAAATGGGTAAGAAAACTCTGAAGATCCAGTGTCCTGATCGGATGAAACACACCATGTGACCATGCATTATTTCACAACAACCACACTTCTGCACTTCTTTTCATCCCTCAGAACTTTCTGGACATTTAAAAGACACAATCCACTACAGGGTGTGCGGTTGTGCTCTGATATACATACGCCTTGGGTGGTTGAATGCACTCAGCCTGCGGCGTCGTGCCTTACAACACACCCCCAATGCATGCATAAATCAGAGCATAACCACACAGCCTGTAGTGGATTATCTGTGTAGTCTTTGGTTGGGCCTCCACCCCCCCCCTTCTTCCTCTTGATTTTAGAGCAGTAATTCTATCTGTAGGAGCAGATTATTTTCATATTTGTCACTGTGGTGGAGCCAGCAAAGATGGCATGATACTCTGTGGTATATGAGGTGTGACACCCATGGTATTTGAGGTGTGACACCCAGTGCTGCAAAAGCACTGCCCCCACACTCACACACACACATTACCCTTGGCCAATCACTATATAATCATAAGTTGGACCCTCTTCAAAATTATGCCTTTTGAAGATGATGAATATGTTCTGATGAAGTTTTGGGCATGCCCCTCAACATGGAGTGGGGCTTCTTGAGCATACATTCAACTCCAGTTTAGGTTTTATATTCCTACATAAGGATCTCCAGGGCCCTCTCCCATTTACCAGATCATCCTAGTGGAGTAGCAGCAGTTTCAGTAACAGGGAGACATCAAAGTGAAAACATAATAGATTTCAGTTATACTCAGTAAAATAAAAAAATAAAAATTGCAGTCATTAATTATAAACAAGTTACTCCTCATACTCAAGTAAATGGGTCAAACATTGTTTGGGCTAGTCATTTTAGTTTGTAAGGTGAATCATCTTTAACATTTCCACAGTAATAAAAATCACTCAGGAATCGTGACAAATGGTGGTATTTGGAGTGCAAGTGTGACCCACCTGAAGTCATTGCAAAGTGACAGAGTCAACCGAAGTGTATTACAGAATATATTTGGCCTGTAACTTCCTGGTGATAAAGTGAGTCAGTCATCATGTTTGGGAGACTAGTAAAGCATACTAAGGAGGCATCATGACATCAGCTGCCATCTGTGGTGTGATCCACACAGTTCCTGCCTTAGACAGCAGGACCTGCCAAAGTCTGCATGAGCCCTAGCAGTTCTGGCCCATAGTTGATGCTCTCTGAGCATAAGGTGAATCATCTTGGAACTTGGGGAAGTGGTACAGGCTGGAAGGGTGGAAGGCCAGCTGCTGTCTGGTTCTTACCTCGGGGGCAAAGTAGGTGTGATACAAAAAAAATAACAACTATGGTAAATAATAATAGCTTTATTTGTTAGGCGCCTTTCAAGTTTATCAAGGTGCTTTACATAAAATAGAATAAAACAATATTATAAAAATAGATACTCAGTAAAGTCCAATCTTCAGTATAATCAAATAGGATAGGCTTGGTGCCACAGGTAAGTTTTTAATGCCTGTTTAAAGCCCCCCACGGTCACGCACTCCTGTAGCTGACGGGTAGAGAATTCTAAAGGGCTGGGGCTGTGTACATAAATGCACGTGCCCCTGAAGATTTTAAACATACCCTTGGAATTTCTAGTAACCCCTTGTCAGCCGAGTAGAGCAGTCGCTTGGAGCAGTAGGGGACAGAAGCTCTTTCAGGTAGTCTGGGCTGAGTCTGTGTAGGGCTTTATAAGTCAGTAATCCGACTTTGAAGGTGATCCGCCACTGAATCAACAACCATTGCAGTTCGCGTAGTACCGGTGTGATATGACACGTCCGGGGAGTCCCCGTCAACAACCAGGCTGCTGCGTTCCGCACCAGCTGCAGGCGGCAGATATCAGTCCCCGGTAGCCCTAAGTAAAGGGAGTTGCAATAATCAAGGCGCGAGATCACAAAGGTGTGGATTAGTATGGGAAGGTCACCAGATGGAACAAGGTGCTTGATCCTAGTGATGTTCCTTAGGTGATTGCAGTGTCAGCCCGTTGTCAAGCATCACCCCTAGGTCCCACACCCGTTCAGAGGCAAGGAGCTGGGAGCCCCCCAGGAAAAGCCCCGTAGGCTGACCAGCCTCCGACCCCCCTATCCCGTGACCTGAATCCACAACCATCACCTCAATCTTTCCCAAGTTCAACTTCAGCCAGCTGGAATTCATCCAATCCTGGATTTCAGCGAGGCAGTTATTAAATACCGAGAGTGCACTATCCTGGTCAGGTGCAAAATACAGGTAGAGCTGGGTATCATCTGCATAGCAGTGAAACCTCAGCCCATCATCTTACAGTGTCTCTGACGAGCAGCATATACACCGCGAACAACATGGGGGACAGCACTGAGGGACCCCACTTGACAGAGAGAGAGGATCAGAGGAATAGATCCCCGACACCACCTTCTGAGTTCTGCTAGTGAGGAAGGACTTAAACCACCCGAGGACTGTACCTGTCAGATCACAGATGAACCTCAGGTGCTCGAGCAGTACCCCACAGTTCACGGTGTCAAAAGCTGAGGAGAGATCAAGGAGCACCACAATGGAATGGCTTTTCCGATCTCTCGCCATCAGGAGATCATTTAACACCTGAACCAGTGCAGTCTTGGTACTGTGCCTCTTTCGAAAACCGAATTGGAGAGGTTCGTGGATGCTATGGATGGTCAAATGGTTCTCCAGCTGTACAGCCACTACCTTCTCAATCACCTTCCCCACAAAGCGGAGGTTAGAGATAGGTCTGTAGTTAGCAAGGCAGTCTGGGTCCAGAGAAGCATTCTTCAAGAGGGGTGTCACCACCGCCTCCTTCAGGGAGCTAGGAAACCCACCCGACTCAAGGGAGCACCAGACTATCCGTGCCAGGACCGGGCCGATGATGTCACAGCAACCCATAATCGGGGAAGTTGGGCCCGGATCCAAACTACAGCATGTGGGATGCATACCCTGGACAATCCGCATATCATCTGCAAACTCCAGCTGGTCAAAGGTACTCCAGGAAAAATGAGGGATAGTGGCCAAGCACTGATTAGTTGCATCCCCCACAGAGTGTGCCGAACGGATTTCCGCCCTGATGTCAGCCACCTTATCCACAACAAACCGAGCGAGTTCATCACACTACAACTGTGAAAAGGCTCTTTGAGACTGCAGGCAAGCTGGGTTGCACAGCCTGTTCACAGTTCGGAAGAACTGAGCTGGTCGGTTCTGAGCGGCAGCAATCTCCCCAGACAGGAACTCTGCCTTCTTACAGGAGATTGTTGATTGGTAGACTTCATAATGTTCTAACAATCTAAGATGGTCTGCCTCCGTGGCGAATTTCTGCCATCAACACTCTAACCTTCGTCCTAGTCACCGCAACTTCCTCAAGGTCCCATCAAACCAAGGGGACCAAGGGCGAAGGGAGAGAGGATGAACATGGACAGGAGCGATAGAGTCCAGGGCCATGGCAGTGACCTTATTATAGGCCAGAACCAAAGCAGCTGGATTCTTGCTTGCCACAGGAAACTCCGATAGGTCAAGTACTGCCACCAGGCCTTCAGGGCTCACATCCCGTAACAGGCAGTATCTGACAATCTCCACAGGGGTAGGTCTATGAAGGGGGGGGGGCGCAAAAATTGAACCCCATGGTATAGTGATCAGACCAACCGACAGGTTCCACCCCCAAATCGGAGTTTCGATCCCCAGAAGGAAAACCAGATCAAGGGAGTGGCCGTGTTTATGAGTAGCAGAGGTAACAATCTGTGTAAGTCCCAGTGATGTCATCAACTGGAGGAAGTGTCCAAATTGTGAGAGTTCGTCATCGACCCAGGCATTGAAATTGCCCAGGACCATCAGCCTGGGTGACTCAAACGCCATATCGATGACGAAGTCTGCTACTTCCTGAAGGAATCACTTGTCATCCCCAGGTGGACGGTAGATGAGGGACAGCCTACACCTGCTACTCAGTACACTCAAATGACCCAGCTTCCTCAGCTGGTACACTCGTGAGGCCCAACCGATCTTGAAACAGACCGCAACACTTCCCCGGCAGTCGAATCTCGAGCAGGTGTATCACTGAGTACCCAGCCAGAATCGCCACCTTCAACATGGGGCCAGCATTTTCATCCAACCAGGTCTCGGTAATGCAAGCCAGATCACTGTTTGGAGTGTGTCAGTTTCCTAGCTTTAGTTGAGGCATCTTTAAAATTGCCACAGTAATGGAGGCCATCAAGGAATGATGATACCTGGTGCATTTTTTAAATCTGACCCACAACTTTCCTGCCCTGGAGAAGGGGACTGCTAAAATTCCGTCAAATCCATTTGGCTGTAATTTTGTCACTGTAAGGGAGGTGATCTTCAGACATTTCACAGTAGTAGAGAAAACAAAGGAAGCATAAAATCTGGTACGATTTTAGGTGTGACCCCACAGTTCCTTACACAGGGGTTTCTGTCTGACTTATTATCCATACTCAATAAAAAGCACTTACTGTGTGGTGGATCATCTTTAAAGTTGTATGTATATTAAAGATACATGGTGTATGGTCTAGTGTGGAGCGTGACAGCTGCATTTTTTTTATTTTGAAAAATGAGAAGGAGCCTGTTACGTTGGTAACTGTGATACACCATCTGTCATTCAGCCAATAAAATTCAGAGTTCCTGACAAAATATGCCATAAATTTGCCACAGTAATGGATTCACAATGGACGTATGGTATGTACCAACCGGTATTTGGTGTGTAACCCAGAGGAATCATGACCCTGGAGAGTGAGGACTGCCAAGGTACAGTGCAAGTAAATCCTTGGCCTGTAACTTTGGCCATGAAGTGCATCATGTTACAAGTTGGGATAGTTATGGAGGATGCTGGAGAAACATGATAGCCAGTGCTGTTTGGGACTTGACTTAAGTAATTCATGTGTTAGAGGGCAGAGTGTAAAATTTGCTTTGTAGTCTAAACTTGTAAAGTTAAAGCAGATCTCAATCCAGACATAATGATAAAGATAGCAAAGAAAATGCAGCCTCTTTGGGACAGTATCCACATTTAGTTGCCCTAATGTGGTTCACCCTTTTCTGTTGACACCCTTGTGCTTAAAGAAGAAATGTTATTCAAAGTTACTGCTATTATTTGGCGTTGTGCTTATTTCTTTTGCTTTAAATCGCAAGGTCGCAAAAAGGATGGGCTGAGAGGACGAGTGGTTATGTTCAGAGTGTATTGCCACTGTCAAAAAAAAAAAAAAAATCTCCATTACACCCCCCCTTCAAAAAAAAAAAGATTGTCACATTTCTGCTGATTTATAACACAAGGAAACCATGGAATTAAGCAATTGAATAGAAAAACTTTAGAATGATTGGCAGGCTCCTTTAATCTTTTTTCCGTGGGTAGATGTAGTGGAGATTTTGTTTCCAAATTTTATTGCTAACGTTTTGATGGGGCACTCATTAGGTAAGTGATGTACTGTACTGCTAGTAGTAGTAGTGGTGGTAGTAATAATAGTAGTAGTAGTAATAGGTTTTATTTACAGATGTACCATTCCCCAGGGCACCTTACAGAACAGTACAAAAAATAATAGCAGTGTAAATTAAATTTAAATAAAACAATATGTAAGTCATAGATTTGACAGTTTAAAAAACCCATATTCCATAAAACTCAGCCAGGATGATAGCTATTAGGAAATGACTTGGTCCCCAAAGGCCTGCTGAAATAAAAAGGTTTTTAGACCCGTCTTAAAGGCTTCCACCATGGGGCCTCTTTGAGAGCCCTTGGGGAAGGGGGTCAGACATCTCGAAGGCCCAGTCACTCGAGGTTTTTAGCCAGGCTCTTGATGCAACTAAGAGGCCCACCTTGGTGGCATGAAGAGACCGCAAGGGTACATAAGGATGCAGGAGATCTAACAGATAGCTAGGACTCAACCCTTGAACGGCCTTGTAACTTAGAAGATCAACTTTAAAGGAGATACGCCACTTAACCAGTGCCCAGTGTGGTTTATGCAGTGCCAGGGAGATGTGACTCGACCTAAAAAGGCCAGTCAGCAACTTAGCAGTTGCATTCTATACCAACAGCAGATGCCGCACCATACCTCCTCTGATCCTGAGGTATAGAGCATTACAGTAGCCAAGTTGTGATGTCATAAATGCATATATCAGTGTTGGTAGGTCTTCAGGGTGGATAAGGGGGATCTAATCTGTCTGATGTTCCACAGATAGCTGCTGACACCCAAACCTCAGATCTCACTTCTTTGTCCAGGATGACACCCAGATTTCTTACCTTAATGGCAGCCGTAAACTTAGACAAGAGTTGAAGCCCATTCGCCATCCCATTGGCCACCATTCTCCCCCTATGACCCAGTTCGATCATCACCAGTACTGCAGCCTTGTTGGAGTTGAGCCTCAACCACCTTAATGGCATCCAGTCCTGGATCTCGGCCAAGCACTAATTGAGCATGTTGACTGCACACGGCATCTCGGGTGCAAAAGACAGGTATCGCCAAGTGTCCTCTACGTAACCATGAAATCCCAGCCCCATACCTTCTAGTGATCCCACCCAGGGGCAGCAGGTAAACTGCAGACAACATGTGCAAGAGGACTGAGCCTTGGGGAACACAGCAGGGCAGTGACACTGGGCATGAAGAGAAATTTACCAACTTAACCCTCTGTGTCCTGTCCCCGAGCTAGGACTCAAGTCAGCAGATGACTTGGTCATTGAAACCTATGCATTCCCACAGCAGGTCTAACAACAACTCATGGTCTACAGTGTCAGAAGCCGAGAAGAGACTGAGGAGAACAAGAACTAACTCTCCATCCTCATCTCTCACCCTGAGGAGGTCATTATGCACCTTGACCAGTGCAGTCCCAGTGCTGCAATTGGCTTTAAATTATGAATGTAGAGGCTGGTGGATATCTAAGGTTATGAGGTGTGCTGTGCCTCAAGCTGTGACACAGTCACCCTTTCAACTTTGCACAAAAATGGAAGGTTAGAGACTGTTAACTCACTGTGTAGACCTTGCCCAGAGATGGCTTTTTCAGAAGAGGCCTCACCAGTACATCTTTCAGTACAGCTGAAAAAGAGCCTCTCTGTCAAGGAACACCTGACAATCCCTGTGAACACCAGGCCCACTTGTCTGACACAACTTGCCAGAAATCATATCTGACCTGGATCCAGTTCATAGCATGCTGGTCGCAGCCCTGAAATCACCCCACTGAACTCCTATATTATCACTGGTCTAAACACTCCCATGACAGCTGAGCACATGTAGTGAGTGCTGGCTCAACCCCGTTGGGTTGCCACAGCCCATTCAGTGAGATCCTTTCTCGAAAAGAGGACATGCTGTCTGAGAAGAATCAATCAAACTCCTCACATTTAGCAGGTGAAAAACTCTCCCTGCCTCCCAATAGGTCAGATGAAGTAACCTATCTACAGCCCGAAAGAGTTGAGATGGTCGATTCTTCCCAGCAGCAATCTTCATTGGCAAAAAAACTGCCTTCTTCTGGGTGATTGTCCTTTGGTATTCACATTAGTGAATAGTCAAAACCAGTCTGTCCTCCTCAGCCCTATACGTAAAACAGCTGATACACATCTTGCCTTGTGCTGGAATCCCCCTCAGGGTCCTGCAAAATAAAATAAAAATTTATATTTGTTAGCCTTTTTGGGGATTTTGGTCATCCTGATGCATGCCTTGCACAGTGGCAGAAGAATGTGATATCGCACTAGAGCCCCCACTCCTGCTAATGCAACATTGTTGGGTCCCTTGGTGGCAGTGACACCAGGCCTATTTGCTTGGACAAAATCTCTTTAAACAACAATACTGGTAATTCAGTAGTTAGCAACAGTTCAAGAAATATACTGGAATAATAAAGGTATTTTGGTTCACATATTCGGTTTTATAAAGTGTGCCCTAGTGTGAAAATCCCTCTGCAACTCCAGCATCAAGCTGCCCTTGCTGCTGCCCCCCTTCTGTGCTTGTGCCTCACTTCTACTACTATAACTCTTTCCATTATACTCTTCCACAGACCTTAGGGTATCCTGTGGCATTGTTAAGTGTTATTTGTATCTGTGTGGGTTTTTAAATTGTGAGGCTGAATGCTGTATCTTATGAGTTGGTAGAGCAGCCCTACGAACAGCGACTGGAATAACTGCTTCACTCTCACTCCGCTTCTCTCTCTCTCTCTCTTTTATTAGGAGCCAGAATGCCAACTTTCAAAACCCAAGGTGTGAGAACACCCCTCTGATTGGCAGGGAGTCTCCGCCTCCTTCAGTAAGTATGATGTCATGGTTACCTTTCTCAGTGCACGTTATATACTTTGTTTAATTAAAAAAAAGATTTGAAATGAGTTACAGATACGGCAACATCTTCTTGATTAAAGCACTACATATGGTCTATAGTGGTGTTCTGGGGATAATTAAAGATGCACTGTCCCTGCAACATAATTGGTCTGGAGTAAGGGAGTCTGTGGAAGTCTGTGAGTATTGCAGAGCAGGTGTATGTCCAATAAACACACTCCCTTCATCAGATAAGAGGCCAAATAGGGGAATGTCTCCTCCTATATGTTCTTGTTTTTGTTGGGCAGGTAGTTCTTAGTTAAAGATGACACTAAGGTTTGTCTAAAAGAACCTGACTTATGGGCAGGGCACAAATCAACATTTCAAGACAGGGATAGAATTAGTTGGCTGGGCTACCAGGGCTTGATCTCCTGTAGGTCTCTTATTCTTATCATTTACTTGCTTTGGAAGAGGGACTCTTCTTAAAAAGACAGTGGCCACATAGTTCCCCCTCCAGTTACACATCAAGCAAGTGAAACACAGTGTGGTGCAGAAAGAAGCAGAGTGGGCAGAATGCCGTAAAGCAACACCACGTGTAGAAAAAACAGCTAAACCCAAAACCGTGGATAACATGCCTTTCCAGCACTGCCACACAGGCACGTGTGTTGACTTGCCAAGCTCACAAACAGTTAACAAGTGAGTAGGATTCTATCTTACAAGAATTAATCTTTTCCAAGGATTACCACTTTTAGTCTTAGGGTCAGATGCTCTATTCTAGAGCTCCACGGGAGTAAAACATTTTGGGTCATTGGCACCGCTAGACTGCGCCAGCATAGTGCACATACCTGTGGAGGTCTGGTGAGCACCTCATTGTGATACTAGCTTTGGGTTTCACCTGCTTAAGCCTGTTTATTTTCTGCATATAACAGAGAAAAAGGGAATATCCTCCCCTTTAGGTTTTGTTGGTTTGGAAATAAAATTGCCCTGCGCTGGCTCTCATTTTCAATGTTTTGGTTGTCTGGGGCCCAAGCACAACATGTTGTCATATTTGGCCTGTAGTGTGGTAACACCCCACAGAAGAAAGGATCATCAATGTCAGTGTGGTCTGGAGGATCCTGTAACTGTCCCAGTGATCCATATTGATGCTAACGAGTCGGCAAGAACAGGACCAGTTGTCCAAAGACAACCAGGAGAGAGAATCTGCTGTTGTTATTGTTTCATACAACTAGAACCCTTCCTCCCCTCTTCAAGAGCTGTGATAGAGGTGTATCTAGGTACTAGTTCTCCTCAAGTCGAACTCCTTAGGTGATTTACTTACCCGTTAGTTCTGGCCCCTTTGGGGTTGGTTCATCCTCCACTGTTGGACTCCCTTTGGCAAGCTGAGTGCCACCCATAGCCTGTTTTACTGAGGATTTGGTTGCGCAGCCCTCTGCACCATCCTCAGGTTTGGACTGAGCTCCTCGACACCAAACTCGAGTTCTGCATTTGGCACCACATTTATCCTTGGTGCTGATGTTGATTTCCAATTACCTTTCGTGACACTGCGCCTGACTCCTCAGTGCCAATCACGCCAAGTTGAGTGTAAGTTTTTTCAACAGTTGTTAAATCAGTGTAGATGACATCTAAAGGCAGGGCACTTAAACACTGGCAGCTTCGATGCTGACTGTCTGTTCACTTTTGATCAGTTTGTCCCCTAAGATGATTCCATTGTCCATCATCAGCTGGGTACTGCAAAATATACCTTGGCGTTTGACACACTGTCCTTCGCATCATCAACCAGGTGTGGCCAACTGCTATGCTTCCTCTGGGGCCTTTCAGATTGGGTCCAGCACCTGTGGCATCATGATTGCTGCCACATGTGCCAGTTGCTGCTAATTCACTATGTGCTTTCACTAGTACAACACCTGCATGTTTGGTTCTCCAATGTCCATCTTTCAGATTCTCTCAGGGGGAGCTCCCCTTTACTTTTAGGATTGGGTTCAGCACTTTTGGGGCAGAATTTTTCTGCCAGTTTGGTGTACTCTGTCTAACCTCCTGGGCTCCTGTCAAACTCACATTTTGAGGTATGATTGCAATCACTTTGGCAATGTGTCATTGACACTGATCCAAGACCACTGTAACAGGGTACCTAACCTTCATTCCCCCTCTGTTCCCGCCATCCCTATGTTGTAAGGACATGAAACATTTCTCTATATAATGTGGGAGCGAAAATTGATTTATACTGTGTCTGCAGTTTGGAAGTGAATATTGATTGTTCAGTACATCTAGAGAGTGGACAGAACAGCTGATTGAACTGTACAGAATCTGCAGCATGCAAGGGAAAACTGGCTGATCGGTATAGCACATGCATGTTGAAGGAAAAACTGATGGCTGTGGATATCAGCTTCCGTGTGGAAGGAACAACTGGTTGATCCGTACATCTGTATTTTGAATGTGAAAACTGATTGATCCCTACAACATCTGCAGCATGGAATAGAAAACATACATTCAACATCTGCAGTGTAGAAAGGAAAACTGATTACTCTGCACATCTTCAGTATGGAAGGAACCACTGGTTCATCTGTTCATCATCCGCAGTGTGGCAAGGCAAACTGATGGATCCATACAGCATCTATAATGTGGAAGGGAAGACTGATGGCTCTATACGTCTTCAGTGTGGAAGGGACAGCTGATTGATTCATACAAAATCTGCAGTGTGCAAAGGACAGCTAATTGAGTAGTACATGATCTACAGCATGGAAAGGAAAACTGACTGATCCGTTTAGCATCTACTGTGTAGAAAGTTAAACTGATGACTGTGTAGATCAACTTCATTGTGGAAGGGACCTCTGGTTGATCTGTACAACATCTGCAGCATGGAATAAGAATGGAGTAAGAATGGTTGATGTATACGTCTGTAGTGATCTAAAGAACATCTGCTGTGTGGAATGGTAAACAAATGTATGTTCTGATAGGCACTAGTGGTGCTGGGATGGTGCCTTGCTCTCTGAAGGATATTCCGCTAACAGTACTATCACAGTGATTAAAACAAGTGAGTATGCACTCCAGGGTAGGTGCACAAAATGTTTGTTTTTGTTTTGTTTATTTTAAAACCTGGAAAAGTCCATGGACCAAAAACCCGTTTGCATGGCGACCAGATACAGAAAAAGATATAAACATACAAACCAGTAAATGAAACGTCATACAAAGGTGTATTCACAAACATTTTGTAGTAGATATTAATTTTTACAAAGCAATAAATGGAGCACATCAGACATTACTGCATTCACAAACACGTGTAGTAGCCAACCATTTCTTTAGTTTAGACTTAAAAACAGCCAAGGAATGGAGTGAACTTTTCAGATCAGTTGTAAGATCGTTAAAAACAGATGGAGATCTATATAAGAGAGACCTCTGACCTAAAGATGTTTTCATGGTTGGCACAAAAACCTAAAATTATAAGAAGATCTGGTATGTGGAACTTTTACAAACAGCACTTCAAAAAATAATTGCGGTTAGACAAAATCAAAGGCAGAAGCACGCCATGATGGAGTGGATAATTTAGTTTAACAGTATTTGGTCAAATAAACTCCAAAGACCATCAGAGCCTGCTCACTCCTGTGGAATGGTAAACTGGTTGACCCATACAACATTTGTAGTGCTAACATGAAAACCATTTGATCCGTAGAACATCCGCAGTATGACGTACAAAAGTGATCTGTTCAACGGCTGCAGTGTGGTAAGGAAAATTGATCAGTACAACATCTGCAGTTCGGAAGGAAGTAAATAACAATTGATTTGTACAGCATCTGTAGTGTGGAAGGGACAGCACGTTTATCTGTACACCTGCAGTGTGGAAAGGACAACAGGTTGATCTGTACAACTTATACAGAGGAAGGTAAAACTGATGGCTCTGTACGTCATCTTCCATGTGGAATCCGTACAAGTTACATCTGTAGTGTTGGGGGGGGGGGGGTTGATTGAGCTGTACAGCATCTGCAGAATGGAAGAAGAAACTGATTGCGTATAACGTTTATAGTGATGCAAACAACATCTGCCATGCAGAATGGAAAATGGTTGACCCGTACAACATCTAGTGTGGAAGGGAAAATGGCTGGGGTCCTGGAGATTCATCAGACACACCACGTATCTGTTGTGGTTGGATGTTTAGCATGCAGGAACTCTGAGATGTTCAACTCTTGTCACACCCTCTCCCAACCACAGATACACACTCTATGTCCCAAACCCAGTGCAAGGCATTATGGGTAACAGCATGCAAATGCTTGTATAGGGTAAGCTGACAAGTTTTCACTAAGCCAGAACTTTATCAGGACCTCCGCTGGCTGTCTGTTGCGGTATGAGAGAGACTGAGCTTGAGGTTTTGGGCAAGAGGAACACAAGGCAAAGCTGAGTGGTTCTGGGTTCCCTTCCTTACAAGAGGAATCTCTTATACCATAAGAGACACTCTGTGGAGGTCATATTTATCCTTGTTGTGCTGCAGACTGATATATCAGTCCAGAATCTCAATAAGTTCTAATTCTGTCAGTAGCCCAAGGGTTAACTTATTAAAAATCATTCTAGTTCGCTAGAGTGACTTATAAAAAGTTGTAATTATTTATTTTTTTGTTTGTTTCAAAAATTAAATGAAACTGCCCTCTCTTGGCTGTGAAGTAGAGTGTGCCATTCCTTTTTTTTTTTTTAACTTTATAAATTTTTTTAACATGCTTTGGAAAATACAGTACATTATTTTTGTTGGTTTGTTTGTTACAGGCCTGCAGTGCACTCCGGGTAGCACACAAAAGGGGGTGGTTTGCAAGATGAGCAGTGTGAAAGATCCAAAAAGGATACAGGGACAGAACAATGGGCCACATTGGTGTCTGTGCCTCACCACACACGCACACTCTAAATAAAGCTCCTTGCCCAGTGCTACGAATCATGGGTAGTAAAATGCTATTTCCTGTCTGGACTCACAGCTTCCACCTCATGCCTCACTGAAATGTCATGCCTCATGCATTTGTTTGTTCAGTCCAAGCTTTGGAGACCTGAAAAAAAATAGAAAGGGGGTAGTGCATCTTTATTTATACTGCTCACAAAATGAGACTCCTCAGTGGTTCAAACACTGCTGTCTAGTATGTTTGGATTTGGTTACATAAAGTGCTGAAGTTCAGATTAAACAAAAAAAAAAGTGCCTGCTTAGTGGATGGCTGCACATCTCTGGAAATGAGTTTTGTTTCCCCTCGGACATCCCTCCTTCCTTTTCCCTTTACCCTTGAACTGTTCCTGTAGGATGTAGATGCACTAGGGTTGTAGGATCCAATCCCTCCCCCCAAGCACTGTATTGCTTGCTTGCACTGTGTATTTCTCACATGTTGAGGCTGCACTCTTCTCTTTTTCTCTCTTTTTTCTCCCTGCAATGCCACAGTTGTATTTGGCTGCCCTGGACAGTAGCAGCCATTTGGGCTGGCAGTTTAAGCCCTCCGACAGTGCAAGGACATACTGGTAACAGCGCCCACAGATTCATCAGGTACTGAACTAAAGGCCCTATCCCTTGCTATATTCCCTTGCACTTCTCCTACCCCTGGCCAAAGCCGCCAACTTCTTTTCTTTTTTATTGTTCCGTACCACTTTTCTCCTTGTAATTTTTTTATAAAAATAAATGACAGTAAAACAGACCTGCTGTGATGCTGACCAGCAAGGGGAAGAACAATATACCTAATCTTTCCCTTTCAGCTTTGTGGATGTAGGGTCCTAGTTGTAAAAGGTTTCTTCAGTTCTGTGCCAGTGGCAAATATCTTTTGAAAACAGGGCCCATAATGTAACCTGCAGCTTAGAATTCAGGTTAAAAAAAAAAAAGGAAAGAACGATTGGAGTGCCTCAGCCCACAATATGGTGCTAAGTGACTCTCAAGGTCCAGTTGTACAGCCACTAGGTAGAGCTGGGGGCTGGTTAGGGGAATTGCACCACCACAGCAGGATGGACAGACGGACACACATACACTCTTTGCAAAACAACTGCTTATTGGATTGAAGGTCTGGGGTTGGGGTGGGTAGACCATTTACACAGAGAAAAAAATGAATGACTTTTGTACTAGTGAGATAGCCCAGCCAGTTTGACAGGACCTTCCTGTAGAGAAGAGGGACCCACAGCTGTGTAGCAGTCTGCTGCTAATATGGCAGTCACTGTAAGCACCTGTGAAAGAGCACTGGATACTGGGGGATCAGGGAACATTAAGGAGGGAAATGACACCATTACATTTAGTTTGATTATAGTTTTTGTCACACTTTTGCATACTGTTTAGCATAAGGCGACATAAGAACACTTTTTCAGGGACCTGCTAGTTCTCAGGAATGGACCTGTGTCACATCCCAATTGCCCCTTGAAGTCATAAATGTGACAGATCTGGAAAAGCACCAGGTGGGCTATTTCTAGGCCAGAATAAGAAACCCACTGTAAGATCTGCACCCCCATTTACTGACTGCTGGTTTGCAACTCAGTCCACCCCCAAAAGAAATCCTGTGGACAGCAGGCCACTGAGCATCCTTGTGCAGCAATAGTGCATGCATGAACATAAATCCATCTTTCAGTTGTAACTTGCATGACGTGGGGTGCAGAAGTATGGATCCTGGGTAAAGTAGGTCTTAAAAGCATTTTGCCTCTTCCGTATGACTCCATTTCCATAAGCAGACATGGTTTCCCAGTATGTCATCTGAGGAAATTGAGGTAGCTTCACAAAACCAGGCATTCCTCCTTCAGACACAAACAGGGATGTTACTACCCTCTTTTCTCAGTTTCACATCATGCCATGTGCATACCATGGCAAAGCCTTTAAGTGGATTTTTGCCTCAGAGGTGGACATCATAATGTGGTGCTGTTCGTTCTGTCATTACCACCTTAACTGTACACCAGTCTCACCCAGCGCTGTTCCATGTGGAACGAGCTGCCACGTCTCATCTGAGTCCTTAGTTAGGACATGGCAGCTTGGTTCACATTACCACCCTAACTGTACACCAGTCTTCCAGCATCATTCCATGTGAACCAAGCTGCCACGTCCCATCTGGGGCCTTAGGACATGGCAGCTTGGTTCATATTACCACCCTAACTGTACACCAGTCTCGCCCAGCGCTGTTCCATGTGAACCAAGCTGCCACGTTCCATCCGAGACCTTAGTTAGGACATGGCAGCTTGGTTCACATTACTACCCTAACTGTACATCTGTCACCCAGTGCTGACCCATATGAACCAGGCTGCCACAACACATCCGAGACCTAGGACATGGCAGCTTGGGTCACATTACCACCCTGACTGTACACCAGTCTTACCCAGCATCATTCCACATGAACCAAGTTGCCACGTCCCATCTGAGTCCTTGGTTAGGACATAGCAGCTTGGGTCACATTACCATCCTAACTGTACACCAGTCTCATTACTACCCAGCGCTGTTCCATGGGAACCAAGCTGCCATGTCCCATCTGAGTATTTAGCTACTGTAGCAGATGAAAGTGCAGCCTTGATTATCTAAACCCAACACAGCAGGAACCTGTGTGTCTTCTCCCAGCAAGTTCTTATTGTAGACATGAGACTGTGCCTTGGTGTTAGTAGTGTGCGTGTTCCTTATCCTTCTGTCATGTTCACTTTGATTTCCCTTTTTGTATCACAATCCTATTTCTTCCAAGTCACTGCATGAAAGAGTTAAGATGTAAAGCTGCTTGCCGTGATGTTACCCACAGTGATGAAAGTGAACAGGAACGCACAGGAACTCGGTTCATGTTCTTTTTTTGCAGCAGGAACAGAGTTCCTGTACTTCTTACCACTGACACTAGAACTGAAACTCTTAAACCAGCAACATAATGGCAGTTTCTGGGCCTGTGACTTGAAATCAGGGTTTTCGTAGCATCATTTGACTCGTACAACAATGCTGTTTTCCTAGCAGTACTTCAGTATCTCTAACTGAATCTGCTAGTGTCTAAACAGATAGATGCATCTTGACACAGCTATCCTTCAGATTGAGAATCTTCATTCTGCATTTCATATTTCCCAAAGCCTGAGTTGCCGTACCTCTTGTCTACCACTTGCAGCACTGGTTATCCACAAGGATCTATTCAGCTGAGCTTCTACAATGGGAGTCACTGTGACTCTTTCTGTAAAGGGGGGGGGGGGGTTGTGACAGGTTGCTCATGCTAGCCTAGAGCCAAGCACAAGAGGATGGCTCAAACGGTAAAATTTAGGAAGTGACCTGTAAAATCTTATTTCCACCAGTGACAGTGCTCTACATCACCTACAGATTGGTATCCAAACTCCAACTGAATTTCCATTTGGCCTGATAACTTTTATTAATTGGATAGTTTAGCTATCTGAAGAACAAGAAAAGTAATTAAAAAATAAAGAACAAAACATAATATATACTTTTTAAAACTATATATACATTTTTGGACTACTTGTTTTTTTGCTTTGGTCAGTTATGCTCTTGACTGAAAACCCTTCAGGTATTTTTTTCACTTTCCTGCAAAAACCCAACAGATGTCCTTTACATAGTGGTCCTCAAAAGTGTGAATTTCAGGACACGTTTTTTTTTTGGTCCTGGACACAGTTTCATGAGAACAAAATCTTTTTTTCTCTTTGACTTCACTTGTTCCTGTTATTTATATCCGCCCTAAAGTCCTAATAGTCTATCTGCGACATTACAATCTGTTGCCATTGAAATATACATCTAATGTCAAAAGCGGAGAATTGTGACTTCAAGGCAAGTATTTTTTAACATGGTTTTTATAACTTCTGACTCACCAGCTAGACCTCCTTCCACCAACACCAGTGGTACCCTTTCCCAGCCATGTGGCTTTGTCCAGCTGTACAGCCTCATTTTTTGGCCCCCCACACACACACACAATTGATGCCCCTCTGCCCCAGCATGGCAGATGTGCTGCCTTCTGGCTGCTTATACCACAGCCATCATGGAGCTTACAGAGCAGAGGGGGATTTATCTTGGTTGTTTCCTTGCCCACTTTGTGTACTTCCTGCCCCCATAGGGAATCCAGCATGTGGGACTGAGGTCAACCATATGCAGTTAAGTGTGTGTCTCTCCCTCCCTCCCTGTGTCCTGAGACACTCTGCCACACATACATCAGCAGGTGGCAGTAGTGCTGCGGGATGCGACTCCTCCCCCCTGCAGAAAGTGTCATCTGGAACACACTATCCTTTTCCCCCTGGCTCATTCCCGAATCTGGGCCAACAGGCCAGCTATTCCATGAGTTTCTTAAGTGAACGCAGCCTGCCAACACCCCCTTTCAGATTCTACCGTTTTGTAGGACACCACTATTACAACTCATCAAGTGCGAGTTACCCTTCATATATAGGCATCTATTGAGTTAATCTTCAGAAGTCCATGCGGTGCTGTCAGGAGTCAGAGGAGAAGCCCTTAGAGGCCTTGGGGGCAGCCACAGCTTCATGTTTCAGCTAGTAACCTGCCAATTTTCCTCCTTTTGTCCCATTCCAAAAACATGCCGATGGTGCTCCACGTGCTGCCATGACCGACAATTCCATGTGAGCATTTTCTCCCCTTCCCAAGTGTCTCGTCTCACTGCACTGCCACCTCTGGTCACCAGGTGGCAGCAAAGCTGTGGGAGGCTGTACCCATCCTTCCCAGAGTAGGAGAGCGTCTGATGGGATGCTCAATGTGCCTTATGCTGTGCGTCCTGCCTAAGCCTAGGACGGAAACATGGGGTGCCAGCATACGTATACAACACTTCTCACTAATTATATAACATATATATTAATTCTAGAACATTAATCATTCACCTGTCAGGCAACTAACTGACTCAACAGGCTAGTCACTTGCAGAAGAAATGTTTCCTGCTAGCTGTTCCTCAGACACTACCATTGAAAGCGAGCATTTTCTGTTACTGTATATGTTTATATGTGTAGTGTGAGGTGTCTCTAATGGAAAAATAACACCACAGGTGCTGTTTGGGCATGAGGATAAGCTATTCTGTCTGCCAAAACAGCACAAGAGGACGTTATTTTTCCATAAATGGCACCCCACACTACACATGCTAACACATTAGAAATCACTCCATTTCCTAGAGTGATTGATAATGTATGCAAGAACAAATTAAAAAAAGTAACACTCTTCCTCCGCACTGCTGAAGTTGAATCTTTCACGTGAAGCTCCCACACAAGATACTCATAATTTATAATATATTAGGGCAAACGTGTGAACCAGTCACAGCATAAATTTTAGATACAGACTCAAAATTAAATTGGATATGCTGGCTGGCAGATTTAGTTAAAATTATACATGGAAACATAGAAGTTTTCAACAGAGAAAGGGTCCTGGGCCTTATCAATTCTGCCCAGTCCTACCCATCTGATGTTGACCATGAAGGCTATAATGGTCCTTCTGTCCTCCTTAACCCTTTCCCTTTTTGCCACTGTCTTTACCGGCCCCATATGTCTGTCCTCCCTTGTTTGAACTCCCTGCTGATTTCATACAAACTGTCCCCCTTCGTAGTCTATTGCAATTTTTCTACCACCGTCTCAAAGAAGAAATGCTTTCTGGCACCCCTCTTTAATCTCCCAACCAACAGCTTCATCGTGCTTCTCCAGGTGCTTAGGTATTCACTCAACTTGAACAACTCTCTGTTATCTGCTTTATTCATCCCATTGAGGTATGTCCCCCCTTTCTTTTCTTGCCTCGAGTGTGTACATGTTGAGCTCTTTCAGACTTCTCCATGTAATTCTCTTCCTGCTGACACTGGGTCACATTGCTTACCTTCCTCTGCACTGCCTCCACCCTGTCCTGGTCTTTCTTCAAGTACGGGCCCCAAAATTGTACACAGTCTTCCATGTGAGGATAAACCAGGACCTGGTACAGTGGCAGAATCCCCTAACTCTAGCTACTGGTACTCCTCCCTCCTATGCGTCCCAGCTTCCTGTTCAGTTTCCACATTGCCCTATTGCAATGCACGGATGTTTGTAAATTTTCTGATATTATTACTGACAGGTCCTTGTCCTTGCTCGTATTTTCCACTGCTACTTCCCCCAGTTTTGTGTTGTATAGTCTTGATTTTTTTGTCCCTATGTGCATTGCTGTGCACTTTTTAGCATTGAATTTCAAATACCAGACTTTTGACCACTTCTTTAGTCTTTCTAGGCCCTCCCTCATATTTCTTACACCTTCCTGACTTGCCACTCTCTGCAGATCTTAGTATTGCCCACAGAGAGGTAGCTCTTCCCCAGGATCCCTACTCCATAGCTAAAGATGTTGAAGAGGACTGGACCAAAGACCAATCCCTGCAGCACACAAGTTGTGACTTCTGACTGTTCCCCATTAAGGCCAACCCTCTGGGCTCCATCACTTAGCCCATTTCCTACCCATTTTGTGATCTTCCCCCCATTCCTCAAGTCACCCAGGTTTTAGACCAACTGACCATGTGGAACAGAGGCAAAGACTTTGCTGAATTTATGGTACAGAATGTCCACTGCCTGATCCTTATCCACCTTCGTTGCCAAAGAAATTGATCAGGTTCATCTAACACAACCTCCCTTCCATGAATCCTTGCTGTCTGATAGCCTGAAGTTAGTTTGCCTCCAGGAAATTTTCCTTTATTAAGATCTCCACTAACCTCCCTACTGTGGACATCAGACTGCTAGGCCTGTAGTCCCCTGGCTCTTGTGCAGGGAAACTAGATTTGATGTTCTCCACTCCTTAGGTACTACCCTCGTCTCCAGTGAGCTGTTGAAGAGCTCAGCCAATGGCACAGCTATGACCTCTCCAAACTCCTTTAGCTTGAGGCTGCAGCCCATCTTGACCCACTGGCATGTCCATCTTCCATGCATTTAAACCTTTTAACACCCTTGCCTCCAAAATGGGTTCCTCATTGATACCTTCCCCCCTTGCCTTGATGATACAGTCAGGGGCCTCTCGTCCTCCACTGTACATACCAAACAAACTGGTTCAGTATATCCACCTTCCCTTTGTCCCACCTTTCCCCAGTCTTTACTCTGACTATCCCATTTTGCATTTCTTCTGTGTGTAACCTAAGAACCTTTTGACCCCTTTATTCATTCTGTCAGCTGTTCTCAACTCATTATAGGACTTTTTTCTCCTCACGGACTTGTTGGCCTCTCTTGTTCTATTTAAAAACACTACCCTTCAGTTTAGAAACACTACCCCATCCCTCTCTACCTGGCTGGTTTTGTATTTTCTGAAAGCCTTCTTTTCTCACTTACAAATAATACCATTCCTCTTCCTCGTGAACTACAGTGGTTTCCCACCCTTCCTATTTTCACACACACGGACTTGCTGCTTCTGATATCTCATTCTTAATCTAGTCCCACATCTTTTCCACCTCCTGTACTGTGCCTTTCCCTTCCAGTTTCTCCTGCAACAGTGCCTTCATCCTCCCCAAATCTGCCCTACCAAAGTTCAGGACTTTTGTCTGTGTCTGTTTTTTTTTTTTTCACTGCTTTTGATTTGATATTAAACAACATGGTCTGGTGATTGCTGGTTACCAGCTTATCCTGCACCTCGATCTCTCATATACTATCCCTGTTCATGACTCACTTCCTTGTAAGCTCCTCAACCCACAGGATCAGGAATGCTTTCTGGGATGCCTGGACAAGCAAGTGATTTCTTGCACTTGCGGCTACTTGAATTCTCCAGTCCTCATCTGGCATTTTGAAGTCACCTGTCAGCAGCACCTTCTCTTGTGTTGTTTCCTTTTTGATCACATCCCCAGTTCCTTATCTGCTGACTCTTTCTGAGGTGGTGGTCAATATGTCACTCCAGTTCTGATGTTCTGCTGCCCCCATCCACGACTGCCTTTACCCACACTGTCTCCATGCACTCGCCCTTCCCACTGCCTTTGATGTCTGCAGATTTTATACCCCTCCTTATTAATAATGCCAGCCACCCCCCTTTTGTTTCCTATCCCTTCCTCCTTAACATTGCATACCCTAGAATGATCCAATCCCAGTCATGGAACTGTGTTCCCATGTCTCTGTGATTGCCTCCAGGTTCAGCTGTGCTTCTGGCACCACTGCCTCCTGGGTCTGGTTTTGTTCTCTAAGCTCTGGGCATTCACATACATCATTTGCTTGTGGCTCCTTTATACCCATCTTTCCCTCTGCCGTGTTCCTTAGCCCTGGTCCTACCCCTCTCAGACTTCCTACAGCCCCTTCCCTGCATCATTTTCTGTTTCCCCCTTCTCTCCACACTTTTTTGAGTCCTGTTGTTCCCTCTGTATCTGCTAGTGCTTGGGGAGGCTATTCAGGTCACCCTCATTTGAATAGACTCAGCTGTAAGCCACTGATCTGCCTCCCCATTCTGCTAGTTTAAAAGTGCTTCAGTATGCTCTATAAACTTGTACCTAGCACCCAGGTGCCTTCCTTGGAGGGGTGTAGGCCACCCACTTGTCCGGTCTTTTGTGCCTCTAGGAATGCCCCCAGTCTCCCATGTACCCAAAGTCCTCTTCCCTGCGACATTCCTTCAGCCATGAGTTGAAGCACATGATTAGAAAAGGCCTCCCCTCACCACTAAGCCAAACTGGCAGTACATCAGAAAAAGATACTGAGGTGGATTTCGGTTTGAGCCTACCTCCCCTAGGAGTCTGCTAGCCAGATCATTAGATCTCAGATGAGCAATGACATCTAGGCCTTGCCACACGTCTGGCAATCCTCTCCACCCTGTGTGCATCACTCCCTGTCAAGGTTCCTGGAAGGCAACTATTTTTTTCTGCTTCCATGGCCCCCTACACCCTCTACCGCCTCTATGCCATTAACAGTGGAGTCACGCACTTGGGCTGTCAGTATAGCCTAGAGGTTAGAGTAACGAGCTGTGAATGAGCTTGATACATCCAGCAGACCTGGGTATGATCCCCACAGCCTCCACTTGCATACTGTGTGACTCTGAGCAAGTCACTTAGCCTTTCCAGTGCTCCTAGGTCACCCCTGAAAACAGCCACTTGTGCCCAGTGAGCCTTACCCGGCTACCAAACAAAGTAAAGAAAAAAAAAAATGAGTACCCTTCCAGATCTCACCTTCTCTTTGAACTTATAGGTATCACTTTAGGGGACAGACCTGGTATCCTGAGAGGTGACAGGCACTGGTCCTTTTCTTTGAGAGACTGGACCTACAGAGTTGCACAAGGGAACAATCCAGTTCATTGTCACCTGCCCAGGGCCCCCACCCCTTCCCAGTGGAATCCTTTGTCTCACTGTCTTACCGACTACAGTCTACCCCCACACTGGACTCTTGGCATCCATTTGGGAAGAGTAGTGGCTGCCTACATCAGCCCCCACTCAGACCTCCAGAGAAGGCTAAATTTAGCCTTTACCATACCTAGTTCCACCGTGAGTGCTGCAGTCTTACTGCACACTGTGCAGCATTGCCGCTTCCAGAGGACTGCCCTCAAAATCACTGCACCATGGCTGTTGCATCTTACTACCGGTGACAGCACCCACTTTATTAGTCCTCCAGTTCTCCCTGCTACTCAGACCCTGCTCCACCTATCTAGCATTTCCCTTGGAAAATAACCTAACCTGTAATTGCTGTGAAGGAAAGAAACTAAACATAGGAACAGTACTTTCACCCCTCCCACAGTTGTACCCAATGATTGTAGAATGAGGCCCTCATGAGAAAAAGTGCCTTATCTGCATCCAAAGCTGCCAACAGGCATACATAGGTATATACCCTATGTACCCTTAATTGGCATAGTTAGAGCACTGACTTTATGTTGGGACCATTCTGTGTTCAGGGTTTGGTGGAGGTACTACCACTGAAAGGTCTTGGGGGCAGCCTTGCCTGCACCCTGGGGTTACCTTGAGCAGAGTCCCCGTACTGACACTTGGATTGCCTGCAGACAGTGTCCTCCTCCTGGTCCTCACTCTCGGGAGGAGGGTTTCTTGCACCTTATGGGTTTAAATGCAAGGCTGCTAGCACACCATAGGCCAGTAGCAGTCACTTGATGCATATAAATTGTCAGCAAAAAAGGTTGTCACCATCAGTGTCAACTCCCAGAATGTTGGTTCCAGCTGTAGCTGCCTGACTCTAACCCTGCACAGAGCCCTTCTCCCGACCCCACAGAAATTACCACCCAGTTAATTTTTTTTCTGTAAAACAGCAATGCTGGGCTCAGAGCCCTCTCCTAGTGAGCACCTTTTCCTAAATGTTAGGAGAAAGGGAAGTTGCTTACCTATTACAGTCAGGAATACCTTCTTATACTAAAAGACAAAAACCTCAGTGCTGCAAGGGTTACCCCAAAGGGCATTGGCAGTAAAGCTAAGTTTCAGTCAAATACAAAATCATACATCCCCCCCCCATAATGCAAAGCATCATGGGATGTATATGCAAATCACCATGACAGTTTAGGCTGGTTCAGCTTTAAGCAAGAATACATGGTGCTAAAGGGCCTCTCACTAATCTCCAAAGAGTACAAACAGAAGACACAGACACATTTTTTTGTCCTACCCAGGACTCATTAGTGTGCCTCATGTGTATCACATGCCAGGGGAAATGAACCAGAGCCCTAAGTTGGTCTTATGGATTTGGGTCATGGTGGGCCCCAAAAAAAGAAGCTAAAAGGCAAAAAACCTCAGTGCAGCAGCACTGAGGCATGGGTTACCCCAAAGGGCATTGGCAATAAAGCCAGGATTTGCAAAAATACAAATCACATGCCCCATAAGAGCATCATGTATGGATGTAAATCACCATGACATTTTAGGCTGGTTCAGGTAAGGACGAAGCATGTGTCTGTGTCTTCTGTTTGCACCCTTTGCAGATTGTCTGAGAGATCCTTTGGCATCATGCATTCTTGCTTAAAACTGAACCAGCCTAAAATTTCATGGTGATTTGCATATACATCCTATGATGCTTTGTATTATGGGGATATGTGTGATTTTGTATTTCTTTTTACACTAGCCTGTCTGTGTCCTGGATTTGGGAACGAGCCCATGTCATCATAGGCCAGCCGGCAGCAGAAGGATTGATCGTCCCAGAGGATGTTCTTCTTCTCCACGGAGGAAGTGTACTGTCCTCCGTCCGCCACCGCAATACTGCCATCTGGGTAACCACATGTGGAAGTGCAGTTGGATGACCGATGGGAGGGTGGAACTCTGCTGAGTTCCAAGGAGTATGGGGAGAAACAAGTAAAAGGTCCTGGTCCCTCTTGAATAAAAGGCCCTGGTATATCTGGGGCTGAACCCTGCCATCTGAGGAGTGCATTTTCTGCAGAGCAACAGTGTGTTTGGGGGTAAATCCGCCTGTCCCTGCTTGGGGGTCAAACTGCAGCAACATGGAGGAAGTTCGGTGCCTCAGAGAGGTGATGGTACCACTAGACAGTACCATGGGGCTTGGTAGAGCATTGGGGACCAGAGAAGTAAAAGGTGGGGGGGTAGCCTAAATTGTACCTTCAGTTAAAGTCTTTTGATGATGATCTACCTTTCTCTGGGTGTTGAAGAGGTTGAAGATGCACATTACTCTGGCCAGGGTGAAGCTGCTGTTCAAACTGCATGCTGCTGAAGGGATGTCATCTTGTGGTGGTTCCCACTGTCTTCTTCAGTCTTGAGATGAATGAAGCACTGACCTTAAATATGAAACCTACTGCACATTTAATTCCTATCCTCATTTCCTGCCCTATTGTAACCTGTTCCTGACAGACTGGGTTTGTGTCCCCTATTTCAGTCTTCCTGTTCCAGCCCCTGTCTACCCTACCCACTAAGTCAGCTCATGGCAGGTTCAAGAAACAGGGAAAAGATTATAGGGAAAGATCATGTTTTCATACAAATATTTTAGGCAGCAAAGAATGGAATGTTCTGAAATTCAGATTTTGGGGTGACTGTTATGAGATTTAGTTCTTTTGATACCAACTGTCATTGATTTGCAGGAAATTTTTTTTTAATATAGGGCACTGGCCAGTGGTTATATTTTTACCTGGGTCATAGCTTTCTCCCTACATCCACCAGCCTCCGAAGTTATATAAAATTGAATCCTGGGGAGGGGTTAAAAGGTATTGCTTTGGAAATCATTGTGATCACTGCAGGAGTGGCCTGATGCTGGCTCTTCTAGACAGCAGAAGCCATTAAATGGAGAGCTCAGTGTACAGCATTGTTTGAACCACGCATGCATTAAACCTGAGAGTTCCTAGACTTGGCCCAAGAGCTGATGTAAACATCTTGGTCATCTCCCTTGCAGTTAGCCAGTCTTGTTCCAACATGAGAAAGGGCATCAGACTTCCCCACTGGATTAATTCTTGAGATGTCAGATTTGTATAAATAGGAGTTTTTTTGGGGGGTGCGGGGTTATGGGGAGGGGGCGTTGGTGGCCACAATTTTTAGCTGTCTTAGTAAGCACTTTGCATGGCTTTATACAAGCACAGCTGCTCATGGCTTTGGGATAGCCGCACCTTTTTTGCTTGACTACTCAACAGATACTCATACTCACTATTGAAAACCATGTAGCCATTATGAGATGGTGGTATCCATGTACTCACACAGTGTTAAAGAAACTGATATGGCACTTTTCAGCTCCACTGGTGACTGTTAAAAGATGGAGAAGTTACCACAGCTTCCTCAGTCTTAGCATGCTGCAACACCCACTGAAATGAAAAGCATTGCCTCTGCTTGCCATCCTGTGCCTGTTCTGGTAATTTCCAACTTTGGAATGGTCAGCTCTTCAATGGTCTTTGAAAACATGGGACTGATCAAAATTTGATTCTTGATGTAGTTTCAAAGGTCATGAAACCAGTCCTTCCTATGGGAAGCCACTTCACGTTCAGGTACATTACAGTTAAGTTCAAACTCTTATGTATGGTAATACCACTGCAGAGATCGCTCTTATGCTTGTAAGAGTGGTCTCATGCACATTGTTAGGGTATGAGAACTGCAAACTGAAAGTGAGCAGTTCTGATTCTCTAAGAATGAAAGTGAGACCACTCTCACAGGCGTTAAGAGTGGTGTCTGCAGTGGTATTAATATATTATTGATCAAGGTCGATCAATAATATATTACCTAGGATCAAGGATATGTTCTTCATCCATACATTTTGGCATGTCCCTTTCCCCTTTAAGGATCGCTGGAAGCTTCAAGCTAGGTTCTCCCACCCACCCGGGTGGTATGACCCTCGTCTCCACCCCATGATGCCAGATCTTCCTTTCCAGTGGAAGATGCAGGCTGCCTCCTTCGTGCTCCTGCATTTTGTAGGCCCTGGCTTCAAAACCTTCGGTTATTCTGAAAATTTGTCTAGTTCGCATTAGCGAGCGTGACTACTCATCTTCGATTATGGAAGACAAGTCTTCCCCTGGATTTCGCCGATATTCGTGCAGCCAGAAAATGTCACGCACTGATCCCCACACCGCGTGTGCCTATTGCCTGGTTGTCGACCATGACACCTCGAATGTGATTTTTGTCTTGCATTTTACCCTAACATCCTCAACGACCTTCTCGCGCACCTGAAGTTGGAGAGGCAGGAAAAACGGAACCCTCTGGTGAAATCAAAGAAGGCTCAGTGGGCAGTTTCCACAGCCGCGGGATCCGCCAAGCAATTGGAATGCATGCAAGCCTTCAAGGAGAAAGCAGCTCGGGCCAGGGAATCTTCCTCTTGGATCTTCTTTGCTCCTCTCAACCTGGGCTCCACCTTCTCGGGTTCCCTCCGAGAGTTATGCCAGTCTCTCCCGACTAAGGGAGAGGGTCCTGCAGGTACACAGTCTTCTCAGTCCCGTAAGCAGGAAAAGGACCCGGGATCATCTTTGTCTCAGCAAAGACATTCTTGGGAATGGGAGAGATCTCGGTCCCTGGAACTGGCAGTCTCTACTTCAGTCAAAATTTCCTCTGTGGCCGCTGGCTTCTCGGCTTTGCCATCTGGCCAGTCAACCGAAATGTCGATTGATGACGTTGAAATAGTCATCGACCCAATCTACCCATTGTCGCTGACTCAGGTCGATGATTCTCTCAGTCAGACTCCAGTCCTTTCTTTCCCTGACAAGGAGACCCAGCCTGCTGGGAATCCCATTGAGGAAGTGGTCTCCGACCCTGGGAAATCACCGGTCTTGCTGGTGTCTCTCGAGCGACCGAATCGGCCCGTCTGATCTCGATCAAGGTCTCAGACCCTCTCGACCGACAGGCCAAGGAAGAGTCACAAGAGCTCTAAAAAGAGGCGACGCCATCGGTTGTCCTTATCCTCCTCGGATGAGGAGAGGCTCCAGTGGAAACTCAGCGCTACGGGCCTCATGTGGCAGCAGCTGATTTGAGTGTGGGCTCAGGCTAGGCCCTTGCCATTGGCCAACTGCGCCTCCAGGCCGAGCAGCGTCTTCCAGACCGATTGAAGAATACCTGAATAAGAGTTTTTAAACTGCAAACTCCAAAATCTGGCTTCATTATGAGGTAAAGAAAAGGCTACTATTTGTATTTTTGCTAAAACTGCATTTATGTAAATAACATAAATGCAGTTTCATAGCTTTTGAAAAATGTAAATATCAGTCTTTCACTTACAAAAAAGCAGCCTTGCCTTCTCCCTAAGATGTCCGCCAGCTGTTAATTAATGAGTCATGATGACATCATCGGAGCCGGAGACCAATATAGATTCCTTTAGGCTAACTAGTTCTTCTTTCCCTCTTTGTTTTACCAGATTGATCAACACCATGTGTTAATGTGGATAATTTTGATCAGTACACATATTAGGCTATGATTTTGTTCTTTTTATTTGCTTTAACTTGCTGAAAATGTTTTGCAATCTAGCTGACTTTCTCTTTGGCAAACTGCAAACAGTACAACACTTCCAGTACCTGATGATCTAGTGGTTATGTGATGCCCTGAATTTTTTTTTTGTTAACCAGGAGAGGCACACTGTGCTGAAACCTTGTTTTACAGATGTGGCCTGGCAGCACAAGGAGGTTAAGTGACATGCTCTGGGTCACACAGTGAAGTACCGGTCTGGTCCAATTCCAAAGTTCTGCATTCTTGTTAATCCACAAAAAAGCTTCTCTTATATTCTTTTTCAAAGTGAACACCCTACACCTAGCCTGGTTTCTGTTGAACACCCCACCATCCATACCATGTCCTTAGTACTGCCTGGGGCTTCATATGAGCTTGTGGTCTCGTGAAGAGAATTATCACACCTCAGACTGTAATTGTATACCTCAGAGAGTTGTGCATACCTACACCAATACGAATCATCAGCTGGCACTGTTAAAAAAAATACCTCCCTAATCACACTAAACATAGAAACATAGAATTTGACGGCAGATAAGGACCGCTTGACCCACCCAGTCTGCCCATTTCCCTACCTACTGGATAAGCTGCAGATCCTAGTTAACCAGCAGCCTACTTCTTCTTACCCCCACCCCCCAGAATTGCCTTATGACTGTCCCATGCATGCTTGAATTCGCACTGATTTTGACTCCACAACTTCCTCCGGAAGGCTGTTCCATGCATCCACAACCCTCTCTGTGAAAAATACTTCCTAAATTACCTCTGAGCCGCCTCCTCTATCTTCAAATTGTGCCTCTTGTTCTTGCACACTTTTTTGAAAGATGCTACCTCTTGGACTTTGTTGATTCCCTTGAGGTACTTGAAAGTTTCTATCATGTCCCCCCTCTCCCTCCTTTCCTCGAGGCTATACATATTAAGCTCCTTAAGTCTCTCTTTATATGTCTTCTGGTGCAGACCCTGCACCATTTTAGTTGCCCTCCTTTGGATAGCTTCCATCCTGTCTGTCTTTGTGGAGATTGGGTCTCCAGAACTGCACAAAGTACTCCAGATGGGGTCTCACCAGCTGTCTGTACAGAGGGATAATAACTTCCTGTTTTCTACTGGTGATGCCTCTCTCTATGCATCCCAGTATCCATCCAGCCCTCCTTGCTGCCCTCTCACATTGCTTGCCCACCTTTAGGTCATCTGATATGACTACCCCCAGGTCCCTTTCCATTTTTGTTGTTGTTAGTATCTCACCCCCCATTGTGTACTCTTCCCCTGGGTTTTTGTTTCCCAGGTGCATTACCTTGCACTTCTTAGCATTGAATCTAAGCTGCCATCCATTTGACCATTCCTCTAACCTTGCCAAGTCTCTTCTCATCCTTTCCACCCCACCCTGTGCATCAGCTCTGTTGCAGATCTTAGTGTCATCTGCAAATGCATACTTTTCCTTCCAGTCCTTCCGCAATGTCGCTTATAAAGACATTGAAGAGGACCGGTCCTAATACTGAACCCTGCGGTACCCCACTAGTAACCCTCCTTTCTTCTGAGTGGACTCGCTTATATTACCTCTGTGTCCTATTCTCCAGCCAATTCTTTGCCCAGGCTGTCATCTTGGGACCCACTCCCAGGCTGGCTAACTTGTATATTCATCTTTGTGTGGGACTGTGTCAAATGCCTTGCTAAAGTCTAGGTAGGCCATGTCCACAGCCCTCCCTGATCTACTACTTTGATCACCCAGTCAAAGAAATCTATCAGATTTGTCTGGCATGACCTTCCCGCTGTGAATCCATGCTGCCTAGGGTCCTATGCCCTCTGGCCTCTAGATACTGACAATTTTTTCCTTCAGAAATGATTCCATCATTTTCCCATCACTGAGGTTAAACCAACAGGTCTGTAGTTTCCTGCTTCTGCCTTGCTCCCACTTTTGTGAAGGGGAATCACATCTGCCCTCCAGTCCTCGGGTACCACCCCATCCTCCCATGATTTGTTAAAAGGGTAGTCAGTGGTGTCACTAGTTCTACCTTTTAGCTTTTAGAATTCTGGGATGAATCCCATCAGGCCCCATTGCTTTGTCCACCTTCAGTTTTAAGAGTTCTTCAGAACCCTTTCTTCTGTAAATGGGCTGGTATCAACTGCTATATCCAGAGTGTTACTACTGTTTGTTTTATGTACCCCTCTTCATTTGTAAATACTGAGCAAAAATATTTGTTTAGTATCTCTGCCTTTCACAGTCTCCTCTGCCCACCCTCCTCCCCTTTATTAAGCCTCACTATCCTCCTTGGTCTTCCTTTGCTCCTGATGTACCTATAAAAGTTTTATCCCCTCTTAACTGAGTTGGCTATTCTTTTCCTCGGTTTGGGCCTTTTGCTGTTCTGACTGCCTTCCCAGCCTCCTTTTGCTTTAACTGATACAGTTCTCTGTCCTGCTCCTTCCATGCATCTTGTACTTCCTGAATGCTTTCTTTTCTCTTGAACCTTTACTGCCACTTCCTTTGAGAACCATAGTGGTTTCTTACATCGCTTTGTTTTGTTTATTTGCTTCACACAAAGGCTCGTTACCTCTGTGATGGCAGTTTTTATTATTCCCCATTGTTCTTCCACCCCTCCTTCCTGCCCATTTGCTAGTGCATTCCTTAGGCACTCACCCATTTTGGCAAAGTCAGCCCTCCTAAAATCCAGTACTTTTGTCTTTGTATGGCTTGACTCTATTGCTGTGTTTATTGTGAACCATACTGTTCGATGGTCGCTAGTTCCCAGACTTAAGTCCACTTTTTCAATGTTTGACTTCTGCTCCCACAGCAAACACTGAGTGGATCACTACCTTTCTGCACAGTGAAGGCAGTATGTACAGTTCCCCTGTTGTGTTTTTGTCCCACCTCATTAACCAACAGTTGGGTCTTCGTGGAGGGCAAAGCAATAAGCATCAGGACTCACAAAAAAACACTGCTGTTCATGCCCTCATAAGGGCTGTACTTACTATGAATAACAATATTATTAGCAGGAGAGGCATACTAATGCCTTGAGTGAATTCACCAGACTTCCAGTGTCCGTCTACTCCTTTACCTGTGATCTGCAGAACCCCACAGAACAGTTCCTAGCAATTCTTCTCCAGTACTTCTCTGTGCTGTACCCCACAATGCGAGTTGGCTGGCTACCACCATTCTAAATCTTTAATGAGCTAGGCACAGCTCCTTCAATACTGTCCTAACAAACGTCAACCCCCCCCAAGGGTAATCTCCCTTCACTGAATTCAAGTAACACTATAAGTGCAGCTGTGCCATTAAGTATTTGTCATCACTGGCTGCTCTCATCCACAGTCAGGTAGTGATCATGGTGCTGGCAGCCCTGCATTTCAGATCTCACAGTGATCTGCTAAACATCCCCCTTCCTGTCTTCCCCTAACCTGGATATAGCTGTACCCTGCTGGAATGGCCTCTTCAGTCCCACTCAGGCATTTATTCTTCTTTTCTGCTCCCCATACCAAAAACTGGTGAGCTCACTAGCTTTCGACATCATGAATGCGGTTAGTACAGTCACCCATGTCATTTTTATATATTAAGAATAAACATGATCTTCTGGTAAGCGAGGCTGATAGCAGCAGCGCACAAGGGGAAACATAGGCATTCTTACCGATATAAGATCTAACCCACCTATGGTTAGGCACTATTAAATGACACGCATAATGATGTGCATACCCATCATTTAATAGTGCCTAATCAAAGGTAGCCTAGCTCTTTTAAGGATAGGAAAGCCTATAATTCCCTTTGTTCCCTGCTGCTGTCAGCTTGACTTACCGGAAAGATTTATTTATTTTTGTTATGTCAAAAATCCTGGGAACTGTACTGTCCACATTCATGATGCACAAGGGTGATGAGCTCACCAGTTTTTGGTGTGGGGAGAAGTAGTGAGAATGAATACCAGAGGGGGACTGAGAAGGCCACTTCTGCAAGGTACTGCTATATTCAGAGAAGGGGAAAGACAGAAGGGGAGAAATATGAGCAGATCACTGTGAGATACAAGATGTGGGGCTGCCAGCACCATGATCACTACCTGACCCCATTGTCCTGGCCACCATTCCCCTTCCCATAATACCAGTTCATGCAATTGTCCAAGGCTGTGTGTGGGTAATAATGTGCGAATTGACTGCCACTACACATTCAGTCACTTCTTGAAAGCACTATATAAATACTGATTATTATTATTTTTATTTCCCATGGATAAAAAAGAGAAGACAAGGCAAGCATATTTTTGATTTCCAGGAAAGTCTGAACTCTGGCATTGGACTACAGAAGAACTTTGCTACAAACAAGTGGTGGATCTATGGGGTGGTGAATGGTACAGCTGTAATCCCCCCCCCAATTGTAAAGTACCCACCTGCTGCTGCTGCATTTCACTTTGTTTAAGAACTCTGATTTATTGATTGTGCCAATGTTTACATTCAGAAATATGGATTACATTTGTAGTTTCAGTCAAAAACATACTACAAAAGCATAATAGCAGAAAATATAAAGGTTTCTTAAAAATGTTAAAAAGTGCATATCAAGTATGCACACACTCCCAGCACTTCCTCCCCCATTGTAGCATCCTGGATCCACCATAACCACTAGACCCCCGGGTTAAGATTTGTACTGGACTGTGGTTTGCCACAGAGAAAGTCAGTTGGATTAAAATACAAATTTTCAGCATGTTAAAGTAAACAAAATGAACAGAACCATAGCCTAACATGCCTATTGGTCTAAATAATGCACATGGTTTTGACCATTTTGGTGAAACAATTCTATACAAAGGGAAAAAAGAACTAGTTAGCACTAAAGAGAGCCATATAGCTCTCTGACTTTGGCTCCAATGATGTCATCACTTAACACATTTGGTGGCCATTTTAGGAAGAAGGAAAGGCTGTTTTTTTGAAATTGGAAGGCTGATTTTACATTTTTCAAATGCTTTTGAACCATATTTAGGTAACATATATAAATGTAGTTTTAGCATTAACGAATTCAGCAGCCTTTCCTTAAGTCCTGTTTGAAGTCAGATTTTTGAATAGCTTGTTGTCAAAATTAAAAACATAGAAACATATGTAACCCCCCTGCAAATGGGGGTTCCCAAAAGACTTCCAGGAGCTTGCTTGAATGCTCCAAGCCTGAATGGTGTTTGGCATTTAAGCCATTTATCAGTGAGTGTTTTAGAGCCTCTGGTACTGTCTTTAAGAGCTGTCTGCTTGCAGACATAATTAGTTTATATGGGGGACTGTGTGCTTTCTGAGTACCACTTCTAGCTGCCAATTCACTTCATTTTGCAGTCACTAGAGTGCAAAGGAACCTATCTGAAAGATGTAACTGTTTGCCAGAAATTATTTAGAGTAATAATGAAATTAAAGTTTGTCTAACCTGCTTTTTTGCAGTCAGAACTGTGTCTGCTAGTTCCCATTCTAGTTTTGAACTGCTGAACTGGACCAATCAGTGTGGGGTAAGCTAGCTCTAAAATGGTGCCTTGGACGAATCAGAACTTGGACTCATAATCTGAGCCAGCCACAAGAGGATTGTATGGGCAGTGACTCTGGGAGATGTAGTTTAGACTTCAGTGCCTTTTGGACCAACAGCAGCAGTCTATTGTGAGTGACAGCCAATCCAGTCAAGAACTGGGAGGAACTCAAAGGAAGTGCCCGGTTTTGTCTGTTGGAGTTTCAGTTGAGCTTTGGCAGTGAAGAAGGAAGGAGCCCTGTGCTTTTTCAGTGTGCAGTTTTAGTCAAAACGTGTGTAAGGCCCAGAGTTCCGGTCTGCAGCTTGTTAGGACTGAATCGCCCTGTGAAAAGAATCAAAGGATCTCTGAAGAGTAGAAACCAGGCTCACCCTGTAGAAGACTGGAGGAATTGCTGAAAATTACACTTGGTCTGTCAGGAACTGAATCTGCTGTGTGTTCTCCCGGTATTGTGCAGTAATTGCGACGGGATACAGATGCAGCCTGCCTGGTATAGTGCTTTCTTTTATATGGATGTGTGAAGAGGCTTGTGTACCTCAAGTGAGCCCTGCTGACATTGAAGGACCCTATCTTATTTGGAGGTCGTGAGTACTAATTCAGGGTTGCTCCCTGTTGAATTGCCACATTAAATCCAAATGGAATTACTGTACTGCTGACTGTTTAATTCTCCTTTTCTCTGGTGAAAGGGCCCCTACCAGCTGCCACGGTTTGGACTAGCTACTAGGCTTGGGTACCCAGGGACAGTAACTGATAGGATAGGCCTGTGCACAGAGCCATAGGTAGATTATTAAAGTGATAAGCTAATTAACCTGATTTCCCTGTCCTTGTTATATCCCCCTAAATAAATCAGAGCTGCTTGTTTCAGCAAAGTTATACTGCCTGAGTGTATTTGTCTATGTTAAAGTACTGTACTGTGATTGTTGCACTGTATCTCATTTCACAGGAGGTCCCAGTGCGGAACCAGACCTGGGGGTAAGTGTATACTGTGAAGGTAATTCTGATATATTGTGTGGGCCACTAGTGGGAAGAAAGGGGTTGCAGTGTCCCAGAGGGCTGTGACCAAGTTAGTTTAACTATTGCAAACCCTGACCTCTGGGTGAGGCACCCGCCATTGGATCCAGGCCCTCAACCTGTTAGTGGCAAATCAGGCAGGGGTAGTAGCCCTTGGGATAGCGCCATCTAGGGGTTACACATAGAACTTGACGGCAGATAAGGACCACTTGGCCCACCTAGTCTGCCCATTTTTCCTACCTAACAGATAAGCTGCAGATCCTAGTTAACCAACAGCTTACTTCCTCTTACCCACCACTAGGACTGCCTTATGCCTGTCCCATGCATTCTTGAAGTCCCCCACTGTTCTTGACTCCACGACCTCCTCAGGGAGGCTGTTCCATGCATCCACAACCTCTCAGTAAAAATACTTCCTCACATTACCCTGAGCCGTCCTCTCATCTTCAAATTGTGCCCCTTGTTCTTAGATCTCTTTTCTGGAAGATGCTACCTCTTGGACTTTAATTCCGTTGAGGTACTTGAAAGTTTCTGTCATGTCCCTCTCTCCTTCTTTCCTCAAGAGTATACATATTAAGCTCCTTTAGTCTTTCTTCAGATGTCTTCTGGTGCAGGCCCTGCACCATTTTGGTTGCCCTCCTCTGACAGCCTCCACTCTGTCTATGTCTTTATGAGATAGGGTCTCCAGAACTGCACACAGTACTCCAGATGGGGTCTCACCAACTGTCTGTACAGAGGGATAACAACTTCCTGTTTTCTACTATTGATGCCTCTTCCTATGCATTCCAGTATCCCCCAGCCTTTCTTACTGCCTTCTCACATTGCTTGCCCACCTTTAGGTCATCTGATATAATTACCCCCAGGTCCCTTTCTAATTTTACTCTTGTCAGTATCTCACCCCCCATTGTGTACGCTTCCCCTGGGTTTTTGTTTCCCATGTGCATTACCTTGCACTTCTTTGCATTGAATCTGAGCTGCCATACATTTGACCATTCCTCCAACCTTGCCAAGCCCCTTCTCATCCTTTCCACTCCATCTTGTGCATCAACTCTGTTGCAGATCTTTGTGTCATCTGCAAAGAGACATACTTTTCCTTCCAGTTCCTCTGCAATGTCACTTATAAAGACATTAAAAAAGACTGGTCCCAGTACTGAACCCTGCGGTACCCCGCTAGTAACCCTCCTTTCTTCACTGTGTACTCCATTTACTACTACCCTTTGCGTCCTGTTGTCTAGCCAATTTTTTATCCAGGCTACCACCTTGGGACCTATTCCAAGGCTGGCTATCTTGTGTATTAATCTTTTGTGTGGGACTGTATCAAATGCCTTGCTAAAATCTAGGTAGGCCATGTTGTTTAGGTATCCTTTAAAGTCGGCTTCTCTGCCCGCAGAGCCGGCCAAACCTCTGGTTCAGCCTAAGCCGGTCTCTCCATCGATCATGGTGGAACCACTGCCCAAACAGCCTGTGGGAGGGGCTCCTTCTAAGGAAGATAGACCAGACACCGGGCTTCCCTGGCATATTTCGGTCACTGTCACCTCGGACTGCCCTCAGCAGGTCCACAGTGACCTGGGTGGTCGACCGTTGTATCCAGATTCCTTGGATTAGGATGAGACTGGCCTACATTCTCATCCCAGGGATGGCAAAACGGCTGGTGGATTAGAGATGGAGGAAGGTTCTTCATCCTTTCAAGGCATTCTTCACCTCATTTCTGAGTCTACAGGGATGTCCCTGGAGCCTGTCCAGAAAAAGGTGGAGTACCCTCTCACAGACATCCTCAAGAGAGAGATACCCCGATGAACGCCTTTCTGGTTGCCTAAGCCATAGTTGGCCCGGCCTTAGAACTTTGGCAGCGCCCTGCCTCCTGTCCAGCTCCGTCTGCCTCCATGGCCCGCAAGTATGCGGTGCCCGTGGAGTCCCTTGCAGGGTTCACAGAGCACCCTTCGGCCGAGAGCCTGGAGACCGTCTCTGTGTTCAGGTGTACTGGCAGTTCTGCCAACACTGACCGACCTTGCAAAAAAATAATCCAAACCTTTGGATCATTTGGCTCGGAAGGTCTATGCAGCCTCATCTTTAGGCCTTCGTCAGGCAAGTTCGGCCATCACCATGGCACACTTCTCCCATGCCCTCTTGGGATCCTTGGATGAAGTCCTCCCACACCTCCCCACAGACATGCAGACCATGGTCAAGCAGGTCTGGTATCAGGGCTGGAGCAGCTTCAGACAGCCCTGGACATTGCGGATTCTTGTGCCTGCTCGATGGCAGTGAGGCCGAGATTCAGATCCTGGATCTTCCTCTTCCAAGCCTGCTCAGTAATGGGGTGGGGGCTGCCAGCCCCTCTCCCATCATGCCAGCTCTGGGTCCTCCTGTGGGGGCCGGCTCCACCACTGCCTTTCCGCCTGGTCTGTTATTACCACGGACAGGTGGATTTTGGAAGTGGTTGGTCAGGGACTGCTTCTGAAATTCGAGCAGCACCCTCCAAGCCAAGCCCGCACCCCTCGGGAGGAAAGAATATCCTCCAATACTCAGTCGGCTGTCTGAGACGACATCACTCAGCTCCTCCTCAAGGAGGCACTAAGCCCAGTGGCAGATTCTCCTGCAGATGCTGGCTTTGTCTCCAGATACTTCCTGGTGCCCAAGCGGATGGGGGGGCTGGCGCCCCATTCTAGATCTGCATGACCTGAATCAGTATCTCAGGTCACGCACATTTAGGATGGTCACTCTGTCCCAGATCATACCATCCTTGGAGTGAAACATGTGGTTCTGTTCACTGGATCTGCAGGACACGTTCTTTCATGTCCCAGTCTGTCCATCTCATTGGCGGTTCCTCCATTTCAGAGCTGAAGGGACCCTCTACATGTTCCAGGCCATGCCATTCAGCCTGTCATTGACCCCACGGGTCTTCACTAAATGCATCGCAGTGGTGGCAGCCTATCTGGGAGGTCAGAATTTACCTCTTCCTCGATGATGAGATCCCAGCAGGTCCCACTCAGCAGGAGGTGGAGATGTCCAGGGACCTGGCCCTCCAGACCTCCTTCCAGTTTGGCGTCTTGTTCAACAAGGCCAAGTCGGAACTCGTGCCCTCAGAGGTGAAGTGCTTCATCGGGGCAGAGCTCGACTCTTGTCAAGCCAGAGCTCGGCTTCCGGCGGACAGGGCGGAGGTTGTCTCCTCCTTTGCCCAATCATTTCTGGTTGGGTAATTGCACCCTGCCCAGGACTTTTACGCCTTCTGGGTTACATGGTGGCGTGCACCTCTATGGTCCGTTGGGCCTGGTGGCACATGCACCCCCTCCAGTGGGAGCTAGCTGCCCAGTGAACTCAGTGCCATGGTCATTTTGACCAGCTGATCACTGTAACCCAGAAGATGCAGGATGCTCTCCAATCGTGGACAACCCCAGAATGGTTGCAGGAAGGGATCCTGTTTGTCCGCCCCAAGCCAACGGCCATCCTTATGACCAGTGCCTCTATCATGGGCTGGGGAGCCCACATGGGGGAGAAAAGGGCCCACGGGTTCTAGACCCCTGAGAAGTTCCAGTACCACATCAACCTGCTGGAGCTCAGAGCAGTCAGACTGGCACTATCAGCTTTCGTGCCTCAGCTCCAGGTCAAGTGGTTCAAGTGCAGACGGACAATACCATGACCATGTACTACCTCAACAAACAGGGTGGCACACACTCCCATCTGCTTTGCAGAGAGACGCTCTGCATCTGGACCCTCATCAGCCATCTGGAGGCAGATCTCTTAACCATCCTTGTGGCAGGAGCGTCAAATCATCTGGTGGATGCTCTCAGCCACTTAGGCAAGGCATCCCATGAGTGGTCTCTCCAGCCAGAGGTAGCTTACAGCCTGTTCTCCCACTGGGGCAAACCGATGGTGGACCTGTTTGCCTGCAGGGAAAACACCAAGTTGAGTCTGTTTCATGCCCACCCCCCTCAGCAGGGCTCGCTGCAGGGGCATGCCTTCTTGAGGCTGTGGACCCCAGGCTTCTTCTACGCCTTCCCTCCATTTCCCTTGATCCACAGAATGCTCCTCAAGGTGAGGAGGGACAAGGTGAAGGTGATTCTGGTAGCCCCAGATTGGCCACACCAGTTCTGGTATCCAGATCTCCACAGCCTTAGCTGCAGGCCCCCGGAGCAGCTCCCAGCACACCCGGACCTGATCTCTCTCAATCAGGGAAGGTATACCATCCGGACCTTCAGTCCCTGCATGTCACAGCCTGGTACCTGAGTGGCTAGAGTTCCAGGCTTTGGGTCTTTCTGAGGATGTCCTCACCATGGTGGTGGCATCCAGAAAGGAATTGACCAGGAAATGTTATGCCTTCAAATGGAAAAGGTTTTCCATTTGGTGTCAGGGCAAGGGCCTGGACCCTCTGTCCTGTCCAGTGGCTAACATTCTCGATTGCCTTTGGTCCCTGTCCAAAGGGTGTCTTCGGTCATCAACCCTTAGGGTGCACCTGGCAGCCATCTCTGCTTACCGGGTGTGGGCCGGTCAGCCGACAGTGCAGGAGACAGCGGTCGGGCGCTTTTTCAAAGGCCTGGATCACATATCCCCTCTGGTGCATGAACCTCCACCTCCATGGGATCTACTGCTGGTACTGGCAAGGCTCATGGGCAAGCCATTCGAACCAATGCACAAGTGTGCCTTGTCATAATTGTCATGGAAGATGGCCTTCCTGGTGGCTATCACGTCTGCCAGAAGGACAGGGGAGCTCCAGGTGCTTTCCGTGGACTCCCCTTATCTGGTTTTCCACAGGGACAAGGTTGTCCTGTGCCCCCACTCAAAATTCCTTCTGAAGGTGGTGTCAGAGTTTCACCTTAATCAGGTGTTAACTCTGCCAGTATACTACCCTAATTACACCTCAGAGGCTGAGTACAGGCGCCATACTTTGGACCTGAGACGAGCTCTTTCCTATTATAAGGAGAGGACAGCAGAAATTTGGGGAGAGGTTCGCCAGCAGTTTGTCACCTACGCTGAAGCCGCTTCTGGCAGACCTGCAGCAAAACGGACTATTGCAAGGTGGATTACATCTTGCATAAGTCTATGCTTTGAGTTGGTGGACATGGAGCCTCCCAGAGGGATAAGAGCTCATTCTACCCACCATACTGCTGCATCAGTAGCTGCTTCCAGGGACATCCCTATCCAGGAAATCTGGCGGGCTGCTACCTGGAAGTCAGCAAATATCTTTATTACCCATTACCACATCGACCTTGAGTCACATCGGGATGCTGGTTTTGGGTCCTCAGTTCTCCAATCTCTGTTTCCCAAGTGAGTATCAGTGGGGTGTGCACCTTGCCTCCCTCCTCCCAGAGAACTGCTAGGAGTCTGCCAATAAGTGTGGATGAACAACATATCTACAATCCTAGAAAAACAGGTTACTCACCTGTGACAGTAGATCTTACTTCGAGAGGGCTCTTGCAGTAGGTAATCACATATAGAACTGACGTCGGCAGGCGGCAGGACCCCATGGAAAAATTTCTAGCTAGCAGTCCCTGGCGCAGGACTTACCCCACGTCAGGTGACCGGCGTTAGACGACGTCGGTATTAAGGGGTGGTCCGGGACGCCTGCCTTCCAGATCTTTCCCGCTGTCGGCTCGTGCAGTGCTTCGCGGTAAAGTTCGTAGCTCAGCCCTGTTACTATGTTGGTTTTTTACCGAAAGTTATAGATATTTTGAGATCTTTTCATCAGGTGAACGTCGGTTTATGTCGTTCCCTTCAAAAAATAAGTGCGACTTGTGTGGCGCCCAACTGCCTCACAAGGATGGTCACTCCCTCTGCCTTTTTTGCTTAGGCTCTGACCACACGGTCGACAAGTGCCCGCATTGCCTGCATTTTAACGCGGCCACCCGCAGACGACGCCAGCAGTCCTTGGAAGCCCATCTCCTTAAAAAGAAGACGTCTGCAATGGAGAAAGAGTTGAAGAAACTTAGGCAGGCATCGACCTCCCCAGAAGGACAAAAGAAGCGGGAAAAAGAAAGGCACCGGGAGAAGGCCTCCTCCTCCGTGACTGTAACATCCCCTCCGGGGGATCGTCCGGCAGCCTCCAAGGCTTTGGAGGAGGCGTCGGTCCGCCTGTCGAGCTCGTGTTCGGCCTCTTCGGCGCCCGGGCAAAAGGAGGCTTGCCCCAGTACTGCCGCAGGTTTGCGACCTACTGGCGCTGGCACTCCTCCATAAGCCGGACGCCGGCTCCTCCAACGCCCGCTGGGAGAAGGCCGCTAAGACGCTCGACCCTTCGGGGCGGCGCACGGCAGTGTCCCCCTCAGACTGGGCCTCTTCCCATCCTCGGTCCGCCTCCAACGAGGGACCACATAAGTCGGATGCCGGCTCCTCTGGCGTCCGCCGGGATCCTGCCCCTAAGTCGCACATCGGCTCCTCCGATGTGCGCCGGGTGTCTGAGCCTATGACAGACCCTCCACTATCTGTCATCCCAGGTTCCCCGCAGCCTTCGCTGCCATCCAGGGAGCCCATGTCGCCCCGGCCTAATCCCGGGGATTTTTCACTACCATCCCCGGACGAGACACAGGATGTCTTTCCGCCATCAGATCACCCTCCCACGGAACTGGATCTGACGCGAGTCCCCCGGACGCCGGCCCTGAGGCCGGCTTCGACACAGGCCCTGCCGACGCCAGTTCTGACGCCGGCCCCTCCGACGCCGGCGGGGGATACTCCTCTTCCATTGGGCCCCCCCCATGGGCCTATCAATATTGATCTGCCCGCGGGGTACCTACTGTGCCGTCTGCCCCGGCAGCTCCTCCGGTGCCCGGGTACCCGCTGTCGTATCAGATGCCGGCTTACCCGGGTCCGCAGTATCCTGCGCCGCAGTACCCGGTGCCGGTCCCTCCGACGCCACAGTACCCAACGCTGCAATACCTGGCTCCGGTATTCCCGCAATCGGGTTATGGATACTCACCTTACGGATATCATCCGTACAACTATCCCCCTCCTCCTCCTCCACCGCCCCCAGACTGCCGGTGGATCTCCAGGAGACTCTGGCCTCCTGGTGGGCTGAGGCCAAGGCTCAGCTCAACAAGGAAGTCGAGAGCCACCTTACGGCGACGGTGCCACCTCCGGCCCCCATACGCCCGAGACGGCACACTCCCTCTCCGCCTCCAGATTCCCGAGCCCTCCCCTCAGGATCCAGAGAGGGGCAGGACACGCATCCAGGGATTCCCCCTAGGAACCCGTTCCTCCCCCTAGATGAGTCGGGGAGTCTTATTCTGCTTCCAATTCTTCTTCTTCTTCTTCTTCTCCTCTCTCGGACTCCTCTGATTCCTCCAATGGATGTTCCGAGAAAGACGACGAGCCTCGCTCTCCGTCCAAGCCCTGACCAAGGACTCCTCCAAAGTCTCCTCCGGGGGATCCCTCCTTCACGGAGTTGCTCAGGAAGATCCAGGAAGTACATCAGTGGCGTTCCTTAGAGCCAGATCCTCAGTGGGTTAAACTCGCTGAACATCTGGACTTGCCCCTTACGGCCCCTACTCTTGTGCCACCCTGGATCGAGCCTCATGCCCACCTTGTTTCCACCATTTGGAAACAACTGTCTGCTTTAGCCCCACTTCCTTGGAAGTCAAACGGGCTATACCAGGCTCCGGAGGGTGTAGACTTTTTAGACTTTCACCCCCGTGCAGACTCTGTTGTGATTAGCGCTGCTCACGGCCGGTCAGCACACCCTAAACACTTGAGCTTGTCTCTTCCGGATAAGGAGTCTCGCCTTCTGGATCAGTATGGAAGGAAGATTTACGCTTCTTCCACACTGGGGATCAGGGCCCTAAATTATGTAGCACATATGGGGGATTACCAGAAGGCTGTCCTGACCCAGGCGGAATCTAAGATTGACTCTTTGCCTGACTCCCAAGTTAAGCAGGAGTTAGCTGACCTTGTCCGGTCTGCTCGTTCGGCCATTCATCACATTCTGAGGATGACCTATGATGCAGTGGACACCGCAGGGCAGAGCTCCGCGTTCGCCGTAAGTCTTCGGCATCACGCCTGGCTCCGTGTGTCAGGTTTGGTCCCAGAAGTGCAGTCAGCAATTCAAGAAGCACCTTTCAGGGGTTCGGTGCTTTTCAGTGGTGATGTCAAGGACATCATCACCGACTTGCAGGAGAAGGGAACGGCCTGAAATCTGTGGATTCCATGTACCGTCCCCATCCCCCACAGCACCGTCCTTTTCGCAGACGCAGCCGGCCTCAAGCGAAACCCCAAGGAAGGCGGGCCACCAAACGTCGGGCCCCCACAGCTGCCAGGCCCCCGTTGCCCAAAAAAGCAGTGGGTGCCCCAGCTGCGGCGCTGCCCCATACCACCTGACTCCTTCCCTCTCCCACCGCCTCCGGACTCCCTGGAGGAACCGGTAGGAGAGAGGTTCTCCCTCCACCTTCCGGGTTGGGAGAGGATAACATCGAATTCATGGGTGCTTCAGATTATCACAGAGGGGCACTCCATAGAGTTTCTACAGAAACGTCCACGCCACCCCCCTCTGAAGTCCTCTTACTCAAGGGACCATCTTCCTTTGGTCAGGGAAGAAATATCTGCTCTACTCGCGAAGTAGGCCATAGAACCCGTCCCTCCTCACCTCCACGGGACGGGTTACTATTCTCATTTCTTTCTTGTATCAAAGAAGACAGGAGATCTCAGACCCATTCTTAATCTCAGCTCCCTGAACCTCTATGTAGAATACAAGAAGTTTAGGATGCTCTCCCTTCAAACCCTTCTGCCCCTTCTTCGGCCGGGCCAATGGCTTTGTGCACTGGATATGCAGGACGCATACCTGCACGTCCCCATTTGTCTCTCACACAGAAAGTACCTCCGGTTTGCTTTCCAGGGGGACCATTACCAATTCCGGGCACTCCCATTTGGTCTTTCCTCGGCTCCTCGAGTTTTTACCAAATGCCTGGTGGTGGTAGCAGCCCACCTGCGTACCTTGGGAGTTCAGGTGTTTCCATACCTGGACGATTGGCTCCTGGCAGCCTCGTCCAGGGAAGAACTCCTGCATTTTCTCTCCCTTACCCAGCAGGTTTTCACTTGCCTGGGTACCACCATCAACCATTCCAAGTCTCATCTGGACCCTTCCCAGAGACTCCAGTTCATCGGGGCAATCCTCGATACGACAGTGTGCAAGGCCTTCCCGCCTTCAGACAGGGGGGCCTCCCTCCAGTTACAGATTTCCCTACTTTCGGAATGCAGGAAGGTTCCGGTGAGGTCGATGCTCCGTCTAAGTGTGGATGAACAACATATCTACAATCCTAGAAAAACAGGTTACTCACCTGTAACAGTAGTTGTATGAGTGGTATATATTGTTCATCCACACGGACCCACCCAACCTCCCCGGCTGCGGACACACAGACCTGGCTTCCAGCGGGCTAAGATCTGGCATCATGGGGCAGACCCAAGGGTTATTCCACCCGGGTGGGTGGGAGGAGCTAGCTTGAAGACTTCCGGCGATCCTTAAGGGATCCTTAAGGGGGAAGGGACATGCCAATAAGTGTGGATGAACAACATATACCACTTCTAGAATTACTGTTACAGGTGAGTAACCTGTTTATTTTTTTCTTAAAAACTGTCCTGGAATTTGCCCATTTCCGGAGCATCTGTGTAGAAGACACACTTCATGGAATAAGAGTGTCTCACGCACAGAGGAAAGTAGCACTCTCCGATTGGGAGCACTTCCTTGATCTATAATATCCATTGACATGCTGCCGTGACAGCTTCGCTGGAGAAGACATGGATCTGTAAGTCTACATCTCACTGGTCCATACAAAGTAGTGACCATGAGAATAAACTGATCACACTTGAAGGTACAGTACAGCCTTGTCTGAACTCATTTATCCATTTTCACCTTGCAGTTGCAGTTTTGCTGGAGAAAACGTGCATCTGTAAGACTAAATCTCACTGGTCCATGTAGAGTAGTGACCATGAGAAGGGACTGATCACACTTCAAAAAGCTCTTGCTAATGAATTATTTTTTTCTGTTAAGCTAGACAAAGATGGCCTAAGACTTGTCATAGAAAGTAATAAACTCTTAACACCATGCTGCTTGTATTATGAAGCATGTGAGGACTTCTGTCATGGGTTTAGCTTTCCAAAGGCTGATCAGCATGTAGTTTTATTTTATCTTGTGTTATCTCCTTCTGACTGATGAGCCCCCTGTCTGGCTATCCCCCTCAGCCCTTTTACATGCTATTTCCAGGTACTTGCCCTGACAGTTCCCCCTCTACTTGTCCCCCTGTGGTGTTGTCCCCAGGAAGTACCACTTACCTGACAGGGTCTGGATCCAGAGTGGAGACAGGTGCCTGGTTTGCTTTGGTGGGGGGTCTGCAGGGGACTGGACTTCATCCTGCACAGTCGGGGGGGGGGGGCTCCTATTTAATTCCTGTGGTGCCAACGTGCAGTGATGCTAGTGTGCATTTATGCACTAGTGCATGGTCACGTTGTTGTCGTTCAACAGTGACCCCTCCCCAAAGCTTCTCTGTTTCTACCAACTGGCCTCTGCCAGGTGGTAGTCAAACAGTAGAAGATGAGTTCCCCCCTCCCCAAAGGAAGCAAGCTGTCCTGTGGGAGGCTCGTTGCTTCTTCCCTGAGTCTGCCCCCAGCAACCCGAGTCCATTCTGGAACCGGGTTGCTGGAGTGGCTAGCAGTAATGCTACTGCTGTACTGCCTGGCTGGCTCAGTTATTGTTTGTTTATTAAAACAAATTACTTGCCCCAGGCAGCCAGTCCTGTCTTCAGTTGAGTGCCCTGCTTCCCACCAGTTATGCAGCTGGAAGGATGAAAATGGTGGGAGATCTGTGGATTTGGTCAGTGTCACACCCTGAGCCAGTGATTGCAGTAGCACGGGAATCAGAGCGTCTTCAGTCAATTAATCAGTTCTTTATTTGTAAAAAGGTTTCTTTCTAAAACCAAGGTGCCTGTACAATAAAATCAAACCACATTAATAGATAAGATAAAATTAAAACTAATAAATACAGTAGCAGCTATAAAAATCAGAAAATGGCAGGCTAAAAAGATACGTTTCAGGGCAACTTTAAAACTTTGGACGGTCAGGCAATCTCGTACCCGAAGAGGTAGAGAATTCCACTGGGTCGGGGCCATAAAATGAAATGAACTTGCTCCAGATGTTTGTAAACAAACCCTGGGAATCTCTAACAATCCCTTGTTGGTGGATTGGAGAGGGCAGAGGGACAGTAGGGATGAAGAAGATATTGCAGGTAACTGGGTCCCTGACCGTGTAGGGCCTTGAAGGTGATCCGCCACTATATCGGCAGCCAGTACAGTCTGCGGAGCACAGGTGTTATATGACTGGTCCTAGAGGTACATGTCAAAAGCCTGGCTTCTGCATTCCGCACCAGCTGCAAGCGGCGGATATAAACCCCCGGTAACCCAAGGTAAAGTGCATTGCAGTAGTCAACGTGGGAGGTAACGAAGGTGTGGACCACAGCTGGAAGATCATTGGGAGGAACCAGGTTCTTTACCCAGGTGATATTACTCATCCTTAGATGATAAAAAGAGGTTTTGACAGCCATCGACACCTGCAATTTGAGAGTCAGGTGGTCATCAAACATAATGCCCAGGTTCCACACCCAGTCTGAGGTAGTTAGCTGGATACCGCCAAGCCATAAACCCAAAGGAGATCCCACCAACACACCCGCCTCCCAACGATCTGGGTCCATAACCAGCACCTCAGTTTTTTCTGGGTTTAAACGCAGCCAGCTCACATTCATCCAGTCCTGGATCTCAGCCACAGAGCTGTTAAAGACCGAGACAGCATCATCCTGGCCAGGCACAAAGGACATGTGCAGCTGAGTATCATTTGCATAGCAGTGAAAACTCAAGCTGTACCACCTAATAATCGCTCCTAACGGCAGCATATACACCGCAAACAACATGGGTGCCAAGATGGAGCCCTGCTGCACCCCACAGGATGAGGGAAAAAATCCTCTTGATTCACAGTTCTGTGATTTTTAACCTCTAGGCCACATGGCCTTCCTAAAGGTTAGTTGGGGATCACTGCACTGCTACTCTTTTTTGCTTTTTTACAGATTATGTTCAGAATCAGGAACATTTTGGTTGCAGACTACCAGGCTACTAAGCTTTGCATTCACCAGAATAACCTTCAGCCTCCATCCATTTTATCACACTGTTTGCTCCTAATTAAATATAAAGAGAAACTACAAAAACACTTCCCCCCCCCCCACTCTTGCTTCTCTCACACAGCCATGAAGCATTTGCCGCTGCCTCCCCCCTCCATTGTCTGCACCCCAATACCCCGTCCTTCCCCCTCACGCACCTACACAGTGTGTAAAGTGTAGTTTTTCGACTCATGGTGGATGACCAGCATGGCCTGCCCGCCTCCATGGCCAGCTGCCTTCTGGTGGATGGGTGTGCATATGTTCTCTCTGTAGTAGTAAAACCAGCTAATCAGCTAGTGTTGCTGTTTGGGAGAGGGTCTGAGCGCATTCATTCATTGGAGGGCAGCTGGCCATATGATAGGCATAGGGGAACCCTAGCAATAAGAAACATGGAAACATAGAATTTGATGGCAGATAAGGACCGCTTGGCCCACCCAGTCTGCCCTTTTCCCCTACCTAATGGATAAGCTGCAGATCCTAGTTAACCAGCAGCCTACTTCTTCCTACCCCCACCTAGGGTTGCCACCTGTCAGGTTTTTTACCTGGTGATCAGGTTTTCAGGGCCCCTATCAGGTAATCCGGTTTTGCTCTGTGCTTGTCAGGTTTTTGAGCCTTTTTATGTGCTCACATACTTTTGAAACAAATTTTGTCATATCATTCATTGTTTCAGCTACGTGTCCAGGTTACAAACAAGTTCTGTTGTCAATGTAGCCTTTTGTTTGTGAATGCAGTCACCCTGGGAGGTGTAAAGTATGGCCATTAACACCACTAGCACTTACTTAACCTGATCTTTCCATCACATCTTAAAGTGGCAGAGCAGCACAGCTGCCCACACCTTTGGTAACAGTAACAGAGCCAGTTGTCCTCCACTTTCATTTGCTATTAAATATTTTCATCTCTAACGGAATTTAGGCATTTTTAAATGTTTTAAATTATTTTTTTCCTCAAGAAATAAGTATGGTCACTTCTTTGGCTTTGAAATAGTACTGTGGACAAGAACAGGAAATGGAGGCAGAAAAAGATATGAAGTATGTATACTAACAGTATTTCCTTGTCTCCCCAGATCATATCTGTAAATGAGATTTATTTTATCTCTATATATTTATCTGATAAACCAATGTCAATAAATAAATAAATAAATACATCATTAAATAATTAGGAAGAACCTAGGAAAGTAACTTTAACAGGCACAGTACAGTATCTTAACATTTTTATTTAACTGCTGCTTTACGTGTTGTCTTTTATTGATATAACAAATGGCCTTCTAAGAGGAACAATGCATGATGAGTCATGAAAAGGGGTGGGGCTAGGGGCGGAGCTTAAGATCAGGTTTTTGCCTCATCCAAAGGTGGCAACCCTACCCCCACCCCTTAGAATTGCCTTATGACTGTCCCATGCATGCTTGAATTCCACCACTGTTTTTGACTCCACAACCTCCTCCGGAATGTCGCTTATAAAGACATTGAAGAGGACCGGTCCTAATGCTGAACCCTGCGGTACCCCACTAGTAACCCTCCTTTCTTCAGAGTGGACACCATTTACTATTACTCTGTGTGTCCTATTTTCTAGCCAATTCTTTACCCAGGCTGTCATCTTGGGACCCATGCCCAGGCTGGCTAACTTGTATATTAATCTTTGTGTGGGACTGTGTCAAATGCCTTGCTAAAGTCTAGGTAGACCATGTCCACAGCCCTTCCTGATCTACTACTTTGGTCACCCAGTCAAAGAAATCTATCAGATCTGCCTGGCATGACCTTCCGCTGTGAATCCATGCTGCCTTGGGTCCTGTGCCCTCTGGCCTCTAGATACTTGACAGTTCTTTCCTTCAGAAGTGATTCCATCATTTTCCTTATCACTGAGGTTAAACTAACAGGTCTGTAGTTTCCTGCTTCTGCCTTGCTCCCACTTTGTGAAGGGAATCACATCTGTCCTCCTCCAGTCCTCGGGTACCACCCCATCCTCCCATGATTTGTTAAAGAGGGTAGTCAGTGGTGTCACTAGTTCTACCCTTAGTTCTTTTAGAATTCTGGGATGAATCCCATCAGGCCCCATTGCTTTGTCCACCTTCAGTTTTAAGAGTTCTTTCAAAACCCTTTCTTCTGTAAATGGGCTGGTATCAACTTCTGTATCCAGAGTGTTTCTGTTGTTTGTTTTAGGTTTAAGAAAGAGAACAAAACCAGAGATCAAGAAGGGTTTGTGGTTTTTGCAGCAGGTAGTGAAAATGGACAGACTGGGTGGGCCTAGCAGTCCTTATCTGCTATCAACTTCTTTGCTTCTATGTTTATCCAAATTCTGGAAGGTCATTTGCTGATCTTAGTCAGCCTTCTCCATAGAGTCACACTTTTTGGTCCTAATGTAGGAGGGTCTAGGACTTTTCAGGGACCAAACCTTTTGGGGCTGGTGGCACAAGCATCAGCACTGGCATACAATATCATTATGTACCGTTGTACATAAGCAAAAACCACCTCCGTTCTTTTTTTCCTGCCTTAGAGCATACACCTTTGTGAGCCAAACTTAAGGCTTGTCTTGCATTGGCCTCTCTTATCATTTTCCCATATTGTTGTTTTTTCTCTCAGTATGCCGAGTTCCCTCATCATCTGATCCTGTCCCTGTGGCTGAAAACTCACTAGCACCCATCCTCACCGGTGGTTTAAATGTTTTTGTCCTGACCGTGATACTGCACACTGAAGGCATTGTGGTCACTTCATGACCAGGACTCTTCAGATGGGGGCATGTAAACTTTACAGGATGAGGAAACTGGAACAGGACCTGGTCCAGCTTAACATCTCTCCGAGACACCTGGTGTAAGCTCTTTTGATCAGTATGCTAGTTCCCAGTCTGGCCAGTTTCACTTAGGTTGATGATCTTTCCTTCACCCTTCCTGGGTATGGAACAGTGGTCTTGGTCATTGACATCTAAGTAGTTCCAATTTCTACTGTTCTAGCCACTGATGACACCCTCTGCAGTGTTGATACCATCCATGGTACAGTTCTGTGCACTGCCATTAGCTTCCATTGTGGCTTTTGACTTGGTGCTATCCTTAGTACTATTGTTTGCATCTTTACTGTTGCTTTCCTTGGTGCTGCCTTCAGCACTGTTCTTGGTATGGTATGTTACCACAGTCTGTATCCTTCTTGGTGCCATTATTGTTACGATCATGGTGTCAGTCATGTGACCATCCATGGTAGTGTTCTAAGGAATGCTGTCTGCAAGGTCAGTGTTCTAGTCCTCCCTGTCCAGGCTGTGCCTGTATTCTACCTGTATCACCTGTACATTCCTCAGGAATGTGCCAGCCACCACATCATCTGCAGTTTTCTTTGGGTCCAGCTTTAGTGACTCTTCAATCTAGTAATTTTGCCAGCCTCTCTTGGGCCCCACCTCAGCCACCTTCCAGCATGCTCCAGTGATGCACTTCTTATTGGTCCTGTTCATGATAGTCTGCAATCAGTTTGTTTTTAATATGGTGACTGAGTGCCTCAATTTGCTTGAAATTCTAACATAGCGGCAATTTTAGGCTTGGATAGTGTCAGTAATTCATTTAGGGACACTGATCCCTTATAGTTTTCTGGTGCTTTTCCACCTAATGAAGAACCAAGCAATTCCTTCCCCTTATTATCCTCTTCTGATGGCAATGAGGCCTTTGGTGTAAGCCCTTCAACCCCCAGTAAGGGACATTCTCTTTCACCTTTTCATGGAGGTCATGCACCAAGTCCTGCAATGGCCCCTGTTGTCTGCAGTCAGTCCTCAGGCTGAACCTCTGAGGGGTTAAACATCTCTTTTTGTGGACCCTGTCATCATGCCACCAGTTTCTTGGCTCAAGCGTAGCCCAGAATGACAACTTGGAAGCGCACCTTTACCCTAGCTCCTGTGCCCAAGGGAGTTAAAACCTGTAATCTGGCCCTTTCAGGTTCACCAGTAGCCCTGGAGCATTTCATCACGGTCAGTGCTGTGGATTATGTCCATGGCATCCCTTTGGGGTCCCCTGTGCTCCCTTGCTGGGCTCCAAGCAAAGTGACATCCTGTGAAGGAAGCTTTTGAGCTCACTCCTTGCCTCCTGTCAGCATCAGCGGTACCTTTGTGGGTGCTTTCATGCACTTTTTGCTTCACCTCCCTACTGCCTCGTTCTCACAAGAGCTTTTGCAGCAGCTACCTGGGGTTGACTACCCGCCACCAGACTGGGGTGCACATGTGATTTTTCTGAGTTGGCATCATGTACATTGCTGCCTCTGCTGCATGCTTTCAACACTTTCCTGGCTTTGTCTCTTCCATCTTGGTCTGGTAGGACAGCATAAGATTTTAATCGCATTATTTTATGGAACTGTCCTTTTTAGTTTGTGCACTGATGGCTGTTTTTAAGTGGTAAAACCCTCTCACCTTGTAAAACAAAAGTACAGCCCTCATCCTTGACTACTGACCCTAGTCTGTCTGGCTACCCCTCAGTGGTACCCCCTTCAGGTGCAGAGTCAACTAAGTAAACCAGTAAGATCCTGTAGTGGGCCCTGTTGAGCAGATTCCCACCTTTTCTACAGTGTATACTTTTCAGATCTCTAACTAGCTATTTAAAATTTATTCGGGATGGGGGTGGAGGAGTGTTGCATGCTGCTTTCCAACATTGGCTGAATTCAACTCTTGCCTACTTTCCAAGTGTACATACTCTCAATGGTAGCATCCTGGCTGTGAATCAGGTCTGAGATTCCGCTGGTTAGCTCCAGTAGGGGTGGCTGTGGTTGGCAGGAGGTTACAGTTCCTTTGTTTGAACGATCCGACTTTGACCGGTTGGAGATTGTAGATGTCATGCAGATTGCCCAGAGTATGCTGCCGACCTGCTGTGGTTTGGACCCAGGTCCAACCCGCCTCCTTGTGGAGTGTGTTGAAGTCATTGGCCTGGTCCTAGCAGAGACTGTCCGGTGTTCATTTGAGACAGGTGAGTTTCTGGACTCCCTGAAGGAGGCGGTGGTGATCTCCTTCTTTAAGAAACCTTTTCTTGACCTGGATTGTCTTGCCAACTACAGGCCGATCTCTAACCTTCCCTTTGTGGGGAAGGTTATCGAGAAGGCAGTTGCGCTGCAGCTGGAGAATCATCTTACCACCCATGATATCGATGATTCTCTCCAGTCAGGATTTCAGAAGAGGCATAGCTCTGAGACTGCCCTTGTTCGGTTGCTCAGTGATCCTCCTGATAGCGAGGGATCAGAAGAGCCGTTCTATCTCAGTTCTTCTTGATCTCTCTGCAGCATTTGACACTATGGACCATGTGTTGCTGCTGGAGTGCCTGCGGATGATCTGTGGCCTGTCTGGTACAGTCCTCAAATGGTTCCATTCTTTTCTCACCGGTAGATTTCAGAGGGTGGTGTCTAGGATTTATTCCTGTAACTCATTCTCTCTACCATGTGAGGTTCCGCAGGGCTGTGTGCTGTCACCCATGTTGTTCACAGTTTACATGCTGCCATTGGGAGACATTGTAAGGTGGTATGGGTTGGGTTTTCACTGCTGTGCAGATGATACCCAACTCTACCTGTCCTTTTTGCCTGAGCAGGATAGTGCAGTCTCTGTGTTTAACAGCTGCCTTGCCAAGATCCAGGACTGGATGAATGCCAGCTGGTTGAGGTTGAATCCGGACAAGACCAAGGTTCTGGTGGTGGATCCGGGTCGTCTGGTAGAGGGGCTGGTGGCTGGCTCTGCCTCTGGGCTTTGGCTTGGTGGTAGCTAGCTGTTGACCTCTGAATGGGTGCAGAATCTGGGCGTTATTCTTGACAATGGGCTGATGCTTTGTTCTCAGGCATTGGCTGTCGTCAAGTCCTCTTTTTACCATCTGAGGAACATCGCCTGGATTAAGCACTTTGTTCTTCCTGGCGAACTACCTACTCTGGTCCACGTCTTTGCGACCTCCTGCCTTGACTACTGTAACTCCCTGTACCTAGGGCTACCTGGAGTTGATATCCGCCACTTGCAGCTGGTGCAGAATGCAGCAGCCAGGCTGTTGACAGGGCTGCCTCGGTTGGGTTAAGGCACGCCTGTGCTCCATGGTCTACACTGGCTGCCATTTCAATAGCGGATCATCTTTAAGGTCAACTTGTTGACCTATAAGGCCCTACATGGACAGGGGCCGAGTTGTCTGCAAGAACTCTTGCATTCCTACTGTCCCCACTGACCACTCCGCTCCACCAATGAGGGATTGCTAGAGGTTCCCAGGGTTCAGTTGAAGACATCTGGGGCCTGGGCTTTTGCATTTGTGGCCCCTATCCTGTGGAACTCTTACCTTTTCAGATACGTGAGCATTTCAGGCTGTTTGTGACTCAAAAAGACTGTGGTCGAAGTTTTTTTTTAATCTGGTCAGCTCACAGTGGCTATGGTCTACATCTGCCATTTATTTTACAGCACTTACAAACTGTTTTTGCCTCATGACTGTGTTCAGATAAGCTAAATTTGGTCTGCTCACCAAGACTATAGTCTACATAAAAATGCTGTCTTTCAACAAGTGAAGTTGGTGATTTTACTGTGGTGCCATTTTCTGGTCTCATGTGTGAGTCGGAATCAAAACAATGGCCTAAAAAATGAACTGGGCCCACAGATTTCAAAAAGTGACCAAGGTATGGCCACTGTTTGCTTAAGGCAGATAGGGATACAGAATGCTACAAGTGTTCTGGCTCAGATCACAAGTGGCTAAAATGAATGGTGATGTTTGTACAGAGTTTTGTCCTAAGACACAAAAAAAAAGACAAGTAAAAATGCAGTCTTTATCAGCTCCTGCCTCCCTTTGTCTAGCTCAAAAGTGTGTTCCCCAAAGTTTAAGAACATCTCTGTGATAATGGCTTCCCTAAAGACCCATCCAATGCAGAGTCTGCAAGGAAGCCCATACAAGTGCACAAATCCTTGTCTGAAAAACACTTGGACAAGGACTCTGAGGAAAGAGAGACTGAAGATCATTCTCTCACACTAGCCTTAAGTCAAGAAAAGAAAAACATATGGAGCTGAGTGGAAGAAATGGTCAGTAAGCCCATTGTCTAACTTGTAGATGACACTCAGATGCCATACCATGGACTAATTCAAACAAATTTGGCAATTCATCCAAACCATGAAGAAACCGGCATCAAAACTTCCTCTCTCATTTGCACCCACTATCACAGGGGAAGAAGGCTGCTTTGAGGAGGAGGAACCTATTACTCCTGAAGTCAGAGATGATAAGGAAATAGATTCACCGGTAGATCTCAGAGGGTGGTGTCTAGGATTTATTCCTGTAACTCATTTTCTCTACTGTGTGAGGTTCCGCAGTTCTGTGTGCTGTCCCCCATGTTGTTCACAGTTTACAAGTCTACACACATCCTCAGAAGGACTAATCTTCCTAGTCTGCCTTTGTTAGGGACATGGCAGATATGATTAATATTCCCATTGTAGAAAGTGAGCATGTTGGTACTGACTTCTACCAAACTAATCAGTATTCCCACCCATGACATTTTTAAAAGATGAATACAGAGATTCTACAGTTGCCTGCATCAGCAAAGCAATTGATAAGAAAGTAGAGAAAAGATAAACAGTAACCAGGACTGATTCCAAATATATTTACCAGCACTATAACCTTGAGGATATAATGGCAGTTTACTCACCCGGTAAAGGTGATTGTGGGGGAATACATCTCTGAGGCACTTCACATTCATGACATCATGGGTTGTGTACACCTGATAGGTTGCTTGATGCACATGTGACTTGAAGAAAGTCCATCCCCCACTGGGGGGAAGGGGGTCTGCTCTCCTCTGGTCAGTTTGATGTATAATCTGTTAATACCTTTTGCTGTTAACGAGTGTAGATATGTAGTGACCACTTAGCGGTAGAAAATTGTTGTGTAACTTTATTTTGTTATTACAGTATACATATAGACGTCGGTGATGTCCGAACCTACTCATTTGTAATAGCGAGTATCATACATTCGTACAATATATGAAAACTTGTTGAGTCTTTCACATGTCTGTTGGGAGGGATGTGGAGTGCCTCAGAGATGTATTCCCCCACAATCACCTTTACCAGGTGAGTAAACTACCATTGTGGGGGATAATCTCTGAGGCACTCCACATTCATGACATCATGGGTCATTAAAAAGCAGTAATCCTCTGCTAGGGTGGGTCAGACATGTTGTCTTGTACCTAGTCCTTACATGCTGCTAAAGATTTCCTCTGCAGTATTCCCATTTTTCTCTGCCCAGGAAGTTGCGATTGCTCTGGTAGAGTGAGCCTTCAGATCTCTTGGTGCAGTCGAGTTATTCACTCTCTATGGTTCCGTGATTGCTGTTTTAAGGTACTTGGCAGTCAATGATTTTGAAGCTGGTTTTCCTTTTCCATGCAGCATTACGAGCAGTCTGTTTTGTATATTTCCTCTGTCCTTGATAGGTATGTGCAAAGCACCCTTTCTGGGGACATGGATATGTTGTTCATCCACACTTTCTGGCAGGTATCCTTGCCGCTTTAAGTCTTGCTGGAAGGTCTTCATGCTGGCTCCTCCCACCCACCCGGGTGGTAAAACTCTCGGCTCCGCCCCATGATGCCAGATCTTCCTTACCGCTTGGAAGCTCAGGTTCCCTCCTTAGCACTCTGCATTTTAGACTGGATCCTAACTCTTCGGTTTGTCCGAAATTGGTTTTGAAGTTTTCTAAACTTAGGTCTTCATCTTCCCTCGCGCCTGCGATAGATAAACCTGTTCCTGGCTTTCGGAGGTGCCCTTGTGGGCAGAAAATGTCCAGGACAGATCCGCACTCCACGTGCGTCTACTGCCTAGGCCTAGATCATGACCCGCAGGCCTGCGAGTTGTGCCACTCTTTCTCATCCAACGTCCTGGACAATCGCGCTGCCCGATTGAAACTCGGGCACCCCGAGAAATGTTTCCCGTCGGTAAAATCAAAAGAGGCTAGTGGGGCGGTGTCCGCGGCGGCTGGCTCGGCTGAGCAGGTCGAGCAGATGATCGCCCTCGAGGAGGAGGAGGCTGCCCAGGCCGCATCTTCCTCCTCCTCGGCTGCGGCATTTATCCCGCCTTCTGAGTTCCTTGTGCACGGCTTCATTCAAGGAGCTTTGTCAGTCCCTTTCCACAAAAGGAGAGGGGCTATCGGGACATTCTTCTTGGCCCAAGAAGAAGGATCAAGGTAAGTCCCACCGGCGCTCAGGAACGGGAGAGGCCCCCTTCCCCGGTCAGCCGACCGTCGACTGCGGTCAAGGTTGCAGCCGAGGCTGCTGGCTTCACGGTGCCCCCATCAGGCCAGCCTGCCGAGACTCCCATCGATGAAGACAAGATTTTTCTTGATCTGTTAGATGGGCTGTCGACTGGAGGAGCCGACTACCCTCCTTCACTGGTCCCCCCGGTGGATACCGAGGATCTGCCTGTGCCTTCTGGGCCACAGTCCCCGGTTAAAGTGCCCGAGCCGAGGGAAGAGCGATTGTCCCCCAACCCTTCCCATACCCACCCTCGGTCCCGGACCTCTTCTCGGTCTAGCCGTTCCCGACGACATCGGCAGTCTCGGTTTTGATACCGACGTAAGCAGCGACACCATTCCTCCTCTCCTCTTCCTCGGATGAGGGAGGCCGCGCGCAAATCACGCCCGGCGCCACGAGGAGCTTGTGGCAGCAGTTGTCTGGGCCTGGCCACCACGTCCAGACCCCGCCATCAAGTGGCTGTCGCCTGAATGACCAAGCAACCACCGCCCAGTCGAAGTTGCCCGCCCAGGGCCGGTTGCTCGCCAAAACCAGCTGCTCCACCGATTGTGGTGGAACCTCCGCCTCCACAGCCGGGTCGGGGCACCACCAATGATTCTCGGTTGGGTCACGGCCTGCCCCACAGGTTGTCGATCACCCTCACTCCCGATTGTCCTCGGCAGGTGGATGGTGGCTCAGGGCCGAGGCAGCTCTTCGCAGACTCTTCGGAATCCGCCGCCAACTCCTCCCTGTTCTCCAGGCAGGTCGACCTGGAGTCCTCCGGGGCCAGTCAGTGGATGATAGCCCATCGTCCTTCTTGGGTCTGCTTCGACTCATCTCTGAGTCCACCGGGATGCAGCTCAGTCCGTGTCCAATGGGCCAAGTATCCCCGACAGAGATACTGGACCGAGGGTTTCCCCACGGAGGCCTTTTCCGGTGGCTGAGGCCATTGTCGGCCCAGCCTTGGAGCTTTGGCAGCGGCCTGCTTCCTGTTCTGCGCCTCGGCAGGATGGCCACCGGCATGCAGTCCCTACCGCTCTTGCCCGTTTCTGAACATCCTCTGCTGAGGGTTAGTCACCAACAGCGCTTGGCTTTCTGGTAACGCTGAGGATGTGGATAAGCCCCCCGACAAAGAGTCCAAAAAGCTGGACTTTGCCGGGCGCAAGGTGTACGCTGCGTCCTCCCTCGGCCTCCGACAGGCCAGCTCGGCCGTGCTGATGGCACACTTCTCCCACGCCCTCTTGGGCTCCCTGGATGAGGTTGTCCCTCATTTCCTGCCTGACCTGCAGACCACGGTCCGCCAGGTGCGGGACCAGGGTAGGGCGGTGGCAAAGCAGCAGCTTCAGACTGCTCTGGACATAGGTGATTCCTGTGCCAGGTCAGTAGCTGCTGCGGTGGCCATGCGACGCAGGGCGTGGCTGAGGATATCCACCTTCACGGCGGACACCCAGCACAAGTTGGCGGATGTCCCCTTCTTGGGGACTGACCTCTTCGGCCCTGGAGTGGAGGGACACCTCCAGCGGATCAAGAAGTCCAGTGCCACCCTGAACTCGGTCACCTCCGCCCAGAGGGGCCAAGGCCGCCATCAGCAGCAGAAGTCCTTTCGTCCTTAGGCCCCTGCATCTCGACCGGCCCAGCAGCACCAGCAACAGGGCCAGCAGGCTCGCGCTTCGCGTCCCAAACCCAAGCCGGCGGCTTCCTCCAACAGGAAGCAAGGAGGTAAAGGCCCAGGAGGTCCTCGGCCGGTTCTTCCTCCAGCCTGTCCAGTGACGGGTTGAGGGGTGCCACCCCCAGCCTCGTCACTCCCCCCTGGGTTCCCCCCGTGGGGGGACGGCCTCGCCACTTCCTTTCTGCCTGGTCCGCTATCACCACATACTGCTGGGTGCTGGAGGTGGTAGGAAAGGCCTGCCTCTGGAGTTCGAGCAGGCCCCTCCCTTTCTGGCCCGCTCGGGGCCATGGGGTCCGTGAGCTCGCTGTCGGCCCGCTGAGCCGAGTATTGCCCTGCTCCTAAAAAAGAGGTGATCAGGAAGTGTGCGGATCCTCCTCCAGACCTGGGGTTTGTGTCCAGGTACTTCCTGGTCCCAAAACAGATGGGGGCTAGCACCCCATTCTCGACCTGCACGACCTGAACAAGTTCCTAAGGTCTCGGACCTTCAGGATGGTCACTCTGGCTCAGATAATCCCATCCTTGGAACGAGGCATGTGGTTCTGTTCCCTGGACCTCCAGGATGCGTTCCTTCACGTCCCAATCTGTCCGTCTCATCAGAGATTCCTCCGCTTCAGAGCGGAGGGATCCCTTTATGAGTTCCGGGCCATGCCCTTCGGCCTCTCCCTAGCTCCCAGGGACTTTACCAAATGTATGGCAGTGGTGACAGTGTTCCTGCGGCGCCGAAGGGTCCAGGTGTACCCCTACCTGGATGATTGGCTGATTGCAGCCCCCACCAGAGTGGAGGCAGAGCGGTCCAGAGATCTGGCCCTCTAGGTTTGCTCTCAGGTTGGCCTCCTCCTCAACGAGGCCAAGTCGGAACTCGTGTCAAAGCAGGTGATATTATTCATCAGGGCAGAGCTCGACTCTCTACGAGCCACAGCATGGCTCCCGGCGGACAGGGCCGAGGTTCTTTCCTCCTTTGCCCAGTCATTTCTGGTTGGGCAATTGCGCCCTGCCCGGGACTTCCTGTGCCTCCTGGCCCTCATGGCCTGCACCAGCATGGTCCACTGGGCCCATTGGTACGCGCCCCTCATAATGACTGGCCAGCCAATGGTCACAACACTGCGATCCGTTGGACCAGCCCGTGACAGTGACCCAGGAGATGTGGAACGCTCTCCAATGGTGGATCGTTCCAGCACATCTGCAGGAGGGCATCCTGTTCGTCCGCCCCAAGCCGACAGTCTCTCTATCGACCGATGCATCTCTGATGGGTTGGGGTGCCCATCTGTGGGAACACCAAGCGCACGGCCTCTGTTCCCCTCGGGAGTCCTTATGCCATATCAACCTGCTGGAGCTCCGAGTGGTCCATCTAGCTCTCACCATCTTCGCTCTGTTTCTACGGGGTCAAGTGGTTCAGGTCCAGACGGACAGCACCACAACCATGTACTGTCTGAACCGCCAGGGCGGGACGTGCACCATGCTGTTATGCAAGGAAGCTCTCCGCATATGGTCCCTCATGCGCAGCCTGGAGGCGGATCTCCTAGCCATTCACATGGCATGAGCCTCTAACACCCTGGCCGATGCCCTAAGCTGGATAGGGGCTGCGTCTCACGAGTGGTCTCTCCTGCCGGAGGTAGTACAAGAACTGTTCTCCCACTGGGGCATGCCTCAGGTGGACCTGTTTGCCTCCAGGGAGAATACAAAGCTGAGTCTGTTCCATGCCCGTCCCCCTCAGCAGGGGTCACTGCAGGGGGATGCCTTTTCCAGGCCGTGGACCCCGGGCCTCTTCTACGCCTTTCCCCCATTTCCCTTGATCCACAAGGTGCTTCTCAAGGTGAGGAGGGACAAGGCGCAGGTGATTCTGGTAGCCCCAGCCTGGTCCTGCCAGTTCTGGTATCCAGATCTCCTCAGCCTCAGCTCCAGGCTCCCGAGGCGGCTTCCAGCCCGCCCAGACCTGATCTCAGTCAACCAGGGGAAGGTATTCCATCTGGACCTTCAGTCCCTGCACCTGACGGCCTGGTTCCTGAGTGGCTAGAGTTCCAGGTCTTGGGTCTTTCCGATGAGGTCCTCAACGTCGTTGAGGTATCCCGTAAGGAGTCGACCAGAAAATGCTACGCCTTCAGATGGAAGAGATTCTCCATTTGGTGTAAGGGGAAGGGCTTGGACCCTTCTGACTGTCCCTTGGCAAGCATTCTGGACTACCTGTGGTCCCTTTCTCAGCAAGGGCTTCGGTCGACGACCCTTAAGGTGCACCTGGCAGCCATCTCTGCTTACCGGGCATGGGCCAGGAAGCAGTCAGTGGCACAGGAGAAGGTGGTCGGGCGCTTTTCAAAGGCCTTGACCACATTTCCCCTCCAGTGCGAGAACCTCCACCTCCATGGGATCTACTGCTGGTATTGGCCAAGCTCATGGGCAAGCCATTCGAACCAATGCACAGGTGCGATATTCACACCTGTCGTGGAAGACCGCCTTCTTGGTGGCTATCATGTCAGCCAGAAGGATGGGAGCACTCCAGGCGCTTTCCATCGAGTCTCCTTATCTTGTCTTCCACAGGAACAAGTTGTCCTGCGCCCACCCAAAATTCCTTCCGAAGGTGGTGTCGGAGTTTCACCTTAACCAGGTTTTGCCTCTTTATTTTATTTTATTTATTTTAGCTTTTGTTGACCGGGTAAGTACACTAGACAAGTAATATGCCTATTTTCAGGAACGACCCGGGAGAGTACGACATAGGGATACAGACTTTGTATACAGTAGCGAGTAAGTACAGCTTAACAACATGTGTGAGATAGTAACATGCCGGTGTTCTACCCCAATCACACCTCGGAGGCCGAGTATAGGCTCCATACTTTGGACCCTAGACGAGCGCTCGCTTATTATAAGGAGCAGATGACTGAAGTTCGGGGAGAGGTTCGCCAGCTGTTTGTCACCTACGCTGAAGCCGCACCTGGCAGACCTGCAGCAAAGCGGACGATAGGCAGGTGGGTCACCTCCTGCATAGAGCTCTGCTATAGGTTGGCGGGCATGGAGCCTCCCAGAGGGATAAGAGCTCATTCTACCCACCATACCGCTGCATCGGTAGCTGCTTCCAGGGATGCCCCTATCCAGGAAATCTGCAGGGCTGCTACCTGGAAGTCGGCACATACCTTTATTACCCACTACCACATAGACCTTGAGTCATGCCGGGATGCTGGTTTTGGGGCCTTGGTTCTCCAGTCTCTTTCCCAAGTTAGTATCAGGGGTGTGCGCCTTGCCTCCCTCCTCCCGGAGAACTGCTAGGAGTCTGTCAGAATGTGTGGATGAACAACATATCCATGTCCCTAGAAATACAGGTTACTCACCTGTAACAGGAGTTCTAGGAATGGTATATGTTGTTCATCCACACGACCCACCCGACCTCCCCGGCTTCAACGCACAACCTGAGCTTCCAGCGGGCCAGATCTGCTGTCATGGGGCGGAGCCAAGAGTTTTACCACCCGGGTGGGTGGGAGGAGCCAGCTTGAAGACCTTCCGGCAAGACTTAAAACGGCAAGGATACCTGACAGAAAGTGTGGATGAACATATACCATTCCTAGAACTCCTGTTACAGGTGAGTAACCTGTATTTTCATACCCAGCATTTTAAGCTGAGGGTTGTTTTGTATTTCCCTCTGAGGTGGTTCTGCAGATATTTCAATAGTTTGGTTGGCGTGGACTGTCAATGATACTATTGGTCAGAATGACATTCTAGGTCTAAGAGATATACTGTCAGTTTAGAATGTTAGGAGTGGAGGTCTGCATGAGTGTGCCTGTAGTTCTCCTCCACGTCTGGCAGATGTTAGTGCCATCAGGGAGGGTGAAAGTGTTAATGTCTGTGCCAAACCTATGTCATGCACTGGGCCCTGTTTGCTCAAGAATGGTATGAGAGGTCTCATGTTGCACTTGGCCCATGGCACTATGTCTGTCAATGATGACATTACTCCCAATACTTGTGAAACTGCATGAAGTTCTGGATTTCTGTGTTTCTGTAATTGTGTATCCTGTGCAATAATTGAGCGGACTTGGGTGTTTACTGGGTCACCGAGACCTGTATTTGTGTCGATCGGTGTGCGTAGACTATCTATAGACTGCCTAGGGATGATAGGTAGCTTTTTGATAGATTATTACATGGCTGCAATTTTGTAGACAGTGTACTACCTCATTTGTTCTCGAACGGACTGTTGTACTGTACTGGTCTTGAACAGCCGGTCATTCAATAGGGTATTACTTGTTTGCCCTTAACTCTTTTTTTTTTTTTTTTGCTGCGAATGCTATTGTTACCGTCGTGAACACACTTGGGGTTGATGGTAGGTTGAGTGGTAACACTTGTATTGGTATCGTTTTCCCAATATGTGAAATAGACAGAATTTGTAGTGTGATGTAAGTGTCCTAGAAATGTAATGAAGTTAGGTAATCTGAGCCTATAACCATGAAGGTGGACCTGATTGTTTCCATTTCTAGGGTGTGAATTGTACAGAATTGTTTAGGTCCAGAACTTGGCGGAGTCCTCTGGTCCCTTTTTTGGATATCTTGTCAAATGTAGAATATCCTTCTTTCCCCTTTTTTATAATGTGTTACCCTGTCTGTGGTCTTGTTGTGCAGCAAGTCTGTCAGTACTGTTTGGACTTGTGTCGGGGTAACGTTTTTTTCCGCACAGGGAATAGGACTAGAAGGTTCTTTGTTGGTATGCGAGAAAGTTGCATCATATATCCTAGTCTTATTACTTGTAGGACCCACCTGTCTTATGTGGTTTGCTCCCATGCTTGCATGAAGAGTAGTAGTCGGTCACCAACTGGAATGTTTGGTATTGCTTGTAGTTGGTCCGCAGCCTTAAATACCCTGTATGGGGTACAGTGGTAGAGTGGAGGTTGCAGAAAGCCATATTTCAGTCAGGTTTTACCATGGAGCTAGAGGCCGTTTAAATGGTGACCTGCCACAGAAACTGGGATACCTGGAATGAAGGTAGGGCCACTGTCCTGCACTCAGACACCGCTGTAAGGGGTGCCAGGTTGAGATTTTCCTTGTACAGGTAATTCGATGAGCCTTTATTTTTTTTTTTTTTTCTCCTTAGGAAGCGTTTGCTCCTGTAACCGCTAGCAGGGGTGTCCCGGTAGTCAAATCTCCTTACATTATAAGGCCCAGTGGATACTTTATAGACGTTTGCTAATGGAACCGCTAGCAGGGGTATCCAGGTAGTCAGTTTCTTTACATTATAAGGACCAGTGTATATTTTATGGTCGTTTTGCTCCTGGAACCGTTAGCAGGGGCTTCCAAGTAGTCAGTCTCCTTACTTGTAACTTTTACTGTTCTACTTAAAAGACTTGTAAACCGATGTTGTGATATATGCAGAAGCTATCCATCGTGATTTAGTTTTCTGTACTTTTTGCCTGGTATATTGTGGTGGTAGAAGCACAAACTGATAACCAGATTGCTGGATTTTTATAGGATCCTGTAGTTGGTAGCAATCATCCTATAATTTTTGTATATATGGTTTATACTGAAATATTATGAGTCTTACCGTTGCCTGTAGATTTCGTTAAATAAGCTGGAGATGTAGGGTGTGCTGCAACTTTGGCTCAGCTGCAGCTCTTCGTTGTGGCTATTGCAGTAAGCTGAGAGAAGGTACATAGAGAGGGTTTTTTGTTTCTGTTTTTTGAGGGGGGGGATTTAGATATGTTGTTTTTATTTATTATTTCCCTTAATTCTTCCCCTGCACAGTAATCAATAATGTTCTGCACTGTACAGGCTATTGCTGTGCATGTGCATTAAAGTGTGCACTGTCCCTTTAAATGTGGTTAGAGTGAGTGAGGGACTCAGTGTTATGCTGCCTTGCCCACAGCTGTGGTAATAGTGCTACCCCCAGTGTATTTTCCCGATTGATAATTGATTTTCAAATCGTTGCCCTTGTATTTAATTATTCACATTGTGGTCTGATATTGCAGATTGGTTGGTGCTTTTAACAAATGCCCTTTGTGCTGGTTGAATGTTTGAGGGTAGTTACACTCTCCACAAGATGGCAGCAGTGACTCTGTCAGTCTCCTGTCTGGTAGCCACCTACACCCTTAATTCCGCATGGGTAAGGAGAGAGTGGAGAGCTTTTCCGAGATCACAGCAGCAAGTCTCGTGATATTCTTTCTTGCGGCTGCCGATCTGGATAGGCAAGTTAGGTTAGTCTCTCAGTGCTCCTCCTCCTCATGAGACCTACTTGTTTATGGTGTTTTGGTCAGGTAGATGGTAAAGGAGTTTTCTCTACCTTTTGATAGAAGAAGGTGGTGAGTTTAAAAGACATAATGTGCCATAAAAAAAGGTCTACAGAACATGTCATTTTGAGGTGAGGCACAGAGGGACTGAGAAAATGCTTCAGAGACTGTTGTGTGGTGATGTCTTGAGTGAGCATTTCAGGTGCTACTATGCTTGTAATGGGGAACTGTGGCACATTACTTGGTATTTTAGAAGTCTGGGACGCTGGCAGGATATTCCAGATGTTCTAAGGTGGTCACTTGCTCATTTAATAATGTATAGACTATGGAGCTGCTGGCAGGGCTCCAGGTCAGGCATCTTAATAAGGTGGTATGCTTGTTCTGAACAGCACGTTGGGGAACTCTGAGCATATGCCTAAGTAAGGAATGAGAGCCTTTAATTATGTAGTAGCCCCTGATGTACTAAGCTCCTGGGACCGCTGGTAGGGGATTCCAAGTAACTGTGGCTGTGGAATCTGTTTGGTCATCTGTGACAGATCTCAGACAATACATGGCTCTGTTAGCAGCCTTTACATTTAGCGTCCTCTAACTCATTCTATCTGGTTCCACCATTTTGGGTCAGGTTAAGCAATGGATGGTTCTGATGTCATATGGCGCTAATGAGTAAAATGGGTTAAATTTAAAAAATGTGATAAATTATCTTGTTCAGGCCCTTTTTTATTAAATTAATAGGGCCAAGTCATGCATTCACATTGGTATGCATTACTTTTATCACGCACAGTACATAGTAGCAGCTCCTTAAATAATATGTGATTGTGCCTTAAGAGAGCAAAAACAACTGAATATTAGTGAAAGAAATGACTATTAAAGTTCACTATTTCCCAAATAGTTATTTTAATCAAACCTCCTTGTATGTTGACCCGATATAGTACAGTGCTGTGTATCATTTTGGCCCTTTTGTATGCCTTGGTTATCTCTGGGTTAATGGAGGCATGTGCCTGGGTGGGGTGGGTGGGTGGGGGCAGGATGCTTTAGCTAATCCTTGGCTTGGCTGTGGTAAACTGAGGAGGAATCATCAGCATTGCTGCTTGTATAATAGAACACAGTTTGGAGCAGAAGCATTTTTTGTTCTGTAAACGTTAGCATTAATCCCGCTGAAGGTGGCATCTAATAGGAGTTAATGCATGGTTGGGGACCATTGTGCACGGAGGCCAGAGGCCGGGTGCAACGGATCAACCGTGCGTGCTCCCAATCGACTCTGCCACCTTCGGCAGATATCTTGGCACTATGCTACGACAAGGCGGCAAGTAACTATCAACTTGAGAACTTAGCCTTCCTATGGCTCTTCTACTCCTGTGTCTCCGTTTCTGCGCAGGGATTCTGTCGCTGCGCTAGGTCCGCATCGAAGGCAGTCAGCTGGTAGAAGAGCAACACAGCATTATGAGATATAATGCGTGTTGGGCTTCGAAGCGCTTCCCAAAGAGCAACACGGCATTATGAAGTGATAATGCCGTGTTGCCTTGTGGGAGCTTAGTTCACGAGCCCAACACGCATTATCGCCCATAATGCCGCGCCGTTCTGCACCACATGATGCCATCATGGTGCCCTGACACGGCTCTTCAATAATGCCGGTTACAAGTTTTAGTTCTCTGTCATGGTCAGTGTTAAAAGTTAGGGGGTTTTGCCTTGAGAAGCTGTAGCAATTGCTAGCTCCATTCTCCACTGCAAGATATGTTGGATTTAGTCAAACCTTGTTTGTTTATCCTCATCTAAGATGGTGGCCGAAATCTCACGAGAGCTGAGAGCCAGTCAGCTTGCGGCTCTCATGTAGCAGGAGATTTGGAAAAAAGAAAGGAGTAGGGGGGATGGGATGCTGCTAGAAGTTGTTTGAGAACCTGGGGCCATAAAATAACATTTGGGTGGCTCCATTTTGATTCATAGAGCTTCCTTTTCTCTGTGGGACTGTTTTTGTGTAGAAAAATAGCAGAGTGGTTGTGGGTGCTTTGATTTAGTGCCACTGAATTCCAGTAATGTCTGAATCTAGCTCATGCATTTTTAGCATTTTCTAGTGCAAGGAAACTTTTCTGGGTGAGTTTGAGAGTACCTTCTGCAAGTGGGGGCTGTGGGATTCAAACCCAAGTTTCCAGATTTGCAGCTCAGAGCCTTAAACTGCTTTACTATGCTGCCTCCCTTGTGTTCAGTTATGTGGGTCAGACATTTATTTTAGTTCCTGGCACCGCTAGCAGGGGTGTTCAGGTAGCTAATAATCTTTATACTTGCACAATGCGATAATGTTCATAATTTGAATACTGTGCTGACAAGCAATTTTTCAGCTAACATTTTCCTAGATAACCGACACTAGTAGAAGCCACAGTGCTGACATCTGTAAGACTGCCAGTTTTGCAATTTTAACCAGTTTTATATCTGCAGACACATACTCTTGTGGTCTTGTTTGATCTTTGTTGTAGGATATTAATAAATGGCTTAGCCAGGTGGCTTCTTACCTTAGTAATGAAGTTGTTCTTTATAATTAACATTGTTCTTTACAAGAAGCACACTGGAGCTCCAGAGTGTGCTGCAACCTGTTTCTGATGCACGTAAGAACTGACCATATTAGAGCAGACCCCCCCCCCCTCAGGTGGAGGATGGACTTTCTTCAAATCACATGTGCATCAAGCAACCTGTCAGGTGTACACAACCAATGATGTCATGAATGTGGAGTGCCTCCTTATCCCTGACAGTGCATGCTGCTGTTTGTAAGCAAAGGCAGCCTTTACTGCAGTACCATATGACAAAGATTCCAGAAAACTTAACACACTTGATGATAAAAAAAAAATTAAAAATAAAAATTGTACTCTTCTGCCACCCTTATCATGAGGAAAGCAGCATTTCTGAGTTATACTTCACAGTACCAAGAAGCACTTTGGAAAGTTGTACTGTCTTCTTGTGACATGCTGCCCTCTGATGAGAGGCCACAGTTGCTGCAACATGTAAAAGCACGGCTGAATACATACAGCCAAACACCAATTGCAAATGGTCGTGGGCATTAATAATAATGCAACCAGAGCCTGGAAATTCAGTATCTACTAGTAGGGTATTCATGGTTAAGAACCACATTTTATCTGGGGATCTGCAGAATAAAGCAGCTGACATCCCATTTGGAAGTAAATCTCTCTAAGGATCAGAGAGGTATGTGAGTAAGGTTGAGTAGAAACAAAAGTGCTTTTAAAAGCCATGTAGAAAAAGACAAGTCTAGAGGCTAGCACAGACCTCATGGCAGGGGAGGCAAGAGAAGGGGGTACAGTCACAGGCAGTAACATCATCAACCATATGGTGTACCGGGGTTGGGGTGGAGGGGTCACACAGTGGTGTAGGTGGAAGAGGCAAGAAGGCAAGTGTTAGTCCTTCTTCATCCACTATAAACAAAAATTAACCTATAACGAATCACAGGTTGCTAATGTACCTCTTAAACTTCAGTGGTTGGATGTGTCATTACTTCCAGCACTGGTAGTCTGTAACAACAGACAAGCAGGTGCTGGAGAATGTGAAAGAAGGTCTTATTCTATCTTTTGTTGCAAGTCCAAAACAAATTCAGAATAGTTGTCAAATTTATCAGCAGAAATGCAGTAGTTAAAATTGGAAGATCAAAAACTGCAAGCTCTGAATGCTATGGAGAAAGTACCAGTAACAAAAAAAAAAAAAAAAGGAAAAGTGTTTTTTCTCAAGGTACTGTCTAACAAAGAATAATCAGGATAGTGTGGACCAATTCTCAACCTAAGGTGCCTGAACAGACTCATAAAATAGGAAAAGTTCAAAATTATCAGTTTGCAAACCGTAAATCCATCTTTACAGAGAGGAGACTGACTTTGCTTGCTGGATCGGAATGATTCCTATTTCAGCATTCCAAAAATAGCAAACTGTAGAAAGTACCTGTGCCCCAGAGGTATTCACAAATAGCTGTAGTAGAAGCAGCCCTTCCAAGCAATGGAGTTGATAGTCTATGAAGGGATTAACCTATAACAGGGTATGAGTTTACTGGGCATTAATCCATGCTGGGGGAGGGTCAACCACCCAGGCATGGATTTATGCTCAGTAAACCCATACCCTTGAGTGGGGTTAATCCTCTTATAACATGTGCAATATTATGTTAGAGGTTTACCTAAAGAATAGTAAAATAAAGCCCTGTGAACATGCTACTGTGGGTATATCAGGGATTAATCAGTGGTCAGGTGATCTGTTTGGACGAATCAGAAGACAGTATTTTCTGAACCTGTTATAACCATACTTAGACGACTGGTTGGCATGTGGGAGGACGGGAGAAGCCATGTCGTCAATAAAGCAAACATTGCTCCTGATGGAATAGTTTGGTTTCATCCTGAATTTAAAAAATTCAAAACTTGAAACCTACACTAAACATGCACTTCATTGCAGCAGACCTTTTCACAGCTCAAGCAAGGGCTTTTCTCCAACAAGAAAAGGATCAGACACTGGCACAGCATAGCATCTTCTTCCATATGAGTGTGTATGGGCAGACTGGATGGACCACTGGTCGTTTTCTGTTGTCTTTGTTTCTGTGTTCCATGTTTTACATGAGTACAAGGAGGACTGCAAAGGATTTTCTCAGAATATTAGGTCTCATTTCAGCTGCAGCCGCTTTGGTATCATGAGAGAGGCAGCATCTGAGAGGAGTTAAGTGGTGCCTGAAAAAATACTGGTCTCAACTCTGGTATGCCCTGACTGCTCTACCAGTTCATAAAAAGTTACCAGGCTCCCTCCAGTGGTGATAGCAAGTACAGCACCTAAGTGAGGGAATCACCTTTCTATCAGTACTGCACAGTTTAGTCCTGACCACAAATACCTTCCTCCTAGGATGGGGAAGGCATATCTCACACCACACAGACAGTAATGGTGGAAGGACTGTTTCTGTCCGTAGTAGTAGTAGTAGTAGTAGTAAAAACCTTTATTTTTATACAGGAAAGTTGTTGACAATTTTTACATCATTAGGACGTAGTCCTATTTGCAAGATGCTCTTGTTTTATAAAATTAAGCAATTTAATGCTAATATAGTTACAACATGAAACAAGAAGATAGATCAGACAGACCATTCATTTAACAATACTAATAAGTTAACACAATATACATTAACTATTAACAAATACATATATTGCATATCACTATTCTGAATATGTTTTAAGTTTCCGGCCTCTAACCATACCATTCACACCTAGCTCTTAGTTCTAACTTTAAGCTTGCTGAGAAAGATTTCACATTTTCATATTGTTTATTACTGGTTTTAACATGTTCCAAATTTTATCTACAATTACTGGGAAACGCAAACTGCTATATGTATTTTTGAGTTTGGGAAAAACAAAATGTCTTAGGTTTATATTTCTCAAATAATGAACATGCATTTTTATTTCCAATTTATCACTTAGATACTCCGGCTGTTTCTTTTTTTTTTTTTTTTGAAATTTAACTTCTTTATTGAATTTATACATTAGCACAGAGTGTATGACCAGGACAGATGTACCGCACCTTAATAATAACCAAAATGACTGATAGATGAGATAAGACCAGACTCTGGCTGTTTCTGATTTACTGCTTTATAAATCTGCGTTGCCCATGCTATCCGCCTTTTGGTTTCCTGCGGGAGCCAACCTAGTTCCTCTAATAGATCACAGTGGTGGACTTTGTAATCCTTTCTCATTATAAATCTAGCCATTCAATTATACATTATATAAATTTTTTGTAAAAGGCCTTTTGATGCCAGGCCATGTACATGGTTGCCATATTCTAGTACTGGTAAAAGAAGTTGATTTTTTACAGTTTCCCCTATTGTAATATTCATACAAAAACGAGTCCGTCTGAACACTCCCAACCTTTTGTTTACCTAGGATATTGTATCTATTATATGTTTGTCACATTTTAAGACTTCATCAGTCCATACCCCCAAGTATCTATATTCTGATACCTGTTCTAATACTTTATTTAGTAATGTTTTTATAATTACTATTTTACTTTTGTTTAACATTCGATAATTTTTATGAAAAACCATACGTTTTGTTATTTTGCTATTAACTGTTAATCCCGATTCAGACGACCGTGTACGTAGTCTGATCAAATCTGCCTGTAATTTGATCTCTAATTCTCCAGGTGTATTTCCACTTGCAATCAGGAGAGTGTCATCTGCATAAAGACTTATATTTGAACATTTTATTATGTCCCTAAAGCCCTTTACAGCATTGATTAGGGACCAACCTATACAGATAATGTTGGACTATACTACCAAAACATTGTATCACATAAACAAGGTGGATCAAAATCCTCAGAACTCTGCAATGAATCACAGAATGTTTTGGGGGGTGTAGCCCATACTTCAAGAATCTGTATATCTGCAGCTGCAGGGTCCTGAGGAAACTGGAACCTTTGGAGCAGGCAGCATCAGTGCATGCCACTGATATGGGGCACCATATGCACGCTGTCCGCATATAAAGCAGCACTGGTCCCAGCCACCTCTGTTCCTATTTTGCAATTGTAGTATAGCTACAGTCTAATCAGGGACTAGGACTTCTTGTTGCTCCAGTTGCTTTCCTGTGTAGTCTCTAGACATTTCCAGCATTTACTACTTCTATTTCGCTGTACTTGGTAGTTGGACATCAGTTTTCGCTAATCTGTTTACCAGTGCTGGGCAGCAGCGTGGCTCCTGTGCTGCAACCATCATGTCACAGTTCTTCCTTTTAATTAATATTTTTGACAGATTTTTTGTGCCTTTAAACTTTTTGGCACAAACCTTTTTTTATGTGTCAGAATTCAAATTGTGAGTGTTTGGAGTTTATTTGGGCATTCAGCATTACTCTGGCTGTCAGGCAGTGACTGCAGGGTGTGCTAGAACAGGGAAGAGTGGGGCCTTTTTAGGACCCTTCATAAGTAAAGAGGAATCGGTTGTGATCTCAGAGTTCCACCAAGTACAGACCCTTCTACATCTGCCCTCATGTCCACACCATGATGTTACGTAGTTGATACTGTTGAGGTACTCCGTTTTTGCCCAGCGGAGATCCAGGACGGGAAGTCATCAGGCTGGTTGAGACTCAGCCTGGATAAGTTGGAGGTACTGATGACTGAGCCTAGCTGGAGGTGGGATATACAGTAGGTGCCACTGATGAGGGGACTGGCCTATGGCTAGGTTCCACTGGGTTGGTGGCCTCTGCTAAGGTTAAGAATCTGGGGGTCATTCTGGACAAGAAGCTGACACTTGAATCTCAGGTGTCTGCTGTAGTCTGAAATGGCTTCTACCATCTCAGAAACATCACTCAGATTAACACCTTGATTCATACCTCTCAATCTCTTGTCTCATGAATCAGGGACAAGGCTTAAAAAAATCAGGAACAAAGACCCCAAATCAGGGACATATCTTAAAAACTGGTACTATTCACTCAGAAAGCTTATAGAATAAAGGAACCTGTGTTAAGATGCATTTTCTGAAGAAAAACAAGTCTGTAACTTTAATGTTTGACATTTATTTTGTGTTAATGATCCCTACTGTTCTTCCACAAAAACACAAATTTTACAAGGGACAGAGGAAAATTTTGAGGCCAAATCAGGGACGTCCCTGAAAATCAGGGACAGTTGAGAGGTATGCCTTGATTTCACCTGGAGACCTGCCCTCACTGGTACATTCATTTGTCACATCCAGACTTGATTACTGGAATAATTTATACTGTGGGGTGATAACACTTTATACTTTGGGGACAGTGGAGGTGTCCTACATCTGCAGCTGGTACAGAACTCAGCAGCCTGGTTATTAACTGGCCTCTTCCTAAGTTGTTTCATATAATCCTGGTGCTGAGTGAACTGCACTGGCGATCGGTGAAGTGACTTATCACATTCAAGGTCAGCTTGCTGACCTACAGGGCCCTATTAGGACTGGGCCCTGGATACCATAGAGACCTGCTGACTTGCTATCAGACCTCTCGCCCCCTCCACTCCTCCGAGCTGGGCCTCTTAGCAGTCTCTAGGGTGAGGCTAAAATCCTCAGGAGACTGAGGCTTTTCCCCTTTCTGGACCTGCTCTGTGGAACAGGCTTCCCAGGGCTCTGAGAGAGGCCGTCTCAGTGGAGGCCTTTAAGAGGGACACCTAAAGTCTTTCCTCTTTCAGGAGGCCTTTGGCATTTTCTGATTTCCAAGCTCTGAACTGCCACACTTTGTCTTGTGCATATTGCATTGCAGACTTTATATATATATACACACACACACACGTTAGTTATAATTTTACTTATTTTATGTATGTAATGTTTTATTAATGGTATGTGTATTTTATGATATTGTACAGTGCTCAGAGCCCCTGGGATTGGAAACTTAAGAAACAGACTACTATGATGACGATGGTATCAACATCAATGCCGATAGGCCCACCTCAGTGCTGAGATAGTACCAATATCGGAGGCCTTACACATCCAGCATTCATTGGTGCCACATCGGCACAGAGCATGGCACAGTTGTTGCCAAGCACGGTACTGTCATCTGTGCTTAACATGGTACCATCATTGGTGCCAAAGTGCTATTTTAATGTACTCACGTTATTTTAATGCAATGTTGCATTATTTTTATGCAGTATCACACAAATTCCATGATAGTCATGCTTTTCATTCAGCAAATTTGTGTAGTTGTGCTGCAGATGCTCAGTTTCAGACTGTTTTGTGTCACTTTACTCTGCTTCGCACAGCACACCTGTGTCTCATTGCTAGTTGAATGGAGGGTAGCAGGACAAGTGCTGTCTGATGACCCTTTTGGCCATCTTAGCCAGACATGCAGTCAACAGCACATCCACTTCTGCTGTCCAAATGGGACATGTCTGTTCCAGAAACAGGACAGTAGGTGCCTTCTGCCAGCGTAGTGAAGCATCACCGTGGCAAAGTACTGTAGTATCTCTGGGCTAACTTATGCTCCTTGCAAGTATTCATAAGTGTTGTGCATTTCTATGGCAGGCATTGTAACCATTATTTTGTGGGCCCTTCTAGATGGGTTCCCTTCCCTCTATGACTGAAGCATGTCCTTTCAAGGACCTTCCTCCTGTGTCTCAGTATGGACTGTTTTCCAGTGCAGGCATTTTGCTCCAGAGGAAGTGTTGGAGTACTCCCCTTACCCAGCCAGTTTGCCCTAAGAACATGTTTGAACAGCAGATGCACCCAGTAGTCCGGATACACAGCCTTGTCCAATAGGGACTTGGGAGAAGTCGATCACTGGATTGGCCATTATATCCAGGCATGGATCAGGTCTTGGTACACTCCATGCAGTGCTTGTTGAGCCTTGGGCCAGGCAGAACTCATTCAGAATGCTCTGACTAGCTTTCTCATTTGTGTTTCGCAGTAAATTTTCAGCCACGCATTTGATAAGACATGCAGCCTTGACTCTGCCTGCTAAGTTTGCCAATACAAATGTGTTCTGTTTGGTGACTGCCTGGTTAGGTTTTTGGATCCAGTGGTTTGGGCTGGAGATGAGGTTAGGACGTGCATCTTCAGGCCTTCGTGGGTGACGTCAGATAATGCAGTAAGTACCTTACGGTTTTCTATCCAAACTCTTGCTTCACTGCAGTGAGAACTGCACTCACCACTGGCCTAGGTTGAAGGGAGGAGTTCAAAACAGTGCTCCCCAGTAAACCAGGGCTTTTATCCTTGCATACCTGATGGATAGGGCTTTTATCCTTGCATACCTGATGGATAGGGCTGCCTAGACTCTGAAGCCTACCATTGTAACCTAGTCCAGTCCAGGCGCCACTTGTGCCTCAGACACTTGTGGGTTTGCAATGCTTTCAATTTGGTATGCTGCCTTTTGGGCTCTTTTTAGTGCCATCTCTATGGAGGGCTTTGCAGTTCCAGTGGTGCATCCCGGAGAACTGCATTGTAGACTCAGTACTAAACCTATTCAGAATTCTAATGGTGGGCACAGATCAGATAATTTATTCTTGCTTGGAAACCATGTGAGTACTACTTAAAAATCTAGAGTCAACGGGTCACGATTCCAAGACTAATTCTGATGAGTGCCTGACCTTAGGGCAACTTTCTATATCTTTCAAGAATCAGTTTTCTCCACATGCCCCATTCTTAAAGCAGCGGTGCAATTCATTTTTTTTTGTTTATTAAAGCTAGTTCTAGCTACACTTGATATAAATATTAGCATACTTGTCAAATCTACGTATCTAGATACTTCCTATGTTATGCATCATGAATATTTTTTTTTAAATTTTCTTGATCCTAACCCTTACCATATCTACAATGGTATTTTGAAGCCAAATGTGATGGTCATCTTGAGAAAATAAAACATTTATAAAAAACTTAAATTTTGGGGAACTAGAAAACTTCACCACCAAATAAAACTGAGAGATGCTTAGAATCTTTTATGGTGAAAAAACATAGGGTACTTCGAGGGCAGGCAGTCTCAAGGTAGGTTGAAGACTTTGTTCTGGTCCCCTCGCTGTGCTTCAGGGCCAGTCGAGATTGTGAACTCGCCCTCTCCCTACCAGAGCTGGGGTCATGATGGAGTCTCAGGTAATAATAATAATACTTTATTTGTTATGTGTCTTTCAAATATCAAGGCTCAGTACAATAAAACAGTGAAATACAACAGAATCAGCATCATAAATAGCAATACAGATCAGCAGTCAACACAGCCATAAGCTTTTACCCAAAGAAAAGATTTTAGGGTCTGTTTAAAACTCCCCACGGTCGTGCACTCCCTAATCTGATGGGGTAGAGTGTTCCAAAGGGAAGGGGCCATGAACATAAAAGCGCGGGCCCCAGCAGATTTTAAAGTCACCCTTGGAATCTCTAGCAACCCCTCGTCGGCTGAGCGGAGTGGTGTCTCAGGGTGGTAAGAGATCAGGAGCTCTTTCAGGTAATCAGGGCCCAATTCGTGCAGGACTTTGTAAGTCAGTAGTCCGACTTTGAAGGTGATCTGCCACTGGACTGGTAGCCAGTGCAGTTCCCGCAGCACCGGTGTAATATGGGAAGATCTAGAAGTACCTGCCAACAACCGGGCTGCGGAATTCTGCACCAGCTGCAAGCGGTGGATATCAACCCCCAGAAGCCCAAAGTATTACGAGTTGCAGTAATCTAGACGCACGGTCACAAAGGCATGGATTAAAGTTGGCAGATCACCGGACGGAACAAGTTGCTTGATCCTAGCGATGTTTCTTAAGTGATAGAAAGATGCCTTAACCACAGCTGACACCTGAGTCCGAAGTGTCAGCCCTGCATCTAATATCACCCCTAGGTCTCGCACCTGTTCAGAGACCTGTAGCTCGGCATCCCCAAGAAACAATCCAGATGGGGATCCAGCCCCAGGTCCCCCTATCCGGTGATCAGAATCCAAAACCAACACCTCCGTCTTCCCGGAGATCAACTTCAGCCAACTGGACTTCATCCAATCCTGGATTTCATTGAGGCAGCTATTAAATACTGAGATTGCTCCTTCCTGGTCGAGGGCAAAAGACTGGTATAGCTGGGTATCATCAGCATAGCAATGAAATCTCAGCCCATACCGTCTCACAGTGTCTCCGAGGGGAATCATGTACACTGCAAACAACATGGGGGACAATATTGAGCCCTGAGGAACCCCACAAAATAGAGAGAATGGATCAGAGGAAAAAAACCCTGAAACCACCCTCTGAGTTCTTCTCTGAGTTCTTCTGGTGAGGTATGAAGTGAGCCATCTGAGGACCACCCCAGAAAGCCCATAAAAAAAATCTCAGGCACTCAAGTAGAACCCCATGGTCAACGGTGTCAAATGCTTTTGACAAATCTAATAGTACCAAAATGGACCGTTTTCTCTGGTCTCTCGCCATCGAGATCATTGAGCACCTGAACCAGTGCAGTCTCGGTAGTATGCCTCTTTTGAAAACCTGATTGGAGAGGTTCATAGATGCTGTGGATGTGCAGGTGTTTCTCCAGTTGGGCTGCCACTACTTTCTCGATCACCTTCCCCACGAAGGGGAGATTCGAGATAGGCCTGTAGTTTGCAAGAGAATCTGGGTCCAAAGAAGCTTTCTTCAACAAGGGTGTCACTACCGCCTCTTTCAAGGAGCAGGAATATTCACCCGAGTCAAGGGAGCACCAGACTATCTGTGCTAGAACCGGGAGAATAGAATCCCCACACCCCATAATCAGGGATGTAGGACCCGGATCTAAACTACAGCATGTAGGGCGCATCCCTTGGACAGTCTGCATAACATCCACAATTTCCGGGCGGTAGAAGGTACTCCAGGAAAACGGAGGGGTGGTGACCAAGCCCTGATCTCTAGCAACCCGCATAGAATGTGTCGAGTGGCTCTCCGACCTAATGTCCACCACCTTATCAGCAAAGAACCGAGCAAGCTCATCACACTGTGATTGTGAAAACGCTCTTCGGAGCTGTAGACAGGTTGAGTTGCACAATCTGTTCACAGTTCTGAAAAGCTGAGCTGGTTGATTCTGAGCGGCAGAAATTTCCCCAGACAGGAACTCTGCCTCCTTACGAGAGATTTCTGACTGACAGAATCGATAGTGTTCTAACAGTCCAAGATGGTCGGCATACAAGCCGGATTTCCGCCAACAATGTTCTAACCTGCGGCTTAGTCGCCGCAACTCCCTCAAGGCTTCATCAAACCACGAAGCCCGAGGTCGAAGGGAGAGAGGACGCACATGTACTGGAGCAATAGAATCCAGGGCGGAGGTAATGGCATTATTATAAGCCAAAACCAATGCCTCTGGATCATTGCAATGCACAGGAAATTGTGATAGGTCAGTGACTGCATCAAGGCCATCGCAAGTAATATTCCGTAAGGGGCGGTACTTGACCATCTCCACAGGGGTCGGCCTACAAGGTGGGGTGCCAAAATTGAATCTCACAGTGTAGTGATCGGACCAACCAACTGGTTCCACCCTCATGTCAGAAGCCTCGATCCCCAGAAGGAAGACCAAATCAAGAGAATGGCCACCTTTATGTGTAGCAGTGGTAACCACCTGTGTTAGGCCCAGTGGAACTATTAACTGGAGAAAGTGTTGTCCAAATTGAGAGTTCGTCGTCGATCCAGGCATTAAAATCACCCAGGACCATTAGCCTGGGAGACTCAAATGCCATGTCGACGAAATTCACCGCTTCCTTAAGGAATTGCTTCCCATCTCCGGGTGGATGGTAGGTGAGAGCAATTCGATAGCCCACACCTGCTACAACAGCACATTCAAGAGAGATGCTCTCCTCAACTGGAACACTAGTGAGTTCCAGTTCGGTCTTGAAACGGACGGTAACCCCACTTCTCTGCGGTCCAACCTCGGGCGATGTATCACCGTATACCCAGCTGGAATTGCGGCCTCAAGTATTGGGCCCGCATTATCATCCAGCCAGATCTCGATGATACAAACCAGATCTGTTGATCCAACAAGATCGGAAATCACAGCGGTCTTGTTCTGGACAGATCTTGCGTTGCACAGCAACGCCCGGGTTGGACAGAACTCCTGGGCTGCCCTGACTACCTGCCCATCACCAACGATGGTGCCGTTGGGTATGGGGACCAAACAAGATGGCCCAACGCTGCCAAGCTCCACTTCGCCCCAGGGCATCTCCTGGGCTTTACCACTCTAATGAGAGTGCCCCGCTCTTCCAGCCTCCACTGTTCACTCCCGCTCCCCTTCCCCCCCGCCTACGGGCAATACCCAATGTCCGGCAGCGTTGATAGGTGGAGAAAACCAAAGGAGGGGGTAAAAGGGCAGAGGGCTAAGAGCGGAGGCTGAATAGTGCACGACCGGGGGAACAGGCAAGCACATATCCCAGGCCCACAACCTAGCCCTGCACTCAAAAACTAAACAATCTAAAAACAGTAATATAATACCCCTAAAAATCAACCACTCTTGAGTGTCACCTCCCGCCCCTCAACTAACTACACCTACAACAAAACTACAAATAACTAACTTAAATAGTTTAAAATATAACAACCTAACGTCCTAGCATAACCTAAATTCTGCCATAGGTCCTCTCACTACCTGGGAAACAAAAGTATAAAAGAACCAATATTAACACACCCAGGCTTCTCACTTCCTGGTACTACTATGAAACATAAAACATAAATAAAATAAAAATGAAAATAAAAATAATCCGAAAGGTCGCCCTCCAGAGAAATCTCTCACAAATATCAATGGGGGACGATCAATACAGATAATTAACGAATGAATAAATAAACATAACATACAAAAATAAACTAAACAATCCAAAATAAATATAAGGAAAAATGTTTTATAATCCACCCCCCAGATTATTCTCTCACACTTATCTAAAGGAGGGTGGAATTACAGATTTTTACTGGGCCCTCTCACTGCTCAATCTAATTTCCAAAAATAAAATAAAATGCAAAACTTGATGACAGGGGACTCAGGCTGGTAATACACAAAGAATAAAAGTATTTGCTGTCCAGAAGAGTACAAGGAGCCAAAGCGTTGAACACACTAATTTCAGTCAGTCATTCATGGAATTCAAAGTGCCAGAGCGAATATCCAACAGGATCAGGAATCGATAAATCCCAGATTGTCACTTTCAGAAATTTCCAACCAAGATCCTCTCAGGGCCCACAAATTTCTTCAGCTGCTAAATAAAGGGGAAATATCTCAGAGGATCAGTGGCACACCACTACAACCGTGGGCCAAGCCAGTCTTCCGGCTGACCGCCCCACAAATCTAGGGGAGGGGAACGGAACACTGGTCCTCCGACCGGCCTGACTTCCCAGCCCTGTGAGAGCCAGAAACCCCTGAGATCCCCAAAGGAGTCCACAATTCCAACAGCAAACAGGATTAGGTCCCTCAATACAAGTAGGAAAAACACCACAAGCGCAATGCCAGGATCAGAAAAGTGCAGAAAAATGTGGAACAATCCTGTCCAGAACACCTCCTTTGCCTATGACAGGTCCCGGTTAAATCCCCAGAGCAAGCCGGTCTGGCTAACCTAGTCTTCTGCACTTCACAATGACAGTCCTTCTCGGCACAGCTCCCAGCATCCGGGAAAATCACTTCGAAAGGCGGCCCGATGGTCTCACTCAAGCGTCCGCCTCCCACTCCACTTCAAGCCGGCACTCCGGTCCTAAGAGGCCAGGCAGATCACCCCAATTGTGACTGGTCCACAACCCTCTCACTCCCAAATGTGGTCCTACAGTCACTCCTGGAGTCAGCTTCCACCACGACCAGCTCCTAGGGTTGGGCGGCCAAAAACCACCTTGGTGCCATATACAAACACCACAACCACACCACTTGCAGATGCCGGCGCAGGTAAGCCCGACTGATAAAATTAACAAACAAAACGTTTACCAGTCAGCAATCAGGTTAAAAATAAAAACGACTGCACACTTAGTCCCGCTAATGTCGTTTGACGCTCATAGCCCCAACTTCCAAATGCAGTAAACGCCACAGAAACACTAAATAATAATAAAAATAAAATAAAAACAGATTAAAATAGAAACTGCAGAGCTAAAACTATGCCTGGCCCAGGTAGTGGCATCGGGCGAACCCTCAACTCCTTCTAGACTACTGCTCTTTTTAGAAAGTATTTTTTTCTGAGTCTGCATTGATGATGGACATGCATAACTTGGCAATGACATACATGGTCTACTGTCCTATCACCAGGTGCAGACTGTGTCGCTTGATGACACTCTGAGGGCAGCTTCCCAGAGATCTTCCCGAAATCAGTCTTCACTATTGATTCACACTAATGGGTCTGAGCTGCGGGACACTTGTAAAAAGACTTCAGTACCATATCGACACATGCAGTAGTGTTGCTGAGAGCAACATAAAAACAAGTGTTTCGTAGCACAAATGACATTTTTGGAAGCCAGAGACTGGCTCATGCTGCATGGCTTACCTCAGCACCAGTCCTCAACTACAGCCATTCCTTTTTTCCTGCCATCAAGTGTGCATCAGTGATGACGTTGCTCACCTGCTGGGAGTCCAAATTTCAGGTCTATACGACAACATTCAGTTCTTCTCAATTTTAATGTTTAATGCTAGTTTATTTTTTATACACCAATTTAGTGATTTTCTCACAGTGGGGTCATGTCCAGTCCACTTTCCCCATTGGGGAAGGGTTCTGGCAATGGGCAGTCCTGTGCCCAGAGAGAAGGACAGTCCCCCGGAAGCACAAAAAGAAGCGGGCCTGTTCCCGATCTCAGTTGGGTTCTCTGCGCTTCTAAGCCTCGAGTTGGAAGGGGAAGAAGTGCCTTTCAGGGTTACCCTCTGCAAGATCCTCAGTCTCCCAGTGTTGGAGGCTCTCACTTGTGCTGTCAGTGTCACTGGGACCTCTTTTGGTAAGAGGTCGCGGTCTTGAGCCCCAGAGTCCCTCTGCCTGTTAGTGGTGACTCAGGTGGGCAGTTGCATCATTGGGCAACTGTTATGGAGCAGTGGGTGCAGCGTCCATCTCATTTGCTAGTGCCAGCGGAGCCGGTCCCTGGCCCTTTAGGGTGGTGGAACTGGAGCCAAGGGCAGGGCCATCAAGCCAGGTGGAGCATTTGGCTCCAACAACAGCCCTTGGGTCCTTGCCAATTCCTGCCCCACTGGCTGTGCCTCCATTCAGTGTCACTGTGATGAGACCAGCCACAGTAGCATTGTTGGTCACTTAGGTGCTGGATGGATCACCATCGATGGGGTCGGCACCACAATCTGCACTAGGCTTAAGCCTTTTGGGACCTATCCCAGTGCTGCGCGATTAGTTTCTGGTAGTGGTGGTGGCACCATCAGCACTGGTTCCTTGTAAACTGTGGCCCTGTCACTGATGTTGGCAAGACCATGTTGTGGATTGGATGGCTTATGATCCATCCACCTCCACCCCCCCGGAGGAAGTGGAAGGGGACTATTCTGACCCTAACTTATTCATTTCCGAAGGCTGTGACGAAGACTCTTTCTGTGGTCTGGAGTCTTCGGACCCAGGCCCTTCCTTTGTTCCACAGGAGGATCTCGCCTTCCAGGCTTTGCTCTGGAATATGCATTCTGTGTTTGATTTTGAGCCTTCAGACACTGGCCCAGTTAAACATCTGAGTCTGCAGTTGTTAAACGTTGCTGTCATGCCGATCAGTTTGGTTCCTCATATTCCACCAGCATTTGAGACCTTGTCCGGTGCAGTCTAGAATACACCTGCCTCTATTCCCTTTGTCTGCAAGCAGATGGACAGGAAATACGCTGCCTCTAAAGGTAGACCAGTGTATATGTCTCAATTGATAGCTGATGCAGTTGTTATTCTTGCTGAGAATGGCAAAGCCATCCTTCCCAAGGAGGTCACTGCACACCCTAGTAACAAGGAGTTGCACAAGATTGAGACTATGGACAAGCGGGTCTTCGCAGCAGTTACTCTTAGCATGCAAATTGCTAAGGTACCAAGGGCATATTTCTAAGTGTGAGTATACCCTTTGGAGCTCCCTGAAGTCTGTGGCTGAGTCTCTGCCAGACTCTGAAACTAAACATTAGATTCTTGAGACTTCTACTCATGACATGGAGCCTAACAGTCTTCAGCTGAAAATGGCTGTGGATGCCTTTGATACTGCTTCCTGATCTTCTGCAGCAGGCATCTGTATCTGAGTGCACTCCTGGTTACATACTTCTGTTTTTTTCTCAGGATGTCAAGCAGCAGGTGCTGAACGTCCCCTTTGATGGGACTTACCATTGGTCAGCAGTTAGAAAAGTCTCTTTAGGGCATCTCAGAAAACTAAAACGACTATCAAGACTTCCAGGCCAGGTCCTGCTAACCCTCAAGAGGGGGAAAGAACGTAGTTTCTTTCAAAACCAGCAGACCTTTCATGGGAAAGGCAGGGGAGCTCAAAACAAATCTCAGCCTCCCCAGCCTCAAAAGAAGGTGAAGCTAAAAGCATCTAGTGCCACCTTCTGAAGTTCCAGCCCCGGTCCTGCCTCAGCTGCCCGAGGCAGACCTCTCCTCCCCATTGGGGGTGACTTACCCAGTTTTACCGTCAGTGGGAGTCCATCACAACAGACAAGTGGGTCCTCAGGATCATCCAAGAGGGATACTCCCTGGACTTAACAGAAATGCCTCCAGACTGTCCACCTAGAGGGCAGCTCCTTATCAGCCATATGTCAGAGCTTCTTCCACAGGAGATTGCAAGCTGGCAGTGGAGGTAGTACCGGAGCCAGAATGAAACACAGGTTTCTACTCCCACTATTTCCTAGTTCCAAAGAAATCAGTGGGCATGTGCCCTATTCTTGACCTTAGAAACTTGAACAAGTTTGTGGACCCAGAAAAATTCAAGATGTCGTCTCCGGGGTCACTGCTTCTCTTCCTGAAACCTCAGGATTGGTTTGCTTCCCTGGATATGCAAGATGCATGCCAGCACATACTGGTGCACCCCTGCTACCAGAGATACCTCGATTCATTGTGCTGGGCAGCATTATCAATTCAGAGTCCTGCCCTTTGGGCTGTCCTTGGCACCTCGAGTCTTTACAGAGTGCTTCACAGTACTTGCAGCGCACCTCAGAAAACTAGGACTCCAGGTTTACCCTTACTTGGATGATTGGTTTATAGTCAGTCCGTCCAGGCAGGAGATGCTACAGACAGTGGTCACGGCCTCTCAGTTTTGTAACTCCATGGGGGTTCTGCTGAATCTAGAGAAGTCTCAGCTTCAACCCTTGCAGCAGCAGCTACTGTTTATAGGAGCTTTTCTGGATATGACCATGGCTGGGGCCTTCCTTACAGAGAGCAGAATGCAGGAGATCCTTCAGATGGCATGCTGCATAATAGAGCACAGATCTGTGCAAGCCCACTCTATGCAGTGCATGCTGGGTCTGATAGCCTCCTCAGTTTTCCCAATGCACCTGGCAGGACTACACATGAGAAGTACTCTGTGGATGCTCAGTGCACAGTGGCCACAAGCATCACATCCTCAGACCTACCCCATACCAGTGACCAAGCCCCTGGTTTAGTCACGCTCATGGTCAGGTCAGTGGAGGACAGACCTTATTAGGGCTTTCCCTTCTCCCAGCTGTAGCATCAGGTGAGTCTCACAATTGAATGCCTCCCTGTTGGGGTGGGATGCCCACTGCCAGAGCCTTAAAAGAAAAAATGTCTGGGACCTGTCAGAGACTCCCCTCTATAGCAATGTGTTGGTGATGCAGACTGTGTTGTACAGCCTGCAAGCCCTTTTGGATCTCGTCATCCGCAGAACAGCCCTCCTCCAGACAGACAAGAAGTCTGATGTATTGCATCAACAAGCTAGGAGGAGCATACTCCTATCCTCTCTGCAGGAAAGCAGTGAGAGTGTGGGAATGGTGCCTGGAGTAAGGAATACTCCAGGCCATTTACATAGTTCAGAATACTCTGGCAGATGAGTTCAGCTGAACAGAGGTCAATCCTTTCAAGTGGCAACTAGCTCCAGATGTTGTGAGATTAGTATTTGGCAAGTGGGGCACCACAGATGTAGACCTTTATGCATCCCCAAACTGCCTTGATTGCCCTCCAGAAATGCAGTATGTGGCATTTTCTGTCAGGATGCATTCAAACTGCAGTGTCAAAATCTGTTTTCTGTATGCATTTCCTCCAGCCCCTCTGGTGCAGAGAATATTGCTCAAACTGGAGGCATACGGGGACAAATGATACTTGTGGCCCCCTACTGGCCGTGATGAATATGGTTTCCTCTGTTGAAAAGACAGCAAACCAAGGTTCCTTCCACACAGGATGGACTTACTGACCCAGGGTCAGATGGTCCATCCCCACCTGTGTTCCCCTTCACCTTCAGGCCTGGCTTCTGAAGAGAGAGAAGTGAACAGGTACACGGCATCTCAGAGTGTCTATGAAACACTTTTGGTTGCTCATAAACCTTCCACTAGGAAGACTTACACAGCCAAGTGGAAAAGATTTTACACCTGGAGATCCAAAACCCACATAGACCCCTTTCGGTGCCCACCCTGACAAGGTTCTGGAGTAATTGATGGGCCTTTCTGTTGCTGGCATGCAGCATTCCACAGTCAGGGTCTGCTTGTGTGTTATTTCTGCATACCACAAGCCTTTCGGTACCTTCTACCTGGCACAGCTGCCACTCTGAAAGAGGTTCCTTAAGGGCATTTTACAAACAAGTCTCCTCCTATCAGGAAGCTGGAGGCTACCTGGGACATCAGCCTTGTGTGGGACACACTCACCCGAAAGCCTTTTTGAGCCCCTTAGGATATGTGAGCCAAAGTTTTTAACTTAGAAAGCAGATTTTCTAGTGGCCATCACTTTAGCTCGCAGAGTGTCCAAGATCCATCCATTGCTTGGTCACAGATCCCTGTATACTGTCTTCCACAAGGACAAAGTAGTTCTTGGCACACACCCTAATTTCCTTCCCAGAGTGGTGTTGGAGTTCCATCTGAATCAGCCACTTGCGCTGCCTGCCTACTTTGCTAACTTCCAGAATGAAGAACACACCCTCCATTATTTAGATGTTAAGAGTGTCCTTCAGCTGTACTTGGACAAACTAAGGACTTAAGGCAATCCAGATAGAGTAGCGCCAAATATCCAGTAACATCATTAACCTCAACCTTCGACCTTGTTGAATGCAGTTTATTACCTGATATCTCATCGTTTGCATTTCTTTTCGGAAGTTGTTCTGTGGTTTTCTAATTACTTAAGTAACCATGCCCAAGTCCCTTCTCTTGATGGTTTTCTCTCTGTCTATTCCTATTGTCTGTGGAGTCCCTCAGGGTTCAATCTTGGGACCTTTGATTTTTTTTCATTTTATATGAATTCTGCCCATAGTATTTGTTCTCAGACCTCAATTGTTATGTACGCTGATGGTGCTGTGCTATTTGGCATAGCCTCTAAGCAAAATGACACAATAATAAGGGTCCAGACTGATTTCAGTTTGTTTCAAGACTGGCTTCACCACAACCACATGGCATTGAATGTTAAGAAGAATAAATTCATGGTCTTTTCTAATAAGCAAAGTGCTCAGGATCTTCTCCCTCTTGTTGCCTTAAATGGTTCCCAAATTGAACTTGTTGACCATTTTAAATACTTGGGGTCAATTGTAGACTCTAAATTATCCTTTGAGAACCATGTAATTAACATCAGGAAGACCATCCATCGGCGTCTGGGGGCTCTTTACTGTGTTAAAACATGCCTTTTGTTTTATATATTTATTTATTTAGTTATTCGGAAAAAAACTTTGAGCGCAAGCTCTTTTACAAAGGTTCCACATCATAGATTGCAAAACAAAGTACAATAGGAGAAAGCAAAGGTACATCACAATGAATGATACAGCTTGGATTCAGAACTAACAGAATAACTCAAAACATAGGTACAAGTTAAATAACAAGAAAAAACACTTTGTGGGGGTGAGGGAATAAGCAGCCACAAAGTGCCTTGTCAGTAGTTCAGAGGGACGGGGATAGCTGGCAGTGGAGTGAAGAAGGGAGGTACGAGAGAGAGAGAGAGGTAAGTACTGTGGTGGAGGTAAGAGGGTGGGGGAAGAGGGATGATAAGGTATAGGGAGAAATGCTGGGATGAGGGGAGGCTGAGTGGAGACGATATGCTAGAGTCAAATGGTGGGGTGTGAGAGGGCATGGTCAGGCAGCCAGCGTTAGTAGTGACTGGGAAACTTACGGGACTGTGAATTTGGGGGGGGGGGTCGCAGGTGCCGAAGGAGCATGACGCAAACTGATTGCTGGGCAAGTCATGAGATGGCACAGAGGGAGGGGGTACCTGAGGCCTGCCTAGTGCTTGCTGGGGGGCAGAGAGAGCAGGTTGGCTGGACTCGGGGGCAAGTGCACTTAAAGAGTGTTATTAGGTGCTGTTTGAGGTCAGTTTTAAATTGTGCCAGACAATTCGTGGCCAAGAGCCTCACAAAAGAATCCAGGTTCCTGTTAGCTCATAGTTTGTTTAGCAAGCTGGATTATGGTTTATTATTTTATTCATCTGCAGGTAAGAATAAGTTAAAACATCTCAGGGTAACTTACAACTCAGTTCTTAGGTTTATGTTGCAGGTCCCATATCGTATGCATCACTGTCTTCTTTTTAAGTGGTCCAATTGTTTATTATTTGATCATAGGATTCTGTTCAAACAATGCATGTTCCTATTCAAAATCATATTATGCCATCTTCCTACTTCTGTTTCTAAATTGTTTCCAAGGCTTACTAATGGGTGTGGTACCCGATCCTAGGACAAATATTAATTTCAGTTACCACATCTTCATAGGGCTGTTGGTCAGAGATCAGTATTGTATAGGGCCCCCAAATCTTTTAATTCCATTCCCTCTGATTTCCTTTATTTAAAAACAGTCTGTAATTTGAAGCCCAAACTTTCTATGCACCTTAGAAATTTACAGAAATGTATTTGTAAATAGATTTTGTTTAAATCTTTATTGTAGTACATGTATTTTATTGGTATTGTTAAATGTTATTTGTTGTTTATTATGTATTTTGTTTGTGTTTTGTAACCCAGCTTGTCACCTGTGAAAAGTGGCTGTTTGCTCATCAGGCTCACAAGGATAAAAATAATAAAAAAAAATGAGACCGAAAAAGTTTTACTAAATGGTAATTCTTTTACTTCTGGACCTAACAGTCAGTTTAAGAGCCGCTGACCTGTGTCATAGGGTATCACGTCAATTGAGCGTTGACATTTTCGCATGTGTCAATTTGGCACCATCAATTTAACAATGCTCAGTTTTGCTACTTGCCACTTTAGCGCATGTGGCAATTCAGCATGTGTGCTAGTATCAGCGCTCCTTTACATACTAGTGCTCTGTACATATTGCAGATGTAACATTCAAAAACAGACGTCCCTATCCACCACCTCAAGTTCATACTTAACAGCATACAGAGCTGCAGGTCTCTTGGAATTTCACATTCCAGTCCAGGTCACAGGTCAGCGCAGTTCTCTGCTCACAGCAGTTCATATTACAAATCCCACTATCTGATCTGTTAGATAATCAAATATGTATTTGTTTGTTTTAATAGTAATATCCTATAGTAGACAAGACATTGTACCTCTACGAAGAAAAAACAAAAGGGAATGTTCTGAGCTGAGTACTGTTCGGAAAGGTCAGCAACGTCTGCACTCAGTATCTGATGATGAAGTGGAATGGAACTGAACTAACTAAAACATGGTGTCAGGGATGCTGCATAAATCATATGAGGAGAGACTCAGAGCTCTAAATATGTACTCCCTGGAGGAAAAGAGAAAGAGGGGCGACATGATAGAGACCTTCAAATATCTAAAGGGGATCAACAGGGTACCAGAGGGGAGCATCTTTTACATGAAGGGAAATAGCAGAATAAGGGGGGCACAGCATGTGACTAAAAGGTGGAAAACCTAGAAGGAACTTGTGGAAATTCTCCTTTACTGAAAGGGTGGTGGAGAGATGGAACTGTCTCCCCCAGGAAGTGGTGGGGGTGGCCACAATTTAGGGATTCACGAATGCATGAGATTGGCACATGGGAACTCTCAAGCTAGGGTGAAAGGGGGGGCTTGTAGCATCTAGGGTACCATAAGCATTAGAAAGAGGGAAAGGGCAGACTGGATAAGCCACAAGGCCCTTATCTGCTGACATCTGTGCAGCTATGTAACTGAAGCTGAATTAACAGAGCTGAAGAAACGCAGCACTAAACCGACACACACTTAATATTACGCGCTCAATTGACATGGATTTGTGTCATAGGGATAATATGTTGTGGTCATTTTGACTATAGAAGGTCCAGTGTCTTGCCACAAAGGTCTCATCTTCTACGGATTTATGGGCTATATATTGCTTGGGTGATTGCTGTTATAGGCCCCTATGTTCAAAGGTGCAGAACACCTCACGCTGCATATGTGAGGTGCCTGGAGATGCTCCACCCATGTCTTACGTTGAATTCACACTCTTTTCGATCCCCACCTAGTGGATCGCAAATGCTGAGGGAGAGCAGTGCCTGGAGCATACAAGGGGCCAGAGAGGTGGGGTGTAGAAACAGAAATTGAAAAAATTAAATAAATGAAATAAAGTGCATAATTAAAGCATCGCACTGATTGGAGAACAGACCGAAGGTCGAGAACACAGTTAACCCTGATTTGGGGAGTCATAAGCAGGAGAGGGAACAGGAGAAACAGTAAGAAGAGTTTGAAAGGGTCAAGGGGGGGAGTGACAGATGCAGGGGGAGCAGGAATATGCCTTTGGATGTCCATGCCAGGTAGCATGCAACCTTTTGCAGGACTATCCTTAATGGACTTCTGTCCTGAGTGAGCCCTCTGCTCTTATAGCCCAAGTCAGGATTTTTTTGTCTGACCTTGTTACTCTGACCCATTAGTGTGAATCAGCAGTGAAGCTTGTTTCCTGGAAGATCTGAAAATTATATACTCATCGTAATTCTTGATCTTCTAGGAGTATCTTTTCCATCGATTCACATGCCCATCTGCCATCCTCTGGACTCACTCCAGTGTGTTTATTGGTCTTCACCACTTGTTCTTGGTTTGAGCTTTGAAGACACTGTGTTATTGGTTTGTTGGCCCTTCTTACATTTGTCATCAGGGCTATCTTATGCCCTTAGGTTTAGTGCGTAAGTGCTAATTAGGTTGTGCTGCACCTCCTCGGTAAAAAAAGGTACTGAGGTGGTTGAGGCTGGTGCCAGAGTAAGCCATGCAGCGCGAGCCCGTCTTGCAGTGCACGCAGCTTACCTTGGTGCCATCCTTTCTGTAAAGTTCTGGCTCCCAAAGAGTCCTAGCAGTGGCTCAGATCCATTACTGTGAATCAATGGTGAAGATATTCCTAGAACAGCAAGAATTATGGTGAGTACGTAATTTTCATTTTTTGCCCCATCCTTTTTTTTAACTTTATTTTTATTAGTTTAAATAGTACCATGCAGAGAAAAAAACTAGATGGTTCCAAGTACAGGATGCAGTAAAAACAACAAGGTATAAAAGGTTACTCTTCTACCAATGTTACCACCTGTGGGGGTCATACCAATTTAGTCATTAAGTGCCATAGTGGCTAGTCCAACAAGTGCCCCCCAAATAAAGCCAGTGCAGTAGTGACCACGGACATCATAAGATGAGACTTCTAAAAATGTCATTTGCGCTTTGAAGTGCTTGTTTCACGTTGCTGTCAGCAATGTTACTGCCTGTGTTGATAAAGTAATGAGGTATTTTTAGAAGTGTCCATTTAACTGACAGAGCACGCTAGAATGTGTATGGTAGTCCCAACAGAACCTACATGTATAAGAAAATTACAAACTTGAACATGTGTAAGGAACGTTAATAAAAACTCAGTTGCAACATTAAACAGCATCAGTACTTGGCCGGCCTGCTGGCGCAGGGTGCCAACTTGCAACACTGGCAACCTGGGTTCGGGAACGGATCTGGGACATCGGAGGGCCAGCCGGGAGGAGAAGGATTGAGTATCCAGTGACTGCAGTCCTTCTCCGGGGGAAAGGGGGTAGAGTGTTCAGTGCTGTATGGACACCTAGCGAGGCTGGGTGTACTCACACGCTGGCGCACGCTAATTAGCTCCCAGGCTAGCCCCCGACCTGCTCCGGTGATTGCGGCACTTAGGCTGGTGCCGCAACCTCACCCTGGGGGTAAACCAAGAGGTATTGGGAGACGCGCAAAGTTGGGAGTGGAAATGAGAGGTGTCCGATCATTGAAGGCAGCAAGGCAAGCGACAAAACAACAAAAAAAAACCATCATCAGGACTTGAATTGTATTTATTCTGAATGCATACCAGTGCCCATACCAACCATTTAGCAGAGAGTTTGTCACATTTAACTAAAGCATTCAGGCTCAGCCCTCACCTATACATATTGTAGTAGAAGTTGTAATTAATTCAGTCCCCCTCCCGCTCCCACTTCAAAAAAATCCTGCTTAATAAGTTCAAGTCTTTTCCCTGCTTCTGCAGGGTCAAATTAAAGAAGTGTTTTACCAGAGTAATTTATTTTCAGTCTAGCTGGGAACTGCAGCGCATGAGAAATTCCAGTGGTGCCCATGCTGGAATGGACTGCCTTGAAAACTTTCCTCCTTTGCCTGGTAGTGAAACTGAGATCAGGAAAAATGTAGGCTTGCTAGCCATCTGCAAGGTGCAGTTTTCATTTCTGTTTTGCAGCCTTCAGGGTGTTCTCCCTGATATTCAGGCAGGGGTAATTAAGATTTTTCAACTCTGTTCTGCAGCAGTGTTAGTGGGTTTGTGGCACAGGATAATCCTGTATGATGGATGAAGCAAGCTGGAGCCCCAGGGTAGCTTTGGTGTTAATTTGGACATAGGTGAGAATATTGGAGTCATCCTATCCCGCAGGAATGCCAGGCATCTTCATATTGCACATTGTGGCTCCATTTTCAGGCTGCTCAAGCCACAGTCGCATCAGCTTGTTTTCGGCTATCATATACTTTTGTGAAGTGTCTGTAGCAGTTTTGGCCTTGTCTTCCACTTGGCCCATTCTCGTATCAAGCAATGTGAACTTCAAGAGAGCCTCAGCCTTCCTGTGTAGGTCCCTGATAGCACTGAGCAGGGCTGTGTTGGAGAGCTCAGTGCAGCCTTGTGCTTTTGGCCACATTACAGTGCTACCTCTTAAGACACTTGCTGTTTGCTCTTCCCAGTCTCTTGTGAGATTTGTTTTCATAGGTTTCCCTTTGCATTTTGGGCAAAAGAAGGTGTCAGCATGAACCTCATCAACAGGCAATATCTAGCAGTAGTACTTTTCCATTGTTTAAAACAAAGGTGTAGCCAGGGATTTCAGCTCTGCACACCAAGTGGACTCTGCTAGCCCCAGGTGTAGCCAGACAATATACAAATGCACACTAGGACCCGTGTTGTTGCCTCATTTGGCAAATAAATACAACTTTTGTATCTCATGACAGTGGCTGTTGCCATGCATGGGTAAATATAAATGCCATGCATTGTTCCCTAAGACACCCACATACCAGCCCAGAGCCTGTAAAGTTATATTGTCCTTAGGATGCAAAGAGAGTATTAATGACCAGTCCTTCTAGTTTCGACTCCTATCAATAAAATTACAGAAAGGTTCAGTATTTTCTTTGTTAGTTTTCATGGAAAAAGGAAGCAGTTTAGAGCCTATTTGCTACCCCCTTAAATAAAATTGCACACCATGCAGTGCTTGGAGTATGCCTGCCTACACCCATGGTTTAAAATAATTTGGTTGAAGAAAATTATAAATAAGCTCTGTTTGAACAGAGCTCCCTCTAGAGGGTCTGACTCTGTTGGCTTCTGGCCACGCTTCCTCTTTTGTCCCCATCTTTTTATCAGGGATGTTTGTTGCTGTGCCTGGAGCTCGTCAACCATAGACCTAGTGCAGGCTAGCTGTAAAGCATTCTATATGCAACCTGTTGTCCTCCTCAGAGGATGCCGCCTAGTGAGAGAAGCAGCTCCCTCTTTTATTAGGTTGTGTCGCTTATAATCAGCTTTTCCATTTTCACAGTCCGTATCCTTTTTGTTTTCTTTTGCTTACTGTAAGCAAACGCTTGTCTGTCATGCATTTCACTTTCCTTGCTAACAGAACTAAGGTTGTTAGGGTGACAGTGTCACATGTGTGCTGGTGCCAACACCATTGCCAGCGCTCTGACAGGAAATTTTACTCCCGCTGGTCCCAGTGCCTGAAAACTATTTAGTTATTGAATTTTGGTAACTAGGTAAGCCCACTGAGCCAATACAGCCCCATTTTCAGGGGCAACCTGGATTGAAACAACGCAACATAAGTACAACATTTAGGAGAGAACAGATACAGTGATTTACAATTACAGGTACAGTTACAAGGCGACCTTGGAGTCAGACCATGTTACAGCAAGACAAACGAGCCATTAGGTGAAGTGCATAGTACAAATTCTAAGCAGTGCAGAGATTAGCTGGAGAAGTAGGTTAGCAGAAACAGGTGCGGGGGAGGGGGGGACAAGAAGATAGCATGAAAGTTTGTGTTTGAACTGAGTGAGGGAGGTAGAGGAGAGAAAAAGTGGTACTCTGTGGGAAAGATACCCTCGAAGATCTGGAGTTACATGGATACAGTCATCACTCTTCTTTCTTCTAGCAGCATGCAAACCTTTAACCAGGAAAGCTTACGGCACAGACTGGGAGCATTTTTTCCATTTGGTGCTCCAAAGATTACTTCCACTGTCCTGCAATGAGAAATTTTGAATATCTCCTGGACCCTTTTCACTTGTCGGCCAGCTCCACATTTCCCTAGCTGTACATTGTCCCTTCAGAAATATTCTGCATAAAAGACCCCATATAGAACCTGATCTCAACCTGGTACTGAACATACTGACTCATAAGCCCTTTGAGACAGCGACTGCCTGTGACATGAAGTACCTTACGTGTCAAAGTGTTGTAGTGGAGATTACCTCTGCATGCGGAGTTTCCGAGCTGCAGGCCCTAGTTATGGATCCACTCTACATGGTTTCCCAGAAGGATTATATGGGACTTTGCACACATCCTTATTTTCTGCTAAAGTTGATGTCGGAACTCCACCTCAACCAATATTTACTGTGACTAATCTTCATGCCCAAACTGGAGAACACAAAAGAAGTATTGCTGCACTCTCTCTCTCACCCAAAGAATTGAGAACACTTAACTCTTTTATAACCATAAGAGGCATAGCAACTGTACTTATAAATATTTATAGGATGGGAAAGGTAAATAATTGGGCAGAATGGAAGGGGTTATTTTATAATATTATTTACCTGCTGTGGAAATAACGTTATTTCCACTGCAGCTCATATTATTTTCACTGCAGCCTCATCCCAGTTGCATTCATTATGGTGTAAATGGGACATTCCATAGAGTATCCAGCAATAAGCTTTTTATTTACTCTGGAATGTTGCCAGCAGTGCTGACCTAGAACTCTGCTTTGCTCTGCCACTCGTTGCTAGGTAGCATTATTGGCAACTTTCCAGAGCGAATAAAATACTTATTCCCGGATGCCCTGTGTAATATGCCCTGTATGTTATAATGGTTTGCTATTTCCTGTGGTTCCAGAACATTGCATGATGTGAGGTCCCCTATCCCAATACTAAGACACTAACAGCCATGAAACTGACAACATAAGTGTGTCCAGGTGTCCTAGACACAGAAAGCAGCAAACAGGAGGGAACATGCAAGGTGAGCACATTGGCAGCAATGAAAAGTAATAGTACGGGCGTGCAGTACACTCGGAAAAAGCATACAGGGGAGGGAGTTTGTAAGAAGAGCAGTGTGTAGATAGGATGCATGAAATGACGCAGGGAGAAGACAAATGTCCAAATCCTTTGATTTCTGTATCTCTCCAAAGCACACCTGCTTTATAACCCCAAGGCTAGCCAGCTCTCTTTACAGACTAGTTCTAAGGCACAAAAAATAGTATTTCTGTATGAAGTAATGCCACCATAGCACAGAACTGTGAAGCCCTTGCAGGTGTCAGTATTGGTATGCGTGCAAACTGCGAGGTTGGTAAGTCACTTGACCAGAAAATAGCATTTGCCTGCAACACCAACGCACTGCCAGTTTTTATTTTCATTCTGCAAGCAATGCACTGCAGCTCTGTAATTGAAACTAGGAAAATGCACCTGTTTTTAGTACCATTTTCTAATTTTTCTGTCACTGTATGTTACTAAAATTTCAGTTGCGCATGAAACCAATTTTTGCCGTAAAGAGCATGCTTAATAGCTTGCATTTTTGTTGCATTTTGTCATAATCATATGCACAAGTTACATTTTGAAACCTGTTTGTTTCCCAGCTAGATTTCAGTGTTTAAGTTGGTAGTTTTCTGTGTTTGATGAAACCGTAACTCCACTGAGTTTGTTTCAGGCATCAAGGAGGTCAAATGTTGACCTCATTTTAGAGTTGGAAGAACATGAATGGCAAACCCCATAGCTATCACTGTATCTTGAGGTACAGGCTTTTAAACCTGGTGATGGCTGTACAGAAGTGTGTGTGTGTGTGGTCACCTAAATACAACCCACCTGTCACTTTAATTAATCCCATTTATCTTGGGCAAATAAACCAAAACTATGAAGGGTGGCTTTCCTCTTCATTTTGCTGCCTCATGTAAGGTAATTTAATATTTTATCTTGAATACTAATGATCCCATTCACCTACCAGCACACACACATACAGGTGTATAGTTCACGAAGAAATGGATAGTACAGAAGAAGGCCACATCTCACTGACACAGTTAAACACACATTGTGTGTTTGCTGTAATACTCTTATTCTAGCTCTGCTTAGCATTATAGACATTTGTTTACCCTGCAGGGTCTGAGCTGCACATAGCTGCAACATTCTGGTGACATCCAGCAGACCAGACCTGGGTTTGAATCCCACAGCTTCCACTTGCATACTGTGTGACCCTGAGCAAGTCACTTAGCCTCCTTGTGCTCCCAGGTCGCTCCTGTAAAAAAGCTTTCAGCTTAGTGTGCTATACCTGGTTAAACAACTAAATAAAAAAATTAAAAATAAAAACATCAGACCCAGTACAGACTTCTCGGTAGCTCTGCTGAGCAAGCAAAGGCTTATCCTTTTTGTGTGCGGTGGGAGGTTCTACCTTTTCTTCCCTCTGCAGTTGGTGTCAGAAGAAAACCCCCATCCTGTCTCAGCCAGTCAGCTAGCTCTCAGCCTGCTGGTCACACAGGCTGTGAACTTGGGCCACAGGCATGGCATTCAGCTATGTTACTGAGCCAGCAGTCTTAAAAAGCTTGACACCATTCAGAAAACTTACCGTCAGTGTGTGTCTATAGAAATGAAGTGTAAATCCTTTACTGCAGTAGTGATAAACCGGCAATGTGTTGTGTTTTACAGAATGGATATATTGTTCTTTCGCAAATGTGTTGAACTGTTTGTCTTACTCCTTTTTGTTATTTTTTTCTTTCTCCAGTACACATCCAGCATGAGGGCCAAGTACCTTGCCACAAACCGACCGGATTCGAACAGTGTACATTAAACCCACAACAAGTCGACCAGCCTACCAGCCGTGGTTCCAGTAACTGCTTCTGTCAACTGTCTCTGCAGATTCACCTCCTTCATACTACTCCCACCCTATCCCACCTTCCCTAAACAAGCCTCTGGACTCCAATTCCTGCTTTTCTTTGTCTCAGAAGCCAAATCATAAGCAATTATTTTTATGAAGAAAGTCATTGTGCGCTAGGCAAGTTTGAGTCACCAAGGCTTCTCCTTTACAGTAAAATGTCTGAGGAGTTCTGGAACTATAAACTCCAAAGGTTTATCCATTGAACAGATAGTTCTTTTTTATCAACAGTCTGTTATTTATGCGTTCCAGTCCTGTGTCTTGTTTTATGAAATGGAAAAAGGAGATTCCCCTCCCCAGCCCCCCCCCGTTTACGTAATGATTTCAGTTCCTCATTGGAGACTTTATGGGAGAGGGGAGTGGACCTCTGATCTGAATAATGTTTATCCACTTGGAATGAATTCCTAACATTCCTGCTTCTGTGTTGTGTACTGAGCCAACCCTTGCAATGGTTGATTAAATAACATGGAGAACTTCAACCCCTCAGTGGAACATCCCCATCTGATATGGTCTTGTACTTTACTGCTGCTCAGGAACATTACTGAAGACTTGTGCAGTTTCACTCTCCACTCCTTCATTGACATCTTCAGAAACCCTGTTGCTAAGACATCCATGTATTTCATATCACCAGGTTCTTGTCCCTCAGTGGTGCTTCAGGATCCCTTACAGATCAGGAGATCCTCTGAATTCCTGCCTTGTGGTCTTTTTGCTTTTGAGACGTTGCTCACCTACAGCATTTGAAGTGATCTGTAAAGCAGGTTGACTGTAGGCATTTTGCATGGGTGCGTGTATCATGCACAGTGGGGACTTGTGTTCCAGGAAGTATGGAAGGTCCCTCTAAGAGCACACATGTCTGCATCTCATCTCATACATTCCACCTGTATTGGAACACAACCTTTGCGGTCCAGGAATCCTGATTCTTACAGCTAGATGAACTGAATAAGCCAACTGGAATGCTGTAGCTCTTTTACTGTGGTGTCTTGGTAGCAGCAGTGAAAAGTACAAATTGAGATTTGTGGAGTGTGGGGAAAAAACTGTCTGCCTTTCTTTTTAAAGAGGTACTGTTCCCCGCCCTGGCAGAGTGATAGCTTCCCCTTCTGTCAGCTGAGAGAGTAAGAGGCTTTCTTAACAGCCAACACAAATGCCTGTCTGATCAGTCAGCGGGGATGTATTAATGCCTGGAAGGCTGCACCATGCCTCCCCAGAAGCAGAGCTCATCTCTATGCTCTGCTTGTCCCCCAGCTGTCCTCAGAGTGGGATTTGGGGTGTTCACGCTGGCACCACATTCTCCCAGGTGGTGGTGCAGTCCACACACCACTGAGTCAGTACCATTTGAACCCATTTTAATGTGACAGTGCAGATTTGACTAATATCCTTCGGAGCTGGCTTGCATGCCCTCAGTAGCCTGAGCATTTATTAATCTGAATCATTTGCATCTGCTAAATGAGGTTGTCATTTACACAGGTGCCTCCTTAAAGAGCTAGTGTACTGCCAAAAACTAATATTAGGTTTTAAAAACAGTCAACCATTACCTTTTATATCCGAAGGACATTTTCTTCTACCTAACATTAATTGAAGGATTGTTTACCTGATGTTAGCAGGTGTGATGTGCGGAACAGCACTCTGCCTGGCAGCTGACATATCTGTCTCTGTTTCCCGCCACTGCATCATCAACAGTGTGACCTCACTGACCATGACATCACTGCTGTTCAGGAACAGCCATTCGGTAGTTGCCATGTCAGTCATCTGTGATGTCACTGTCTGTGAGATCACCATGCTGATGATGTAGTGGGGGGCATAGAGATAGACATGTCAGCTGCCTGGCTAAGAGCTGTACCACACGTCCAGCACAATGTTATCACACAAAAGGCTTTCTGATGAACAAAAGGAAAAGAAAAACACTTCAGAAATAAAAAGTTAGAAATGACTACTACAGGGTACTTATTATCTGTACTATTTTCCCATCTGCCTGTTTTGGCTCCACTAGCTCTTTAAAGCTCCAGTGGCCTGTGCATTATGTGCATTGCCATTTTTGAGAACCAAGAATTTTGTCATTTGCCTAATTTCTGTAACCATTTCTGGGTGCATAAGACTAACCCAAGGCCTCACATGCAGTGCATGTTGGGATTGGTAGAATACTGACCACCTATATTAAGGAAGTAACCAGATACATGGCACCCCATAAAAAAATGGAAGGATTGAGTGATAAATATTCAAGGCTCAGAAAGCACATTTTTCTTCTAGTTAGAAAGGTCTGGCCTTCAGCAAAATAATCAGTTGGCTTCAGCACACCTCTTTTGCACTTTATTCCCTAAAAACTCTTGGGTAAGCCAGTCCATTGGCACACCAGTAGGGATACTTTTTGCAATGCTGGTGGCCCGGTTTGTAAATGAGCACAGGTCATTAGATGCCAGCTGTAGTATGGAGGATTGAGCATCCTAGGGACAGATGTCCTTCCTTGAGGTTGGGTGGATTCTGTATTCTGTATCTTGTTTTGAGACTGTCACCGGGTGGAGGTCAAGTGGTAGCATACATAAATGCATCTGAAGGGGATGGGCTGCCATCAGACGCCGGCACACACGTGCATCATTGCACACCAGTGCTCTGGGAGGGGGAAAAAAACTGAAAATGCTCCAGTAACATTCGACACCCCCCCTGCACGTACCACACGACCAACATGGCAAGCCATCCACCACTGTGTGCAGACCTGGGCAAGTGGTGGATAACCAGAAACTCCATGGGAAGGTTTGTTATGGAGCCAAGGGGGTGCCGCAGGACCAGGGGATAGAGGTGAAGAAACTCATTGGGAGAGGGGGAGGGACTACCCTAAACTTCAGTTGATTTTATTCTTTATTACTGAGGGTATTTATAGAAAACCCAGAGTTTTTCCCCATTTACAATTCCTCTACAGTGGGGTTTTCTTCTGGAGAGGAAGCCATAATACCCTGTTGGTGACATCACATTAATTTCTACAGCAACAGACTGACATCACAAGCAGGGGATTGAACAGTACCTTCAGCTCCAGACTTGGCCTCAGCTGTACAGTAAGGGGCAAAGGTTCCAGCTTTTATGTAGATGCCCTTAGTAATAAAGAACAGAATGGCTTGAAATTCTGATTCATTTTTGGAATGTGGAATGTTGTGTAATGGAGTTCTGCTGCTGTCTGGGATTTTGTTGCTTGGGAACTATGCCTCCTCTTAGTTGCCGAAAGGAATGGCAAATGGCTAACTTCACATCCAATGCTAGTGCCATTCCTAGCCATACCCTTTCTCCCTGTGAACCAAGCACCAACTTATCCCTGTGTGTCCATCAGGCTGTTGGGCCCAACACTATCGTCAGCAGGTTTATGCAAATGGACTGCAAGGCAGGGCCAAATGTGAAGGAATGTTTTTCCAAATGTGGGGTTTATTCTATGGATACGGTAGTCTAGTGCATCACAAAAAAAAACTCAAAAGGTTCTTGGTATGCATTAGCACAGAGCTGCCATAAAAGCATTGGGTTGAATGCCTGTGCTGCTTATATTTAAGACTGGTAAACAAGAACAAATCTCAGGTCATTGCTTTCATCGTATAATGAGGGGGAATTGTCTTAAATGCAGTTGTTAAGGCGCTGACAAAAAAAAAAAGGAAATGTTAACACTGCATTCCTGTTTAGCATTTGCAGGTTTCCAAAGGGTGCAGAGACTCACAGCAGAGTTTTTTGGTTAAATACAGTGCACTTAGATGATGTAATACTTATTCATTGGTAGGAGGAAAAAAGTCACCAAGGAAACCACTTCACTCACTCTTCCTCCTTCTCTTCCCTCCTTGTTTTTCAGTGTCTGACCACAAGGCAGCTTCTGAAACTGCATCAGTATCCAATGGATATTGAAAGGTTCTACTGTCGATCCACCCTTCTAACTACGTGTATTTGTCAGATTACTGCATATACTATAGACTGTTGCCCTGTTTGAATGAACAAAGCTCTTGGGACCATGTTCCATGGAGGATAGTAGGCCAGCACAGCAGTGCAAGCATCCCATGTGGGAGACTTGTGAGATGGGAGGAGGAGGGCTCAGATCATAAACCAGTTATAATAGTTTAAATGTCTGATTCTGGTACCAGGAAGAATGTAATCAAGGCAGCAGTGCTGTTGGAGATAAAACCATGGGGTAATGTGATTTACTGTGACACCTGAGGGTCCTGCAGGGTGTGTAGAGTCATATAATTCAACAGGGAGCAGTGGTGTGTGAAGGATAGAAACCAGTGAATGACCTGCCTGATAACTTGGGGAGTCCTCAATATGAGAATTGTAGGTTAGCTGCCATAAACAATTTATGAAACATTATGCATACAAGGAATGGGAAGACTTTATTTTGCAGTAGCCCCACACAGGAAAGAGAGCAAGACATGTAAGGTATGCGTATGCATATATATTACAGTAGCATGGTAGTGCCACTATAGTTAGGGTTCAGCTGTCACTTTTATGTTAAACACAAAAGTTTGCACTTTGGTAATTTTGCAACCATTTGACCAATTTGCCTGAAAGTTTGCGTGCGCCATCTGACATCATAGATCTCTGGGTCTGACAAGTTTCGTTCCAGTCTGATGTACGGTTGCAGAGTTACAGAATGTCAAACAAGTTGAAAAAAGATCACATATTTTGTCAATTTCTTTGTCATGCCGTTTCTCCAAAACCGCTTGGTGCTTTGGTCTGAAACTGTCAGGGTATATGGGATCTGGGTCACAGATGTGCCTTTTGAACCTTGGTGACAAAATATTAATCCATTCAGAAATTATTAAATTTTCAAGTTTCCCATTATTTCCGATGGGAAAAATTAGCTGTCCTGTGTGAATGTACCATTTCTCTTTCTCGAAAGTATTTTCTCTTTCGCAAATGGGGTCAGTTCTTTCGTGTTTCCATCATCTTGTTTTCAGTTAGCGACACAAAAAGTTATGAATCAAAAAAATAATGCCCTTTGGTAAACATCAATGGGTGTGTTTATCTAATTTGGGCCTGAGAAACACAATGCTGGCATCAGTTTTTTGATTAGGTGCTCGGAAATATGTTTATTGTAATCTGGCTGCTTTGATGTTGCAAATTTGCAACACTTTCACAAATTGCAACACTACTTTGAGAAAGTGTTGCAGATTGAGTCACTGTTTCGCTTAAGACCCAGTAATACGACAAACTGCAACACTTTTGCAAAAGTAGTATCGCAATTTGAGGCACTACTTTCAAAAAATATCTGTTGCTTTGTCACTTCACTGCAAATAAACGGTTAGGACTTTTGGGCTGAAATTTGTAGGGTAGAAAGGGCTTGCCCCACAGATGTGCCTTTTGCTAGTTTGGTGATAAAATTTACATTGGTTCCATAGTTATAACATTCCGAAGTTTAGAAATTTCCCATAGGATAACATTGTGGAGGTTGCGGTACCTTTTGGCGGCAGTATCTTGAAAACGCAGTTTAGTACCAAGTATGCATGTTGCCAGGCCTTGATTACAACTGCGGCGGAATTTTTTCTAATGTCCCTCTGGTTAGTGTGCCATTTGCAGCACAAGGGTTACTTGGAATGTCTGTAGCCCTGTGCTCTGTCTCTACACTTATGGATAGATGGGTACCATTATGCAGTAATGGCCCTGCGCTGTCACTGGGTTATGAGGGTTAATTACAATATTTCTACACTTATGGGTAGATCCTGGCCCTGTGCTTCAATGGGAGATGACAGTTACTTACAACGTTTGCGCACTTATGGATACATGGGAGCATAGGGTCCGAAGCACTCCCACAGGAAGTTGAGGGTTAATTACAATGTCTCTACACTTATGATTAGATAGGGCGCAGACCCCACATGAAAATCAGGGAAAATTACAATATGCATGCATGGACCCTGTGCTCCCACAACCACATAAGAGTAAGATTACACTTTCTCAAAAAGTGAGGAAATTCATTACAAAAAACTTAAATAAATTCAGTTAGAGTTCATATTAAAGCCACAAATGTATGGAAATGAGGTGTTAAGGTTCTCAACCCTAACACCCCACACTACCCTCCCCCACAACCAACCATACCACCCCACCCCTACCCTCACCCTACATACAGCAACATTGCATTGAGGTGTGCCTTGGGCTCGTCGACCCTAACGCTTACCCCATTCCCCTATGCTGTAACATCTTAGATTCCTTACACATGGAATGGGGTGAGCATTAGAGCAGATGACCCCAAGGCACACACCAATGCCTGTTGCTGTGTGTAGGGTTGGGTGACACAGTTGTGGGGGGAGGGTGATATGGAGTGTTAGGGTTGGGAACCCTAACACCTCATTTCCTTATTTTTGTCGCTTTAGTATACTAACATACTAAAATGCCAGCAGAATAAGTGTGAACCCTAACTGATGCATTAACAAAGTTTTTTGTATGGGATTTAGGTAAAGTCAGTAAAAACAGTGCTGGGCATCAGAGATATACATATACATATACTTTTATTTCCATACATAAGGGCAGTATAATGGTAGGGGCAGTGCAGCGTCATTGTCTCACGGTATTACCAGCGTGATCCCGGGGGATGAAGGAGCATCGTTATTAAAATACCGGCGCCACCGGAACTGTCATGGAATTTTACGAGCAATGTGGTACAGAAATGCTTAATTTCTTATGGTGCTTGCGGGGGTTGGGGGCAGGGAAGAGGTGAGGCTCCGATCTGTGCAGCAGTCAGGGCTTCACCTCTTCCGGTAGAATTCCTTTAAATCCTAGTTTCAAAGCTCCTTGTGTATAATAGTAATAACGTTCAGTTAGACAGAGAATACATGGAATAACTGGTCTCTGCATTTGATTAAATATCAGCCCTTGGCCTTTGGTGTTTACTCACCCACAGCAGATGGTTATTCCATTGCATACTCTACTTAACTGAATGTAGTCACTGCAAGCATATGAAAGGTATGAGATTTTCCTGTAAGGAAACCTGTGATGTGCCACTAGTTGCAATTACTGTTTCTCACATTTACGTCCCTTTTCCTACATAGATTTACTATACTAATGCCACACTACCATGAAACAGAATTTATCTTAGTTTAGTAGCATAAATGGACAATAGACCACAATTGCAGAGTTCAAGGGTGGTGGAGGCCTGGAACAAACTACCAGAGGAGGAGGTGGGGGCTGAAACAGTGGGAGGGATTTAAGAGGGCATGGGACAGATATATGGGGTTGGTAAGTGGGGGGAAGGGGAGGGCCTATGGAAAAGGAGATGAGTGGGGGGGGTGAGGGGCAGACTCAGTGGGCCATTGAGATCCTTTTCTGCCGTCAGATTTCTGTAATTCTGTGATAAACCAGTGATTCACAGTTCACCCAAGTAGTATAAAAGAAAAGTGAAGCTAAATAAGAAGCCATGACAAAGAACCAGTTGAAAAAAAAGTACTTCTTTAGTAGTGTATCTGTATGTTTAGTTCTATATTCAGAAAACAACAAATAAAAACTACTCGTAGTGAACAAGAACAAGTGGAAAACCCAAAACAACCACATGGCAGTAACCTCCCCCTACCCATGTCAGAGAAATCTTTCAGCTCTCTGAGCATTCTACTTCCTGCCAGTAGTGGCTCCATAGCAGGGCACATGCCCTGGTTAAAAAAAAAAAAAAAAAGTGCTGTACCACAGTTGGTGCCCCATGTGGTCTATAGCTACCCCATAGTAGCAATATTGGCACTCTGTTGTGCCCCCCATTTGCCATGGTAACCCATAGAGGCTGGGGCCACTACTGAGTGCAGCACAGACAGGGCCACAGAGGCCTTGTGACCAGGTGGAATTTCAGTCTGGACAATGTTGGCAGCTCTGTGTCATTTCTGGGGCACAGGTGATTCTGTTTTTTAGGGTAGATGCCCAATCTGAGTCTGGCCTGAAACTATGATCTCTAACCTATTTTAAGTCATTTTAGCTGTGTGCTGATCACAGCATGCCTCAGGGGGCCTTAGTCTGTGCACGTCTCTACACCATTTACGTAATCCTTTGCTATTAAAGAAGTTATATACCCTGCTACACATTTTTATATGTTTACACAAATAAAAAGTAGTAGTTGTAAATTTATTCAAGCGCCCATTCCCTGGGGCTCAGCACTATATAGGGCAGACTCAACTGAAACATAAAATAAGCAGGTACCAAAACGAAATAAATATATAACTTAAATAGGACAGAATCTCAAAAAATAAATTTTAAATTAAATGAAATGGCAACAAGAAGGGAATAAACCTCTGTTTCAGAGATCACTCTCATACCACGATGGAACAATAAGCCTTCGCTCAAGAGTTTACTCCAGTAACATAACTGAGACATAAGCAACAGTTGTACTTTAGTATAAAGGAAAAATAAGCCACTATTAGAGAGTTCACTTTATGAACATACTGTATGTTTTTATTTTCTAGTTGAGATTCTGTCCTGTTATACTGGAAGGTTTTCAGTTGTTCACATAACCCTTCAGACTGCAGTTGACCATTCAGAATGGTCCATATCTATCCACTGCATTATAATGAAAAATAAAACCTCTGTAAATTCCTGTAAATGGAACCTTTTCACCACTGAAGGTATCTGCTTAAAGGAAAGCTGTACAAAATGTGGTCTTCCACCTCCGAAAAGCTTACCTTCTGGTTTAGCTTTTGACAGTAAGAGCGGCATTTTTCTTGCACTGCAACTTGCTGTATTTTAATTCGCATAAGTCCGAAACCCAGAAGTATGGCGGATGCAGGGGAGGCTTCATTTGCTGAAAGGGTGCAGCACTGCACCAGTTGCTTCAATACTTTTCTACTGAAGTGAGCAGTGTGGCGCCACACCTTTACAGCAAATAGAGCCTCCCCTATGTCCGCCATACTTCTGGGTTTCGGACTTTTGAAAATTAAAGTACAGCAAGTTGTGACGCAAGAAAATTGCCGCTCTTACTGTTAAAAGCTAAACTAGAGGGTACGTTTTTCAGGGGTGGGAGACCACATTTTATACAGTTTTCCTTTAACAAAAGCAATAGAAATAAATAATTATTTTCAGAGTCTGCAAAGTACTCCTCCCCTAAGCCCTTGATTACTCCCCAAAACTCAAATTTCAGGTTACATTTTCCTACAACGATAAGGGCTTTAAACCAACCAAATGAACTTTTTATTGTAAATTAGAAAAACACCATGTGCAAACATTGGGGGTAATGGCACCATTGTGACATCAGTGAAGTGCGGCAAGACAGTTAATTACACTCCAACTTCGGATCTCAATGGTCACTGAACACTTCAAGTTGCATAAATGAAAAACACTCCCCCCCCCCACCACCACCACCACCACCAATGGTGATGCTGGATATAATTTCAGGAGCTTTTTTTCTGTTTTCTTAATACCACTGATCCTTCTTGTGTTCATGATCTGGACCACCATGTCAACTTTTTACATCATAAAAGGATGACATTCTGGTTGAAGCCAGCTTGGTAGCTCATAGAGTACCTGTTTTTCATTTCTGGAATACCGGGTCTAATTGGCTTCAGACAACTCAGGTGATGGGAAGCTGGTCCACGTCCCTGAAGGAGGTAGTCAACAGCACACACACACACTCTGTACAGCTTTGCATTGTTAATTGCCTGCTCTAAAGAGGTTTGGGGATTGAAAGAGCATAGAGATGGAAGGGGCTTCACTTTCTAGCTCAGGGCTAAAGTGCATCTCTGAATGCGCAGTGAGGCCACCCGCACTGTACCTGGCTTGTTGATCAATATGTGGCCTCAGTTACTAGTACTGTTGGTCCCTCATCTTTAGCCAGTGCTAGAAACTCCAGATAAACAAGTCTCACATCCTGTAGGACACAGTGTAGGAGGTCAAAAAATGTACTGTATACGCAACTAATCATGTTTGCTGAAACCACTAGAGGGCATTTGTGTCAAAGATGCTGTCTCCCAGTGTGAAGAGAACATACATTTTCAAGGGGAGGAAGAGATGCCCGGAGCATTTCAGATTTCAGAAGATAGTACAAGAAGCAGTGGAACTGCTATTGCAATGGGGTTGACAATATACAGTGCTTTACATGACATTAAATGATGCAACACACCAGTAGTTTGAGCTGCTGATTTAGTCAGGCTGCATTTGGCTATTGTACTTTTTGAAACGGGGGTGAAAGAGATTCATTATATGCCAGTCCTGTGAGCCTGTGTCATATAGTAGAAGGATAAATGGCAGTGGAAGCTGGTTGAGAGACACCCGAAGTCATGGGGAGATGCTGAGAATTTCACAGCCCCAGAATGAAGATGCTCAGTAGTAAACTTTCATTTCCTGACCTAGGCATTGATTCAGCCTGTCCTTCATTGGATACATACTATAGATGATTAAGGACAGAAAAAGACATAGTCCATTGAACCTGTTATTAACTACACCTTTGGGTGTAGAGTCTCAAAATTATTCTTCAGCAGGTTTCCATCCTTTTTGCAGTCAAACAAAGTGGTCATCTGATGCCAACAAAATTTTGAGAAGAGTTCTGTTCCACACCATATTGCACAGTCATTTGTTGATTTTAGTCAAAATTGTTGAGTGGTTTCATTTTATGATCAGGAACTGCTTTTTTAATAATTTGAACTGTATCTGCACTTTTAGAAAAAACACTTTTTTGTTTGAATGTTTGTCCAGCGTGCAGCGTCATGCACAGGTGCAACTCTAGGCCTTATTGTAAAATGGAAGAATGCCAATCCACTCAACCTCAGTGCTAATGGTGCAACAGAGAGGTGAAAAGTTTGAACTTCCACTGGTGCTGATCAAAATCGATCAAATGTGTCAAAAAAAAAAAAAAGGACTTATTTATTCAATGCTTAAATACTTGTAGGCAGCTGAGAGCAAAACTAAACCATGCTCATTGGTATCATCCCTGCCAACATGTAGATCACATGGTTACTGCCATACTGTGAGCTCTGCACACGTTTTCTGTGTGGACATGAAAATGGACCTAGGCCCAGTGGGCAGAGCTGCTCTTTGGTGCCATGCTTTCATGATGTACTGTGTTTTCATCCAAGCGTGGGGATAGATTAGAAACCAGCAAGTGCAGCTCTAAGATTCCTTCAGAGAGACTGTTTAGCCAGACTCTCTGGGATAAAGAGCTCCTGGAAGGTGAGTAATGCTTCCCTCTGTAACGTAAGTCCTTCAGTAGCATGACAAGCTCAGACGGTTATGGTGCTGTCATTCTACAGTGAGCTCTTTGTACTCCATGCTCGGGACAGCTTTGACTGTGTGCTGCAAATTTAGTGAAAATTGTGTGGATGCAGAGCGTTCAGCAGCTTAATGGTGCACACGTCGATATGTTAGAATTTCTGAAGTAAACTGTTTGTCTCACTGGAATAATCTCAGTTTTATTCATCAGAGTTTTCTCTTCCTTTTCTAAAGTGTAACTGGAGTTGTTGCAAACCTAGACCGAGGTCATGGTGAGAGTGCACTTAGCACCATTTGATTTTGAAAGCACAAATCATCCTTTAGTTATGGCAGTGTGCTTTACGTATGTATGTAATTTGTTTTTTCCCCCTAAAATTGCTTTGCCGTTAGAAGAGTGGCAAGTCAAGCACATATCACCTCTGCAATGTGAAGTGTAAATAGCATGTTGAAACCATGGTCCAGTCCAGAAAGACTGCACCCTGATTGTTTTTAATAAAATTAAGAATAAAATTACACTTTAAAAACGTTACTGTGAAGTTCCCTCAAACGAGGGATTCTATCTGTAGTGTTTTGTATCCTGGTTGTGGTAACTCCGTGTGTTTGCTCAATAACCAGAGGGTGGTCAAATAATTGTCATTTTGAGTATGAGTTCTGTCACTAGCATTTTGCAAACAATACAAAAATGTGCATTAGGGAGAGTGGGTGCTGATGGAAGTGACTGCAACTGTAAAGTTTTGACTTGCTTGTTAAAATGATTTGACATAGGTTGGCCAGGTGCTGGCTTTCAGTTTCCAGTGGTGCTGAAGCTGTTGGGCTTCTGTCTAACATAACATTGCACACCTCTTTCCTTTTATTACAGCTGCGTGGGCGGAGCCCTGCAGACGTTATGCCATCATAGTAGGTTTAGAAGAGCACTGTGGAAGCACATGACCAGACCACTGTCCATTGTGCTCCGGCGAATGTCTGTTGGTGCTGTTTATACAGCTGTTCCTCTCCACAGGCCGCATAAACACACCCCCTTCGTGAGGCTGTACCTTTTTCTTCCACAACTGCGGAAGTAGCGCCCGCCGTGGCCAAGATGGCAGCGGCACCTCAAACTGTGCATGCACAAGTGTCGTGCATGCGCAGTTCTGTCGGTGCCGCCATCTTGCAAACAGCAGCATCCAGTGCGGCGAGAGCTCCAATGACTCTCTTATTGACTTTTGCAGCGCTCTCGTCACTCTGAGCAGCTGTATCGGCTCTGACCAGGACCTGTTTATATGAGGGAAACTGGAGTGCCACTGTATGGGTGGACAGAGCACTTCATGTTCAGTACTAGATAGGGGGATTATAAATTCAGGAGACACATTCTTTACCACATGTTCAGCTGCCAGTAACCATTAAGACAGCATTTTTTAGGGAAAAAAACAGGGATGGACTAAATTGGAGGTTCTTGTCTGTCCTGTAAGTATTTTAGATTTCACAGTTGGGCCAGTGGCATGGCAGAAGCACTCCACAGTTCTACTTGAAAGATTTGGGTTCACATCCTGACTCTTGATTGTCAGCCCATCAGAATAATAGAGCCAAGTACCTTAGTGTTGCAGAGAGAAGGCTCGAGGGAGCCGGGCAGCATGAATGATATTCCAGCTGCCAATGGAGCAGCATTAATTTTGTTTGCGAATGTAGCTCCTTCCTGGAAGGTGGGTCTCTGTGTTGCTGATCAAAATATTGGAGCGGGGAATGGTGAAATGATAGATTCCACTAAGCCCCACATACATACATACACACACACACACTTCAGTTATTCCTCTTGAGAAAGAACACAGGTGTAAATCCTGCTGTCTTGGCCAGATCCCCCAAATAGAAGAGAAGAGCTGGGCCTTTTTATAAAGACGTGCTGTGAGTGCTAAGGTTCAGGAGAACTGCGCTGTATAAAAATCTTTGAAAAGGAAAACAAGGGCATACAAAATGGAGTTTGCTGAACTGTCAAAGTCAGGAACTGTTCAGTGAGGGAATAAGCACGAACCCCAGATCTTCCTAGAATGAATCTTCTCCATGGAGTCCCACTCATGGGTTTAAGATGGAGGTGCTAGGATTCTGTGAATGTCTTTTGGCCAGGGGGCTAGCAACAGTCATTGTCCCATACCACCTGGGTGACATCATGTGATGACATGCACCTGCCAGTAACCAGTATGGCCCCTTCGTCTCCCTCAGCTCCTTTTCCCACTGTCAGCTGTGCATTGTGGGAGTGAGAGGTGTTGCATCAGTTCACTTATGTTCACCTCTTCATCATCTATAACTTGATTGTTTTTCTAAATACCTATGTCATTGAAAAAGGTTAAGGGACCTATTTTTCTTTTTTCTGTATGTGGCAAAACAGCTGTGGTGACAAGTATTCATTGTGCTTCTCCTGCCTCGGACCAGGCCACAGCATGGAGTCCTATGATGCATTATTTTCTTTAGAACCCACACCCTCCAAATTTGGTCGCTGAAGCTAGGCTGTCTGGTTCCAACCTTTGGCGGCGGGCAGTAGATCAGGAGGTCATAAGGTAGGATTTTGGGCCCTTCCCCCAGGTCCCCTCCCTGCTCTTTGAAGTCTGGCAAGGTATGAAGCTGTCGTTCCCCCCCCACCACCACCGCCGCACTGGGGTTTGTGTTAGAGTCTTCAGTGGTAGTTTCAGGAGGACTGATGGATCCTTCGGTGGTGGTGGGGAGGGAGGTGTCAGCAGAGAACCTATCATAGTCCATTTACCCTGAGCAATGGACCACCCGTCTGGGCTTGTCCACTGATATAGAGACATTGAAGTTGTTGTCGATATTACCATTCAGTGATAGTGCTAAGGGCAACACCAACATTGGTGCCGTCTCAACTGTTGACACCATACGCGGTGTCAACTGTGGGGTTAGTGCCACCCTGGACTCTGTGCTGAAGAGGACGATGTCAAGCACAGTGTTGGCAATGATGCCAGGATTGGTGCTGTTGTCAGTGCTGGGGGAGGCCTCAGTGTCAATTATGTCCAAGAGCCCAATGTCTATGCCACTAGCAGTGTCAGCTTGGGCACTGATGACGACTTCAGTGCTGAATTCTCCCCCAGTTCTGGCATTAGTGTCCATGCCGGGCATGAGTCAGACCCCTCAGAAGGGCCTGCTCCATTATGGGCTTCCTCTGGCCATTCTGGGGTTTCCCCACAAAGTTATCACTCTGTTGCCTCTTTTGTCGTAGGATGTCGGGTTGCAGGTGGCTCCACTCGAGCCTCTGCAGGGCAAGGATGACGTCTGAACCTCAAGGCCCTACCCAAGACCCAGGTACCACAGCTCAGTAGGCTGTTCTGTCCCCTAAAAGTGGTCACCTGAAGAGCCTCAGGAGTGGGTTAGACAGAATGCCCACAATCTTCAAGCCTCCTGGGGTCTTGTGTGGGAATAACACCACACATGGATTGGTACCATAGACTAATGATACAAAGATTTCGATAGGACCTAGTTCAGGGTCCCTTCATGGTTACCATGCCTCATCTCCCTTAGTGAACAACCAGTCATCCCTCTGCTTGGTTTCTTCTGTAAGTAAGATTTGTACCAGTGATTCATTGGGGAGATATTGCAGTCATTGGATCTCCCAACCTACACAAGTCACGATCCTGTCGCCCTGCTGTTGGGACTTATTCTGTTATCCCAATACCGACACCTGTGTCCTTGCTCCCTGGCCCAGAGTCGTGGAGGAGGCATCCAGGGCAGCATGGAGATGTCCATTTTACACACCTCCCACCCCCAGGGACTTACTGCATCACTACCAGGTCCGCAAGATCTGTACCTCACCCCACCTCAGGGCTTCAGGTATTACAGACTCAAACTGGGTATAGCAGCCGAGATATGACTGCCCTCCCTGTCAAGATTCAGCCACTTTTGATGCACTATGATACTATAGTAGTAGTATTACAAGGTTTATACTATGCTAATTCTCGGACAGCGGGGTTGTATAAGGTCACTGGTTGCTTTGCTTCCCTGATGGGGTAAATCCCCATATGTACATCTCTATTGCAGGAACAAGGCAACTGTAATCAGTGCCTGTAGTTACATAGATGGCTATAGTCAAGGCCCCTGGAATTCTGCGGTTGCGGAATTTGCCGCAGAATTTGCATCATGCTGCAGAATATATATAGTGCCGCAGAATTCATTGTTTTTGGTGAATTTTCATATAAATATACTGTTTTTCCATAGTGTCAGGCTTTCTCTCCCACCTCGTTTATCCTGAAGCCCCTCCTCTATGCTCAGCATATGATGTCATCACATCATATTTAGCCAATGACACGACTGCATTCTGCCAGAGAAATGAATAAATCATGCCGCAGAAATCAGAAAATGCTGCTGCAGAAGTCAAGGAGCCCTGCCGAAGAAATCAGAAAATGCTGCTGCAGAAGTCAAGGAGCCCTGCCGCAGAAATCAGAAAATTCTGCCGCAGAACGCCAGGGGGCCTTGGCTATAGTTGGCACTATAGATGCAACTGGCAGCAGGCTTTTTTCTGTGCTTGTGCCATCCTTGATCCTAACAGTATTTTTATGGGCTCCTTAGTTACAGTGGAGTGAAAGAAACTGAGAAAAAACACTCATCTTGTTTGATCTCAGCTTGTTCTCTGCCTCATATACTGAAGGTGCTCTAATTCTTGGCAGTCTTCCAAGTTCTTGCATTGAGTTTTTCCCCAAGTGGAAATAAACTATGACTGCATTCTCATCCATTTAAAAAGAAACTTCTTTTGCTGCACACTTCTTGGAAACATGTTAGTTGGCAAGCCTTTCCTCTGAGACCACTGCCATTTTTTATACAACTTCATATTTTACCTGAAGCTCATAACTAACTGGCCCATCGGCGCAGTGGTAGCCCTACCGCTTGTGATTCTGGTGACCCAGGTTTGGGAATTAGCCTGGCTCAGTTGGGGGCCAGCCTGGGGGGAGGAGGATCGAGTGTCCCAGTGGACACTCTGCCCGGGGTAGGACAGGATGTAAACTTCATTCAGCTTCTGCCGTCTGTGGGTACACGGGTCGTAATGCAGTAACTGAGGGGAAAGGAAGGGAAGACACTATTAGATGTTTGGCTGACGCATGGATTCGTGCACCCATATCTGGAATTACATCCTCGTGCCGGCATCCTGGGAGGGGGACAGGGAATCCAAGAGTCAAATGCCCCAACAGCTTCTGCATTACATTAAAGTGCGAGGGGAGCTTCAGTGCACACTTCCATTAAAATGTGCGTGTATTTTTGAGCCAGCTACAGATTGGTCTGTGTAGTAATGTCAAAAAGCTGGCGGCAGAAACTCATGAAAATGACAAAAAGAGAAAGGCATTTGAGCCCTAATTTTGTAAAATAGATAGATAATAACATTTAATTCCTCTGTGATCGGAGTTCATTCATCGTACTGGTGAGACAATCCTAATTCTTTAATTGCTGGAAGAATTTGTTCTGATTTACAGTCATTGCTACAGAGAGAGACCATCCTTCTCAGTTTTTAACGTTTGCACGAATATTAAGTGGTGAAAATGTTTTCCTTGGCCTTTTGTAAAAATGTTTTTGTATTCATTCTGAAAATTTTGTTGTAAATCATACCACACTATTATAAATATATATATATATTTTAAAAAAAATTTGGAGAAGTTGAACAGTTCTCATAAGGTCTAACTGCATTTAGCGAATGCTTTTAAATCATAAGGAATTATCCAACGCTGGACACTGCTCTTTATAAAATTACTGTAGCTTTCGAGGGAATTTTTTTTACTGTAATTTTTTTTGCAAATACCTAACTTGTAAATGTTACCACTGTGTTTTTTTATTCAGCTTGAGTTTCACTGTTTAACAAAAAATAAAAACTTTGACTGACCATAACTGTGACTTGTCCCCACCCTTGCTTTATGGATTCTAATAAACAAAAGTACTTCAAGGAGGAGCATTGCTTGGTTTAACATAGCATTCTGTTGCTCAGAACTGAAATATGTCCGATCTGTGTTAATGTATTTCTTTTCACAAGAAACATAAGTCAAAGCATTTTATTTGGATTGAACTTTGTAGATCCCAGTTGGAGAGGAGAAGCAGTGAACTACAACCTTGGGGGCTATAACTTACTTGAAGAACACTACCACATTCTGTCCACCAAGTTGTTTATTGTATTTATAATGAAGACTGAGAAAGAAACAGGAGATGGGTTTTGCAATTTATTCTGATTATTTCATCTGGTTTTGATCGATAGACATGTACTGTATCTTCTCCGAAAAGGGACCTGTTCACTCAGTTGTGCAAACTCTGTCCACTCCACAGACCTGCCTTTTTCAACCTGTGTGTGTGTGTGTGTGTGTGTGTGTGTGTGGCTGGGGATTCTGCAGATGGTGGCATGACTGCAGGTGGGAACTAGGGAGAATAGTAACACATGGGTTAAGTAGGCAGGGAGACCCAGATAGAAGAGGGGAATAAGGGACAGAGTTCACCTGTGCCTGGGCTCCATCCCCAGGCTGTCAGATCAAGTTAAATTGGGTGGAGGAGCAGGTCGTGAATCCTTCCTTGTCCAGGCAGTATTATGTAATGCCAGCTCACTGGCCATTAAGTTGGTGGTGATCAAGAACCTGATGGCCTTCAGCAGGTTGGCATTTTGCCCCAGCAAAAGGGAGCTGTTACTAGTGGACTTGGACCACCATGTATGAGATTTGATATGCAGCCTCTTACTCCCTGACCTTAATGGGAAGGTTGTATGCAGGCTGGGCATAACTCTTACTGTAAAGCTGGCCTTGTGTTCCCATGTGTCAAGGAGCTGTTTATCTTACTTTGAGAGTGTCTCTTGCAGCAGGCCATCAATGGTAGCACTAAGTCATCAGGTGCCAGGACCACATGGAAACCTTTCTCGCTAGCAGTCTACCAGAGGGGGCCGCCCACCCCTGACATTAGCGCCTGATATCAATCAATCAATCAATCAATCAATCAAGTCTTTATTTAACCAGGCGTTCATCATTGAGCAGAAGCTCATTTGCAAGATGGACCTGGGTGGAGCATGAACAATTGTATATACAGGTCAACACAGGTATTTACAAGGCAATACAGATAATACTCTTTACAGAGAGGAAGAAAAAGAAGTTCATATGTACATAGAATTATACAGATATTGTACAGATTACACGGTATTTACATACATAGAAGTGTCTATAGGAAGATAAAGCAGGTTATCTAAGGTTGCAGGAGGAATGAGGAAGAAAAAATAAAAATAGACACCAGGTAGAGGTGAAGGTAGGGGAAGAGAGGAGGAAGTAGGGGAGAAAGGCTAGGAGGGCACGGTGCACAGAAAGGAGTTGGTAAAGCTGGATGTAGAGAAGGTGGATGGAGAAAAGGAGTATGTGTGAGCCCCGGGATTGAATGCTATAAAGTACGGGGCATGGTAGGATGTCACAACCCAGGGTAGTGAGCTCCATATCAGCCAATCCTATAAAAGGCTAGTGGTCCCCACACCCTCCCCAGTTCTTTCCTGCCATCGAACAATGCATGTTGGACCTCTGATACCACTGCAGCTACAGTCCACCACCATTTTCCTGTGTTTAACTGCGCTTTATAAATTTTTTTTTAATTTTACTTCAGCTTAACATAGAAATTTCAGTGTTCTCACTGGACAGTTTGTCTTCAAAGCCTTCCTCATCTTCCGACTGCTCCACAAAGTATGCCTGAGGCAGACAGATCCAGGACCAGGACAGCCATTTTACCTGCATCTTGTGCTTAGGCCCAGAGCACGACGTCCAAACCTGTGAGGCCTGTCAGAAGTTCAACCCGGCCACCCGCAGACGTTGCCTGAAAATCCTGGAGAATCACCTCCTTAAGCAGAGGGTTGCCTCAATGGAATGTGAGCTGCAGGCCAGGAGCTCCTCTGCTTTCCCAGCCCAGTCCTCGGGCTCTTCATCTTCAGTCCCAGCTCTTCTCCATTATTAACCTCTAACTTCTTCTCCCTCCCTCCTCTAGATCCAAGCCTCTGACTGGACTGCACCTGCCTCCGAAGGCGCAGCCGCGGCTACGGAACCAGCCGCTCCACCGCTCGCCTCTTGGCCATATCTCTGATCCACAGAGCTGGATCCATGCCTCTGACCGGGCTGCACCTGCCTCCGAAGGCACGGCCACAGCTACGGAACCAGCCGCTTGCCTCCTGGCCGTATGTAGGATCCACGGAGCCGGATCCAAGCCTCTGACTGGGCTGCACCTGCCTCTGAAGGCACGGCTATGGAACCAGCCACTCCACAGCTTGCCTCCTGGCCATATCTCAGATCCACAGAGCCAGGTAAGAAGTCCTCCACTATCCAGGGAAGCCATGAGTGCCGCCATTGGCCCAGCGCGCTCCATGCACAACCCTGATTGGACCCCGCCTTTTCTACTGAGTCCTTATTGGCTGCACCTCCTGCTGCTTCTCTGAACTGTCTCAGGGCCGTTGCACCCATTGACTTTAGCAGAATTTTGCCAAATTTTTTCTCTCTCTCTGCCCGCTCCTCAAACTATAACTGCCGCTGCTTCTCAGGGGCCTGTTTTCAATCTGTTATTCTGTTTTGTTTGCTGTTAAGCCAATTCTGATACAAACTAAGACTGTGACTTGTTTAAAAAGCTGATTCTGGTATGAAAATGTATGCTGTGTAACTGCTTGACTGCCCTCCTGTGTTTTCTCCCTATTTCTGACCCTCTCTGTATTCTGGGGCCTGAACCACTCCCCTCTCCTGCCTAGTCCTCTCTTTCTTCTTCCCCCCCACCTCTTTGTGTTTTTTCACTTGATGTAATTCCTACTGCCTCACTCTACCTCTCCCTCCCCCCCCACAGGTGCCAGTCATGTATCCTGCTTAGCACTTGTCGCTGGTAGCTGCCCCCCACTCTTGCTTGGCTGCTCCATGCCCCGATTCGTTTCTTCACTGCGTCACTGTCCTGTGTCCCAGCTCTTCTCCATTATTAACCTCTCCACGCTTCTCTAGATCCAAGCCTCTGACTGGGCTGCACCTGCTTCCGAAGGCGCGGCCATGGCTACGAAACCAGGCGCTCCACCGCTCACCTCCTGGCCATATCTCGGAACTGCAGAGCTGGGTAAGAAGTCCTCCACTGTCCGGGGAAGCCGTGAGTGCCGCCATTGGCCCAGCGCGCTCCGTGCTCAACCTTGATTGGACCCTGTCTTTTCTACTGAGCCCTCATTGGCTGCACCTCCTGCTGCTTCTCTGAATTGTCTCAGGGCCGTTGCGCCCATTGACTTTAGTGGAATTTTGCTGACTTTTTTCGCCCACCTCCCACTTTCATTAAACAGACCTCTCGCCACGCCCTCTGGTGTCATCCCTCCCTTTTTTACTCCCTAATGGGCACTGTCTTCTCCGCCCTGCTCTCACTCTGCCCCACCCCCTCCTCCTCTGCTCGTCCTGCCTGCTGCTGCTCCTGCTACCTTTTTTTCTACCTCTGTTAAATATGTGTATCACCCCCTCAATGTTCCACCTACTCCTCCTTCTCTTTGCCCTCCCCTCTCTACTCCATTTTCCTGCAACCTGCTTCCTCTCCCCTCTCCAAAGCTACAAGCTGAATTACTCCTCTTTCCGCTTGGCACTCTTTATTAAAGCTAATCATGCCCGGGGTCACCCCTCACCAAATCCACATCTTCTTGCAAGTGTGCTGGCCCCACTGTCATCCCAGCTCACAATGCTCCTGCTGCACCCCGAAAACCACATCTCAGCCTGCTCCTTCACAAAAAAAAATTGCAGGCTCTCCCACAGGGAATTACGACTGGCCACCCTGAAACTCTTGCTCCTCCTTCTGCTACTATCGGGAAATGTTCACCCCAACCCAGGCCCAAAGTCAATGAGGGTCTCCACCCAAACCAAGCGCACAGGCTCTCTCTCAATTGTATGCCTGAACATCTGCAGTTTACTACCTAAGCTTGACCAGCTGCAAGCCTTCACAAGCTTTCAGCATCCCGATATAGTGGCATTGGTAGAAACCTGGCTCACCCCCTCGGTGCCTGATCAAGCAGTCTCCCTCCCAGGCTGTAATATCTTTAGGCTCGATTGTAAGTCTAAAAGAGGGGGAGGATGTGCACTGTACCTAAGACAATCTGATGGGGCACCCTGTCGACACGGACCTACCGACATTCTCTGCTCAGCTACTGCACATCAGAATCCTACTTGGTGCCCAGAATAAAGCCCTTATGGTCGTTACCATTTATATCCCGCCAAAACAACAGGGACCTGGCCTCCATGCTGTGCTGGACTACATCAAAGCACTACCACCTAACTCCGAAACTGTCCTACTCGGTGATTTCAATGTAAACTGGCTGGGAGCTGAGGCAGGGGCTGCCAGGGATTCTGTTGTATTGGCAAATCTTACCCAGATGCTGGACTCCCACCCAGAAAGAACTATAAAACTGGAACCAGCACCCTACTGGACTGGATCCTGACTAGCCACCCCACTCGAATCACAAACGCCACCATCCTGCCAGACTCGCTCAGTGATCACTCCCCCATCAGCTGTACCTGGTCAAACAAATTCTGTAAACCACCACCAAAAATCATCCTCAGCAGAGTCCTACCTCGTGGTCATCTAACCCACCTAAAAACACACCTACTCCATCAGGACTGGTCTCCCATCTACTGGGCCACTGACACAAATACCGCCCTGGACCAATTCATCCGCATCTTTAATGAAGCCTGTAACACCGTCGCCCCACTAAAAAAGCACAAACTTAAATCTCTCTGCAACCCGTGGCTATCTGGTGCCCTCGTAAAGAAGTTAAAACACAGGGACCATCTCTGGGAACTGGCTAGTTCCATCTGGAAGGAAGCTGACATCCAAAAATATAAAAGGGCACAAATCCATACGCCAACAGAAATCAGACTACTTCAAGAAAGTACTCACTGACTCATGGAGAAATGGGAGAGCTTTCTGGAATAACATAAAAGATGTCACTGGGAAGCAGTCCACATCACCCTCAACCGTGCTCCAGGTAAATGGGAGTACTACACTGGACCATAAAACCATTGCTGACACCTTCAACGATGATTTCACAGACCTTAGCAGCGTCCTCCCCCCAGACTTTTTCAAGGATAGTGACACTCCTCTATCCACCTATCAGACTCCACCCAAACATCCCCCGCCTTCTACTTCAAAGCAGTAAGTTGTAATGAAGTCCGGAGGTACATCTCTAAAGTCATCTGCAACACCAGAGCAAGCGCTGATACACTTGACCTCAAGCTTCTGTCTTTCACACTTGAGGAAGTCCTGGGGCCTCTCACCAGGATTTTTAATCTCTCCCTCTCTCTCAGCCAGTTCCCGGACAAATGGAAGTCAGCTATAGTCACTCCAATCCATAAAAGCGGTGATAGGACCATACATGGGAATTACTGCCCTATCTCAATCCTTCCACCTCTCTCTCAGGCCCTAGAACGCATAGTAGCAGACCAGCTCACCGACTGTTTGGGCAAATATAATATCCTCTGCCAGCAGCAACATGGTTTTAGAAAAGGACACAGCACTGCTACTGCCCTTCTCGAGTTCACTGGTGCCATCCACAACTCTCTGGACAACGGTCTCCTAGCCAGAGCAATATTTATAGACCTGACTAAGGCTTTTGATACTGTCCACCATCGCCTCCTGCTTGGTCAACTACAGAACGCTGGTCTCTCCACTGAATCTGTTGCCTGATTCGGAAGCTACCTTGGAAACCGGACCCAGTGTGTGAAAACTGTGGATGTGCTCTCCAATACTAAAGAGGTCCACTCTGGTGTTCCCCAGGGCTCCATCCTGGGTCCACTACTTTTCAGCCAGTTCCTGAACTTACTCCCTGACTTCTGTGCTCAACAAATTATACTGTATATGGATGATGCAGTCATCCTTGCCTTCCATCGGACCCAAACCACCTACAACTGAACCTTCAGCATGAATTCACCTCGGTTGAGAACTGGTTCAAAAAACGTAAGTTGATCCTTAACCAAAAATAAACCAAGACCATGATTTTCACCATTCCCATAACAAACATAAGCATCTCCATCTCTCTATAAACACCAGCCAAGGTGACCCACTAGATCAGGTCCAATCTTTCAAATATCTTGATCACCTTAGACACCCACCTATCCTACGCTGCCCACATAAATAACGTTGCCAAATCTGTGAACTCCAGACTGGGCCTGCTCTGTCGCCTCCAATGACACCTAACCAAAGAGGCCCTAACAGCTGACGTCCAGAGCTCCATCATCTCCCAGATTGACTGTGGCCTTGTCATCTATGGCTCCACCACTACCACAGCACTCAGATGGGCAACCACCACCCTAAACGAGGCCTGTCAATTCATCACTGGTGCAAAATGTCTCATTCACATACGTGACCTCTACACTCGAACAAATTGGCTGCAACTTGAAAATAGAATTAAGTACCAAACCTGTGTTGTTGCAAAGAAAATGCAGATGGGGCTTGCCCCCCCCCCAGGAGTCTGTACCCTCCTTAAACCAAAAAACAACAGTCGAATTACCAGGGGATCAAAGCCACTGCTGTTTCAAATTCCTCGCTGCTCCACAACCCAAGGCCTAAGAACTTTCACCTATAGGGCCCCCATCTGGCTAAATGGTCTTAATACTGACACTTCCACTAACACCTTGCTTGGTGCTTTCAAATCCAGGCTCCGAAACACCCTCATTGCCTCCAGCACCTGCGACTGCCTTGGCTAGCAATTCAGCACCCCTCCACCTGTGCCTGCTGTTACAGGGCCCTTGGTCTCCCGCACTTGCCCTCCCTGGGTCCTGTTTTTCTTCTGCTTTTATATCTATGGACAACGCCCCTTTGGCTGCTTCCCCCCGACCCCCACCTCACTATCCCCTTTCCCCTCTTACCTCCCTATCAAGCACCTGTCTCCTCCCTGTTCCTTCTCCTACCTCCTGCTACCACCCCACTTTTTTTCCTTTTCCTCATCCCACCTCTTCTTAATCTCTTTACTCCCCTTCCCAGCTTAGAGCTTTGATTTGTGTTGTCTCTAATTCAACCAGGGCCAATGCCACTACCTCAGAGGTTGCCAAGAAAGAGGAGAGGCTGGACCAGGGTGGGCTCAGGGAGGAAGAGGGTGGTGGAACAGAGTTGCATCCCTCCAGCTGTACCTCTCCACAATCCATTCACTCTTCTGGTGGATAGTGGTTCCTCTACAGAGGCACCTGCAGTGGAGACCAAGGAGGATGCTGGGAACCTTCACAAAAAGACCCACAGGAGGGTGGCATGAGACCCCACAGGGAAGGAAACAACCCTGGTGGGGACTCAATCATTAGGGGGGTTGAAATGGGTGAGGAAGGGGAGAGGGAGGTAAGGTGCCTGCCTGGCGCCATAGCTTGGAGGGACAGGAAGCGAATCCTCAGGATCGTGGTAGCAGCTGCACGAGGGAAGGAGCTGGATGTTATTGTCCACCTAGGGACAAATGACCTGGCTAGGAATGGGATCAGAGCAGTGCAAGAGGAGTTTGTTGAGTTGGGGAGGGGCCTTAGACAAGTAGTGCATACAGTAACCTTCTCAGAGGTGCTGCCTGTCTATGGCCAGGTGATGCTGAGGTTCTCCTCACCAGGGAATTCAATAAATGGTTGAAAACTGGTGTGGAGCTCAGGTTTTGGCTTCATTGGGGACTGGGGCCACCTGGAGGGATGCAGACCTATATTGGCACGATGGTCTGCATCTGTCTGGGGGGGGGAACCAGGATCCTAGGTGAGAGGTTTAAATGCTTCATTGGCAAGCATTTAAACTAGCCAAGGGGGGAGGCACTGAAAAGGAGCAGGGAAATCCCAGCCTCCACCACAAACAGTAGTAATTAGTGAGGTAAACACAAAGGTAGAGAAGTCATTAGAGAGCAGGCCAGAAGTAAATTTTAAAAAAGGCAAAGGCAGTAAGGACAGGAATGGGGCTAAAAGAGGTAAGGCCATCAAAAAGTGGAGGGTGATGAGTACCAATGCCTGTAGTCTGTGTAACAAGCTCCCTGAACTAGTGGCCTTGATGGAAGAGGGTTGCCTGGATATTGTGGCAGTCACAGAAACATGGTACACAGAGAACCATGACTGGGATGTCAACATACCAGGATACACAATCTACAGGAGGGACAGGGAGGGTAAAAGAGGAGTAGTAGCTCTTTATGTAAAGGAAGGGATCAAAGCAACAGAACTAAAGAGTAAACAGGGAGCAGATGAGACCCTTTGGGTCACGCTGGAGACAGGAAATGGCACCACAATCCGCATGGGGGTTGTATACAGACCCCCATCTCAGGGGGAAGGAATGGACAAGGAAATGATAGAAGGCTTCCTTAAAATGGCAGAAAAGGGGGAGATATTGTTGATGGGGGACCTGAATATGCCAGATGTTAACTGGAGCACCTTTGCTGCAGGCACATACAAGAGCAGGGTCATTCTTGATGCCCTACAGGGGGCATGCCTCAGACAGCTAGTACTGGAACCCACTCGGGAGGGAGCAGTCTTAGACCTGGTACTCTCAAATGGGGATGGTGAAAGAATCTCAGATTTAGAAGTGGGTAGCCATCTGGGAACAAGCGACCACCAAACAGTGTGGTTCACGATAAACACAGCCATACAATCAAGCCATACAAAAGCAAGAGTATTGGACTTTAGAAAAATGAGAGAGTGGCTCAGAAAAGCACTAGCAAACAGGCAAGAAGGAGGGGTGGAGGAACAATGGAGAGTAATCAAAACAGCCATCACAGAGGCAACAAGCCTTTGTGTAAAGCAAATCAACAAAACACAACGTAGGAAAAAGCTGCTATGGTTCTCAAAAGAGGTGGCAGAAAAGGTTAAGGAGAAAGGGATAGCATTCAGGAAATGTAAGGAAACACAGAAGGAGAAGGACAGAGAACTTTTATCAGTTAAAGCAGAAAGAGACTGGGAAGGCAGTCAGAATAGCAAAGGCCCAAACTGAGGAAAGGATAGCCAACTCTGTTAAGAAGGGGGATAAGACCTTTTATAGGTACATTAGGGAGCGAAGAAAGGCCAAAGGAGGGATACTGAGGCTTAATAAAGGGGAGGGAATGTGGGTAGAGGGTGACAATGAAAAAGCAGGGATACTGAACAAATATTTCTGCTCAGTATTCACAAAGGAGGAGGAGGGAGAGGTACCTAAACCAAACAAGAGAAACACTCTGAAGACGAGGGTCGATACCAGTCCATTTACAGAAGAAAGGGTTCTGAAAGAACTAATAAAATTGAAGGTGGACAAAGCAATGGGGCCTGATGGGATTCACCCAAGAATTCTAGAAGAACTAAAGGTAGAACTAATGACACCACTGACTACTCTCTTTAACAAATCATGGGAGGATGAGGTGGTACCTGAGGACTGGAGGAGGGCGGATGTGATTCCTCTTCACAAAAGTGGGAGCAGGACAGAGGCAGGAAACTACAGACCAGTTAGTTTGACCTCAGTGATAGGTAAAATGATGGAATCACTTCTGAAGGAAAGAATTGTTGAGTACCTAGAGGCCAGTGGGGCACAGGACCCAAGGCAGCATGGATTCACGATGGGAAGGTCGTGTCAGATGAATCTAATAGATTTCTTTGACTGGGTAACCAAAGTAGCAGACCAGGGAGGTGCTGTGTACATGGCTTACCTAGGTTTTAGCAAGGCATTTGATACAATCCCACACAAAAGATTAATACACAAGTTAGCCAGCCCTGGAGTGGGTCCCAAGGTGGTAGCCTGGATAAAAAATTGGCTAGACAACAGGATGCAAAGGGTAGTAGTAAATGGAGTCCATAGTGAAGAAAAGAGGGTTACTAGCGGGGTACCGCAGGGTTCAGTACTGGGACCGGTCCTTTTTAATGTCTTTATACGTGATACTGCAGAGGGACTGGAAGGAAAAGTATACCTCTTTGCAGATGACACAAAGATCTGCAACAGGGTTGATACACTAGATGGAGTGGAAAGGATGAGAAGGGACTTGGCAAGGTTGGAGGAATGGTCAAATGTATGGCAGCTCAGATTCAATGCAAAGAAGTGCAAGGTAATGCACCTGGGAAACAAAAACCCAGGGCAAGAGTACACAATGGGGGGTGAGATATTGACAACAGTAAAAATGGAAGGGACCCGGGGTAATTATATCAGATGACCTAAAGGTGGGCAAGCAATGTGAGAAGGCAGTAAGGAAGGCGGGGGATATTTGGATGCATAGGGAGAGGCATCAATAGTAGAAAACAGGAAGTTGTTATCCCTCTGTACAGACAGTTGGTGAGACCCCATCTGGAGTACTGTGTGCAGTTCTGGAGACACCATCTCTGCAAAGACATAGACAGAGTGGAGGCTGTCGAGAGGAGGGCAACCAAAATGGTGCAGGGTCTGCACCAGAAAACATACTGAAGAAAGACTAAAGGAGCTTAATATGTATACCCTTGAGGAAAGGAGGGAGAAAGGGGACATGATAGAAACTTCAAGTACCTCAAGGGAATCAACAAAGTCCAAGAGGGTGGCATCTTTCAGAAAAGATGTGCAAGAACAAAGGGGTCACAATTTGAAGATAATGGGGGACGAGCTCCAGAGGTAATGTGAGAGAAGTATTTTTTCACAGAGAGGGTTGTGGATGCATGGAACAGCCTCCCTGAGGAGGTCGTGGAATCAAGAACAGTGGGGAATTCAAGAATGCATGGGACAGACCTAAGGCAGTCCTAGTGGGGGGTAGGAGGAAGTAAGCTGTTGGTTAATTAGGATCTGCAGCTTATCTGTTAGGTAGGAAAATGGGCAGACTAGGTGGGCCAAGTGGTCCTTATCTGCTGTCACATTCTATGTTTCTAACCTCAGTGTTTCTTTTGCAGCTTAGTGTAGTCTTCTGTAACATGTGACATGGAACCTTTGTAAAAGAGCCTTGGCTCAAAGATAATTGTAATCCTAGAATCAAATAAATAAAGTCCAAGGACAACTCTACCAGGAAGCATAAGGACAAGGACCGGGACTGCCCCCAGTCTGCCTCCTACTTGCGGTCCCCATATGATGGTTCTTGGGCCGCAGAATGGTCCTCCTCCCTTGGGGGATCAACCTCCTCAGTCCCACAAACCCTAACTTCCACAGGGCTACCAGTGGCCGTGCTGCCCGCCTGGATCTCCCTTGTGGGTGGCAGCTCTTCAGGACAGGCTCTCAGTCAGGTCTCTCTGGCCGGTGCGAGTGCAGCTTGCGCAAGTCTCCTGGGTGCCACCCCCAATGCCTACGCCACTGACACTGGTCTCCTCTTTTGGGACTGCCTCCAGTTCTGCCTCTCATTCTCGGGGGCAGATGGTTCAGGACACAGGCGCTCCCCCAGAGCTTGGTCTCTGGAGGGAGGGGCACCTTCCACTTCAGTGCCTGTCTCCTCGCAGCTGGCACCCATGGAGTCCCCACTGGCATTGCCTCAGCTGTCACCCACAGGATCTGCACCTGTCCTTCCTCTAATGCAGCCTGCGGGCCCAACGCTGGCCCTGCTTCCTCAGCCAGCACCTGTGGGCCCATCACCCGTCTTCCCACCACCCACTCTGGTGGGTCCAGTACCTGTCCTGCCACAACCCATGCCCACAGGACCTATGCTGAGGTACCCTATGCTGGCTCCTGCTGGTCCGTCGCCTGTGTACCCCTAACCAGTGCTTGTGGGACCTACACTGGGCTACCCATACCTGTCCCCTCTCATGCAATGCCAGTGGGACCAATGTCAGCCCCTTTGGATTATCACTACCTGATTTCTGCCCTCTGATCCTTCATGCAGATGCAAGGTCCTACCACTGACCGTCACTAAAGAGTCTCCCTTGGGACCCATCTCCCCAGTTCCTGTTCGGCAAAGTCCTAGTGCTCCTCACACACCCAGGGATAGGCTCAATGCCAAGTCAGCCAGACATTTGGACGATCATCAGCCCAAGGAAAAGCCAGGATGACTGTGCGGATAATGCTGACCAGAACTTCAGCGGTGAGTCCTTCTCCTTGGACCCAGATTCCTCTGAAGGGGAGAAAGCACCAAGCAGCGTCCCCAAGTCCCACATGGATGACCCCACATTTATGGCTATCATGAGGCACATTTAAGCTACACTGGGGTGGAAGACCAAAGAACAGGACCCAGAGCAGCGTTGGCTTGTCATATACCTAGGTCAGCCAGACGTCCCTCCTCTGATGGTTCCCCCGATTATCAACTCCTATGAGAACATTACCCAGGGTGTTTGGAACCACCCCCATATGGTACCAGCGGTATCCAAAAAGGCTGACAGGCTTTACCATGCCCTGACTGGCAAACCATACTTTGGCGAACAGCCCAAGGCTGATTCAGTTGTTATCAATACAGCACACGACTGCACCAAAAGATCTAAGCTCCCTTACCCTGGATAGGGAGTCTCACTAGCTGGGCAAGCAGGCCTTCACATCTGCCACTCTGGCCATCATTTATTTGGCCCATATGATACAGTACCAGAACCTGCTCTGGGACCAGGCTGGGGAGGCCATCCATAGCGACCCTTCCAATCAACAGACCATGCAGGCCCTCAAAACGGGCTTGGACGTTGGAGCCCATGTCATCAGGGCTGTGATGTGGTAGATCATTCGGGCTGGGCAGCGGCTGTCGGCATCTGTATGAGACACCACTCCTGGCTGTAGGTCTCTGGCTTTGCACAGGATGTCCAGTCTAATATTATGGACAACACCATTCAGGGGGTTCAAACTTTTTTGGTAAGATGTCCAGGATATCATCTCTGAGCTCCAGGCCTCAGGACAGGCTCTTAGGTCCATCCATTCTATGTATCATACCAAGCTGAAGTCGGGACCAGTGGGCTCCTTTTCATTTGCTCCTCTCAAAGATAGACCCGTCCCCTTCCCAAAACCCAGGGCAAGCACAAAGCGAGGACAGCTCTCCCTACTCCCTCCTCAGTTGCCACCTACATCTGGAGCTCCAAAACCCACATAGACCCCTTTTGGTGTCCACTGAACCTTTCCTTGTGCTGGTCTGCACTATTCCACAGTTAAGGTCCATGTGTGTGCTATTTCAGCATACCACTAGCCTATTAGTACCCTCTACCTGGCAGACCTGCCAATGTGAGGTTCCTCAAGTGCATTTTATACACAAGTCCTTGTGTCAGGAAGCCAGTAGCTCCCCAGGGTATCAACCTTGTGTTGGACATGCTCACTTGCAAGCCCTTTGAACCCAGTGTGATTTGTGATTTGAAGTTCTTAACTTGGAAAACAGCATTTCTGGAGGCTGTCCTGTCACCTCTGCATGTAGAGTATCTGAAATCCATGCTTTGGGCACAAATCCGCTATATACTGTTTTCCATAATGATGAGGTAGTTCTGTGTACACACCAAGTTTCTACCAAAAGTGGTGGCTCCCTCTTAATCAGGCCTTAGTCCTGCTTACCTATTTCGCCAACTTCCAGAATGAGGGAGAAAGGACTCTGCAATCACTGGATATTAAGAGGGTCCTTAGGTTTTATCTGGACAGAACCAAGGACTTCAGACAATCAAAACAGCTCTTTGTCTCCTTTGATCTAATTTGAAAGGACAGCCTGTCACAATCAAGTCCGTATCTGCCTGGATTGTGAATTGCCTTCGCCATCTGCCATAGTTCAGGTTAAACTGGAGGGCAGCGTACGTGTCCACTTCACCAGAGCAGTTGCCACTTCCTTGGTGTAGATAATTTCTGTGCTTGTTGGAGAAATTTGCAGAACTTCAACTTGGAACACAGTGCACATGTTTATCAAGCACTATGCCCTGGATTTCCACGCCAAGCAGCATGTCACCTTTGACAGGACAGTCCTGAATGGTTTTCTATCCTGAGTGAGCCCTCTGCTCCAACCACTCTAGTCTGCAGGACTTTTTCTGAGCTTGGTACTCTGACTCACTACTGGGAATCAATGGTTAGGATTGATTTCTGGAATTTAGCAAAATCACTTTCTTACTGTAATTCTTTTTTTAACTTTATACATTTACATCTAAATGTTTACAAAAATAAAGCACAATCTTGTCAGACATCACAGGTTTTAACAATGAACAATTAGGATAGGATACTGGACAAAACTCCATATGTTACCTTATGTTGAGAGAAATAACTGTTAAATTGATCCCAGTAATTAAGTCCGATATAAAGTCCATGTAAGGCAAAAAGGTGGATCCTAGTGTGTTCAGCATAGACAGGGTAGGGGAGGAACTGGGCAGGTTAAAGGTCGACAAGACAATGGGGCTGGATGGCTTGCACCCGAGAGTACTCCAGGAGTTGAGGGAGGAGCTGGCAGCCCCACTGACAAGACTGTTTAACTTGTCCATGGATACAGAGTGTGTGCCAAGGGACTGGAGGAGGGCACATGTGGTGCCACTGCACAAGGGGGGCAGTAAGAAAGTGGTGGAAAATTGTCGCCCGGCCAGCCTCACCTCAGTGGTGGGAAAGGTGATGGAGGCATTAATAAAGGATAGGGTGGTGGACTACCTGGTGGACAGCAGATTGCAGGATGAAAGGCAGCATGGATTCATGAATGGGAGTTCCTGCCAGACGAATCTGATAGAGTTCTTCAATTGGGTGATGCAGGTGGTTGACTGGGGGGGGGGGTGGACGTGGCCTATCTGTGCTTCAGTAAGGCAGATGACACCGTTCCTCACAGAAGGCTAGTAAATAAGCTAGAAAACTTAGGACTGGGACAGAAAAGAACCAGATGAGTGTAAAACTGGTTGGCAGGCAGAAATCAGAGCATGGTGGTGAATGGAGTGTATTCCATGGTGAGGGGGTACCAAGTTGTGGGCCCCAGGGATCGGTGCTGGGACCCTTCTTTTGTAGTATATACATCAGTGATATAGCAGAACGTATAGAGGGAAGAGTGTGCCTACTCACGAATGATACGAAAATCTGCAATAGGGTGGACATCCCAGGAGGGGTGGAGGCCATGAGGCAGGGCCTGAAGATTCTGGAGGGGTGGTCAGAAACTTGGCAACTGAAATTCAGTGCCAAAACGTGTGCTGTATGTGGGGAGTAAACATCTGTGAGCTGCTTACACTCTAGGAGGGGAGGAAATAATAAAAAAAAAAAACCAGAAGGATCTGGTGATTATGGTATCGAGCAACCTTAAGGTGGGTAGCCAGTGTAGCAAGGCGGTTGGGAAGGCAAATGGAATGTTGGCATGCATTGGGAGGGGCCTAATTAGCAGAAGGAGGGAGGTGCTGATGCCCCTTTACAAGGCCATGGTGAGACCACACCTGAAGTACGGGGTCCAGTTCTAGAGACCGCACCTACGCAAGGACATTGATGGGATGGAAAGGGTTCAGAGAAGACCAACCAAGGTGGTGTATGGTGTATATATAAAAAAAAAAAAAATTAAAGAACAACAAAATCCCGCACTTCTCCTCTTAGTGCCATGCAGGGTGTAAACTTTATTCATAATATAGCAGATGCTACAATCAGCCGAAAAACGTGAACCTGCAATGCAGAACCCTGACCGGTTTTGCACTACCAGTACGTGGTCCATCATTGCCTAATGCACTACATAAATAGGATGCAATTTAAAGCAACAGTACATCTGTTTTGACTAAACATTAAAAAAGAGCATAAAAGTGAACAATATAAATCTTCCACATTGTAAATAGTCATATAGCTCAATAAATATAAACACCAATGTGGTACCAAAGCATCCATATACAAAAAAAAGTGCTAAAAAAAACAGCAAGACTCGGAAAGTATAAATTCAGTAGATCAGTGTATACTGTACTTGAATGCAGTTCATAGAGTCCTAGGTACGTAATGTAAAGCTTCTTGCAATCGAGGGCATAATTTCATCATATATACCTAGAAAGAGCATTATAGAAAAACATATATACATACACAAACACGTGTATAGACAGTATGCAAAAATTTGTGTATTAATCTCTATATCAAAACACATGTTTAATCTGAATTCTAAATCATATAACAAAAACCCTTTGCAGGGAAGCACTGCAATACCCAAGGAAAGAGAGAATGCATCTAAAAGAGACATTACAGAAAATTAATGTTTTTCTTTTCAAACAGAGCAATAGATATATCCTTTCATTTAATCCTGGAGCAACCGAGGCTCCCAAAGTATAGATCCAAAAGAGATTCTCTGTACTTAAGTTTGTTATCTAGGTCACCTCCTCTTGGTCCCAGTCTGACAACTTCCAGGCCACAAAATTTGAAAACACGATCTTGATTCCCAGTACTGGTTCTACTGCAGTGAATAGCCAATGTACTTCTAGTGTCGTTATTGGCTATAGATCTAAAATGTTCTCCCATACGTACTTTAAGTGATCTTGTTGTTTTGCCAACATAAAATGCCCCACACTGGCATGTGACTAAATAAACCACATTCTCTGTGCTGCATGTAATAAATTCCTCGCTGTCATAGGACTTACCACTATTACAGCTGGAAAAGTTATTGCATTTAAATATCAAACTGCAAAATTTGCAGTTACCACATATGTTTAGTAAGTGGGGGTCTACATGTGGTGTCACTATCTGATGGTAATGGTGTATAACTGCGTACCAACCTGCCTCGCAGGTTGGGCTCCCTTATACAGCATGCTGGGTCTAGATTTTGTAACCTCTAACAACATAGGATCACCTTGTAGAATATTTCAGTTGGCATTAATAATGTCTACAATTTCTTTAGTATGCCTGGTGTATGTTGTTACAAAGTTCATTCTGGGATCTTCCTCTTTCTTTTAGTCCCAGAAGATCCATTCTCTCTATATTGCCTACTTCTCTAAATCCTTCCTGTACTGTATGGTAAGCATAACCTTGTTCTAGAAATCGATCACAAAGATCCATACCGTTCGGTAATCCAGATCATTACTACAATTACGTCGGACTCTCAACATTTGGGCCTTGGGTATGTTAGTTATCCCATGGTGTGAGTGACAGCTTGAGGCTAACAGCAAAGAATTCCTATCAGTCTCCTTCCTATAAAAGTTAGTTCCAAGACACCCATCATGTTGTTTAATGATTCTAAGATCAAGGAAGGAGACTGAATGGAGATCATGCTGGACCGAGAAATGCAAATTCTCATTACTTCCTTCCAAATAAATAATAAATGCTTGTAATTCCTCTAGAGTGCCACGCCACACCATAAAGATGTCATCAATATAACGACGCCAGATGTCAGTCCTATGGTAAAAAGGATTGCTCTGGCTGTCATAGACAATTTGTTCTTCCCACTTGCCCAAATAGAGGTTGGCATAATTGGGCGCAAAAGTTGCACCCATAGCTGTCCCCTTGATCTGCAAGTAAAATTAATCTTGAAACAGAAAATAGTTCTTTGTAAGAATCTGTTCTGCACGTTCCAAAAGGAAGTTCCTTCTACCATGATCCATATTGGCATCTTGCTGCCACCAATAATCTAATGCCTCTAGCCCCCCACATGGGGTATATTGGTGTATAATGAATTAATATCCATTGAAACAAGATACCAGCTCATATCTATCTGCATATCCTCCAGGACCTCCAACATCTGACATGTATCTCTCACATACAATGGCAGTGCTACAACATAATCCTTAATGTGGAAATCCACATATTTAGAAATGGGTTCAACCAAGGAACCTATACCTGCCACAGTGGGACATCCCAGAGGATCCTGCAGATTTTTATGTATCTTTGGTAGAGTATATATACTCACCCTTATTGGACTTTCTACAGTAAGATAAAACAATTCTCCATGGTCTATCAAACCCTCACTTTCTGATTCAAAAATTAATGCATCAATCTCCCGCTTGAACCTTTCTGTTGGGTCAAAGGTCAGTAACTGGTAAAATCCCATATCACTTAACTGCCTTTCAACTTCGGTTATATATTTAGATGTGAACATAACCACCACTGATCCACCCTTATCAGCAGGTTTGATAGTCAGGTCTTTGTTGCATTTAAGAGTTTTCAGGGCCTCTGCTTCAGCTGCTGTAATATTTAGATAAATCGGTCCAGTGTCCCTTTCAAGGAGGGCCCTAAATTGTCTCACACAGGCAACCTCAAACACCTTAACTGCATCATTATATGGGAGCATAAAGGTGGAATGTAATTTAACTTTTCTTACCTCTGACGTCGTCGTTACATTAATGTCCTCAGGGTTATTTCCACCCATACGGCCTTGACACATAATTGGTCTCTTAAAATACACCTTTCAGATTTAAGTTTCTCGTGAAATGATGAAGATCAAAATAAAGTTCAAAAGTTTTTGAGACCTGGGTTGGCACAAATGATAATCTCTTTTGTAGGACCAATAATTGGTTCTCACTTAAATCGATATCTGAAATGTTAAAGGGAAACTCCTATCGAGTCCCTTAGTGCAGCAGTGGCTGCAGAAACGCCAGTTAGGGCTTACAACATAAAACAATTTTTTTTTTTACTACCTGATGCCCTGGAATTTTGATGAAAAAGATTTGCTCGCTCCATAAAGGCAACAGACCCCAGGCGGACATCACGCGCACCTCAGGTGACTTCTGCTGTGAAGGTTATGCTAATGAGGGCTGCCAACAAATGGATTATGTTGGTAGCCCTCTGCACCTCTTCTGACGAAAGTCACCGAATCTTGAGATGTCTGCCTGGAGTCTGTTGCCGATATAATGAGCAAATTTTACATCAAAATTCGTATCGGGTAGTGAAAAAATGTATTTTTATATTGAAAGTTCTAATCAGTACTTTGAAGCCACTGCTGCACTGAGGACTCGATGGGAGTTTTGCTTTAATCACTATGTTGTTAGATGTTATTTCCCCTTCCTGCCTCTTGTTCTTATTCCTATGCTTCTGCCCACCCCTCCTTGTTGGTTTAATCCTGTATGAGTTGATACTTGGACCTGATGATTGCCCCTCAAAACTCTCTGTTCCAGGACAGGTTCCCGGAATTTAACCGAACATCGTATGTCCAAATGATCTGAGTCTCCTTCGTAAAAATCCTCTTGTTCAGATTCACTGGCCGACGTAATTAGGTGAATCACTCCTATGTCTCAGTATGTATTTTGGTTGTACCTCTATGTTGGCCCTTCCCCTGACTTCTGCGGCCTCTAGAGTATCTACGGTTATTCTGTTTGCTCTTATTCCAATCCCACACCCTATTATGTAGATAGTCTTGTCTATCTATCTATCCCTTTCAAATTGTGTCAGCTTGATCTTTTTTTTATCTTGTTTTCCTCTTTTTGAATGTTCTTTAAGTCTTTTTTCAAAGACAGCAAAATCAGGACTGTCCTTAAATTGGGATACAATTTCTTCTCTATCTTTAATATCAGATGTCACTCATTCTCTCTGGGCCTCATAATCTCGAATCACAGTATTTATTAATGCATCACTCCCCAATTGGAGTGAATTATGCCAGTCAGATATAGAAGACACTTTGTCCCAGCCATATCCGGCTTTATTAATGACCCGTAGGTCCCTAGAGGAGTGGCCCACCTGGAGGTATGCTTCTAAGGTAGTCTGTCCCCAGTAATGCCTACGTCCCCTAAGTACATCTCTTTCAAGGTCTATGAAAGCTTTTTATTATATCCAGTACCTCTGGTGCACTCGTAGCAACAGCACTCTGTTAAGTACTACATTTGTGTCTTGAAACAAATCAACTTTTCCCGCTGCCGTGTATGCAAACATTGCAAATGATCCTGTAGAATCACCAACATGAATATCCTCTATTATATTCGAGGTCATTCCCAAATTAATATAGTGCCTTCTAAGTAACCTTAAGATCAGGACAAATGATGGGCGATCTCCAGTGGTAATGGATACTTCTCTCAGCCCCACTCGTGAGCTCCCCTTGTCACCAAACTTCTGATTCTTTTAAGCCAAAAGCACTCCATATGGTGATTCAAAAATGGCACAGTCTGCAAATAATGCCTGACTCCCAAGCCGCAGTGAGCACACTCAAAAAAATACATATACCGAAGCAGCAAAGGCAGCCCCACTGCTATAGGAGAGTGCACGAAGTATAAACAAATTAAAAAACACAAAATCCAGCACTCTTCCGCTTAGTGCCACAGAGGGCGTAAACTTTATGCCCTGTGTGGCACTAAGTGGAGGAGTGCTGGATTTTGTTGTTTAATTCATTTATACTTTGTGCACCCTCCTATAGCAGTGGAACTGCTTTTGTTGCTTTGGTGGTGTATGGTATACAGGGGAAAGCATACGAACAGAGGTGTAGATAATTGGATTTGTACCCATTGGAGACTAGAATGGAGAGTGGGGACATCATTAAAACTTTTAGATATGTGAAGGGGAACAAAGAGGTGAAGGAGGCGAGTTTGTTCAGAAGGCAGGAGGGAGCTAGAACTAGAGGACATAGCCTGAGATTGGAAGGTGGTAGATATACAGTAGAGGCAATGTGATGGGGTGGTTATTCACTGAGAGAGTGGTGGAGGCCTGGAATAGACTACCAGAAGAGGTGGTGAAGGCCGACATGGTGGTGGGATTTAAGAGGGCATGGGACAGGCATATGGGAGTGGGAAGTGAGGGGAAGGAGAGGGGCCCATAAGAGTGGAGAAGAGTAGGGAATGGGCAGACTCACTGGGCAGATGAGATCCTTTTCTGCCATAAGATTTCTGTGATTCTGTGTATGTGTTCTTGTGCCAAGACAATAGAACATTTGTAAAGAGATGATTACTACACAGATTGTTAGTCCTCTTCTTTTTTTTAAACTTTATTTCATATCCAAAATAAGCGTTCTCGTCCTGTACAATCCGTGAATGCAACACAGACATCAAATGTACATCTCTATTCAACCTGAAGTCCCACTCAGTGACCATTGCTCATAGATCTGTTGGTAAAAGAAGCTATAATGTCTCTCCAAATAGTGTCCCATTAACATCGGTATAGCGTGATGTATGAGCCTTTTAAATTGATAACCACTGGTCTGAAAAGAAGAGTCATACATCGACAACAAATAATAAAGTCCTTGTAATGTACTGAGTGAGACTTCAGAAAAAAAAAATTGCATTAAGACATCATATGAATACCCAACAGTAATAAAGGGAGACAGTCCTTGAAAACAGTGTCCCACCTTAGTGTGCAGGTGGTGAGAACAAACCAGAGAGACCTAAACAGTAAATTGGTACCTTTCTGCCTGTTGAGACAGGATTGCTCTATCTTCCAGTTCTTCAGGGAGGTGCATGAATGGCAACCACACCCCTAGAAATTTCTCTGATTGCAGGTGCAAATCTGCTGTCATTTTTTCAGAGCGGTAAATATCCTTCACTATGGTTATCCAATCCTCTAACCTGGGGCAGTGTTTAGAAAGCCATCATTTAGTAATGGCTTTACCTGCGGCTGCCAAAAGGATACTGAAAAGTGCCTTATGGCAGTTAGGATGCCTGCCCAAGGGCCAAACGCCCATCATCAAAATTTTTAAATCTAGCGATCTGGATGTACCCACAGTTATGCTCAGTCTGGGGCCTGGCTCCTGCCAAAATGGTTGGATAGTCAGCAGTTCCAAAATATATAGAAGAGTGTGCCCACCCCCACATCCTCTCCAACACTTGTATTTGTGTCCTGAGGTGTAGTGTTTGGTAAGGAAGGAGGTGAGGAAGAAGTGACTAACAGTCTTCCACTTAAATTCCTTCCAGTTATTGGAAGCGGATGTGTGGAATACTCCTTTAACAGACTTCCACTCCTTGAGAGTTAATCCCCCACCTATCTCAGTTTCCCAGGCCATTTGGCAACAGGTTGGGGGTGTTTTACCACTTTGAATGTAATCTTGGACTAGATGAGAGATGTACTTTTTTTCCTGTAATCTCAGTTGGTTCTATTAGGGGGTGAGGAGCTCTCAGTAGAGCTTGGCTTGCAGCCTATTACCTTCCCAAAGAAAGGAGGTAACTAATTGTAAATAATGGAAAAAGTCAGACCGCTACAGGGTAAACTCTGTATCTGGGCAAATGACTTAATAGCCCCTTTTTATACAAACTGGGAAAACCAAACAAGACCCAAACCTCTTTTACGTTGTATAGGTGGTGTCTGGCTTTTGAGGGGGAAACTCTATACTGTACATCTGTCTACATGGTTTTATGGTGTTAGGGGGTGGTTGAGGTGAAGATCTGTCACACTGTTCGCCAGTTTGATTAAAGTGTTTAAGCAGGGGTTTGATGCAGAACGGGCTGTGAGTTTATCGAGAGGGGCATCAAACACTTACAGTGGGAAGTGACCTGTATTATTATATTGTTCCATTTTCATCCCGACACTACCCTCCCCACTCTTTTTGTATATCCATGGTTAAGAGTTGGGCCATCTGATAATAAAGTTTCAAATGTGGGAGGCCTGCACCACCATTAGCTTTTGGCCTCTGCATCTCTCTCTCTCTCTCTCTAGTTAACTCTGACTTTCTTTCCCACCTCATGTGAAATGGTGTATGACTTTATTAATCTTCAATCAGTCCTAGGGATAGGGAGGGGCAGCACCTGGAAGAGGAAAAAAAAATCTTGGAAGAATGTCCATATAAATTGATTTTATTCATCTGAAAAGGGAGAGGGGCAGTAGTTCCCAGTGTTTTAAAGCTGAAAACTTTCATAATCAGTTTACCATAGTCAGCATGGGAGAGGCCCTTTAACCCAACAGGGGTATGGATACCCAAAATAATGGATCTGAATCTGACCCATTTAAATGGAATCAGCTGTCTTAATTCTGGGGTCATTGTCCCACTTTCGAAACCACTTCAGTCTTGCCCTCAATAATTTAAACCCGGAGACCCCTCTGTATTCCACCAGGATTTGCCTTAGTACTGGGAATGTTTACACTAGCTTTTTTTAAGATACAACATCATGTCATCTGCATCAGTTAAATCTGGTTTTCCATCCCTATTATAATACTTTCTGTAGACTAGTGTGCGCTCACCAGAGCCACTGCTGGTTTAATGCTCAGGTCTGACCTCGGTGCCAGGGAAGTTTATGGACTCTATACTAAAGGATACGATCAATCAGCATATAGAAAAATGTAATTTCAAAGATAAAGAACAGCATGGATTCATGGCAGGCAGATCATGTGCAACTAACCTGTTATGTTTTTATGAAAAAATGTCTGTCACTTGACACAGGTACATCCCTGGATTGTATTTTCTTGGACCTGGCTAAGGCATTTGATAAAGTCCCACATAGAGTTATAATACAGAAATTAATAGACAGCAAAGTGGACCATAGAATTACAAACTGGATTGGGAGTTGGCTGAGGGATAGGAGTCAGAGAGTCACCATTAATGGCTTTCTATTCGACAAAGTCCCAGTGACAAATGGGGTTCCCCAAGGGTCTGTCCTTGGACCGCTGTTGTTTCAATTATTCATGTCAGATATGGGGAATCAAGCTACTAGCTGGCTAAGTAAATATGCAGATGACACAAAAATAGCAAGGGGAGTAAAAACGCAAGAGGACATAGGCACACTCCAAAGGGACCTAGATAGGATATCAGACTGGATTAATACATGGGGAATGAATGAGCTTCAACACTGGCAAATGTTGTGTTATGTATCTGGGACGACATGATAAGGAAGCCATTTACTTTCTAAATGGTTTTGTCCCAAGAATAACAAATGTAGAAAAAGATTTAGGAATGACAAACAAACTTATGACACACTCTGTAACGCACAAATAGGAATGGCAAAGAGATTATTATGGACAATAGAATGACAAAACGGTATGGAAGCCCATGTACAGATCCTATGTTAGACCACTGCTTGATTATGGAAGTCAAGCATGGGAAATGCAACTAAAGGTACCTTGGAAAAGGTTGAAAAAATCCAGAGACAAGTAACTGAAACGATCCATAATATTAGGACCTTAACATGTAATGAACAATTACAAAAACTCAATCTAATGTCATTGGACACGAGAAGGATTCGAGGGGACCTATTATTATGTTACGATATCATGCAAGATAATTGTTTGCCGAATGAATTACATTTTGAATTTAAAAATGATAACTTGGCTCAAGGGGACACCCATTAAAGCTGAGGCCTAAAAGGTTCATGACCAACAGTATAAAGTCATTCTTCACCCAGCATGTGGTTAATCTCTGGAACAAACTGCTGATCTAAATAATAATCGGTAAAGACAAAACTCAATAAAAAGAAAAAAAAAACAAAACTAGACACCCACATTTCAAAAGGGAACATCTTGAGTTATTGCGGGTAATGTGGCAGGAGCATACATGGGCACACTGCCTCCTCTGCTTCTTTCACCTTAGTATGAATATGGGGGGCAGGGAGCATCCCTGTCGAGTTCCTCTACTTAGCTGTAATGGGTCAGAGACTGTACCGTTAACTTTAACCCATGCTGTTGGCTGGTGATAGATACTATGGAGCCAAGCAAAAAATGCATCTCCAAAGCCAAATCTGGACAGAGTGCCAAAGAGGAAATCCCACTTAAGCCTGTCAAGGGCCTTTTCAGCGTCAGTTGTTATCACTATTTGTTGGTCTTTTGCTGGTTTCCATGCCTAAAAAATATTTAAGCATTGCCTGGTGTTATCTGCAAGGTGTGTCTGGGGAATGAAGCCAGACTGGTCAGGTGCCCCAGTTTGTGTAGTATTTTATTTATCCAATTCACCAGAATTTTCATAACAATCTTAGAATCTACATTAAGTAAAGAATGGGTCGATAAGAATCGCACCTGTCTGCCAATTTACCAGGTTTTGGGATCACAGTAATGACTTCAGATTGCCATAAGGCAAATCTTCAGGCTCATCTTGGGTGTTAAACATTTAACCAAAATGGGGACTAAATGTTGTTTAAAAGACTGAAGACTTGTGCATTAAATCCATCCGGGCCTGGAGCCTTGCCCGGCCCCATGTCCTCGATGACTAAACTCCACCTCAGCCTAAGTGATGGGCCATCCAGCATTGTTTGTCTGCCGTTAGTTGCGGTAGGGCTACTTTATTTAGGAATTCTTGTATCCACATAGGTCCTATCTGCCCCTCCTCCACATTGCTGTAGAGAGCATGGTAGTAATCTTTAAAGTGGTTAGCTAGGTCTTTAGGGGTATATGAAGTCAGCCCATAAGATGGATGCATGACCTTTTTAACACATTGGTCAGCCTGCATCTTTTGAAGATGGAAAGCTTGCAGGTGTCCTGCCCTGTTTGCATGTTCAAAATAGGTTTGGTTAAGGTATAGTAGTTTACCCTCTGTTTTGGAATCCACTATCAAATGAAAATCCTTCCCAATCCTGTGGAGCTGGGCTAGTGTCTCAGGAGATCTCTCGTGTTTATGTTGATCTTCCAGTTCCTTAAAGGAAGCCTCCAATTTGTGTTGCTGTTCTTGCTATTGTTTTTTCAATCTAGAAGCATAAGAGATAATCAACTCTCTCAACATAACCTTTAGAGAGTCTCAGAGTCATTTTTCATTGATCTAGGGGCCGTGCTGGTCTATGAGATACCCAATAATGGTGACTCCAATGAGGGTTTTGAATGCCTCCCTATTAAGCAGGGAGGTAAACATTCACCAAAAGGTGACCACGGACCAATCCCCTAGTTGAAGAGTCACCAAGACTGCTGCGTGATCAGAGTGGGCAATTGGGTGTATTGTGTAACTAGTTAATTTGTGGAGGTGAACCTTACAGCTCAGATAATAATCAGTTAAGTAAAATGTGAAATTCTGCTTCCCCGGGTTCAGTTCCCTCCATATATCTATCAGAGCAGGTAGCCCATGGCATGGGCATCGGCGATTGGGCACCTGCAATAACAGTGACCCAGTCCTTGGTGCATGTCATCAGGGCTACCGACTGGGTAGAGGCAACCAGATTGGGGGTTGGCCGAATACAGCTGACGGGATGTTGCCTCTTGTTATGTGCATGGTGGGGAGTAAGCATGCACGCACAGCCGAGTGGGAGGGATTGTGAAGGGTGGTGCAGCGGTGGGTTGCCGAGCTGTCCCGTGGCATAGTGGGTGGGTTGGGGGCTTTGGTGGGCAGGGTGCTGAGTTTGGGTCTGGGCACTGGTGCGTTTTGTTGTGCCTGGCCCCAAATTTTTTCCATGTTTTCGCCCGGACATACCTCCCTGAAGTTGAGAATCCTTAAGTGGGGGGTGCAGGTGGCGAAGCCCCCACGGGGGTGGAGGCAGCCCTCCTTATAAAACATGTAAAACACAAGTCCCGGTGCCATTTTGCTGTGCGCCAGGGAATCGGAGTGCCAAAAAAATTTTCGGCACTCTGGCTTCGCGATAATGGCTAACGCCTTTAGGCGTTCGCTGTTATCACATAAATCCATCAGAGCAAGTTCCTCCATTCCTGTCATCACTGTTCTACTCATTAATTTGTTAATGGATGCTTTCCCAGAAGTACAGTCAATATGGAGTTGTATTACACAGTTATAATATTCACTTATTAGTACCGTACCCTTTTCCAAAGCTGCAATTGTGTGGAATAAACAGCTGAAGAATGCTTGGGTATATACATTATGGAGGTGTAGCTTGTGGCCAGAAATTTCCCCTGTCACTAAGACTATTTGGCCATCCTCCAGGACCTCTGTATGCAGTATTTCTAAGGGAATAAACCTGAGAAGAAGGATAGCTGCCCCCACCCTCTTACCAGAATAATGGGAAGATGCCACCACCCTCCTGACCCACAGTCTGCACAATTTCATATGCTCTATGTCTGAGAGTCTGGTTTCTTTTAGAAATCCTGCATCACATTGCAGTTGTTTAACTACAATAGTATTTTTTTGTCCACTTGAGAACAGAATTAATCCCCTGAACATTGAGAGATACTATGTTTAACATACCCATCTTAATAATTTTCTTAGTAGGAGACCATATCAATCCTAAAACCCTTGCAGGGTCCAGAAAGCCCCCCCACACAAGAACTCATTTTTAGCTGGTATATCTGTGTCACCCTCGAAGAACAGTAAAACTGAAAAAAACTTGTTGAACACAAACAAGCACAACAGTCAAAACACAAACATTAAAGAGCCCCTGACATTGTTGTAACAACTTTAAAAAAATGGAATATTTAGACACATCTCAGTTTATATTTAATATTGTTTTCTGTAATCTCACCCTTACTTCTTTATTAGAAACAACATTTTCATGGAAACAGGACTGGTGCTGTATCTATTCTGACTACTTGCCTACACCTGGCATCACACACTGCTGCTGTGGCGATAATTATGATGCCATAAATGAGATAATGATGTCACGTGTAGGCAAGCAGAAACAGCAGATGAAGTTCAAGGGACAGTAAATCCTGTTTCACACAACTGTCCTCAGTAATAAAAAAAAAAAAAAAAAGAAAGAATTGTAGAAAATATATGAAATGTATATATCTCACTTTGAGGGGGAGCTCTTGCAGTAGGCTATACCATAAGGACTGAAGCTGGCAGGCACCAGGACCCAGAGGAAAACTTCTAGCTAGCGGTGTACAGTAGGGGACCACCCCTGTCCGGCCTGCCCTCAACATCGACCATAGTATAAAAGGGGTGGTCCCTCAGCCCAACCCCAGTTCTTTTCCTGCCGTTGACCCGTGCACATCGGCTCCACGAACGCCTTCTGCTCTAATCGACCACCATTTTTTCGCCATCACCGCACTTTGTTTTACCTTTAAAAATCTGATTTTTTTTTCCCAGATATTCTCTGCATGTCTTCTTCTCCAACCTTACCAGTGGAACTGCGGCAGTCAATGTATTCTTGCGGCAAGCAGATCCCATTGAAGGACAACCATGCTCTCTGCCTCGTCCCAGACCATGATACAGAGGCCTGCCAGCACTGTTTGAAGTTCAACCAGAGGACCAGGATCTGCTGCCAGAAGGCCCTGAAAAGTTTCTTGCTAGAAAATAAAGGGCAGCAATGGAGAAGCAAATCCAGGGAAAAAGTTCCTCCTCCTCTCTGATTTCTGGGGCCTCCACTTCTTTGTCTTCTCACCGGGAGAAAAAGTCAGATGAAAAGCATAAACACTGGGAGAAACACAAGCACAATCCTCAATCAACCTTCCGTTCCCCATCCCCTATTTCAAAGGTGACTGGATCTGGGTTGTCCTCCCACAGGAGATCAGACTGCTTCCATGGCAGCCCTCTCTTCCTCCGGGCTACCTGTCGTCAAACCACCCACCCTCATCTGGACATTACGTGGTGGTTCTTCAGGGTCGAGACTTCATCCTTGGCCTCCCAGCCCCGATGCTCAGGCCCTTCCATGAGACTATGGGCACTTAGCCAGGCAGCTCGGCCAGATCTTCAGGTGATGGGTACCTGCCCGTCATCCACCTGGCCTTGGCGTCTGCTAAGTCTGCCCCCCGGCTCCAAGGCTGATGCCACCCAGCGATGCCATGGGCGTGCACTCACCTCCCCCAGGAGAGTGATGCCTCTGCCTCATTTGGGGATTGACTCCCTCGACAGGCTTCTTCCAAAGTGATGCCAGTTTCTTCCCCTGACTGGTGTAAGTCCATGCCTGTCTGGTCAATGCCGGCTACCGTGGTGTTGACCCTGGCGACACCTATTCTTTCATCGCCCAACCACCCTGTGTCATCAGCTGACCCTAACATTACAGTTCAGCCAACGCCAGGGGGCCTGGCATCTGGCCTGATGACACCCACCAACCCGATGCCCGCTGGGCCACTGCCGGTCAACCCAAACCCTCAGGACCCGACACCTGGGTTGCGCCTCCTAAGTAAGTAAAGTAAGTAGTAAAGTAAAAATGTTTATTTTTATATAGGATTTACAAAACTTTAGATCAGAAGACCTATTTTCAAAGTTGTCCTGTGTAGACCAACGCCGGGACCATCTGATGTCCCTCTACCAACGTCGGCTAATCCATCTACACTGCAGGCTTCTCTGGCAGATCTCATAGCTCTTTTCACATACTGGTTGAACGGGCTCAAGGGTGACCTAATTCTGAAGCCTGTGGCCCGCCCCCCCAAAGGAATCTCTTCCCTTGGGGGCTCAGCCTCAGACTCCTCCACGGCAGCCTACACCAAATGCCAAAAGAGCCTAGCCCACAATCAGATGACACTGGCAGGGGTTGCTCTAAGCATCACGGGTGAAAGCACCATCACTTATCCTCCAGGTCCTCGGACAGGCACCGACAGAGGTCGCACGGCCGTAGGCACCGTCACTCGACCTCTAGAGATTCCTCGGGGGAGTCAGAATGGTGTTCCTCCTCCTCCTCAGTGTCATCTGACTCGGGGTTGTCTCCCCCTCCAGCAGATCCCAAGGACACCCCCATGTCCCCTCCCAGTGACATTCATTGAGGTCATGTTGCATATCCAGTCCAATGTGAGCTGGGACACTGAAGATTTGGACCCAGAAAGATGCCATCTGACTATATTTCTCCGTCAAAAGGATCCTAAGCCTGTGGTCATTCCTCCTCTGGTGGACCTTTCAAGGACGCCACTAGATCTGCTTGGAAATGCTCATCTTCCACCCCTGCTGTTTCCAAGAAGGCTGATCGCCCTTATAACGTTCCCTGAGATGAGCCTTTCTTTGGAGAGCAGCCCATTGCGGACCCCATGGTTATTATGGTGGCTCACAATCAGTCCAAGAAACCCAGCATCTTATCACTCAGCCTCCGGACAAAGACTTTAAGCAGGTGGACCAGCTCGGCAGGAAAGTCCGTGCCTCGGCCACCTGTGCCATCCGCTCTTTGAATTTTTTAGCCCACATGGTTCAGTATCAGAATGCCGTGTGGGAGAAGGCCATGGAATTAGTCCAGACTCAGCAGGATAGCCCTCAAAAAGCTGAGCTGCTACATATTTGAAAATCAGGATTGGATGTAGGCTCCCATGTCTTACATTCTTCCTGTGACATGGCAGATTCAGCAGCTAGGGCAGTGACCTCTGGCATCTGTCTTCACCACTACTCTTGGCTCAGTGTCTCCAGTTCTACTCTGGACATCCAAGCAAACATTATGGATGCCCCTTTCAAGGGCTTGGACCTTTTTGGTGAGGACTCTGAAAAGATCATCACTTGCGTCCAGGATTTTGGAAAGGCTTATTGGTACATACCATGTACTGATCCAATCAGAAACAGAACTGTTGTCAGCCATTTCATCGCTCCTCAGGGCAGCAGCCCTGAGATCAACAAACCAGAGGTGCCAACCCCCTCCCCCCACAGAATCCCTAGGGGAGGCATTGGCGGTTGCTTTTCTCTCTGTCTAGAGCGATGGCACAAAATAGTGATGGATCATTGGGTTCTTCATCTGATAAAGGACATACCCTGGAGTTCATGGAGATGCCCCCAGACAACACTCCCATAAACTCCCATTACCTTCCGTCACACCTCTCCCTCATTTGGGAGGAAATTCAAGTGCTTTTGCTGAAGTAGGCCATAGAAACAGTTTTGCCAGATCAAAGAGGGAAGGGATTTTATTCTCACTTTTTTCTGGTCCCAAAGAAAACAGGACCTGTAGCCCATCCTGGACCTCAGCCACCTGAACAAGTATATTGAATACAAATGAATCACGATGGTCACACTCGCAGGCCAACTCCCCCTTCTTCATACCTCCACAATTTGGTGTTTCAACCCCACAGGTGGTTCCTCTGCTTCTGCTTTCAGCTTAACCATTATCAATTCTGTGCCCTACCGTTCGACCTGTCCTTGGCTCCCCAGGTCTTTACAAAGTGCCTAGCAGTGGTGGCCATGGCCCTCAGGGGAAAGAGCCACTGTGTCTTTCCTTACCTAGACAGTTGGCTCTTGGCAGCTCTGTCCAGGGATCAGCTGATCAGTACCATGGCAGGACACCTTTACTTTGTTTTGGGACCTGGGGATAACTCTGATCCTCCCAAAGTCCTCCCATGGCCCAGCCAAATGCTGTAATACATTGGGGCAGTTCTGGACACTGCTGGAAGAAAAGTTTTCCTGCCTCCGGACAGGGCAGAATGTCTTCAGGAAGAGGTTTGCCTAGTTTACTTGTCGCACCAAATTCCGGCCAGAGTATTCCTGAGGCTGCTGGGGCACATGGCAGAGGCCATTGCAACCCTCCCTCTTGCACGTCTGCACATGAGGGTTCCCCAATGAACCCTCTGAGTCCAGTGGGACCAACGCACGGACAATTTGGAGCAACCGGTGTCAGTCTCCACTCCGGTGCGACAAACTCTGAAGTAGTGGTTGAACCCCTCCAATCTTTCCACAGAGCTCCACTTTTGGCAGGAGTCTTCTCATCAGAATCTCACTATGGATGCATCCGTCCAGGAATGTGGTGCCCATTTAGCAGACCACCAAACCCAGGGAATCTGGTCTTCCTAAGAGCAGCATCTGCCTTTCAATGTGCTGGAGATATGGGAGATACTTCACGCCCTGCAGGCATTCCAGACACATCTGCTTCCGGGCCCTCTTCTAATTCAGATGGACAACATGTCGGTGGTCTTCTACATAAAAGAGCTAGGGAGGAACTCATTCTTGCCCCCCTCTGCAGGGAGGCCATGAGAGTACGGTATTGGGCCATCGAACATCATCTGAATCTCACTGCCGAGCATGTCCCAGGTGTACAAAACACCTTGGCCAACAGTTTAAGCCAGTCTCGGCCCAAGGTACATGAATGAAAACTTCTCCAATCTGTGGTAGAAGAGTAGTTTGACAGGTGGGACTGGCCAGAGTTGGACCTCTTCACATCCCCTCTCAACGCAAACTGCCCAGTTTTTGCTTGCTAAGTCCAGGACCTGGCATTTTCTGGCAAGACATGTTGTCCCTCTCTTGGACAGGGAGGTTTCTTTATGCCTTCACTCCCTTTCCATTACTGTAGAGGGTCCTCCTCAAATTGCAGTCAGAGGGAGCAGGAATAATCCTAGTTGCTCCCTATTGGCCATGTCAGATTTAGTTCCCACTACTTCAGCAGCTGGCAGTGGAACCCCCAATACCTCTACCTCTGAGCTCAGGCTTGGTCTCTCAGGAGCAGGGCACCTTGGTTCATCCAGGCCTCAAGTCACTGCACCCGTATGCATGGCTCCTGCAGACCTAGCGGTTGCTCAGTTTGGAGTTTCCTGCAGAGTGTCAGATGTTTTGGTGGCTGCCAGAAAGCCTTCCACCAAGGCCACTTGTGTGATGAAGTGGAATTAGTTCTGCATTTGGTCCTCCACTCACCACCTTTATCCCTTCACTTGTCCAGTGAATTCTGTCTTGGAGTATCTCCTTTCTCTATCAGACTCAGGGCTGAGCTATTCCTCCATTAAGGTGCATTTGTCGGCTATCTCTGCTTATCATGCACCTGTAGAGGGCAAAACTCTTGCCCAGCTGGATCTTTCCTGCCCTTTCTTGCAGGGTATCCTTCATCTCAAATCTCCCATCAGGGATCCTGTACCCCCATGGGATCTTTTATTTGTTCTGGTAAAACTTGCATTGCCTCCCTTCGAACCAGTTGTGAGTAGCGAGCTACGCTTTCTGTCATGGAAAACATTATTTTTAGTTGCTATTACTTCTGCTTGAAGGATTTCTGAGCTTCAGGCTCTAATGTGTAAAGAGCCTTATTTAGTTTTTCACAAGGACAAGGTATCTTTGTGGACGAATCCTAAGTTTTTGCCTAAAGTGGTGCCTGAGTTTACACTGAATCAGGACATCCGCCTACCTGTTTACTACCCAGAGTATTCTAACAGAGGGGAAGCCCTACTTCATACACTGGACGCTCAACGGCAATAATAGAATACACCTAAACAAGATGAATGATTGGACAAGAAGCAGAACCTGATCAAACTTGGAGATGGCATTAATTCACCATTAATGCCCGCTCCAAGTAGAAGTACTGAGTATCACCACATTGAAAGCCCTATCTGTGATCCGTTTATTAAAGAACGTGTTTTGACTAACCCACCCTCCCAGTGCCCGTTGCTATCATTGCAGTCAGAGGAAAAAGGCAGTAGCATAATTTTAAAATGCAGTCATATTAAAAAGTTTTTATTTATTTTTTTTATTTTATTGAAATCTAGGATTACAAATACCTTTGAGCAGGAACTGCTCGTTTACAAAGGTTCCACGTCAAAGGAATGGGGGGTATACATACATACAAAGGTCAACATAATAATACATAGTTACACAATAAAAAGAAGTAAGAGACTAAGGCTTAGGAAATTCCAGTAATTCAAAATGTGCCAAATGTTAGGTAGCATGACATACCAGCCAAGGGCCAAGGGCAATCTTAGAAATAAGCACTGTAGGTAAGAGGGAAGGGGGTATGCAGGCAGGAAGGCCATTGTCAGAGGGTAGAGGGTGAGAGTATGAGCTCTAAAAGGGGAGGAAGAGGATAAAGTCAGGAAATGCCCGGGGGTGGGGAGGAAAGGGAGAAGGGGGAAAAGGGAGTAGGCAGGTAGAAGGAGGCAAGGTGGGGAGAGGTAGCTGTCAAGACTGAAGTGGAGGGCAGTGAGTGGTGGGCCCCTGATTAGGCAAGGCACTCACGACGACTAGTTGAAATGAGATGAAGTCGGAGTTGTCTCTTAAAAGGGCCAAGAGCAGCAGCAGTAAGAGTTTCTTTGTTGAGAGTATTGTACTGCTGTGGTGCTCTGTGGGCAAAGGCCCTCTGGCCTATGGTAGTCCGGCATCTGGGGACAAGGAAGGTTACTTGTTGTGAACTGCTAGTTCGCTGGGTGCTGTGGTGGTCAATGAGGAGCTTTTCAATACCTGGGGCATGACCTGAGGAGGACTTTTTTGGTTAAGAGACAGGTTTGATACTATATCCGGCTGATGACAGGAAGCCATCCTGCCCGAGTGTACAGGTCACAAGTGTGTGTAAGTCGGGCAGCCCCAGTTAGCAGCCTGCATGCTTTGTTGAGTGCAACTGTAATTCTGCGGAGGGCAGAGGTGGAGGCAGAGCCATAAATTGCTAGCCCATAATCGATGATGGAGGTGACAGAGGTGTTGATAGCCAACCGGAGAGTGTCAGGAGTCATGCAGTGTTTGTGCCTGTAGAGCAGGCCTATACGGATGTTGGTGGCTTTGGCAACAGAATCTATGTGCCGATGGTAGGAGAGTGAGCTGTCCAATGTGACACCTAGGTATTTAAAATCAGGAACGTGTTCAAGTAAGGTCCCTGTTTGGTTTAGGATGGTGAGGTCACGGATTTGTACTTGTTCCTGAGTGCTAGAAGGTCATAACCTTTGTTTTGCTGTAGTTCATGACCAGTTTGTGTGACTTGAACCATTCTTCGATGCGCATGAATTCAAGCTGTAATTGTTTCTCAAGGAGTCTCATGCTTTGGTGGTTGGTGAACATGACTGCATCCTGGTGTAGAGCAGTAATTTCTGGTGGCAGACACTGGAAGGTCATTGAGGAAGAGGCTGAAGAGTAGTGGCCCCAGGATGGACCCCTGTGGGACCCCTGAAAGGACTGGATTTTCTTCCGAGGTGACACCGGCAATCCTAACCCGCTGGACCCTCTCCCCAAGGTAGCTTGAAAACCAGAGCAGCGCTTCATTGAAGAGCCCAATGTTTGATAATTGCTTGAGTAGGAGTGGGTGGTTCACAGTATCAAAGGCTTTTGTAAGGTCAATGAATACTGCCCCTACAGAGTTTCCTTGATCGAGTGTGGTATGGATGAAGCCCGTGAATTCTAATAGTGCAGTGGTGGTACTGTGCCCTTTCGGAAACCATGTTGCTCGGGACACTGGATGTCATATTTTTCCAGGTACTTGACTAGTAGGTCTGAGGCGATGCACATCAGGGCCTTAGACAATGGAGGGAGGATAGAGATAGGTCTGTAGCTGAAGTGCAGTGATTTGTCTCCACTTTTGTGTACCAGTGTGATGGTCACCTGTTTCCAGCGAGATGGGAACTGGGACATCCTTAGTGATAGGTTGAGGACCTTTGTCAGGGGTTCAAGGACTTCTTCAAGGACAAGTGCTAACAACTTCAGGTCAAGGGAGTCACCACTGTAGCCTGCGTTGTGAATGGCCTTCCAAATATAGGTTCTGGCTTCATGCACTGGGATCTTCTTGAAGTAGAATTGTGGGGCAGGGTGTAGGAGAGGAGTAGTTGTAGGATGGTTGCTACCAGAGGGGGCATCAAAGAAATTAGAAGGGAGGACACTATCCAAGTTGGAGAACGCATTGTTAAAGGTGTTGGTAATTGTGTACAGGTCAGATGTTGGTGTTCCATTTATGTTGAGCATGGTGGGTGGTGACTTAGGGTCCTTGCCTGTAAGGTCTTTCAGGTTACTCCAAAATTTTTTTCCATCACCCCAGGAGTTGGAGAGAGCTTCCTTGAAGTATTTGCTTTTGGCACTCCTAACTGCCTGCGTTCACTCATTTCTGGCAGCTTTATATTTATGAATATCCCCAGGTTTGGATGTTGCATGGGCATAGTGCCAGAGATGATCCCTCTGTTTGAGTAAAGTGATTAGATCGGGGGTTATCCAAGGATTAGCTCTGCCCCTGACCTTCAGCTTTTTGAGAGGTGCAAAGATATTGCAGCCCACAGTGAAGTGGCTGATGAAAAGGTCTAAGGCTTGGTTTACATCAGTGGCAGAGTCGATTGGAGTCCAGTCCAGGTGGCTTAGGTGTGTCTTTAGTAGCTCAAGGTACCCCTGCTTTAACACTCTGGTGTGGATTATTTTAGGAGGGGGCTTAATGAATTTGTTTGTCCAGGTACATGTGACCGATGAGTGGTCACTGATCCCATCAGGGAGCACTGAGACTTTTGAGATTCGTTCAGGGTGATTAGTAAGGATCCAGTCCAGAAGTGTGTGTGACCCTGTCCTATAGTTGCATCTGGTGGGGGTGGTAACAAGCTGGGTGAGGTTCTGTGATGTGACAGCATCCTTGTAGTTTCTGGCCTCCAGCGATAGCCAATTTATGTTGAAGTCGCCTAGTACTGAGTTCAGAGTTATGGTGTAATCCCTGTAGGCTTTCCAATATGCTCATAAATCCATTGGGCTGATCTTTAGGAGGTAGGTACACAGAGGCAATGGTGAGCTCTTTGTTGTGCTCCCCGAGTAGAACTTTAATAGTGAGAACCTGCGAGGGTGGTTTAGGGTTTGAGAAAGGGAAGACTTGACCCAGATAGGAATTCTTCATGTAGATGGCACAGACCCACCTCATTTGGAAACCCTGTCCTGCCTGAATATAGAGTATCCAGGGATGGTGACTGCAGCGTCTGGTATCTTGGGGTTAAGCCATGTTTCGACAACAGAGAGTACATCAGGGCTATGTTGCTGGACCCAGGTTTGCAAGATGTCAAGTTTGTTAAGGAGGCTGCAGACATTGATTGAGGCTATTGTGTGGGACCCCTCCCGCCTTTTTGTAGCATGGGGTGCTAGGCCGGTAGGCCCCAGGTTAGGATGAACATTTCCAGATATCAGAAGTAGCACAAGTAGTATCCTAAGAAGGTACGCTTTAATCATTTTGCAGACTAGTTTTGTTGTAGGGCATCTAGTCCTCATGGCCTTGCTGGTCTACGTTTGCCCCATGATATTGCAGAGCACAATATATAAAGCCATGTTCTCAGAGGTGCCACGTGACTGATGAAAAGTAATCAAATCCACAGGAAATGGTGAACTACCAGGGACCAGAAAACTGTTATTGTAGCTCAAAGACCCAGAATGTGATAAATTCCTGATGGGGTTAAATTTCTGAAGGTGATGAACATTGGCCTGGGGCACATGCAGGATGTAAAAATCCTTTGTTAGTATCTTCCCTTTGTTCTCCAAAACAGTTGTGAACAGACCTCAAAGACAAGTACACATCCTTTAAGAACAAGTCAGATGGAAATGTGGATTCAATGCAGCACTCCACAACTCAGTGCTTGTATAACAGATTTACTGACCTTGCTTTTGGCTTTGATGGCTTCCAAAAAAGTTGATTTATGATGAGAATGCCAATATCTGTTGGTGATGTTTTGCACTTTCTTAGTCCAGGCAATGTTCATAGATGTTATGTCCAAGAATAGTCCACTTCCTCCAAGCAGAAACACATGAAAATCCACAAAAACTAAACTACTCACAGAGACAAACACACACAGCCAGCCACACAGGCTCTGGTTCACTACACCTCACAAGTTAACTATAGACAAAGCAGCACTTACGGTGGTAGTAAAAAACAGCAGTGTAAATAAGTTGTGTAATCAGCCACGAATAATCGTTTATTTCCATGTTCTAATATAGTGATGCATAACTTCCATTTTGCTTATGCTAAGTTTCATTGGAAAAATCCCACAATGCAAGTTGAGAACATAGATGCAGTTGCCGAGATCGAGTAACGAGTGTTTTGGCAATGTTCTGCCACAAATCTGTCCTTGTAAGTTGTAGAAACTACATTGAAATATGTTTGTGTTATGTAATTGTACAAATTATTGCCGTATATGTTTAGCAGTATAAGTACATTAGTAAATGTTAAGTTGTAAGCTGAACTGCATAACGTATTGTTGTACAAACGGTAAAATATTCAATATATGCAATGCATTTTCATCTTTTCTTCACCATCTAACCTAACGCTTGCCATGTTACAAGCGCATTAAGCCACTCCGAAGGAGACTTCTACTGGGGAATTAATGCATGGTTGGGTGGTTGTAGGCACTTGGCCTTCGCCCTCGCGCCACAACCCCCCATGCAGTAATTCCCCAGTAGAAACCTCCTTCGTCGTGACTTAATGCTTACTTAGATCGCACCCATGCTGTCTGAAAGTCAGATCAGTTGTTTGTTTCTTTCAGCCAAGGACTGTAAGGGCTCCTGTTTCTAAACAGACTTTGTCTAAATGGTGGGCTAACTGTATCATTTATTGCTACTGTAAATAAGACAAGCCTTTGCTGGGACCAGTCAAAGACCATTCTACCAGGGGAATGGCTGCACCTTTTGGATCCATGAAAAATGTCTTGCTGTCTGATAACTACGCAGCTGCTACTTGGAGTTCTGGCCACACCTTCATGCGACACTACAGTCCGAACATTGCCTCTCCTTGTAGGACAGGCTTTGGTCTCGCTGTCCTCCAGGGCCTGCTCTCATGAGCAATTTTGGTGGATCTTTTTCCTCCTCCCGTTTGGTGGAGGTTGGTCCTTTCACTGCTTGGGACTCGGATTTTATGGTGTAGCCTGCTGCAAGAGCAACCCCTTGGCCAGTTTAAATGTTTACCAGTGTAGTATTTCCAATTGTTTAACCAGGAGTTGCACACTAAGCTGAAAGCTTGTTTACAGGTGTGACCTGGGAGCACAGGGAAGTTAAGTGACTTGCTCAGGGTCACACAGTATGCACGTGGGGGCTGTGGGATTCAAACCCAGGTCTCCAGATTTGCAGCTCAGAGCCTTAGACCACTGTGCTATACTGTCCCTCCCATTTCAACTGTTCACTGAGGATCTCAGCCCCCCTCCTGGATGGATGCAGGACATCTCCCCAGCACAGGCCTCTATCCCTCCAGGTGGGGCCCCAGTCCCCAATGAATCTGAATCCCTCTTCTCTGCACCGTTTCTTCAACCATATTTTGAAGTTCCTGGTGTGGAGCCTCCTGTTGTCACCCTTATCATGGACAGGTAGCACCTCCGAGAAAGTAACAGATTGTTCTACTTGCCCAAGACTCCTCCCCAATTTTCTGAATACTTCTCGAACTGTTTCTGCCTCCTCCCAAGCCAGGTTATTTGACCCCAAATGGACAATGACATCCAGCTCTCCTTCCCTGCTCCCCAGCAATCCTCAGGATCCTCTCGTCATCCCTTTAAGCCATGGCACCAGGAAGGCACCTCACCACCTCTACTCATCCCTGCCTGTCCCCAACTGTATCCCGCTTACTATTGAGTTCTTCACCAGGATTCACTTCCTCTTCCTCTGGGGTCCTCTGCTACACCCCTTGGGGCCTCCACCATGAAGGACCTCCACATCCGTCCCAGTCACTACTTCAGGAGCCTCTGTGGGATAGTCCCACCCTGCCAGTGTGGCATAGGAGTTCTGTAGTGGTATGGGATATGGAATGTGCCTCTGCTCCACCACCCTAACCCTCCCTGAGCCCACTGTTGTCCAGGCAATCCTCATCTTGGCACCCTTTAAGGCAGTGGAGGTGGACTAGGTGGTCCCTGAGTAGGGGGAGTAGGTCCTGCTAACCCAAACCAACTCGGCCATGAGTCTGGTAACCTCCTCTCTCAGCCCAGAGAGGTACCTGCAGATGGGGGCAGCACCACAGTCTCCAGAATGTTTTCCTGAAGACTGGCACCCCACAACAGCTGCACTGCACTATTCCCGGCATAGTTACTCACCTATTTCTAGACCTTACCCACTACTCACTAAAAACTGTTTTTTTCTCTCTCTTTCTCTCTCTCCCCCCCGTCCCTACCTCAGGATGCTATCATCCAGATGCAATATTTACTTCTCCCGCTCAGTTACCAATCCTTTGATGTAAAATTAACCCCCAACCACAGGCCACCAACTCCCAGTTGCACTATTTGCACACACACCCTTAGAGCTACTTTGTTGTGTGTGTTTTTTTTGGGGGGTAATTTTCCTCTCTCCCTTTACCTTACTTTTCTGACTTAGTCACCAGACCCCTGTTGCACTATTTAAACCCCCAACCACAGGCTAATAACTCCTAGCTTTAGTATGTACACACACCTCTTTAAGAGCTACCTACTTCCCTTTAGCTTGAGCTCCCACTGCTATTTCCCCAGCCTCTGATGACAGACAATAAAGTTATTGGGTGGGTGGGGGGCTCCATAGATACACTCCCAGTGCTCTCAAACCCCTATTTATCTGGTTAATCTCTTTTTTTTTCTCTTTTCATTTAGCCCAGTTACTAGAAGTGACAAATACAACCTAGCTGATCAGCCCTCAGTGCACCCGAAGTACTACTTATCTGAGTTATCACTCCCTCCCCTGTTATTGATGTACTTCCACCTTTCTGTCACCCAGAGCTCCCACTGCCAGTCACTTTCTAACCTATTGCAGTGAGTGGGGGTGGGGTGGGGGGGAGAGAGGGCAAAACATTTTCCCTGGAGAACTAGCTGGTGGTATTGACCATACAGCGCTTTGCTTCTCCAGAGCTGCTCAACTTGCAGAAAAAGACTCGGTCATCAGAAAAAGACAGTCAGCTGAAGCTCACAGTTTGGGGTGAGGGCACGTAGAATAAAACTATCAGCTGTGCCCTCCGACCACTGCAGTGACACCCCCCCATGGTGGAGTCAGGAAGGGGAGGGTCGTTTTCCCCCACCTGGATCATTACCTGGTAGTGGACTGATGGTATTGGGCAGCGGCGCAGATTGGGATGGAGGAGGTGGGACTTCATGGAGCCTGGATCGCTGTCTTTTGTGTGTTCTCCCCCTGAACCGATGGCCATGGTGACACGTAGGCATGCGTGCGTGGAGATGTATTCATGTCACAGAACTGCAGCCCCTCCCTGCTTTGGTGCTCGGACACTGCACTGTCCCCCAGGCCTCTACATGGGGGCAGCCAAGGGCTGAAATGGCTACCCTTCCCACCCCGGGAGAGGAGAGCAGTCCTCCAGATGTTCAGTCCTCTCCCTTCTGGCCAGCCTTCAGTGACCCAAGCTCATTCCCAAACTCGGGCTGGTGGCATGGCAGGTGGTAAGACACAAAGCGCCTCAGTCCTTCATGCCACTGGACTGGCTATTAAAATGCTTTCTAAAAGCACGGGTGCAGAATAAAAGAATGCTAACTGTCTGGCTGCCACAATAAGGAGATTAATCGGTATCCTGGTGCAAACCATTGCTGTAAAGAGAAGAAAAACAAGAATGTGTTAGTACCATAATATGAGAACTCCTATTTAAATAATCAGTTCTAAATAGAGAGCCCTTTTTGATAAATATATATATATATATATATATATCCCATTGCCGCATTATTTCAAAACTGGGGCTAAATAAAACTAGCCATTTAAACCAGGGTATTCACAAGCTCCCAGGCTATAAATCCAAAAAAGCTTCTCTCCTAAATAAGAGATTGTCAGAGTTTCCACCCCTCAGGTTCTGGCTAACCTTGTCAATTGCCCTGTTTGTAAATCGATGTCCCGCTTTGTTTGTGTTTACAGTCACCATGTTTTGTGTGGTGGCATATAAACCACATTGTCATTTTGGATAGCCAGGCAGCGTTCTCCTACTCTTAACTTTAAAATGGTGCTTTGTCTTGCTGGTATAGAAAGACCCATATTTACACATGGCTACATAAGTCACCCCACAACTGTTGCATGTAATCAACTGTCTAATAAAGAATACTTATTCAGTGTGGGGATTCTTAAAATTGTTGCCCGAGGAAATGACAGTGCAGTAAGTGCAACGTTTACTTGCAAAACAACCTTTCAGACCACCAGAGGGCCTCGTACTAGACTGACTACATGGTTGCATGCTGTTGAGTGGTTGCTCTATGATGTGCCATGCAGGAGGTTCCTGATTGATCTTATCCACTGCACGGTCTCCCTGTAAAACATGCCAGTTCTTTTTGATACTGTTTTCAACATGACTTGCTGCGCTGAGAGTTTTTACAGAATTGTGCCTGTTGGAGTTGGGAGTCTCTCTGTCTCCTGAATAAGATCATACCTATTTTTAGTTTTAGCAAACTCAGTAGCTTTCATTGCTACTATAGTGCTGTGTCCTTGCTCTACAGAGCCTTCAATGTGGCTTACAGCTGTATTTTCTTAGCTAGGATCAGTGATGAAGTCACATCGGAGTCTTTAAAACTGTCCCTTAGGGATATACTGTGTGACACGGATGGCAACTCACTGCCAGCAACAGTTTATTATGATCCATTTCTTGACGGGATACATCTGTACACATGCTTCCCATATCATTTTTTGAAATCTGTAGATCCAGGAAATTCACTGTAGTTTTACTAGTATTGTATGCAAACCTAAGATTAGGGTTTGTAGAATGTGAAAAATCAACATATGCATCAAGTTCAGACAGGGTGCCTTTCCAGACAACAAATATGTTGTCAATAAAACAATCCCACAGGGAAAGTCTTCCAAAGAGTGGGCTCACAGAAGTGTCACATACCACCTCAGACTTCCACAGACCAACATGCAAATTGGCTAGGTGGGGGGCCAAGGTTGCCCCCATTGCCGTGCCATTGATTTGTAAGTAAACTTATTTAGGAATGTGAATGCTTTACATTTCAGTACAAATTCAGGCAATTTTAATTGAAATTCTCTAGATGGTGTTGCATTATCATGTCTTTTTAAATAATACACCAGTACATCCAAGGTGTCTTCCTCGGGTATGTTTGTGTACTGGGACTCAGTATCCATGGTAATTAGATATGAGTCCCAGTCCACTTCCACATCCCCCAGTGCCTGTAAAATATTACCCGTGTCTTTAAGATATGACCCTAATGTGCTCACAAATGGCTATATGTGGTGATCCACATATTGTGAAAGTGACTAATAATAATTAATAACCCATACATAATATCTAATTACCATGGATACTGAGTCCCAGTACACAAACATACCCGAGGAAGACACCTTGGATGCACTGGTGTATTATTTAAAAAGACATGATAATGCAACACCATCTAGAGAATTTCAATTAAAATTGCCTGAATTTGTACTGAAATGTAATGCATTCACATTCCTAAATAAGTTTACTTACAAATCAAGGGCACGGCAATGGGGGCAACCTTTGCTCCCCACCTAGCCAATTTGCATGTTGGTCTGTGGAAATCTGAGGTGGTATGTGACACTTCTGTGAGCCCACTCTTTGGAAGACTTTCCCTGTGGGGTGTAATGATAACCATGACTGGGAGATGGCCATACCTGGCTACAACATATTCAGAAGAGACAGAGCAGGCAGGAAGGGAGGAGGAGTGGCACTGTATGTGAAAAATGACATAAGGGCCACAGAGATCCAGGAGGAGCAAAATGGGGGAGAGATACTGTGGGTTAAGCTGGAAAGGAAAATGGGGACAGCCATCCGCACAGGTGTGGTCTATAGACCACCAGCCCAGGAGGAAGAAACAGATAGGGAGCTGATGCTAGCCATCCAAAGGATGAAGACAAGGGTGAGGTAGTACTGGTTGGAGACTTCAATATTTCAGACATGGACTGGAGCATCCCAGCAGCAGCACCAACTAGGAGCAGATTTATCCTGGACTCCCTTCAGGGTGCCTTCCTCAAGCAACTGGTCATGGAACCAACTCAGCAGAAGGCAATACTGGACCTTGTGCTCACAAACAGGGACAGTGTGATGGGGTTAACAGTGGGGAGCACCTGGGAAACAGTGACCACCAGTCATTGTGGTTTGAAATCACAGAAAGAGCAGAACCAAACCACACAAAACACGTATCCTGGATTTAGGGGGCCAGACTTTGGAAAATTGGAAGATACTTGAAAAAGGCATTAAGGGGAATGGGACAGGAATCAGGGGTTGAGGAACAGTGGGCAGTATTTAAAATGGGGATTACAAGAACAGCAGAATTATGCATTAAGCAGGTTAGCAAGAGGAAAAGGAAGAGGAAGAGGAGACCATTATGGTTTTCCAAAAAGATTGCATTCAGGCAATACAAAAAGACACAGGCAGAAGGGGATAGGGAGAAGTACCAGGAGAAGCAAAGGGAGGCAGGGAGGCCAAAGCTCAGACAGAAGAACACATTGCAAAATCAGTGGGTAGAGGGGATAAAACCTTTTACAGGTACATAAGTGAAAAAAGAAAGACAAAGGGAGGGATAGTGAGACTGAAGGGGGAGGATGGGGGCCCCGTGGAGGATGACAGTAAAGCTGACATATTGAACAGGTATTTCTGCTCAGTCTTTACTGAGGAAGAGGAGGGTAATGGGTCTGAAGGAGTACAAGGGGTGAGAATGGTGCAGAAATGGACACAAGTCCCTTTACATGAGAAAGGGTCCTGAAGGAACTGGAAGTAATAAGAGTTGATAAAGCAATGGGGCCAGATGGGGTGCACCAGGGTCCTTAAAGAACTAAGAGGTGGTGGCTGAACCTCTGGCTATCCTGTTTAGCCGATCACTGGAAACAGGGGAGGTACTCAAAGACTGGAGGACAGCAGATATAGTTCCCTTATACAAAAGTGGGAACAAATAGGAAGCAGGGAACTACAGACCAGTCTGCCTCACCTCGGTAGTTGGGAAGATCATGGAAGCACTACTGAAGGAGAGATTGGTGGAACATCTAGTTGTCAATGGACTACAGGACCCAAGGCAGCATGGTTTCACCAGGGGGAGGTCATGTCAGACCAACCTCATTGAATTTTTGACTGGGTGACTGGGAGGTGGATCAGGGAGGGCAGTGGACATGGCCTATCTGGACTTCAGCAAGGCCTTTGACACTGTGCCACATAGAAGACTATTACACAAACTGGGGAATATGGGTGTGGGCAGGACAGTAGTGTGGTGGGTAGGTAACTGGCTGGGTGGCAGGACACAGAGGGTGGTGGTAAATGGCTGTCACTCCACAGAGGGAAGAGTGACCAGTGGGGTACCACAGGGATCAGTGCTGGGACCGGTCCTATTCAACATCTTCATCAGTGACATTGTGCAGGACCTAGAAGGCAGAATTTCACTGTTTGCTGATGACACAAAGCTCTGTAACAGAGTGGACACACCAGCGGTGTAGACAGAAGGAGAGCGACCTGCAGAAACTTGAAGAATGGTCAGGGGTTTGGCAGTTGAAATTCAATGCAAAGAAGTGCAAGATAATGCATATGGGGCACAAAACCCTGGCTCAATATATCAGTTGGGGTGAGGATATGGCATGCACCAAGCAGGAAAGGGATCTTGGGGTTGTCATCTCTAATGACCTCAAGGTAGGGAAACAGTGTGACAAGGCAGCAGGTAAAGCAAATAGGATGCTGGGATGTATAGGCAGAGGCATCACCAGCAGGAAAAGGAGGTCATAATTCCCGCTATACAAGACACTAGTGAGGCCCCACCTGGAGTACAGTGTACAGTTCTGGAGACCATACCTACGTAAGGACACAGACAGGGTAGAGAAGGTTCAGAGGAGGGCAACAAAGATGGTGCATGGATTGCATCACAAGTCCTATGAGGACAGGTTGAAGGAACTGAACATGTACTCCCTGGAGGAGAGGAGGGAGAGAGGGGATATGATAGAGACATACAAGTATCTTACAGGGAGGAACAGGGTGCAGGAAAACACTATTTTTAAGCGAAAAAGATGTTCCAGGACTAGAGGGCTTGGGATGAAGTTGGAGGGAGGATGATTCAGAGGAAACATGAGAAAGAATTTCTTCACAGAATGGGTGGTGGACAAGTGGAACACCCTGCCAGAGGAAGTGGTGGGGGCTGAAACAATCACGGGATTTAAGAATGCATGGGATAGACATAAAGGAATTCTGGAGTCAGGGGTAAGGGGCAACAGACTTCTAGGAAAACAAACTGAACTTACAAGCTCAAATGGGCAGACTGGGTGGGCCATAGGCCCTTATCTGCCGACACTGTCTATGTATCTATGTATCAGCATATTTATATCACCACTTGCAAATTAATTGCTTACTGCTTCGTCAGTTGACCATTTGAACTCCAAGGGGGGGATCATTGTCCCATCTGTGATAAAACCTGTGTCACACAATTGGCACAGTACCTCATTCTAATATATGGTTAGGGCTTATTGTGCATGGAACTCAGTGGCTACTCGGTAGTTGTCATGCACGTTCAAAAAGTTGTGCACATTCTGTCATCAAGTGCACCTGTGTCCCTGCTTACCCTGACTCCTGCCTGTCAGCTCACTTTTATGTTCACTGAGCGCTCCCTGCTCTTTCTTACTTCTACCTGGCAGCCCACTTTTATTTTCACTGAGCTCTCTCTCTGTTCTGGTGCTCATTGCCGCTCACTACTTTCCTCTACAGAACCATATACCATAAAAAAAGATATATGTGTGTGACCATACAGAACTCACCTCGTGTTTTCATCTCAGGACTGAGATAATAGCATGGACTTCTTCAGCTTTACTCTTGAGGTCCATATGCTGTTATTGCTACCCTTCGATGGAAACACAGGCTTGTTGTGAATGGTCACCCATACATTATTCCTTAAATTATAATCATTTGTATTTAGGAAAACCGCTCTCCCACCTTTGTCTGCCAAGTTGATGGTTATAGTAGGATCTCACCATAGATCTTTTAGTGTGGTTTTCTCTTTCTGAGTAAGATTGTTGTAGTGTAGTTCAGTAGGTTATCAAACTGCTATACCAAAACAAGACAAGCACACCACTGTATCAGGACAAAAATTACTGTTTTTAATATTTGCAGTGCAAACCATGCATTACAATACACAAACAGTGAAAAAATAAAGGAATATATTAGTGAACAAGAACCACTGACTGACAAGCCGACAGCTGGATGGAGTGAAACACTGGGAGGGAAGGGCGGAGCAGCAAGGTGGCCGCAGTACCGCTCCACTCCCGCCGCTCCACGTTTACTTGCTGATGGTTTCCTCATTAAACTCACTGTTTTTGGCATTTTTTAAAACTGTTGAATGAAACTTTATTTTTATATATTTAACTTTCAGCTAGCAGCACTGAACTCTTGAAAGGACTGACGAGGGGAGTTTACGCTGCCTTTATGGGAGTCAAAACGCTGGCTGTTATATACTGAATGTGATGGGTTTTGCTGCCGGTTGCTCTATGTTAGGGCAGTTTTCATGTTTTGAAAAGGAGCAAACCGCTGTTTTAGGTCTGACGTCTGTGAATTGTTTGACTGGCTGCCAGTTTGACCCTAGAGAAAAGAAGAGTAAAAATGTGTTTATGAGACTCTCGGAGTCAAGGAATGGAGTCGGGAAATGAATGCCAGCTTCTCAAAGAGAAGCTACAAGTTGATATCCTGCTAGGATGCTATGTTTTACAGGAGCACATTGCGTGCTGAAACGTCTGTTTACAATATAAAAAAGGTATGCCATCATTGCGGAGGTGGGGGCGTAGTGGTTCTATATGGACTGCGCTCAGTGGAGCATTTCATTTTCATCTCCTCTCTCTGTTAGGTGCACACATGATGGATATGGCTGGCTCAGGGAAAGGTGAACACAGAGAATGACCCCCCCCGGCCTCTCACCGGGGGGGGGGTTGCTTTTGCACACGGCCTGGAAAACTGTGGCTGGGCAAGCCATGTTGCTGGGCCACCACTCCCTCGGCGAATGGTGGCCCAGCCTGGCTACCTGAGTGGGCCAATCAGCATGGGCCCCCCACAACAGGAGGGGGCATGGCCCGAGCTTCCGGGGGAGGGTCAATGGGGGGTTTTAAGGGGAGTGCAGAGAGGGAATCTCTCTTCTCTGAACTCGGCCCTGACCTTTCTGGACGTCGGATACCGTGGGTAATTGCTTTCAGTTTCAGACCACCTTGACGGTTCCTGTTTTCCACGGCTGCACTTCAGGAGGCTACATTATCCAGCAGGTGAGTTTATTTTAATTCCCTGGGTTTGAATTTTAAGTAGTCCATCATACTATGGGGCCAATGCAAGTAAGCAAGACGATTTCTTTGTTTAAAAAAAAAAAAAAAAACATTCCTCAGCCACGTGGAAGGCCCTCTCAGGGTTTGTCCAACATGCCTGGCATGTTGGATAGTTCTGCGTGAGCTGGGCATATTAAAAAAGTCTCATGCCTTTATGTAGGTTATTTACCCCTGTAGCCCCTGTTTGCCCCTACGCCTGGGGGTTGTTTTTAATCATTTTTGTTTTGGTTGTTTTAAATGGTGTGGCCCAGGAGAGGAGTCTGTCCCCCTATGACCAGCAGCGCAGGCCCGAGATTTAGGCCTCATCTCACCACATGGTAGGCCTGGGAGTATCCAGCCATCCAAACTCCTGCCTCCTCCTTATTTAATTTATTGGCACAGGGCAGCAAACACCCCCTACCCAAAAGCAGAGAATGAATTAACCCCCACCCCTTAAAATATATATATTTATATATATATTTTTTTGGTTTTGTTTTGTTTGTTTGTTGTTGTTGTTTCTCCTATCCACCTGAACTTTACTGATGTGCTTAGCCCATGGGGTTGTCTAATTACGATATTACGGTTTTATGGAATCTAGGGCTTATTAAATGTTTTTTATCAATTTTGCTGAATCACTTCATCTCAAAACTAAGTTTTAACAAGAGACTTTGCTGGAGTAGGGAGTTTACGGTTTAGCCATGTGGCAATATGTAGATTTTGAGTTACTGTGGGGGCTCTCACCCGTTGCTATTACTTAGTCCCCCCTCCGCCTGGTACAAGGTGCATGCTGGCCTGGCAAGTATTTCTGGTGGAGCCCTGTGGCTCCTGTATCATGGGGGGGTGGGCCATGGACAGCACGGATTGCGTGGGGATGGTGCAGGCCTGCCTGGGCACCCTTGCAAGCTGCAGGCCTGGGAGCTTTGTTGCAGCTCACCAGAACGGCTCCCCCCTTTGATTCCCTAGCTACCGTGTCGCTGCGGTTTGTCTGTTTCCTCTCCAGTGAGCTTAGATGGACTGGTGAAGCTTTCGGTGCTTCGGCCTTGCCCCGGGGGGGGGGTAGTCACCATGCAGCTGGTGGAAGGGAATTTCCCCCTTTATGGCCCCCTATCTGCTTGTTCACCAATACCATGCTGAAGGCTTGGCTGGGCCACGCCAGCTCTTGGCCATGGGGATGGCCTCCCTGGGCTTGGACTGGGGCTTGTTAGGGTCTGCTCATTGTATGATCGTAACATGCCTCATAACTCCTTTATAGAAATCACTGGGTTGTTTATACAGGAGTGAATCAGATTGATCTGCAAGGGTTCAGGATTAAAACTGGCAAGGAGTGGGGATACGGGGTGTTAGTCGCTTAACATTTTAACTGCCGGTCTTTTTCAAGTCGTAGACCTATTTAGGCTGGGGTTCTGAACCCTCGAGGTGGTGCTTTCTTTCAGCAACTGCGCGTTAATCTTCGTGTATTAAGCAGTCCGAATTAGAACCAGGGATGCAGCGATATAATCCTCCTGGTAGACTCCCCACTAAGGTGGGACGGATATGCAACAGCTTGCAGGAATAACTGTATTGTTTTTCTCTTCCACATAGCTTAGGTTGGGATCTACCACTCTTACCTTGTTTCCTAACACCCTCTAACCTACTATGGCAGCCAATAGGACAAGACTGCAGCTAGCTTCACGGCTGTGGCGGTCCACTTCACGCAGCAGTCCGAGGGGCCCGACAGAGCCTTCATAGAAGCTTTTCAGCGAATGAAGGAACTAGGAGGCCCCAATTGGTTGGAGGCTGCGGCCAGGCTGGATCCAGCATTGCAGGCAGTTGCCCCTGTCACCCAAACCCCACAGGCATGTGATACGGGGCTTGGCACGAGTGGCGATACCTCTTCTAGTAGCTTAGAGGTAGTGCCAAGGAAACATAGAAACATAGACTTTGACGGCAGATAAGGACCACTTGGCCCACCCAATCTGTCCATTTCCCTACCTACTGGATAAGCTGCAGATTCTACTTAACCAACAGCCTATTTCCTGCAACCCCCCACTATAATTGCCTTATGTCTGTCCCATGCATGTTTGAATTCCTCCACTGTTTCAGACCCCACAACCTCTCCAGGAAGGCGGTTCCATGCGTCCACCACTCTCTCCGTGAAAAGAATTTCTCACATTACCCTAAAGCCGTCCCTCTCTAACTTTAAATTGTGCCCCTTGTTCTTACACATCTCTTTTCTGAAAGATGCTACCCTCCTGGACTTTGTTGATTCCTTGAGGTACTTAAAAGTTTCTATCATGTCCCCCCGTCCCTCCTTTCATCAAGGGTATACATATTAAGCTCTCTGAGTCTCTCTTCATATGGTTTCTGATGTAGACCCTGCACCATTTAGTTGCCCTCCTCTGGACTGCTTCCATCCTGTCTATGTCCTTGCATAGATGAGGTCTCCAAAACTGCACACAGTACTCCAGATGGGGTCTCACCAACTGTCTGTATAGAGGGATAACCACTTCCCTTTTTCTACTTGTGATGCCCCTCCCTATGCATCCCAGTATCCCCTGGCTTCCCTACTGACTTCTCAAATTGCATGCCCACCTTTAGGTCATCTGATATGACTACACCCAGATCCTTTCATTATTGTTGTTGTTAGTACCTCCCTGCTATTGTGTACTCTTCTCCTGGATTTTTATTTCCCAGGTGCATTACTTTGCACTTCTTTGCATTGAATCTAAGTTGCCATATGTCTGACCATTCCTCCAACCTTGCCAAGTCCCTTCTCATCCTTTCTACCCCCTTGTGTATCAACTCTGTTACAGATCTTTGTGTCATCCGCAAAGAGGCATACCTTTCCTTCCAGACCCTCTGCAATGTCACCTATAAAGACGTTAAAGAGGACTGGACCCAGTACTGAGCCCTGAGGTACTCCACTAGTAACCCCTTTTCTTCAGAATGTGTTCCATTTACTATTACCTTCTGTGTCCTGTTGTGCAGCCAGTTTTCTACCCAGGTTACCACCCTGGGACCCACTCCCAGGCTGGCTAACTTGATTATTAATCTTTTGCGCGAGACTGTGTCAAATGCCTTGCTAAAGTCTAGGTAGGCCATATCCACAGCCCCTCCCTGGTCTATTACTTTGGTCACCCAGTCAAAGAAATCGATTAGATTTGTCTGACATGACCTTCCTGCTGTGAATCCATGCTGCTTTGGGTCCAGTGCCCCGCTGGCCTCTAGGTACTCAACAATTCTTTCTTTCAGAAGTGATTCCATCATTTTCCCCACGACTCAGGTCAAACCTCATAGTCTTCAGGTGAAGCTACCTCTGGCTGCAAGCTGCAACACTGGACTTAAGATTTGCAAGAAAGTGAGCAGTGCTCACAACAGAGGGAAGTGAACTTTACAATTTACAATTGTCTTTGGTTTGAAGCAGATTCCTTAGGAAAGTTAATATTCTTCAGGTGGAGGATCGTCTAACTGAAGGGTGAAATAAGCAACTTAGAATGATCAGAAAAGGCAGTCTTTCAATCAACAGAGGGAGGTGGAGTTTGCTTTACTTGTGTTACAAGTGTTAAGGTTTTCAGTGCAGGAAGAGTTTAAACCCACATAGGCTAAATACTGTTTTCTGTGTCTGCCCTTCTGCACAGCTGACGTGTTTTGGGGCTGACTGTTTTCAGAGCACAAGTCACCAGGCTCTTTTGGGGCTGGGAAGGTTTACTTGTTTCTGACTTGGATGTTTGGATTTTTCTCTGTTTGATTAGCAGGGTATTTTCCTGTCAAATTGGTTTGAAGCAGTATTACAAATTGTGTGGTATGGCATCTTGCTGACAGGAAGGCACTCATCGCATCGGTAGGTCAGAGCATTTAGCTGATTGTTTCGTGAGGGCACAGTTTAGGCTCAACCCTTCCCACCCTGGAAATAGTTAATTTATACCTGGGGTTCTGACATCATTTCCTCAAGAGGGCAAGGTACATCACTGTCATATCCTGTCTAGCACACTGCACTGACAATATAAGCATACCGTTATATAAATACATATATTTCTATATAACGTACCAATCACACGCACAAAAAAAAAAATAAAAAACTAAACAAGGTAGACAGTTATGTGGGGAGTAGTACAATGTAATGGCTGTGGGGCAGCAGTCTTCGAGGAGTCTTTCTGGAGGCTGAGATGCTGCCCTGTTTGCAGACAACTATCTGCCCTGAGGAGGAAGTTGCCCATCTTCAGACCGCACTGGACAGTGGCAAGGAACCTCCCCATCCAGGAAGCACCAGCCACCACCACTACCCTCAGAGGTTGCGAAGAAAGCACAGCAGTCGGACCACAGTGGGCTCAGGGAGGGTAAGGTGGTGGAACAGAGGCACACCCAGTCAGTTGTTACACTCCACAATCCATACACCATTTGGGGAGCATAGTTCCCCTATGGATGCACCCGCAGAGGAGACTAAGGAGGGTGCAGACAACTGTCACAAGGGAGGCCCTCAGGAAGGAAGCAGAGGGCACCACAGGGAAAGAAAGCAGCTCCTGGTGGGGGACTCAGTTATTAGGGGGATAGAACTGGGGGGAGCAGGGAAAACTGAAGTAAGGTGCCTGCCTGGTGCCATGGCTTGGAGGGACAGGAAGCGCATCCTTAGGATCATGAGAACAGTTGCACGGGAGTCTGAGCTGGACATCATTGTCCACCTAGGGACAAATGACTTGGCTCATCATGAGATTAGAGCAGTGCAAAAGGACTTTGTAGAGTTGGGGAGGGCTTAAGACAAGTAGCACACACAGTATCCTTCTCAGAGGTGCTGCCTGTCAGTGGCATGAGTGGGGTACTGCACCATGCAGTTTTAACAAATGGTTGAAAAAATGGTGTGAGCACAGGGGTTTGGCTTCATTGGGGACTGGGGTTCCACCTGGAGGGACACCAGCCTATACTGCAGGATGGTCTGCATCTGTCCAGGAAGGAACAAGTCTTTTGGGCAATCGGTTTAAATGCTTCATTGGCAAGCCTTTAAACTAGTTAAGGAGGCACTGATAAGCAGAAGGAAAATCCCAGCCTCCCTACAAAACAGGGTACTAAATGAGAAAAAGACCAAGGTAGAAAGGTCAGTGGGGTTGCGCTACAGAAGGTAAACCATCAAAAATGGAAACAATGAGTACCAATGCCCGTAGTCTGGGTAACAAGCTTCCTGAATTAGTGGCCTTGATGGAGGAGGAAGATCTGGATATTGTGGCAGTCACAGAAACATGGTACACACAGAACCATGACTGGGATGTAAACATACCAGGATACACTATCTACAGGAGGGACAGGGAGGGTAAAGAGGAGGAGGAGTAGCTCTCTACATAAGAGAAGAAATCAAAGCAACAGAACAAAAGGGTAAACAGGGAGGAGAAGAAGCACTATGGGTCAATTTGGAGGCAGGCAATGGCACCACAATCCGCACAGGGGTTGTATACAGACACCCCCTCTCAGGGGGAAGAAATGGACAAGGAAATGATAGAAAGTATACTTAGAATGGCAGATAAAGGGGAGATATTGCTGATGGGTGATCTGAATATGCCAGATGTTAACTGGAGTGCAGTTGCAGCAGCCACTTCTAAGAGTGGGGTTATTCTAGATGCCCTACAGGTGGCATGCCTTAGACAACTAGTATTGGAGCCCACTCAAGAGGGAGCGATCTTAGACCTGGTTCTCTCAAATGGAGATGAAGAGAGGATCACAGATGTAGAAGTGGGTAGCCATCTGGGAACTAGCGACCATCGAACAATATGGTTCACAATAAACACAGCAATAGAGTCAAGCCATACAAAGACAAAGGTACTGGATTTTAGGAGGGCTGACTTTGCCAAAATGGGTGAGTGCCTAAGGAATGCACTAGCAAATGGGCAGGAAGGAGGGGTGGAAGAACAATGGGGAATAATAAAAACTGCCATCACAGAGGTAACAAGCCTTTGTGTAAAGCAAATAAACAAAACGAAACGAGGTAAGAAACCACTATGGTTCTCCAAAGGAAGTGGCAGTGAAGGTTCAAGAGAAAAGAAAGCATTCAGGAAGTACAAGGAATCACAGAAGGAACAGGACAGAGAACTGTATCAGTTAAAGCAAAAGGAAGCTGGAAAGGCAGTCAGAACAGCAAAGGTCCAAACCGAGGAAAAGATAGCCAACTCAGTTAAGAAGGGGATAAAACCTTTATAGGTACATCAGGAGCAAAGGAAGACCAAGGGAGGGATAGTGAGGCTTAATAAAGGGGAAGGAGGGTGGGCTGAGGGTGACTGTGAAAAGGCAGAGATACTAAACAAATATTTTTGCTCAGTATTTACAAAGGAAGAGGGGAGGTACCTAAAACAAACAGTAGATTCCTCCGGATACAGAAGTTGATACCAGCCCATTTACAAGAAAGGGTTCAAAGAGCTCTTAAAACTGAAGGTGAACAAAGCAATGGGGCCTGATGGGATTCATCCCAGAATTCTAAAAGAACTAAGGATAGAACTAGTGACACCACTGACTACCCTCTTTAACAAATCATGGGAGGATGGGGTGGTACCTGAGGACTGGAGGAGGGCAGATGTGAGTCCCTTCACAAAAGTGGGAGCAAGGCAGAAACAGGAAACTACAGACCTGTTAGTTTAACCTCAGTGGTAGGAAAATGATGGAATCACTTCTGAAGGAAAGAATTGCGTATCTAGAGGCCAGAGGGGCACGGACCCATGGCAGCATGGATTCACAGCGAGAAGGTCATGCCAGACAAATCTGATAGATTTCTTTGACTGGGTGACCAAAGTAGTAGATCAGGAGGGCTGTGGACATGGCCTACCTAGACTTTAGCAAGGCATTTGACACAGTCCCACAAAGATTACTATACAAGTTAGCCAGCCTGGGTGGGTCCCAAGATGACAGCCTGGGTAAAGAATTGGCTGGAGAATAGGACACAGAGAGTAATAGTAAATGGAGTCCACTCTGAAAAAAGGGGGGTTAGCAGTAGGGTACCACAGGGTTCAGTATTAGGACCGGTCCTCTTCAATGTCTTTATAAGCGACATTGCAGAGGGACTGGAAGGAAAAGTATGTCTCTTTGCAGATGACACAAAGATCTGCAACAGAGTTGATGCACAAGGTGGGGTGGAAAGGATGAGAAGGGACTTGGCAAGGTTAGAGGAATGGTCAAATGTATGGCAGCTTAGATTCAATGCTAAGAAGTGCAAGGTAATGCACCTGGAAACAAAACCCAGGGAAGAGTACACAATGGGGTGAGATACTAACAACAACAAAAATGGAAAGGGACCTGGGGGTAGTCATATCAGATGACCTAAAGGTGGGCAAGCAATGTGAGAGGGCAGTAAGGAAGGCTGGGGGGATATTTGGATGCATAGGGAGAGGCATCACCAGTAGAAAACAAGAAGTTGTTATCCCTCTGTACAGACAGCTGGTGAGACCACATCTGGAGTACTGCGTGCAGTTCTGGAGACCCAATCTCCGCAAAGACATAGACAAAATGGAAGTTGTCCAGAGGAGGGCAACTACAATGGTGCAGGGTCTGCACAGGAAGACATATGAAGAGAGACTTAAGGAGCTTAATATGTATAGCCTCGAGGAAAGGAGGGAGAGGGGGGACATGATAGAAACTTCCAAGTACCTCAAGGAATCAACAAAGTCCAAGAGGGTAGCATCTTTCAAAAAAGAGATGTGCAGAACAAGGGGGCACAATTTGAAGATAGAAGGAGGAGGCTCAGAGGTAATTTAAGAGTATTTTTCACAGAGAGGTTGTGGATGTATGGAACAGCCTTCAGAGGAGGTTGTGGAGTCAAAAACAGTGGTGGAATTCAAGCATGCATGGGACAGTCATAAGGCAATTCTAGGGGGTGGGGGTAGGAAGAAGTAGGCTGCTGGTTAACTAGGATCTGCAGCTTATCCATCAGGTAGGGAAATGGGCAGATTGGGTGGGCCAAGCAGTCCTTATCTGCCGTCAAATTCTATGTTTCTATGTTTCTAACAGGTCTGTAGTTTCCTGCATCTGCCTTGCTCCCACTTTTGTGAAGGGGAATCACATCTGCCCTCCTCCAGTCCTCAGCTACCACCCCATCTTCCCATGATTTGTTAAAAAGTGTGGTTAGTGGTGTTACTAGGTCCTCCCTTAGCTCTTTTAGGATTCTAGGGTGAATCCCGTCAGGCCCCATTGCTTTTTCCACCTTGAGTTTTAGAAGTTCTTTCAGTACTCTCTCTTCTTTAAATGGACTGGTATCAACCCCACTATCCAGAGTGCTTCTACTGTTTGGTTTAGGTATCTCCTCCTCTTCTTCTTTTGTGAATATTGAGCAAAAGTATTAATTCATTATCTCTGCCTTTTCACTGTCTCCCTCTGCCCACCTCCCCTCTCCTTTATTAATCTTCTCTATCCCTCCCTTAACCTTTCTATGTTCCCTAATGTACCTATAAAAGGTTTTATCCCCCTTCTTAACTGAGTTGGCTATCCTTTCCTCGGTTTGGGCCTTTGCTTTTCTGACTGCCTTCCCCACTTCTTTCTGCTTTAATTGATACAGTTCCCTGTCGTGCTCTGTCTGTGATTCCTTATACTTTTTGAATGCAGCCTTTTTCTCCTTAACCTTCCCTGACACTTCTTTTGAGAGCCATAGTGTTTTTTTATTCCGCTTTGTTTTCTTTATTTGTGGATGCCACCAGCACGGCAGAGACAGCCATCCGCATGCCTCCTGGAAACAGTAGCCCAGTCACCTGCAGGTAGGAGGGCGGGACGAGGTAAAAGGGCACCGGTGACAAAATGCCAAGCAAGAACAAAAAAGGTCAGAGGTCAGCAGCGAATGACGGAACGGCCAAGCAGTACTGGATGGAACACTCCCAAGGCCAGAAGAGCAAGCAGAACCGAGGCTTGGAGGGCGTGATGGACCTGAACCCGCTGGTGAGTCAAGGGGTTTAATGGCAGAGGGCTCGCTCCACACTTCTGAGGTGGAGGAGCTGACAGAGGGGGACGAGGACCAAGAGGGAAGTGACGCATCCTCAATAGTGTTACAATCACCTGTGAGGCTGCGGACATGGCGGTCCATTGAGGAAAGAGAAGGTATCCCGGACCTTCCGCTAGAGGGTGGTGAAGGGTCAAGGGGGTTGTCACGTGGGGCCAACAGGCACCAAAATTAGCCCATTGCCGTATTCGGGTGAGATTTTGACAGACGATGCCCCCGTAGCCCCCCACCCCACAGGGACTTGGTAGGAAATGGGGAGGGACCACATGGACAGGAGGATCCATGCAGACAGGAAGATCCAGGAGTGGGAGCAAGTGTCTCAGGGACCAGACGGGGGGACCAGCAGTGGGTTCCAGCACAGACCCACAACTGGGCACACCACATGGCATTGAGTGCGACAGCCACGACTGGAGCCAGACTAGGTCAGGCTCAACTGGAGGGGGGTATTCAGGCAAATCCATGGACACCTTTAACATGGGGCCCCCTTTGGGCACAAGGCTCTCCTCTCTGGCCGGCATACCCTTGGGGACCAGGTGGACCTGGGAGCCAGAACCCTTGGGGATGGTGGGGAACCCCACAACAGGTGGAGCCCAGGGTCTCGATACCACCGCTGGAAACAATATATAGGGCCCCCCCTCCAGGACCCTCCTTGAGAACGCTACCTCCAGGGGTTTCAAGGGTGACCCCAGGGCCACAGGTAATTGGGCAGGAAACAACACGTGTGTGGACCGGTGGGGATGGCCCCCCAGTGACAGCCAATGTGCAGGTGGGTGGCAGCGGGGGCCAACTTCCCCTTGTACCACAGGGCGTACAGGGGAGTGGCACTGCTGAGCAGGGAAAAGGACCAAGTGGGTCAGCGGGGTCCCCTGGGCCCTTGGTGGCAGATCAGCTGATCCAATCCCCACCGACCCCTCCTGCTCCAGTACCCAACAATAACAAATGGGCATATGCAGGATTGGAGGATCCTTTAGGGGATCATTTGTCAGACAGCATGAGGGAAAAATATGGAAGGGAGAATACATTGACATGTTCTCTCTGCTACACAGGGAACTCCCGGAGGAAGAAAATGACAGAAAAAGAATGAAGGAGAGGGTGCGGAGGCCGAAGGTCCCATTCACTTTTGAGAACTGGACTACAGCCTTCGACATATTCATGTCAGTGTACGGGATGAAGTACCCAGATAAATTGCTGCCCTTACTTAAGTATAGGGACACCATTAAATTTGCTCACCTGTCTTTCAGCGGGTGGGCCTGGTTAAAATACGATGAGTAGTTTTGTCTAAAACTGGCTCTCCAACCCAGTTTAAAATGGGAAAATATGCATCTCGATCTATGGGCCAGGTACATGACCAGGGGTAGACCTAATTCTGTAACGTACACTGACAGTGGGCATGTGATCACCCGACCCAGTAACGGTGACAAAAAGGAGTTCAAAAAAGAGGACAAGAAAGCTTGTTATGATTACAATAAGGGGAAGTGCTTTCGGAGCCACTGTAAATTCCACCATGTCTGCAGGTTGTGTGGAGGAGGTCACCAGGTTACCGATTGCAAAAAAAATCATGTCTGGAACTGCCGGTCCTCCACATTCAGACAAGTCCAAGTCCGGGGCTGGCTAAGCTGGCAAACACCCCGGTGGACTTACAGAAGATGTTGAACTGGCTTTCCCGGTATCCTCACCAATGGGCAGCACAATTTTTGCATGCTGGTTTTAGCGAGGGATTTTAAATCCCTTACAGTGGTCCATGGATTGCTATGGCAGCCCGCAACCTAAAATCAGCTATCACTCTGCCAGTAATGTTGGCACACAAGATCAACAAAGAGGTACAAGCGGGACGGATCACGGGCCCTTTTAGCCAGCCTCCCTTCCAGACACTTAGAGTATCTCCACTGGGTCTTGTCCCAAAAAAGAACGAAGGGGAATACTGTCTGATCCATCACCTTTCCTACCCAAAAGGCAGATAGGTAAATGACCACATTGCACCAGAGGATGCGTCAGTGAAGTACGCGTCCTTGGATGCAGCGGTTGAATTGGTCCAGGGCTTAGGCACCAGCACCTTGATGGCAAGAGTGACATAAAGTCAGCATTTCGCCTGTGTGGCAATGACCAAAGGATTACGATCTATTGGGTTTTATGTTCGAGGGCAATGGTATTATGACATGGCAATGCCATGGGTTGCTCAATTAGCTGTGCAGTTTTGAGACATTTTCTACCTTTCTAGAATGGGCCACCAAGGTATACATGGAAGCATACAGTCATTCACTATCTTGATGATTTTTATCACGAGGTCCCAAGGATTCGGGTAAGTGCCAGGACACTCTAAATGGCTTTCAGACATTAATGAAAAAATTTGAGGTACCCCTGGCAGTAGAGAAAACAGAGGATCCTACCACATGCATCTCATTCTTGGGTATTGACCTGGACTCCGTGGCTATGGTCTCACGGTTACCTTTGGATAAGGTAAAAAAACTACGACGATTGCTGGGGGAAGTTATTGGAGCAAGAAAGGCCACCCTAGTGCAATTACAGTCCCTGCTGGGACACCTCAACTTTGCATGCCAGGCAGTGAGCCCCGGGTGCCCATTCCTCAGGAGACTAGCAGCAGCAATGTCTGGCCCTACAAAACCGTATCACCATATACGGATATCAAGGGGCCTCAAGGCCGACTTACGGTCTGGGGAGCTTTAACTGATTTTAATGGAGTAAGCATGTGACAAGATAAAGGACCCATCACCATGGTTTGGATATGGTGACTGGCCTTCAGGGGCATAGGTTTGGCATGATTAAAGGTCCTGGTTTGTGGGAACATGGCCAGAGAACTGGGTAGAGCAGGGGTTGACTAAAAACATCATGCTGCTAGAACTGTTCCCAATCATGGTAGCAGTCCAGGTGTGGGGACATCGGCTGCAGAACCAGTCAGTACTGTTCTTTTCTGACAGCAAGGCAGTGGTGCATATCATCAACTCACAATCTTCCAAGTCTGAGGATGTGATGAGGGTACTGCGAGTGTTTGTGTTATGCTGTCTATCCTGGAACATCATGTTCTGGGCAAAACATGTGCCTGGGAAGGATAATGTGATCGCTGATGCCTTGTCTCGGTTGCAGTTAGACAGCTTCAGACAGCTGGCATCTACTGTGAAGCAGCCCCAACACCGATCCCAGACACCTTTAGCAACTCAGGAGTCAGAAAGCTTTGTTGGGTTCAACTTGCTTTTGCCCTGTCGACCTGGAGGAAATACTCAAGTAGCTTTGCAGCATTTTCCTGTTTTTGTGGACAGCAGGTAAGCGAGACCCCACACAAAACACAACAGGTACAAGAGTATGTGCTCCACCTTATTCAGTTGCTTCGGACACCAGCTGCCATCTGAGTACACGTGTTGGGAATAGCTTTCTTCTGGCAGGCATTGGGCCACCCTGACCCAACCAGCAACTTCACAACCCGCAAGATGCTGGAGGGATGGAAAAGATCCCAGGGAAAGAAACCAGATCCCAGGATGACAATAAGCATGGGCGATCTGACGGATATTCTGTCAGCATTGGGTACAATATGTAGCACATGGTACGAGGCACAGTTAATCAGATCCCTGTTTACATGTGCATTTTATGGGGCATTTCAGTTTTCAGAATTGGTGCCGGACTCTAAAACAGCTGCAGGTGGTTCCAACAGCCAGCTAAGGGATGTCTCCTGGATGCCCGACAGAGTCGTCCTGTGTCTTCGGAGTTCAAAAACCAACCAAGTGGGTCACCCAGCAATGATCACTTTGCATCGCTCAAGTGCCAGTGAGTCCTGCCCTTACACCTGTTTACAGGCTTTCTTGGCAGATAGATCCACGGGGATCATTTGTTTGTGCACAGGAATGGATCCCCGGTGATCAGACGTCAATTTGCAGCAATCTTACACAAAAGTTTGTGGTTCACAGGTAAGGACCCCAAGGTGTTCGGCACCCATTCATTTTGAATCGGGGCAGCCATGGAAGCCTTGAAATTGGGTTTGGGGGAGGCACAGATCAAGAAGATCGGTAGGTGGTCTTCTGCAGCATTTAAGGGATTTATCCGGCCTCAACAGGGCCCACAGGTGGTGCAAGAGAACTAGAGGTCATATTGACAAACTGTTGAAAAGGAACAATAATAACTCTTTGTTTATCTTATAGCAGAGCGAAGGATGCCGGTGGATATATGGGTCATCGACCGTTCCTACATCCAGGACGTGCACAGTCGAGCATTGGTCCGCCCGTATGGAACACAGCTGGGGGCCCTGAAAGGACAAGCAAGGCTTTGTTGGGCTGGAAAATGGGGGATGCATTGGGGACAGCTGTTGGACACAGTGATAAGGTTGCAGTTGGACAAGAAACCACCCCTGGCGCTGGTGGTGCACTTGGGCGGAAACGACATAGTAGGGTTAGGGACCCCAAAACTCTGCAGGGAAATCAAGTGGGTTTTGGCCCAGCTTCCGGCCTTGCTCCCGATGACCAGGCTGGCCTGGTCTCGAATCATCTCTTGACGTCAGTGGAGGGGTGCCTGCAGCATCAAAGCCATTGAGAAGGCTAGGAGAGAGGTCAATCGGGAGGTGTCCTGTTTTGCCTCCCTCCATGGAATTGCCATTTTGGATCACTTCCTAATACCCAGGACATGTGATGCCATGATAGTGGGGATGGAGTACATCTGTCAGGGATAGGGTATGACATCCTCAATGCCACAATCCAGGAATTCTGTTATTTAGCAGTAAAACAGGGGAGACCCCTTGGGCATTAAGGGGAAAACGTGCTATGCACGTTGGAGTGTCGTAAATTCAGGGTGGATAGGTAAATTAAGCGTTCGTGGTATTGGGTGACCCGGGGCCTGGGTGGCATGACCCTGGGCAGGTACGCTACTGGGAAGAGGTACCCAAGAACACGGTGGGCATCGTAGGGGTTTCAGGGCTGGAGGACGGGGAAGGTGGCCCTGTGCGGGCACTGGCCCCTGCTCAACTAGCAATGCCCCAGATGCAATTGAGCGGGGGAGACTTTCCGAGGGAGAGGCATGGCCCTGCTGGTCTGGGTTCCCGACTCAAGGGCCAGAGTCCCCCCCATTGTAAGCACCACACCACCTGAATTCGCTGCCCCAGGGGTCTCTTGCATAATTGTGTACAAGGTTAATGATTGTATATAGAGAATTTTATGTATTGTAAATAAAATGATTACTGTTTAGTAAAGCTGTGGCCTTTTATGCCAAAATTGAAACCTGGTGTGTGTGTACAGTTATTGTGGGTCTGATTGGGCAATGGCCCCCCAAGGCCTCTCACCGGGGGAGGTCACTTTGCACACGGCCCGGAAAACTGTGGCTGGGCAAGCCATGTTGCTGGGCCACCATGCCCTCGGCAAATGGTGGCCCAGCCTGGCTACCTGAGTGGGCCAATCAGCATGGCCCCCCCCACAACGGGAGGGGCATGGCCCAAGCTTCCGGGAGGATCAATGGGAGTTTTTGGAGTGAGAGGATTCTCCTTCTCTGAACTCGCCCTGACCTTTCTGGACATCCCACCTCCCACCCACCCAAAAATGTTTTGTTTCAATGGGCCGCGGCAAGTGTTGGGGACTGCGAGTTTTAGGCCCTCGTGGGCCCGCAATTTCAATGTCGCAGCAAACTGTCATGGTTGCCATAAATTCAGGGTGGATAGGTAAATTAAGCATTCGTGGTATTGGGTGACCCGGGGCACAGGTGGCGCGACCCTGGGCAGGTACGCTACAGGGAAGAGGTACCCAAGAACACGGTGGGCATCATAGGGGTTTCAGGGCTGGAGGACAGAGAAGGCAGCCCTGCGTGGGCACCATCCTCTGCTCAACTGGCATGATACCCCCAGATGCAATTGAGCGGGGGGTAGACTGTCCAAGGGAGAGGCATGGCCCTGGGCTGGTCTGCCCGACTCGAGGGCCAGAGTCCTCCCCCATTGGAAGCACCACACCACCTGAATTCACTGCTCCAGGGGTCTCTTGCATAATTGTGTACAAGGTTAATGATTGTATATAGAGAATTTTTTGTGTATTGTAAATAAAATGATTACTATTTAGTAAAGCTGTGGCCTTTTATGCCAAAATTGAAACCTGGTGTGTGTGTACAGTTATTGTGGGTCTGACTGGGCAAGGCCTGTGACTTGGTAAAAGGCAACAAACTTAATGGAAGGACTCCCGATCTATAAAAAGGGAGCTTAGTTCGCGAAAGTAAGCCTGTAGAACTCTAACACATTATTACCTAAGATGCTGTCTCAATGCCACTAAAGACTAAATAAGGGGTAATCCCCTCTAAAGGTATTATTTAATTTTACTCCCTTATCTGGTGCCCAGTCAATGAGGCGGGTAAGCAAACTTAAGGAAGAGGCATCTGGAATGTCTCACCCTATTCACTGTATTTATTTATGGATACCAGTTTTCATTCATGGCTTTTCGAGTTTCTTGACTTTCCACTGAAACTGCTTATTTTACTAAACAGCTAAACTCTATTGTAAAGCCTCTCTAGGGTATGGCTTTTGGCACTATGGTGCAGATTGAACATTACAGTAGACATTTATTCAGCAGATGCATATTGAGGCTAAAAGACTCCTGCTTTTGGATCTAAATATTGGGCTGCCAAAAAACACTACGGAACAATCTGCTAGTGGAAGGTATACATTAAATTGGCTGAATAGGTGTGCAGAGGCCATGTTTTAAGATGCATCAGATTTTACTTATACTTGTCCACTATGGAATTGGTAGAACTCCCTGGGGAGCTCACTTTAAATTAAACAAATGTTTTGGAATTCTTTCCCCTGATGAATAAATGCAGCTTGGTTGGGGGATGAAATGTCAAAACTTGCGGGAGCTAAAGATCTACTTGATCTTGGAACTTAGGTTAAATACTTGTTAATTATCATGCTGGATGCTGGTTTGGCGAAAGAGGCTGGGGTCACCTGACATTTACTTGCTTCTGTATATAATTTGAAGATTTTCTGACTATAAATGGTAGCCTGTAGCCCTGCATATTATTGTATGGACTCCAGAGACATTAGAGCTTTGAATGCTTGGGCTCCTGAATGCAACAAAGCTATATTCCTGCTTAGCTGAAATATGTTTAAATGTTTTAAGTTAGACTTGTATGACTTGCATGTGTAGTCAAATTACCTACGTCTATATGTTGGTTTAATAATTTATTTATTTGTGCTTCCTGGTTATTTTTTTCCTTGAAAGTTCTGATTTAATTTAATTTACAGATTTAAATTTACAGAACAAAAGGGCTGATACTAGATATCCAGGTGCTTTTAACATCTTATCTTAGTGTTAACTGGAAAATGGCCATCCTGTGGTGTTGTTAGTTAAGTAACCTCAGGTTAGCATCTATTATCCATGAATTTAGTTGCTGTCCAACTACTTATGAATAGCATCACTGTACCTATTTCATATGATTGAGCAATTGATAATGATCTGCTATATCCTGATTGAAGTAGTTTTTGGGAGTCACCCTGGGTTTGAGGGGCTTGCTCTTGCAGGACATTGTCAGTTTCCACCTTGCGGATCTGATATGGAAGTGTGGGATGGGTAATGCCTGGTGAGTTTTCCTTTTAAATTGGGATAGAACCAGTGCCTGTCTTGTATTCTGTTAGCTATTGAGTTCTTTGGACTCTTTGCCTAATAATGTAGCCGTATTAAGTGGCTCTATATGGCAAAGTGAATCCTTATAGTTGTAACTCGGCAGCAGATAATGGGATGGAGTACCACGTGTATTCTGCTGAAAATAGGAACCTGCCTGTCTGAGCCCTCTCTAGGTTTCACAAGAAGATGTGTGAAGTGGGTTTGGCAGTGTGTTTTGTGAAGGAATTCTTTCTTAGACTTAAGGGCATTCCTAAATTATCCTTTCCTGGATAGTTTGCTCATAATGTAGTTGAATGGAGAGATTTAAAACTGGATCTTTGACTGATCATGTAATGAAATTAACAGTCAAGCAATTAACATGAAAAGCACCTTATTTATTTTTTTGTGATTATTTGTCCCCCTGTACCAGCAGCCCCCATCAGCCCGACTGGCCCCCCCAAGACCCATTACCAGGGCTTACCTTAAGCCTGGCCTGGGAGCAGAGCCTGCGGAGGGTCGGGCGCCATCCTGCTGCTGGTGCCGTGATTTTCCATTTTTTTGAGGTCCCCATTTTTAACCCGGGGCCCCAGGAGTAAAGATGCATGCACGTGGAGGCGCGCAGGCATACTACAGACCCGGTGACAGTCCCATCCACCCACCCATCAGCTTAGCGCCTGGTGCTCCCTCTGGCCTGTGCTGCCCCCTGGCCTCCACCACGGGACAGTCAAGAGCCAAGGGATACCACCTACTCTCCCTGGAGAGGAGAGCTGCCTTTTGGCAGCAACATCCAGCTCCGCGGCCTTCCCCCACCCGCCGACCTCTAGTGGTCCGAGTTTGTTCCCAAACACAGGTCATAGGCGTGGCACGAGGTAAGGCATCCAGTGCCTTAGCCCTCAGTGCCACCAGGCAGGCTTCAAAAAGCACCTTATTTTATTGAAGCAGTGGTGGCTGATGCTAGTTTAAGTGTGATGTAATTTTTATGTATTCTTTGTAATTTTTATTACATAATGTTGTAATGGTTTTTAACTGATCAGCAATAAACAAACTTTGAATTGAACTTTGACTGACGAGCCCCAGCACTTCGAGGCAAAATACACCTCTTCCTCAGGGGCATGGCTACCCACACATTACACATAGTCTTTGTAGTGTCTCTGTATCAAATTATACCTCTATTCTTGTAGGAGCTAAGCTCATGCTCGTCAGGGTAAACCCCATGGCCCCTTTTTGTATTATGCCCAACTAGTGATTCAACTGGCATAGTACTTTGGTGGTTCAACTGGATACTTCAATATCGCAATACAGAAGGTCACAGTTGACCACCCTGGCTGCTAAGCCAAAAATATTGGTCAAAATAAAAGCAGAGAAAAAGGCTGCGCTCTAAGCAAGGACCAGGTGCTTGTAAATGGAATACTGCTATACCAAAACAAGACAAGCACTCCACTGTATCAGGACAGAAATGACTATTGTTAATATTTAAAGTACAAACCATGCATTACAATACTCAAACAGTGCAAAAGTAGATGAATACATTAGTGAGCAAGAACCACTGACTGACGAGCCCCAGCGATTCGAGGCAAAAAACTCTGTTCCTTGAGTGGGCGTGGCTACCCACACATCACAGATAGTCTTTATAGTGTTAACACCAGGTGTATATAATAATGTTAATGAATTAAAAGTTAAAGGGCAAGCTCGTGCATCCTAGGCATACCTCCATGGCAGACTATTATTTTTAGGATAAGTAGCTTTTAAAATTTAATTCATATTGCCTGTCATAAATACATGCATTAAGGATCCATGAGCTGTAAACTTCAACACCCAAAAGTGAACTGTAAAAGTGCAAAGTGCTATTTAGAACAATAGAAAAATCTATTTGCTCACATTATGTGTGTGTGTGTTCCTTTTATTTGAACCATATTTATTTTATACTTGTCAAGTTAAAGACTAACATCTAAAAAAGGCAACACATTTTTAGTAAGTGAAGCAAATTTATTTATTTATTTATTGAAGTCTTGGAATTACAAAACCTTTGAGCCAGAGGCTCATTTACAAAGGCTCCACATCATAAAGGGAAGATACAGTGGGACATGTTAAAGGGACACTGTCAGTTTTAGACGCAATTTTATTGCCTTACAGCAGTACGGTTGCGGAAAACATAAATGCTGATAATTTTTTTTATACCCCCAAGGTATGCCATATTTTTTTACCTTGCTATATTAGTGTCATCCCACTGGAAAACCATGCAGTGCGTGTCTACAAGCAGGAATGTCGCCGAGCTGCAGGTGAGCTCGTTCATGAAGGAGCTCATGATTTTAGGTCCTGTACCAGCTAATGCTTTCATATCACAGCCTACATTCTGCTGATCCTTTTATTGTCACTCCAAAGGTGAACCAAGCGCTCGACCCTGTGTTTTTTATAAAAGTTGAACTCGCATTTCCAGGCATGTGCATTGGTGTCGACATTAATGCACATGCCCAGAAGTGCGAGTTCAACTTTGAACATAGTACAAAACGTTGAATGAGCATACAGAAAAATACAATAAAGTACATACAGTATCTAGTAAGTACTAACATTGGTAACATGAGTTACAAGGTAACAAACATTGTTTGAAACTTGAGTTGTAATGGTCAGAATGGATGACCTTGTCATGAGCTGCGAAGCTGTAGGCTAAGAGTGGGAAGAGAGAGAGTTGCAAGGACCCCCTGAAATAATAAATTGCTGGAAGCAAGAGGCAGGCATAGTGCAGAGGAGGGTGGGTGATATCCAGTACCAAAAACTTGAGTGAAAAAGGCAGTGAGAGGAGACTAGGAGTAAGAGTAAGGCACAGGTGTGTGTGTACATACAATATGTAGCGAGTACTAGGTGTTGGGGTGGGTGGAGGTAATGGTAGTTCTCAAGAGGGGGGAGTAAGGCAGGAGGAGATGGGGAAGGCAAAGAGAGGTATCCCTGGAGGGGCATACTGTGCAAGAGTTGGCGAGTGAGGCAATATCACTAGAGTAGTGAAAGGAGGGGTATTAGGAGGGTGGGGAAGAGCTTAGGAAGGGGCTGATGGAGAGATATAATGAGAACAGAGAGTATGAAGAGGTGGAAATAGAGGGCTAAAGACTTAGGTTAAGTGGGGCAGTCACGGCTGCTGAGTTCCAGTAAATGCTGCCAAAGTCTGGTTTTGAAGGGTCTGATTTTTGAGCCAACTAGGTGGTCAGGTGGAAGGTTATTTAGCCAGCTGGGTGCCCTGTACATAAAAGTCCGTTGGGCATGTGTAGTATGGTAAAAAGGGACCTGGAAGGTGGGAGTGGATGTGCTTCTAGTACGGGGGTGGTTATGTGTCCTATTTATAAAATCCATTATCAGAAATTAATTAACGGGTTACGTTTTTTCCCATACAAAAAGCTGTGTATTAAATGCCATAATACACGAGTGTTAATTATGGCATTTAATACACGGCTCTTTGTGTGACAGAAAGCGGTGAAAGAACGTGACCCCTCAGTTAAATAAAACAAAGTATGGGGTGCAGTATGTAAACTCAAATTTTACACACACCCTCATTGTTGGATGGCTGCATAAACCCCTTGGGCTTTGCCCTTGGGGTTTATGTGCCATCCAACATCTCGGGTGTGTGTAAAATTCTCATTACACACTGCACCCCATACTATATCCTATATTTAACTAATACCAAACAGGTATCCGAACGGCAAACTTTCTATCATTAGAATACAAAAGATTGTGGGGTTTTAACCCCCCTTCCCCACATCAAACAATGTGGCAGAGAGTAGGCCATTGGATCACTGAACAATGATGTGCACTAAATATACGGGAGTGAATGAACAAATTTAATATGTGTACTATAACTACTAACACCAAATCCTCATATAGAATAAAAACTTGAATGATTAATAATACAGTTTATACTGCCACAAATATAATACAAACTCTAAGTAAGCATACAAACAAATCTTCAGTTTTCATTTGACATACAGCATTCCAAAGAGTTTATAACATCACAGAATTTATATCACAGAAATGGTTCTTAATTCATGCTGCCATTGAAACCATGAGGTTTCAAGGTTTTTAATTTGAATGTGTTTGATTGTCAAACAGCTGTCTGAAATCCTGTTTACATAATTCTTTAAAAGTCTGGATTACTGAACTAGACTGTGGGCAGAATGTTGACTTCCTTTATTACACTCTGTTGTTTTTTCTGTTCCATTTACCACAAATGTGTCTTGAGACTGTAAGCTGTTTCAGCCTGTTCTGTATCGAAACTCGCATTTCTCTTCCTCTGGAAAAACAATTTATGGCTCAAATTTCTACACGCCTTCTATGGATCAATGTATATTTTCGAATCTGTTTACTGTGGTCATAGAGGCGAAAGAGAGGCCTTTGTTTAGCACATTTAATTTATTCATTGTCAGTTTCCTTTTAGATAGGTTGATTACCTTCGATGACTCTGTGCTGGATTGTACTGGGTATTGTTGTTCAGAGCCTGCTACTATTCCTGCAAGTATGTTTGTTGGTATCTGCCTTGGGTTGATTGTGTGGCTGTTGGCCCCTGTGACTTCCTTGACTTGGAAGTCCAGAACAGTGCAGCAGTTTATTTTGACCAACCTTTTGGAGAAGCCCAAAGTAAGTCATAATTTGTGTGTGTGCTGCACTGTTCTGGACTTCAGATTTTGCTTTTGAAATCTCTCAGCCTTCTTGTGCAAGCTGTACCCCTTCCTGGTAAGTCGTGGCAGTTACCTTTTAGACTTGACCTCTTGACTTCCCTGCCTGCTTCTCCTTGTTTTCCTCCACGGAGTGTCTGAAAGTTCTCCCTCTGAAATCTTTGATAGCAGTTTTCCCTTGTGCTTCTTCTGGGACCCTGTAGAGGCTCTGGAGGTGGGCACCTCCTAATCTAAAAAATAAGTTTATTTATTTATTTAGCTTTTGTTAACCGGGTAAGTACACTAGACAAGTATTATGCCTATTTTCAGGAACGACCCGGGAGAGTACAACATGAGGAACAACAGTCAAGGAGACATGGCAAAGAGAGTACAGTTTTTTGTCACCGTAAACAAACATGTGGGAAATACATCATTTGACGCTAGGGGAAACATTTTTGTGAAGCATTACCTGATACTTCTGCTTCTGAAGGCTTTGGTCAGTACTAAAACTAAATGATGCTCGTCTGTCTCATTTCAGGATTCCTCTTTGCCCATTAACTTTTTTCCAGTTATACATATAGTTGAGGTTACAGTCCTCTCTGTCTCTCTGGAATTTTGTCTGTTTAACTGCCTTTAATTTATTATCAATTTTTGTATTGAGTTTTTCTCTCTGATTAAAGTGGTCAAAGTCTGAATGGTCAATAAATATGAGGGCTGTTGCTTCTTTTTGCTTTATCTCTTCAGCAAGCTGTTAATTGGCCTCTTATCCATATTGTATAATTTAATCAGTTTTTCTGATGCCTCGTTTAGAATATGTCTCTACTTGTTCATAAAAATTGCTACATCCAGATCATGCATAAGACTTTTAAAAAGTCTTAAGCCCCTTAGTGTTCAAGCTACCTGTAAGTATGCTTCCAGGCTCACCTGATTCCAGTAGATATGTCTCGCTTTCGGCGCTACTTTCTTGATGTCTTTAATTGCTTCCAATAGTGTCCATGCTTCTTCACTTACAGGGTTTACAGGTGCTTCCTCTTGTCCAAGTAAAAAGGGATTAGCCTTTTGGGTGCCATTTTGCATTGTTTTGTATCAAACTATTCTTGGTACTGTGAATTATTCACTGAGCTGAGGATTTTCCATTGTAGAGCCTAGTGCAGGTTAGTGGGTTGTGTATTTGACCCAGACATTGCCTCAGGTGGTAGAAACTGGTTTTATCTGATTACATTCAGAGCTCAGACCACCAGGTTGTATACAAGGCTTTGCTTACATCATAGGTTATTTTCAGCCAATAGTTTTTGGGTGGAGTCTTCGAGACCTGATTAGGATACTATAAGACACAATTGTGTAGCAGATTCAGACAGAAAGGCCACTCCTCTTCTTGGAGGTGGAAACTGCTTTTTAAACAACTGGGAGCTGGGAAGAAGACACAATATTGAACTTGGAGTTAACTTGGAACTTGGAATCAACAGGGAAACAGAATGTTGCTCACATCTGAGAGAGGTGGGTGATACCGGAGGATTAAGGACCCCCCGTGCACTGAGTCATTGGCATGGGGAATTACGGTGCTGTAAGGGCGCAGCTATCACCGCCCACTGCACAATGCAAGTGGTACAGTATGTAAATAATGGAAAACTTTGGTGTGCATTGAGAAGTAAAAAAAAATACCAAACACAAGTTTTCCATTATTTACTTGTTGACAACCAACTACCGAAACGGGGATCAGAAAACAGCTTCTGACTGCAGAAAAGGCAAAATATATATATGCAACAGGTGTCAGGATAAAAATTGACACATAACTTCAGTTATCTCAGTCACTGTGTGGATAAATGGGTGGTGATGTAATCACTATGTCGATAACTTCAAGTTATCGACATAATGATTACCTCACCACCCATTTATCCACACAGTGACTACATCACTAACCACCACCACCTGTGCTGCCTGCACAGCAGTACTGCCTCCCAGTTTCACTTTCACCATCTCCCAGTGCTCTTTACAAGCAAAGCTATCACAGTCCCAAAGACTCACAAAATGCACACCCTAACCAAATCCTCCCCCCAAAAAAAACCGGAACCACATTTTAAATGAAAACACTCTTAACAAAAAAATAAATTTTTTCCTCTTTCTCAGCACAGCAACCCTGCAAACCAAACACAGCAACCAGGCACAGAGAAAAACGCATGGACAGGAACTTAAGAAAAAAATAATATATAACAAAACTGAACCCCAAAAATCCTGTTGCATAAATTAAATATGCGTGGGGCGCCTGTGGGATAACCAAGTTATTTGTACAGTAGTCTGTGACCTCTCACCATGAGTGAGGTTTACGAGAGGTCACAGGCTACTGTACAAATAACTTGGTTATCCCACAGGCACCCCACACATATCCCATATATATATATATATATATGGAAAACATTAAAGAAATATACTGGCCAGAAAACAGCTTCCGACTGCAAAAATGGGGTGTGTGGGGGCAGAGCCACCCCAACAACAAAAAAAGAAATATTAGAGAAATGAAACAAAAGGAAAATGCCATACTAGCCAGAAACCAGCTTCTGACTGCAGAAATGGGGGGAAGGGACTAAAAAAAAAGATAGAGACATAAAAAAAAAATGATTATTGCCATACTAGCCAGAAAATGGCTTCTGACTGTAGAAACGGGGACAAAAAAGAAGAAAGAAATATGATGCCATTTACTTAATAAAAAAAAGTTAAACTTACGACCACAGAAGGGGGAGGGGTGAAATTAACAAAAAATAGAACAGCAGAACAGAGAAAACTAAAATATGGTTTCGTGGCTGTATGCTCTGCAATTCAGTTTGCGGTGAAAGTGTCTGTTTGACCGACATCCATGTAAGTACCGTATTGCATTTAAACATTTTTTTAACGCAGTAGGGGTCCTTAATCCTCTGGTATCACCATGAGGTCTACCTTAATTTAAATTTTACACTTGTTATGGCTTATTTTGTGTTTGCAATACTGCTTTAAATTTTACACTTGTTATTGTTCACATCGGAGGGAGGTGTACCTTACTTTAAATGTTACACTTGTTATTGCACAAATCTGAAGGAGGTGTACCTTACTTTAAATTTTACACTTGTTATTGCTTTTTTGGGGGTTTGTAATACTGCTTTGTAGATTAGGAGATCAAACCCAGAGGGATTTAAATACTGCATACGTTTTCTTCTCTTGTGGACAGCTGGCTTGTTGTGGACTAGTATTTTGGTGACATTTTGTATCAAACTATTCTTGGTACTGTCAGTTATTCACTGGGATGAGGATTTTCCTTTGTAGGTCCTAGTGCAGGGTAGCAGCTTGTGCATTTGACCCAGACATACTGTGCCTCAGGTGGTAGAACATGGTTTTATCTGATTACCTTCAGAGCTCAGACCACCAGGTTGTATGTAAGGCTTTGCTTACATCATAGGTATTGGACTCAACTACTTTATTTCTCTGTGTTTGAAATTGTTTTGCGCAGGGTATATTTTCTGGTAGATTGTTGTGCAGGTTGTCTTGCTGAAAGGAAGGAAGGAAGGAAGGCACTCACCGGGGTGGTGGGTCAGAGCTGTAGCTGATTGTTTCAGGAGGGCACAACACAAAATGAAGGAAAAATCCACTATGGTTTTCCAAAGAGGTGGTGGGGAAGGTTAGGGAGAAAAAGAGAGCATTCAGGAAGTATAAGGAATCACAGAGGGAGCAGGACAGGGAACTGTATCAGTTAAAGCAGAAGGAAGCAGGGAAGGCAGTCAGAGTTGCAAAGGCACATTGGGGAGCATAGAAAGACAAAGGGAGGGATAGTGAGGCTGAATAGAATGGACAGTGGGTGGGCAGCGAGGGACAGTGAAAAAGCAGTGATACCGAATGAATACTTCTGCTCAGTATTCACAAAAGAGGAGCAGGGGGAGGTACCTAATCCAATTAACAGAAACACTCTGGATAGGGGGATCGATCCCAATCCTTTCACAGAAGAAAGGGTTCTCAAAGAACTCCTAAAACTAAAGGTGGATAAAGCAATGGGGCCTTATGGGACTCACCCCAGAATTCTAAAAGAATTAAGGGACAAACTAGTGACACCACTGACTACCCTTTTTAACAAATCATGGGAGGGTGGTGTGGTACCTGAGGACTGGAGGAGGGTGGATGTGATTCCCCTTCACAAAAGTGAGAGCAAGACAGAGGCAAGAAACTACAGACCTGTCAGTTTGACCTCTGTGGTAGGGAAAATGATGTAATCACTTCTGAAGGAAAGAATTGTTGAGTACCTAGAGGCCAGTGGGGCACAGGACCCAAGACAGCATGGATTCACAGCAGGAAGGTCATGTCAGATGAATCTAATCGATTTCTTTGACTGGGTGACCAAAGTAGTAGATGAGGGAGGGGCTGTGGAACTGGCCTACCTAGACTTTAGCAAGGCATTTGACACAGTCCCACACAAAAGATTAATAAACAAATTAGCCAGCCTGGGAGTGGGTCCCAGGGTGGTAACCTGGGTAAAACATTGGCTGGACAACAGGACACAGAAGGTAATGGTAAATGGAGCCCACTGAGAAGAAGGGATGGGTTACTAGTGGGGTACCACAGGGTTCAGTACTGGGTCCAGTCCTTTTTAATGTCTTTATAAGTGATATTGCAGAGGGACTGGAAGGAAAAGTATACCTCTTTGCAGATGACACAAAGATCTGCAACAGGGTTGATACACAAAGGGGGGTGGAAAGGATGAGAACGGTCTTGGCAAGGTTTGAGGAATGGTTAGAAGTATGGCAGCTTAGATTCAATGCAAAGAAGTACAAAATAATGCACCTGGGAAACAAAACCCCAGGGGAAGAGTATACAGTTTTTTTGGGGGGGAGGTAGTTACAACAAAAAAAATGGAAAGGGACCTGGGGGTAATCATATCAGATGACCTTAAGGTTAGCAAGCAATGTGAGAAGGCAGTAGGGAGGGCTGGGGGGATACTGGGATGTATAGGGAGAGGCATCACAAGCAGAAAACAGGAAGTTGTTATCCCTCTGTACAGACAGTTGGTGAGACACCATCTGGAGTACTGCATCCAGTTCTGGAGACCCCATCACTACAAGGACATAGACAGGACGGAGGCAGTCCATAGGAAGCAACTAAAATGGTGCAGGGTCTGCAAGAGAAGCCATACGAGGAGAGACTAAAGGAGTTTAATATGTATACCCTTGAGGAAAGGTGGGAGAGGGGGGACATGATTGAAACTTTTAAGTACCTCAGGGAATCAACGAAGTCCAAGAGGGTAGCATCTTTCAGAAGAAGAGATGTGCAAGAACAAGGGGACACAATTTGAAGATAGAGGGGGGACGGCTCAGGAGCAATGTGAGGAAGTATTTTTTCACAGAGAGGGTGGTAGACGCATGGAACTGCCTTCCCGAGGAGGTTGTGGGGTCTAAAACTGTGGGAGAATTCAAGAATGCATGGGGCAGACATAAGGCAATTCTTGTGGGGGGGGGTAGGAAGAAATAGGCTGTTGGTTAACTAGGATCTGCAGCTTATCCAGTAGGTAGGGAAACGGGCAGACTAGGTGGGCCAAGTGGTCCTTATCTGCTGTCAAAGTCTATGTTTCTGTGTTACAGAGGAAAAGATAGCCAACTCAGTTAAGAAGGGGGGATAAACCTTTTATAGGTACATTAGGGAGCAAAAAAAGACCAAGGGAGGGATAGTGAGGCTCAATTTAAGGGGAAGGGAGGTGGGCAGAGGGTGACAGTGAAAAGGCAGAGATCCTAAATGAATACTTTTGCTCAGTATTCACAAAAGAAGAGCAGGGGGAGGTACCTAAACCAAACAATAGAAGCACTTTGGATAGCGGGGTTGATACTAGTCCATTCACAGAAGAAAGGGTCCTGAAAAAACTGCTAAAACTGAAGGTGGACAAAGCAATGGGGCCTGATGGGATTCACTCCAGAATTCTAAAAGAACTAAGGGGAGAACTAGTGACACCACTGACTACCCTTTTTAACAAATCAAAGGAGGATGATGTGATACCTGAGGACTGGAGGAGGGTGGATGTTATTCCCCTCCACAAAAGTGGGAGCAAAGCAGAGGCAGGAAACTACAGACATGTTAGTTTGACCTCAGTGGTAGGGAAAATGATGGAATCACTTCTGAAAGAAGTAACTGTTGAGCACCTAGAGATCAATGGGGCACGGGACCCAAGGCAGCATGGATTCACAGTGACAAGGTCATGTCAGACTAATCTAATCTATTTCTGTAACCCCTAGGTGGTGCTATCCCAAAGGCTACTACCCCTGCCTGCTTAGCTAGTAGCAGGTTAAGGGGTCTGAGTTCGGAAATGGGTGCCTCCACCCAGAAATCAGGGTTGGAAGTGGTCAAGCTAACCTGGGCACAGCCCTCCGGGACACTGTAACCCCCCTCTTTCCTTACTAGTGGCCAGAACAATACACAATAATCACTTTCACAATACCCCTGATACACCACACAAGTACCCACACTGTTTGCACTTACCTCCAGAGCTTTCCTCTGGCCCAGCCTTGGGGACCCCCTGTAAAACAAGGTTATACACAGCAAATAACAGCAGTGCAGTACTCTTGCACAAACTGGAACCACAGTCAGGGTAAATGCAAAAAAGAGTTCTGATTTATTTAAGGGACTTGAAAAAGGGAGGGGTGTAATCAGATGAATTTGCTTAAATGCTCTACCAATCTACCAGTTATGCATGCACTTCAGGGTCCATAAACAGTCACACACTCTGGGTACCCAGATTGAGAGTGGTGGGCTAGCCAGGAATGTTGCAGCTGGTTGGGGCCCTGTGATGGAAGAAAACAACACGCACAACACACACTATTTGTAATCTGGAGCTGGAGGGGCTCAGTTCGTGAAAAGAAAATGACAAGACAATCAGATGACACACTTTTAAATTAGGCTGTTGTTGCAGGGAGCTACCCTGATGATTACTCACGATACCCAAGACCGGACACAGGCTGGACGAAAATCAAGACAGCAGGTAGCTAATCTCGAGTGCCAGGAGAAGCAGGGCCCACATGATTCGCCGAGCCGTTATTCCTGTTCAGTCGTGGAGCAGGGGGCTGATCTCCAGGCAGGTCTCTCGTCTGTGGTTTTCTCTGTGCAGTGGGGTAGTCTGGCAGGGCCAGCGTGGCATGGCCTAGGCCGAATGGAGATGAATACAGAGTCAGTCCAATTAGGCTGGATAAAAGCTTCCAGCAAGCAGAACACAGTTCATACAGTGGGGAACCAAATCACGACCCACTTTCAATACACAGCACATTTACATGTAAGGAAATTCTACTGTACCAGGCAAACCGCTCTCCGGTCACGACCGCAAAGTCTCTGCACCAACCAGGGATTCTAAAGCAGCTGGAAATCCTGACAGGCCGATCGCATTCGGCAAATCTTCGGTCTTCTTCAGGTTAAAGCCTGGTCACAGTCCAGTGGCTTAAATGGTCCTCACAACTCGGATTCAGTCCGAATAAACTTCCCTCTCAGGGACAGCAGGCAGACAGGTAGGCCAAAACTCAGCCCTTTCACAGTTCTCCCATGCAAAACTACACAGAACTGCTGCTCAAAATCACTTGAGCTGTTACTTCTTCACTTCTCAGCTCTAAACTGAAACTAGCTGCAGCAGCCTGGGAAATTCCCCAAGATCCAAAAGGTTTGAATGGCTGATCCTCCTGTCAGTCACAACAAAGGCTCCCCCTTCAGGTGCAAAAAGGCGCAAAAAGCCCCAAACTACAATTCCTACAGATTTTGACTGCAGACAGCTCCTGTAGTCCGACTCCATTTTAGGTCCCACCAGTACTGATTGGTCCAATTCGCAGTCCAGGACCAAGATAGTGGAGATAAACAAAACAGTCCTTGCTGCAAAGAAGGCAGGTTAGACAAACTACATTATCATTATCACTCTAAATGATTTTCGGCAAATAGTTACATCTTTCAACAGAACTCCCTCTCAGATTACTTATGACTGCAATCCAGGCAGCTCTTAAAGAGACGGTACACAGAGGCTATACAGGCACTCTCTGGCAATCACATTTAAACTGCTAAAATGCAGGACACCAGCCTGGCAGTGAGCATTTAGGCAAGCTCGAGGAAGACTTTTTGGGAACCCCCATTTGTAGGGGGGTTAAATTTCTTTGACTGGGTGACCAAAGTAGTAGACCAGGGAGGTGCTGTGGATATGGCCTACCTAGACTTTAACAAGTCATTAGACACAGTCCCGCACAAAAGATTAATAAACAAGTTGGCAAGCCTGGGAGTGAGTCCCAGGGTGGTAACCTGGGTAACAAATTGGCTAGACAATAGGACACAGAGAGTAATGTAAACAGAGTCCACTCCAAAGAAAAGGGGGGTTACTAGCAGGGTACCACAGGGTTCAGTACTAGGACCAGTCCTCTTTAATGTCTTAATTATAGGTGACATTGCAGAGGGTCTGGAAGGAAAAGTATGCCTCTTTGCAAATGATACAAAGATCTGTAACAGGGTTGATACATGGGGGGGGGGGTAGAAAGGATGAGAAGGGACTTGGCAAGGTTGGAGGAATGTTCAAAATTATGGCAGTTTAGATTCAGTGCAAACAAATGCAAAAGTAATGCACCTAGGAAACAAAAACCCAGGGGAAGAGTACAAAATGGGGAGGGAGGTACTAATTACAACAAAAATGGAACAGGACCTGGGGGTAGTCATATCAGACATCTAAAGGTAGGCAAGCAATGTGAGAAGGCAGTAAGGAGGGCTGGGGGGAATACTGGGATGCACAGGGAGAGGCATCACCAGTAGAAAACAGGAAGTTGTTATCCCTCTGTACAGACTGTTGGTGTGACCCCATCTGGAGTACTGCGTGCAGTTCTGGAGACCCCATCTCCGCAAGGACATAGACAGAATGGAGGGAGTCCAGAGGAGGGTAACTAAAATGGTGCAGGGTCTGCACCAGAAGCCATATGATGAAAGGCAAAGGAGCTTAATATGTATGCCCTAGAGGAAGGGGGGGGGGGTTGATAGAAACATTCTAGTACCTCAAGGGAATCAACAAAGTCCAAGAGGGTAGCATCTTTCAGAAAAAGAGATGCACAAGAATAAGGGGGCACAATTTGAAGATTCAAGGGGGGATGGCTCAGGGCAATGTGATGAAGTATTTTCTCATAGAGAGGGCGGTGGACGCTTGGAACAGCCTTCTAGAGAAGGTAGTGGGGTCAAAAATAGTGGGTGTGTTCAAGAATGCATGGGACAGACATAAGGCAATTCTGGTGGTGGGGTAAGAGGAAGTAGGCTGTTGGTTAACTAGGATCTGCAGCTTATCCAATAGGTAGGGAAATGGGAAGACGGGTAGTGCCAAGTGGTTCTTATCTGCTGTCAAAGTCTATGTTTCTATGTTAGCCACACTCGCGGCACTTAGAAGGGTATTCACATATGCAGATGGATCTGTACTTAGGGGAACTAAATTAGGTGTTTCCTCCAAAGACATACTCTGTATGTCAAAAAGTGTTGGCCACTGAAAAATGTATGAGCATACATTGTGTCTAGAAACCAGGTTTTACACAGTTATTTGAAACTACAAGCTGTGCAGTATTTCAAAGAAGCAACACACAAAAATCCAACAAAAATCACACTAGGCTGGGGCGCTTTGGATAAGTAAATGTCCATGAAACAAACCAGAAAGATTGGGCACTCACCCCTTAGGGCTGCAAAATGATGACGGTGCTAAAAAAAAACCAAAAAACCTGACACTGCAAATCGTGCCATTTTATTCTGTGAGAAACAGATGAGTACACAAAACATCTGACCCATTTTGGAAAAGTTCCTTTTTCAAATGAGCACTCAGTAATAAATACATAAATATACATTCCCCTCCACTGTTGCCTCCAGGGTTGCAAGTTGGGGGAAAGAGCTCCCTTCATCAGCCAAAATGGAGAGAGATCATGTCAGACGAGTGGGTCCTGGAAATAGTGGAAAAGGGGCATGCTCTGGAGTTACTGTCTACTCCACCAGTTCATTCTCTGCCTCCTTGTCATTATCCTTCGGGCCACTTGCCCCTTCTGCTATAGAAGGTTTAGTCACACATAAACAAGCTGGCAATCAAACCCATTCCTTCCCAGGAGAGACACAAAGGGTTCTTTCTATTCAAGATCATTCCTGGTTCTCAAGTGGACAGGAAAGCTGTGTCTTGTACTGTACCTGAAAGACCTAAATCTGTTCATTAAATACAAAAAGTTTGAAATGGTGTATCTTAAGGCTCTCATCCCCTGCTGCAAAAGGGGGACTGGCTTTGTGCCTTGGACATGAAGGGATGCATACCTTTATATCAAGATTTGCAAATGTCACAGGCAGTACCTCTACTTCATGCTGGAGGGCAGCCACTATCAGTTTCGAGTCATACCCTTTTGATTGTCCATGGCATTGTGGGTATTTACCAAATACTTAGTGACTGTGACAACAGCCCTATGGAGGGAAGGGCTTGATGTTTACCCATATCTGTACAATTGGCTCCTGAAGGCCCAATCCAGGGCAGCGATTCTGTAATAACTGTTACAGGGCATTCCGTTCTTGTCCCTGACTCATGTGCAGATCCTCACAACAGATGCCTCGGGGATCCAGCTGGGGTGCCCATCTCAGATCCTGTCAGATCCAAAAGTCCAGAACCATTCTGGAGTCAGATCTCCATATGAATATCCTGGAGATGTGGACTGTTCTGCTTGGTCTTCAGGATTTCCAGGAGCAACTCCTCCCCGGTTCCTTGCTGATTCAGGTAGACAATGTCAGTGTCATGCACTACATAATGAAGCACACGGGGCACTCACTCTTATCCCCTATGCAGGGAGGTGATGAGTGTGTGCCACTGTGCAGTGTCTCACAGCCTTCAGATATCATCCGTGTTTCTCCCAGGTGTTAATGTCTTGACTGACACACTAAACAGGTCTTAGTCTCTGGTGCATGAATGGGAGCTGCTGAACTCAGCGATAAATGACCTCTTCATATGATGGAGTTATCCAGAGTGAGACCTTTTTGTGTTCCCACAGAGCACAAAACTGCCGTGTTTCTGATCCCTTGCTCCAGGGCATGGAGTTTTTTGGAGAGACACATTGTCTCTCTCTCTCCTGGAAAGGGAGGTTTCTTCAGGTCTTTCCTCTGATCCCTTTTATTCAGAGGCCTGTGCTCAAGCTTTGGGTGGAGTATGCCACCCCAGTACTGGTGACTCCCTTCGGACCTTGCCAAATTTGGATTCCCTTCTGCAGCATCTGGCTATGGAGCCTCCTGTTCAGCTGTCCCTTTATCATGGTCTGCTGTCACAGGATCGGGGATCTCTGCTCCATCTGGACCTGTGTCCCTGTATCTGCATACCTGGCTCTTGAAGACTTAACCATTGCCCTTTTATGGTTCCGCCTAGTGACTGATGTCTTGTTTGCAGCTAGAAAGTGTTCCATTGAACACACTTCTTCTTTGAACTGGAAGTGCTTCTCCATATGGTTTGCTTCCCACTCAGTGGACCAAATGACATGTGATGTGAATACTGTATTGGACTACCTTCTGTCCCTGTCTGACTTCAGTCTCCGGTACTTATCCATCAAGGTGCACATGGCTGCCACTATTGGTGGGTGCACTGCAGTACAACTAGAGGTGTCCCACATGTTTTGAAGGGTATTTTGCACATACATCCCCTGATTCATAAACCAGCTCCATCTTGGGATAACAATTTCATTTTGGAATATTGACTTTTGCTCCATTTGAGTCTGCCATGAGCTGTGAGATACATTTCCTTAAATGGAAAAAGCTGTTTTTGGTCACCATGACTTCTGCTCGTAAGGTTTCCGAGCCGAACTTCAGGCTCTGATGCATGAGCCTCCTCATTGGCTTTTACACATGGCAGGGTGTCTTTGTGAATGAATCCTCATTTACTGCCTAAAGTGGTCTCTGATTTCACTTTAAATTAGATCATACACCTTCCTGTGTATTATTTAGAGCAGGCTAACAAAGATGAGGCTTTGCTCCATACCCTTGATGTATATAGAACACTGCATTTCTATCTTGAGTGCACTAAGGACCGCAGAAAGTCCTCTCAGCTTTTTGTTTTATTTGCTCCTTGGAAAGAGAGTGCCCCATGTCTAAACAGAGCTGGCCCAATTAGCTGGCTAACTGTATAATGTTCTGTTATAGGAAATATGAGAAGGAACTTATGGTGCTGTCCATGGCCACTGTACACATGGTGTGTCCAAGGTTTCTGCAGCTGACGTGTGCTGCTGCCACATGGAGCACTGTACTTTCATTTTGTTTTTTAACTTGCTCTTTATTCACCCTGGATCCAGCCGGGCTTCCCCTGACCCGTCTCGACCCTGTGATCCATTAGTCAGGTGCCCCCATCTAGCCATGGCTACCCCCCCAAGTGGGGTTGGGGTGGAGGGAACCCCATGTCCTTGTTTTGTCAGGCCCCCCATTGTGGCCTCGTGGGTTGAGTGGTGAAGGGCGCCTCTTCTGTCGACAGAGCTCAGCCGGCTCCAGTTTTTTTTCCCTTTATGGCCCCGAAGATGCAGTTGCACTGTGACGTCAAGGCACATATGCTGATGTCCTACCACACTCCCCCTACATACGGCTTCAAGCTGCTGTACCTCCAGCCTCCACCAGTGGTCAGGACAGCACCGGGCCTTCAACCCCTCCTCCCTCCCAGGGGAAGCGAGCTGCCCATTGGGATCTCAAGCTTCCCTTCCCTGGCCAACCCTCCAGCTTCTCTGGTTCGTTCCCGAACCTGGGCCACTGACGTTGCAATTGGTAGCGCTACTGCTGCGCCGGCAGACCAGCCCACTCTGTACTTTCATTAAGCACTACAGTCTAGACATGGTTGCTTGTAAATGTGCTGACTTTGATCTTGCAGTGTTACAAGACCTTCTGCCTTGATTGCATATCAGACTGCCATCATACATTTTCCATGGGTACTTTATACTGCTTAGGAATCATTCCAAAGATATGGCCCAATGGAGGGAGATATTCTCAGTGAAGATAAAACAGTTACTTACTGTAATGGTAGATTTTCAAGAGAATTTTCTCCATTGGGCCACAGCACACCCACCTCCTTTCCCCTTTCTGAGATATAAGCTGGCAGGTTCGCTCACTACTTTATATGCAGGTGTCCGTAAGTGCCTCATGTGTGCTATATTTCCAGTCCTATGCCTCTCTATGTGTGTCTGGTGCTGGTTCGGTCACCTGGTTCCTCACAGTAAGAGGCCCTCTGAGCTTATCTCCAGTGGGGAACTGAGGAGCAATGAGGCCACTCATGATTATATAAGCACTAATGTTACACATCATTGTGGCTGACTCCCAGCTAGCAGAATTTCCGGAGTGGTCCTGATGCCAATGGTTTACAGTTCCAAAGGTGTGACCCAATGGAGGAGATACTCTTGAAAATCTACTGTTACTGCAAGTAACTTTTCTGTCTCCTGCTTCATTTGCTCTTTGGTTCTGACTGCATAGTCTCGGCTTGGAGTTTTGGCTGCCCTCCAGTGATCCGACCACTGCTTGTTTACACCAACTCACATGTCGAGGCCTCTGGACTCGCAGGGTGATTGCAGCCTGACACGTGGCTGTAGTGCTTACTAGCAGACTCTTCAGCAGCCTTGCATGAACATGCTGTTTCTCTCCCTCTCAACATCTCTCAGCATCTCTCTGCAGAACTTTGCAGCATTGACTTCCATGTTGGCTAGGACGTGAATGCCTGTTGTGCTGTCCAAGAAATCAGCTTTACTTGTTGTTTGTTCACTATATTCGAGGTTAGGAGAATTGACTAACCACACATTTTTCACTGATTCAGTATTTTCTTATTTAATCTACTGAGTGATCAGCTTCATCACGTAAGGTTGCTTACATAAGGCCAGCATTTCGAGGCTAAGCCTGTTCGTCAGCGCTAAAACAATAATTTGATGGATGTGTTGACTTGCTGAAGCATAAGACGCAATTTGTACAAACACTGTGTGTGCAGTCAGAGAAATCAAAGAGAGCGCTCACCCCTCACAGCAAGGAATGCAAAAGGCAATTTTTCAGTTTGAAAGAGGGTCGTGCACTGGGCGCCTGAACGAATGGACGGATAGACGTTACACGGAGTGAATCGCGGCTATCTAAATCCGTTTAAAATAATTTAAAATCTTCTGTCACCTCGTAAATTCAGGCGGGGGTTATTCATTTAAGTATCAAGGACATCTGGTCTGAAGGATAACTCAAACGGACGGACTCGTAAGTTTTTATCATTAAAAAACTACCGCGGTGTAGCATCATGTCACTTAAACTGGTCAACGTAGTGCGGGGGGGGGGGGGCCAGGCCAATGGTCTCATACAGAATATGGTCATGTCTGCTATATGTTCTCTCTTACAAAACATCTCAGTGGGCCAGTTAGAGTTAAAACAAGATATTGCTGGCTTGAAATTAGTAGTAGACTCTATTAAAACGGATTCTGAGAAAACCATTGACAGAATTGTGGAAGCGGAGGCTAGAGTAGCAGCTCTGGAGGAATCAGCACTCCATTTAGAAGAAGATTCAATTTTTATGCACAAACAATTTAATTTAATATGGCAGAAAATAGACGACTTAGAGAACCAAGGCCGCAGGAATAATTTACGTATTGTGGGTATACCAGAGGGAGCTGAAGGTTCTAACATTATCAACTTCCTACAAGGCTTGTTCCCAGATATTCTGGCACATGAGTGGAGATGGCCACTAGAAATAGAACGGGCCCACAGATCTCTATCTCCAAAACCCAAATCAGGTTCCCCCCAAGACCCATAATAGCCTACTTCCTTCGTTTCTCTGTCAAAGAAGATATCCTGAGGTTATTTAGAGAGAGGAAAGTGCTACTATGGCAGGGTCATAGGATCTCTGTATTTCAAGATTATTCAGCAGATGTGGTTTCACAAAGAAGGGCTTATTCTGAAATCAGAGGGGTCCTGAAGCAGCATAACATTCCCTACAGAATTTACTACCTAGCGGTGTTAGTGCTAACGTTTAATGGGGTTTCACATTCCTTTAAATCTCCTGATGATGCTTGGGATTATATCTAAAATAAAATCAGGCCCAAGCGAAATAGCCACTACAAGTTTGAATCACGGTTGGATTCCATTAATAGAAAGCATCAAGAGACCCCCAAGGCCTCCTTCAGAGCTAAAGTCAACCAGAATCCTAGACCAATGGAGAGTCCCAGATCCAAAACAAACCTATTAGAATTATCATGAGGCAAAAGTGGAAGATGATAAGGAGTGTAAAGGACTTACGAGGTAGGCAGAAGTCCACGATCTTTGCTTCCAAAATGCGTTGAGAAAAAATCCATGGGGATCCTGCTATCAAACAAATTCTCCGATCTCAGCAACATGGAAATCTCCATAGAGGACCATAGCGAGGATCAGCCAACCAGAACAAATCTCCTTTCCAACCAATCAGATTCTTCCTTACTATCTGAGACTGCCAGTATCCCAGAACCTCCTGGTACCCTCTTACACTCTAGGGTTGATGGCTACATTGGCTACGCTCCTCCACAGGAAAACGCTGTTTAGGCTAATTACTAGTACTTTAACTTTAATCAGTCGGGTTATGTGGGGAAGAGGGGATGAATGTATGTATGTCGTTTTAAGTTATGCTGTATCGACTCCCTAGAGGATCCCTCACGTTCTGGTAAGTTATATGCCATAGTCAGTTTTAAGGATTCTTGACAAGAAGCTACCTAACTTGCTGCAGCATTTTATAAACAATAAAAATTTCGTTTTTAAGGTTAATTCTCCGTATCTCCCTAAGGTGGTCTGTTTAGCTAACTTGATAATTTAAATACACACTACTTGTCTTGTGAAATATCTAAAGCCAAAGTAAGGAATAAATTTTTTCTTAGTTTAAGGTCGAACCTATGTATACTTATTGCCAGTTTGCTCATCTTCTGTTAATAAGTATAGAGTAACAGATCTTAGATAGTTGAATATAACCTGTGATCCTACGAGGCACCCTTTTAAGATTTTCAGTTTCAGTATGCCCAGTATAATAAAAGCAAGATTACGAAATTACTCTATAGGCAGAAATATGCCTTGGGATACAGAGGTTGTTGACTCCTTCTTATTGTTTCAAGCTTAATCTGTTGTTATTTATGGCTACATTCCCCCCCTCCCTCACTCTTCCCTTTTATTTTTTTTTTTTTTGTGTGTCATAGTAATGTGCTTTATTTGTACCAACTGTTCATAACTCACGGTGGCATTGGTAATGGGTTAGAAGTGCAAACCAATGAATAGGTTGGGCATTACAAACTATGGCTGTCCCCTTCTAAATGCAGGTGTCCTTGGGGCAGTTAATTTGGCCCTTATGACATTGTGTTGTTAGGAAGTGATACCAGCTGAGAAATTAGATGCCCATGTACCTCTGACCTACTTGGTTCTCAGTAAAACAGCTCAAGCTGAAGATGCTGCCGATTTTGGACAGGGTACAGAGCAATCTTTATTCCCACTATGTTGTACTGATCTAGGCATCCTCATTTGTGCTTTCTATGTTAACCCTGGTTTTCTTCATCTCCATCTGTACCTATTTCTTCAGACTGTCCATTTCTTTATATTTCACTACGAGTTTGTCATTACTTGTATGTATGATCTCACCCGTATCTATGGAGTTGGCAGGGGTTAAATATCTTATGCCGAATTCACTAGTCCTAGACCATACTCATCAAAACAGCGTGAATGATCCTTGAAACAAAGCCTTTGGATTTCCAGGCCATGTGGATCAAGGGTTATGTTGAACTGTTATTTAGTAAGTTGGGGAAGTTTATATCATATCGTTTATGGATTACTAGTATCCCCATTATCTTAATAGTCTTACTTAGTCTGAAATGTTTTAGGTTGTTCTTATACGTAAATACTAAATATTATTTACTTTTAAAGACTGGGCCCCTGTGCTCTACTAAGACTTCCACGTTAATTTTAGGTTTAGAGTTTATCTGTTATTTATGGGGTCAGAGGTTAATTCAGTTAAATGGAAATGTTTACTTAAAGTTTAAAAGGGGGGTATACTGTGGTATAGGGCTTAAATTATTTGAGGCGTGTGTTATATTGTTAAGATTTATAAACTACTATGGCAGGCTCTATGGTGAACTGTAAATGTATATCTTGGAACGTGAAAGGTTTAGGCACTCCAGTTAAGAGGAAAAAGTTTTTAACTCAGTTACAAAGGATGAAGGCTGATATAGCGTTACTGCAAGAGACCCATTTACTAAATGAGGAGGCAGAAAAACTAAAGAGAACGTGGGTAGGGAACGTATTTCATAGCTCAGTTAGTAAAAAGCGGAAGGGGTTAGCCATTCTTATTAGAAAATCCCTGAACTTCTCAATGACCTCTCATAAAACAGATTATTTGGGTAGATGGCAAATTCTGGAAGGGAGGTTAGATGGTCTTGATCTCACTATCTGTAACATTTATGCCCCAAATGGAGATTCATATTCCTTTTTTTCTGAATTTTTTGATATGATCAGCTGCATTCCGAACAAGAACATTATAATAGGGGGAGACTTCAACACTGTTTTAGACCAATGGATTGATAAAAGTAACCCTAAATTTAACAGAATGAGAGACAGAAACACTGAGATGATCAGGGATAGAATGAAAGATTTAGGCATTTCAGACGCATGGAGAATGATGCACCCTACCCAAAAAGATTACTCATTTTTTTCTCATAGGCACGGCTCATATAGTAGGATCGATATGTTCCTTTTATCGAATGATCTGTTGAACAATATGTTAAATGCTGATATCGGTCTCATTATAATATCTGACCATGCTCCCATTTCTATTGCTATTAACTTAGACCAAGAGGAAGAAAAATCTCTTCATTGGAAATTTAATTGCTCCTTATTGAATGATGATAGCTTTAGACCCTGGATTATCAAGGAGTCAGAACAATTTTTTCTGTATAATGACAACGGGGAGACTTTGAAAGCTACCCTGTGGGAAGCATTTAAGGCATATATTAGGGGCAGAATTTTGAGTTATACTTCTTTTAAAAAAAAAAGAGAGGGGAAAATTACTTGCTCAAAAAGAAAAGGAACTTTTGGGATTGGAAAGATCCCATAAATCAAATCCTGAGGGTAACAAAGACTGCTTTAGGAAAATTACTCTTCTCAGATATGAAATAAATAAATTACATACGGGAAAGATGGAGTTTGCTCTCTATAGAACTCAACAAACATACTGGGAGTCAGGAGAAAAGGCGGGCAAACTATTGGCATATAGGCTTAAACAAATCCAAAATAGAAATAATATTCCGAGTATTAAGGATTCTGCGGGGAAGTTACATAGTAAAACTATTAATATCAACAAGGTTTTTACAGACTTTTACTCAAATTTATATAAAAGTAAGACTGTGAATAATAAGGGCCTAATTAATCAATTTTTAGATAAAGCCAAACTACCTAAGATCTCGGAGATACAGCAGCAGTTGTTAGATAAAGAAGTGTCGTCTCAAGAGATTAAAGATACTATTAATGGGCTACCTAATGCCAAAGCCCTGGGTTCTGATGGTCTGCCTGCTGAAATATATGTCATTCTGAAAGAAGTGATTACACCTATCCTACAAAGTGTGTATACAGAATCTGAGATTAATGAAGGCCTACCTCCCACGATGACTGAGGCAGTCATAACTGTCCTCCTAAAAAGATAAAGACCCACTAGATCCGCTAACTATCGTCCAATCTCCCTGTTAAATATAGATTATAAAATTTGGGCAAAGATCCATGCTAATAGACTACAACAAGTTATTGGGAATCTTATACATAGAGACCAGGTGGGCTTCATTAAGGGGAGAGCAGGATTTGAAAATATAAGAAGAATACTATCTACAATACGGATGGCCTCTAGAAATCAGGAGTCTGCTGTACTATTGGCAATGGATGCCCATAAGGCATTTGATTCTATTGAATGGGGCTATCTAACTGAGGTACTTGTGGGGTTTGGCTTTGGTGACATCTTTATATCAAGAATCAAAACTCTATATAAATCCCCTACGGCTACTATCTGCATGAACAGAACCTTATCTGGGAAATTCAATCTGGAAAGAGGGACTAGACAAGGTCGCCCTATTTCTCCATTACTTTTTATTTTAGCTCTAGAACCACTTTTACGAATAATTAGATTAAGTAAAGATATTATGGGGATTAAATTCCATAAGTTGGAACATAAAGTAACAGCTTACGCTGATGACCTTCTTTTACCCCTCTCTTCTCCTTACAAATCTATTAGCTCCATTTTGAGGTTGTTAGAGGAATTTAAAGGAATCTCTGGCCTATCTATTAACTGGGCTAAGTCTGAAATGCTCCCTTTGCAGGGGAATAACATTAAAGTCAAAGAGTTAAGTTTACAATATAACTTGGTGTGGAAAAATAATGGCATCTCTTATCTTGGAATTATTATTTCAAATAATCTAAAGGATATGCTAGGGTTAAATATTAAGCCCTTGGTTGAATCTATGAAATTATCCCTGGACAAATGGATCAAACTTAACCTTTCCTTATGGGGAAAAGTCAATGCGGTGAAAATGACGCTAGTGCCCAAAATATTATACTTATTAAACACGATCCCACTACACATTACATCCAGATGGTTTAAGAAAATTGACAGATTGCTACATTCCTTTTTGTGGGAAGGGAAAAAGGCAAGAATTAGTCTAGATAAAATCAAGAAACATTGGCTACAAGGGGGCATGGGCCTTAATGATTTCAAAAAATACCATCAAGCCTTCCTGTTTAAGCAAACTTGTCATTGGTTACTTCCGGAAAATAATTCACCGTTGTGGGTTAAATTTGAGCAGGATAGCATTTCGCCTCACATACTTCATCACTTAATTATAGGTGCCCATCCAAAAAGTATTAATTCCCATCCCTATTTAAGCAATTTTGCCAAGTCCTTATCCCAGGTCATAAATCAAATAACAGGGTTCTATTCCTCACCAGTATTCTCCGATTTGGAGAAACCCAAATCTTAAATGGGATGGGAAAGTATTAATTAATCCAGTATGGGAAAAGAAAGGGATCTCTCTAATAAGTGATATTATTGATCCATTCACTGGGACCTTAAGGTCATTCTTAGAATTAAGAGGCTATTATGGTTTACCCTATGCAGAATTGTATTTTTATTCACAGTTAAGAAATGCTTTACAATCATCATTAGTGAATTACTTCATCCCCTACACCGGTCAGAATTCGGAAAAATCATCGCATTGGCAAATTCCAAAGGGGGTGGTAGGAAAATATATCAAGTATTAAATAAATCTGGGGATGGCCTAACAAGCAAAGCTAAGGTATGGTGGGAGAATAGCCTAGGTTGTCATATCCAGGATTCTATCTGGATTTCATTATGGAAAAATGCATACAAATCCAGTATGGACCTTCAAGGTCGATTAATACAATTTAAAATATTACATAATTGGTATCATTCTCCAGACAAACTCTTTACTTGGGGTCTCTCCTCTGATAGCTGTTGTTGGAGATGTGGGGCGAAAGATGCTGACCTTCTACATATGTTGTGGAAATGTTCCACATTAGTCTCAGGGTGGGTAAGAATTTGGGAGACGTGTAAGGACATCCTTCAAAGATATTTTCCTTTTGATCCAGGACTATTTATTCTGGGTAATACAGAGTTTTTAGTCGGTCTGTCATGGCCGGAAAAAAGATGGCTGTTGGTAGCTCTATTGTGATTCAAAAGACTAATTTTACTACATTGGAAGGATACACGTCCACCAGACCTGCAGGAATGGATGAATTCCTTAGCAAAAGTAGCCATCAATGAGCGTATTAGCCATCTTAATAACAAGACACTACATAAATATGAAGATAACTGGGCTGCCTTCTTTCACTGGTTAGACAAGAGTTAACTTATTACTTCAGTTTAATGTTTTTGTTACAGCAAGAAGTATTTGACATGCCTTCTAGTAGTTCTGATTTACAATTTTATTAGCCCAATATCTATACAAATGGTTTATCGACTGTAGTTCAAGACTTTAAGAATGTCATAATTTGTTAACACCTGTATGAATTCTTTTGTACACCCTACCTGAAGTCATCAGCTTTATTATATGTATACTTAAGAAAACTAAATAAAAATTGTTTGAAAAAAAAAAAGTGTTTTTTTTATTTCATAGCCATTTTCGATTTGCAGCTCACGCACTGGAAGCAGTAGATGGTGCAAATGCACCACCCCTTACATTTCACCTCTCCACGCAGTGGCTTCAGGGGATACAAGGTGTGTGAACAGGTGATCATTTATACAGACCATCCACCTCTCAAACTGCAGCTCGTTATTACATAACATTCAAAATAAGTGAATAAACTACCTGTCACACAATCAGCATCAAACAAAGATAAAAAAAAAATTATAGTGATGTGAAAAGTCCAGTTCCACCAATAATAATGTGATTAAATCCATTAGAAATCAACTCCTTATTTGTTTCATGGTGTGACATGATGACGTCACACAGGACCTGCGACAGAAAAACCACAGAGAGATATAAGAAACCTTTAAGCAAACTGTTTCAACATGTCTTGATGTTCTTAGAGTGAAGCAAAATGTCCTCATATTTGCCATCTGTTTACTCATTTTTATTTCTCACAAGCCTGATTGAGTGTGGGGGGAGAGTTTTGTTTATGTTTTGTAGCATAATATGGGTCAATGGAGAAACATAGTTCTTGGCTAAAAGGCACTTGTTACCTCATTATTTCACTCTGTAATTGACAGAACTGTCTGTTTTGGTGACCACTGAGATAGAATTATGTAGGCATCTAATTGAGTAAGAAAGGGCTAATTTCAAGTTTCCCATTTAGACCAGGTTTGTTGCTCATTCTGACTAAGGATATTCTCTAGGTCCCCTCCTCTTACTTTTCTAGAAACCATTTCTATGCCAGTCGCTTTCATTTTATGGGCGTTACATGTTTTGTATTCTGGTGTTAGCTGGTGAAGCAGGCAGGGAGTCTCAGTCCTTTTAGAAGTGCTACTCACTCCTTCGGCAGCCACCTTTAATGTGCTGTGGGAGCCACAGCTCTCAGTGGTGCAGAGGGTGCCAAAAGGAAAATTCTGCCTCCAGCATTCCTGCTCCAGATCTCCTGCCCATTGTTCTAGTTCTGGGGGCTGAATGGAACAGATTCAAAATGGCAGCAGTCTAGCTAGGGCCAGGGGTGTTAAAGGTAAGTACCACACTTATTTGGGGGGGGGGGGTTACACCTGTTTAATTTTTCCCACTAGCATTCCTACATCTTCCTGATCATTAGGCATAAGCTTTCCAGCACAGTAGACTCATAGTGTTGCAGGAAGCTGTTAAGTGTGAGTGACCTACAACTCCTCGAGGGCCCCTTGAACTAATGCAGAAGAGTTTTGTCCTTTCCTCATGGTGAACTAAGGTAAAGGTATAGGTGCATCCTCTCACCCTTGCATGTACCATTTGGTGGTGGTTCTGGTCAGAGCTCTGTACCACTGTCCTATTCCTCCTGTTACGAGAAACAATGTCCTGAGACCAGTGATACTGTCCAGTCTTTGATGCGGGGTAATCCCATAGACCCTGGTGATAGGTTGAGTCAACTCCAATAGGCTCTGTGGCAAAGCGGGAAAAGGTATCTCCTTCACTCTCCTCCAGCACACCCTGTAGCCTCAAATTTGCAGCCCTCAATGGGTTTTCTCAGTTTACATCCTTTGATAAGTTTTTAAAATGCTCCAGTTGATGGTGCAGAAGTTTGTTCTTTTGCACCAACCCAGGTTGCTGGAGCTTAACCAGCTCTACTGTAGTGGAGTCCTCTTCTGCCTGAGATGCAGGGTTGACCCTCCTTATTCCAGAGCCGACTATCTGTTATAGAAAGTGTCCCATTTTCCAACATGGAGTTGACTCTCCAGCCAAGAACTTATACAGTGCAGAGGAACATCTGTAGAGCTTGCCGCCCTGTAGTTGGAGACGATGTTCCAGCTTGTGCTGCCTGACTGCCTTGGATCTGAACCCTGCTCCCTTGCCTTTTTCCATCTCAACAGCTGTGGCTCTATTTTGCTGACACATACAGATTTTTACCCATGATGACAATTGGTTTCCTGTGCAGTTTTAAGATCAATTCTGGTTCAGCTAAACTCAGTACAGTAAAGGGCAACTAATGCAATCTTTCACACAGACAAAATATGATATGAAATAAAGTTATTTTTCTGGTGTTTAGTTGAGTCCATGCAAGAGCTCTGCTTTCCCACATCCAGCCTGCTGTGCTCCAGCCTCCACCCCCACCTCTTGATCTTCTTGAGTAACTCCTCCATAGAGCCACACTGGCCCATCCACCATCCCCTGGACTGTTTGCCAACCCAGCCCCCTACACTGGGGATACACACGCTTCTCTGAATGATGCAGTTTACCTGAACCCTTGCATTGCACTGTGGTGTGTTACCGTCAACCTTTTTCTCACATCTGGATGGTGATCACTCCTCAGGGATGCCCACCCTTGAATTTTCAGACTCCAGTTTTAGTGAAATTCATGTCAGGTCAAAAGCATTCAGGGCGCACTGCTTGAGGGGGGCACCCCCCAAGAACTCCCGCACCCTCAAACAGTCCTGCTGACTGTCCTTCTATAGCTAACACAAGCTCAACAAGTCCAGGTGCCCCAATTCCCTCAGGTAAGCAGAATGGCATTTGGAATACCAAAGGCCCAAATCTAGCATCAACAGACCCCATCAGGTCACCAAATATTCCATCCTTGAACCATTTAGGATGGCTTAGCACCAATACTCCCAGGTGGGACACCCGCAGTGGGTAGATATGCCACCCTGGCCCATGTCCTGCAGCCAGTCACATAGCAGAACACCTCGTATGCTGCCCTCTGGCACACTCCGCTATAACAGCCGACAGTATCACAGCACAGAGTGTGATCAACATACAGCACATCTCAGTTGCTATGAATTTTGCATAGTGTTATAATTTTTACACTCAAATTTACCTTTGCTTTAGAAAGGTTTACTGATGTTTTTAAATAATTGTAGAGCTATTTGTGGACACACAAACTACTAAATCACTGAACTAATTTGATAGAAACATTCCTTAACACTAAATATGTGGGACCCACTATTTAAAGACATGTTTTTCTTTAAAGTAAGGATGTGCTACACATTCTGTCCATTTGCTCTGATTTGTGAAGGCCAGTGCTGTGAAGTTTAAAGCTGAGAGGTATGCTAATCAAATCTGCAAGCTGACACAGAGACAGTTTTAACACACAAAAGAGAGAATGTGAGAACCTGAGAACCACACTGCGTGCTGCAGTACAGACTCTCAGGCTCTCACCTCTCATCTTAATTACAAGCAAGTCCCAACAAAAGTGCTTGTTCTCACACCGTTCACCAGGCACACACTTGGCACATAACTGTGAAATGCCTACCCTTAAGCAGACCCTCTCACACAAGTCAACATGCACACACTTGGCAGGTAAGTGTGAAATGCCTGCCCTTAAGTAGATCCCACCATTATCTCCTCAGCTTATTTACTGCTACTGACCACTTTATGACTCCTAGCACCTTTTCTTTTGTTATTTAAGGTTGGGGACTAGTGTGACTGAGGTTCAGCATTGGCACCTCCGTGAACAGCAGCCACCATTTGTCTGTAGCAATCAAAGGCACATGCTAGGAAGCCAGGTTTAACACCACAGTCCCAGTTCCTTCTTGACATTTTATGACCAGTTGCTGTGTGTGCTAAGCCAAGCCAGTTTGTCAGTGACTCCTCCCCTTCCCCAAGAACTTGACATTCAATCATCCTTACTTTACAACTCTGAATTATGATTGTTATAGAGATATATACAGCTTCTGTTTAATTTTTTTGGCTTCATCATACTATATAGGGAGGGAGGCAGTATAGCGCAGTGGTTTAAGGCTCTGAGCTGCAAATCTGGTGACATCCAGCAGACCAGACCTGGGTTTGAATCCCACAGCTTCCACTTGCATACTGTGTGACCCTGAGAAAGTCACTTAACTTCCCTGTGCTCTTAGGTCGCTCCTGTAAAAAAGCTTTCAGCTTAGTGTGCTACTCCCGGTTAAACAACTAAATAAATACATAAATAAAATATGTGCATACGTATTCTCACCCTTGTGCCCCTTGTCCAGTTATCCCAATCTTTACTGCTTATCGCTGGCTGCATGACCAATGTAAATTAGGTCATGCCTCCTGTTACCTAGGCCTAAATCAGATCCTGCCACTCTCTCTTGCCCAGCTCAGAGCTCTTCTGATGTAAATCGGGTAATACTCCCCGTCCCTTGACCAAGGCATGTCTAATGTAAATCAAGTTGTGCCCGGATGCCCAATGTAAATTGAGCAATGCTCTTTCTCTTTTCGGTATCCCTGCACCTGGGTCACTGCAACATGTTCTCCTGCTGGGGGCTACTCCTGCAACTTACTGGGTCACTGCATTTCCTTTAGATCCCTGTCACCCTGAACTTCCCCCCACCCTCCTGGCCACCAGGCCACCTTCTACTAGCCATGAAATGTGACCTCCCCCTGACCCCCTCGCCTGTTGCTGTCATGATAGCTTCTCCTGTTTGCATATTGAAGATGTCTGTGCCGACATCTGACAAATGCTCCCCAACTGGCCTGTATCACCCTAGGCAGTCCACTGTTGTTTCAGGGTGTGTCACCACCGTAAACGTCCCTGTTCGAGCCAGCACTTTCACACGTATGTTCATAGTCTTTCTTACCAGGTCCAATGCTTTCGGGTTATCTCCATTCCTCCAAACCTGCCTGGGGATCATAGCCGACCAGATCACTTTTACCCTGTCCCACATCTTCTGGATACTGCCACTGTCCTGTATTATCTGCTTTAGGAATTCTATCCACGGCATCTGTGCAAAGTCGTTTCCTCACAATGTATCACCAGGATGTCCGGCCTTGCTCCATTCTTCCCCAGATGCCATAGCTGGGACAACATCTGCTTCCAGCACATGACCCTTAACCCAAACCAGGACACACTTCCTCTGTTGACATCCAGGCCCAGCCGCCATCCTCTGGTCTCACTACCACTCTTCTTTCTGCTCAATATATTTAAGCGTGTCTGCACACCCACACTTCCCATGTAGTGCCCCTGCCTGCAAGAGAAACAAAGTCAGTTGTGTTGCAGTGTATGTATGTATGTATGCCCTGTATCTGCCAGAGGCCCACCTACTGATACTCTGAATGCCTCTTTCCAAAACCCCTGCTGCAGCCACCACTGATGCCACCACAATTCTGAACGAATGTGTATTGAACTCAGCAGGGTTCAAACTCATGAATTCTATTGCCTTCTTCAACACTGCAGCTACCTGATATGTAGTCACTGGCCTACCATTATCACACATTAAGAGTACCCCCTCTCCTGCTGACCTGACCTCCAGCAATCCCTGAATCACCCTTAGTGGGCACAGCAGCTCCTCTGTCCCTTTGGTTATCTGCACCCACACCCCCTTTCCCCTTTGACCCATCTTAGATCTTTTAATGTGTATACTCAACCCCTCCTCCCTCATTTGCACATCTTTCCTCTGCACTGTCTGATCTGTGTCCTGATCTGATGCTGCCCTGGCAGCCACTTTGATAATCCTAAATGCCCCAAAGAATAGCAAATTAAAAGTGGCAGCAAATAGCCTAGCCCATTAACCTGTGCAATATACTGACGGTATAGCTTCTATTACTTTCCTCATTAAACTAATGGTCATAGGCTGCCTTTTGTCCAGTAACCCCCTCAGTCTGGCCCACCCCTTCATCATCTCCTTCACTACCTTGTCCTTGCATGAACCCTCTACACCCCCAAGGCTGCTGACCATTGAAATGGCTGCCAGATGGATGGCTACTGTGGACTGCACCATCCTATTCTCTGCTAGCTGCACAGTGAATTGCATTACCTGCCAAACTGGTATGAGCCAACTTATCGTGAGCTGGACCTCCCCAAAAATTAGTGAAATACCTAAAGGATTATTCGTATGATCTCTTTCGTATTCTCAAAACAGATTAGGCCAGCTTTCTTGGCTTTTTGTAATGCTGTCTCCTTATCCATGTACCATAAATATTTAACCAAGCAGTGCGGCGGTCTCTCTCCTGGCTTAGGTGGCTGGCCTACTCGACGTGCCCTTTCAGTTTTGAAACCCTCCCATTCCTCAGGAAGGCCCAAATATTTCACTAACCAGCAATGAATTTCTCTGGTGGGATTCTATCCGTCCATACCTTTGGGCAGCCCGATAATGCGGAGGTTCGACTGCCATGAACGGTTCTCCTGGTCATCTACATGCATTGCCAGCTCAGTTAAAGAAGTTTTAAGCTCATTTCTCTCTGTAGTAACCGCCGACAGGGAGTCCTCCAATGTGCCCACCCTGTGCTCCAGCTCCGCAATCTGGCCAGTATGCTCGGCTGAGGTTTCCGAGAGAATCGTGATAATTCCCTGCAGGTGAGTAAGTTGGGCTGTAATATTTACAAAGCCAGCCTTCATTTCTTGCTGCATCTACAACAGTGTAGATGGAACCCCAGCCAGGGAACTCATAAGGTTTTCCATAATTAGCTCCCACCTTTTTCCTGAGCCCTCAGAGTTTAAGGCCTGTTGTCTGGATTCAGTCTCAGCTGCCTTGCCCATTTTAGACAATCGTTGAGCTTCAAAAAGTAATTTCCCTTGTTTACTCTTATGTTTGCCCGACGCCATAACTCAAAAGGGAAGTAGTTAGCTATTACTCTGGATTTTTTTAACATATTAAACAGCTTTTAAGGCAAATTAGATGTCAGTGTCCCAAGGAGCTGACAAACACACGTCTGCCATGCTTGCTGGCTAGCCAGACCCCCCCCCCCACTTTCCTTTATCAAGTGCCATAGCCTTCCTTCCTTTTCTGCCAGGAGTCTGAATTCCATGGCTAGGGAGTTCAATTCTATTCCTAGGAAAGTGATAGTGCTGTGGTCCTTCGGTCTTCTCTTCTGCTAAAGGCACCCCAGTAGTCTGCACAGCCCCTGAAGTGCCTCCAGATTGACTAGGCAATCTTTACTTTCTGCCAGCCCTACTATTCAATCAATCAATCACTTTATTTAACCAGGCATAAACACCATTGAGCAAGCTCATTTTCAAGGTGGTCCTGGGCATAAATACAATACAGTACACTTCATAAGATTACAATTACGATGGACAACGGTGCAAAAAAAAAAAGGAAAAACATTGTGAAGGTGCCGGTCAATATGGGCCTATACATACCGGTCAACATAATTAACATGCAAAGGTACATAATGATAAGCTTTACTGAAATGAGAAGAGACAACAATCCCATATAGTCTCCGCTGAGTAAGAGCTCATACCTAAATGATAAAAAATAAGGAGGTATTAAGGAATAGGGTAGAAACTGGGGTGAAAGAGTAGGCAGCCAAAGGAGTAGGATAGGTAAAAGGTAGAGAATAGGCAGGGTCATCTTGGATTAAGGGAACTAGGCTTGTAGGTCCTAGGTTTCTGTTGTTAGGAATGTGGGGTGGATGAGATACTTAGGCGTAAGATTTGAGAGTGGCACCCGAGGCTTAGGGTTCATCGACATCTGAAACAGTTGCATGATTCCTTCAGATAATCCGTTAATAAAGCTTTGAATGTGAAAATGCTTGGAAGTGAGGATAATTTTAATGAGTCTTGCATAGTGTTCCAAAGTGATGGAAGTGAGAAGTTGATTGCTGCTGAGCCAAGGGTAGTTTTCACTCTAGGAATCTGGAAGCAGATTAAGGAGAAGCGTCTCAGGCCATAGGAACCTTTAGTCCATTTGAAGATGTTCAAGATGTATGTAGGGAGGTTATCAGATAATGCTCTAAAAAAACAGAGGAGAGCATTCCTTTTTCTTCTAGTTGAGAGTGAGGTCCATCCCAAAACCTGGTATAGACGACAGTGATGTGTACTACGGGGTAGATTTAAGATAAATCTTAAAGCCTGGTGTTAAAGGGTGTCCAGTTTGTTTAGCATTGTTGATGGGCAATGACTGTAAAGGAAGTCAGCGTAGTCCAGTATAGGTAGGAATGTAGTTTGTACTAGTCTCATTCTGGCTTCTAACATGAGTAGGTGTTTAATGCGATAGAATAAACCTAATCACTTTCTTAGTTTCTTCAAGGTTTCATTTAAGTGGCACAGAAAGTTGAGATTGTTATCCAGCCAGAACCCTAGGTATTTAAAGGTATCAACTACTTCAAGGGGTTCATCTAAGAGTGTTCGGATCTGTGTGATATGTGGCCATCCGGAAGTAGACTTTGGTGAGAGAATCATTGCTTTAGTCTTTTTGGCGTTGAGGAGGAGCTTATGAGTGAGATGGTTGTATTGGAGGGTGACAAAGTGTTTCTGTAAGTGCTCATGGGCCAGATCCAAGGATGAATTTGTGGTATAGAGTACAGTATCATCTGCAAATAAGTGCACATTTGCTGTGCCCAGCTGCGAGTCCAGATCATTGATGTATATTGCAAAGAGGATAGGGCCCAGGATGGAGCCTTGTGGGACTCCTCGTAACAAGGACTTTTGTGGGGACAGATCTTCTATGGCTTTGACTTGTAACTTATTGGTTAGGTAGCTGGTGAACCATTTAATGGCAGAACTATCAAGTCCGATGTTACTCAGTGCAGTAAGCATGATGGTATGATCCACAGTATCGAAGGCCTTACTTAGATCAAGGAAGAGGACAAATACATGCTTCTTAGAGTCCAAGGCCATTTGCCAGTCTGTAGTTACTTTGGCAAGAGCCGATGTTGTACTGTGTTTGGCTCTGAAGCCGGACTGAGCCGGGTTTAGCAACTTTTGTGAATCCAGATGTTCTCCAAGTTGGATGTTGACAATTTTTTCAAGTAATTTAGAGAGGATGGATAGTATAGAAATAGGCCGGTAATTGTTCAGATCACTTGGATTCCCAGTCTTGAATAATGGTAGGATGTGGGCAGTTTTTCACAAGACAGGTAGCTTATCTTGAATCAGAGAGGTGTTGAATAAGTGTGTAATGGGGGCGGTCAGATAGGTATGGCCAAGTTTTAGGAAGTAAGGTTCAATATTATCTGCACCTGCACTCTTTTTTTGTATCCAGAGAAAGGAGGAGGTCCTCCACTTGCTTGAACGTAATTGTGAGGAAGCTGAAGGGGGTGGGATGCGGTTGGTTATGGTTGTGATTATCAGTGAAGCCAACAGTGTAGTCTCTTGCCGGGCTAAGTTTGCTGATAGGTGAGGTGTCAAAGGCAAGCCCTGCAGTGGCAAAGTGATCATTAAGCTTTTCTAGTATATCAACTTTGTCCATATAGGTGGTACCATCAGACACAATTTTGTTTGGAAGGGGTGTTGCAGTGGACTGACCTTCGACTTCTTTGAGGATGTTCCAAAATTTGGCAGAGTTGTTTTTATCGTCTTCTAGTTCTTTTTGGAAGTACCTAGCTTTTTCTGACCTAATTAGCTTGTTACAAGCATTCCTAGTGGTACGGAATGCTAACCAATCAGCCTCCAGGTGGGATTTTCTCACTTTTTTCCACCAGTAGTCCCTATCCCTAAGTGCTTTCTTCAGGATGGGAGAGAATCAGCCAGAAGTTTTATTTTTTGATTTGATCAGTCTTAGTGGGGCATGTTTGTCTATTAGCTCCAGTAAGAGACTGTGAAAGATGTTAAATGCCTCGTTAAAGGTGGGGGCTAGGTAGAAATCCTGCCAACGAATGTTACTTAGATCTTTCAGGAAAGTGTACTGGCAGAAGTTTTTCAGGCACCTTTTCAGTTTGAATTTGGAGGCCGTTTTTATTTGGGAAGGATGTCTAATGCAGGCAGTAGCGCAATGGTCACTTATATAGTTGAAGAATACTCCAGTATGCGAGATAGTGTGAGGTTTGTTTACGAGGATAAGGTCCAGGAGGGTGCTGCGCTCAGGGTTTTTTCTGTTTGGTTTGGTTAAAGCAGTCACCATTTGTAACAGACCATTAACATAGCATAGATCCTTCAATTTCTTAGAGCTGTCATCATTCCAATTTAGATTGAAATCCCCCATTAGAATACATTCAGTATCAGCAGAGTCAAGAAGGTTTTGAAGGTGTGGCAGAAGTGCCCAGCCACCAGATGGTGGTCAGTAGCATGCTGCCATAAGGAGTGATTTCTTGCTGGAAAGTGATAATTTTAGAGCAAGGCATTCAAATTCTTAGTCTTTGAGGTACAGTCAAAGACTGTGACTGTGAATTTGCTTTTGACATAAATTGCAACCCCTCCCCCTCTATTCGGTCTATCACAGTGGTAGATGATATATCCGGGTATGTTGATAGATTTGTCCAGGGTCTAGGGTGTGAGCCAGGATTCAGTTATCATGAAGAAATCAGGAGATGCATGTAGAGCCCAGGTCTGTATAGAGTCAATCTTCTTTAGCAAACTACAGACATTGATACGGAGAAAGCTAATCCCTTTATATTGAGGGTGGTCCGCAGGGGCGTCCAGAGAAATAGGTGGACCTGGGTTTAATTCAACATTTCCCGAACAGAGTAGGAGAAGCAGTAGTAGTTTTTTAAGGTGGTGTCTTAGCCTGCTAAACATTCTTTTATTACTCCATCTAGCGTACATTGGTTTAGAGGTGGCTGTGTTAAGGGCAGCATTGCTATTTGCTGCATTTCTGTGAGGAGCTGCTGGTTTCAGACCTATTAGGAAGCATAGGAACGCAGAATTTGATGGCAGATATTATTAATTTCTTTTTTAGGCTTCATTTTTGCTGTAGACCCACTTGATCTATGGTGCTGTCTCTTCTCCCCCTTATGTACTCCTACGACTCCCTTGTGCCTATTCCGTGCATTTTTGAACCCTGCCAATGTTTTTGCATGCCTCCCCAACTCAGCTGGAAGGCTGTTCCATGAATCCACAACTCTTTCTGTGAAGAAGTATTTCCTCACATCTCCCCTGAACCTTCCAGCCTCCAGCATCATAGCATGTCTCCCTTGTTCTAGAGTAAATTTTTTCCTGAAAAATACTCCCCTCCTGTACCTTATTAACCTCTGTAAGGTATTTAAAGGTCACTATCATATCCCCTCTCATCCCTCCTTTTCTCCAGGCTGTACATATTGAGCTCCTTTAGCCTCTCTTTATAGGGCTTATGATGCAGACCCTGCACCATTTTAATAGCCCTTCTCTGGACTGCCTCCACTCTGTTTATGTCCTTCCCGAGATGTGGTCTCTAGAACTGGACACAGTACTGAAGGTGGGGTCTTACTAGTGATCTATATATGGGCAACATCAGCACCCTTTTTCTGCTGGTGATACCCCTTCCTATGCCAGCATCCCTCTAGCTCTCCTGGCTGCCTTGTCACATTGCCTGGCCATCTTTAGGTCATCTGATACTCCAGACCTCTTTCCTGCTTGGCCATTGTATCAATCCACCCAGTTTGTACTCCACCCCCATATTTCTGTGGCTTAAGTGCATTATTTTGCACTTTTGTGCATTAAATCCCAGCTGCCATACCCTCAATCGCTCCTCCAGTTTTTTCAGATCCCTGCCCATCCTTTCCAACCCCCTACCTGGAGTGTCCACCCTGTTGCACATCTTGGTGTTATCCACAAAGAGGCAGATCTTCCCTTCCAGTGCCTCTGCTATGTCACTATTAAAGGTATTAAAGAGGATAAGTCCCAGCACAGAACCCTGAGGTACCCTGCTGGTCACCCTCCTTTACTCGGCGTGTGCTCCGTTTATTACCACCCTCTGTCCCCTATCCCCTAATCAGTTTCTTACCCAGGTTATCATCTTATTGCCCACCCACAAGCTACTTAACTTGTTTACCTGTCTCCTATGTGGAAAGGTGACTGAGGCCTTGCTGAAATCCAGGGAGGCCACATCCACTGCTTCACCCTGATCTAGCTCCTTGGTCACCCAGTCAAAGAAATCTATCAGATTTGTTTGGCATGACCTCCCCACTGTGAAATCTATACTGCCAAAGGTCCTGCAATCCACTGGATTCCAGATATTCCACCATCATTTCCTTAAGTAGTGTCTCCATTAACTTACCCACCACCGATGTCAGGCTGACAGGTCTATAATTGCCCCCTTCCTTGCTACTGCCTTTGTGAAGTGGGACTACATCAACCTTCTCCAGTCCTCTGGGACTGCTCTGGTCTCCAGAGATCTGTTAAATCATCCAGGTAATCTGTTAAATCATTCATGTAATGTAGGATGCCCTTGCATCTTGCTACTTCCCTGGCTGCCCGTTCCAAAAAAATACTAAATTGTTCAAATGTAGCACAGGACATTAAGCATCCCATGGGCACGGCCTTATTGAAGTAATAGAGCCCTTCAAACTTAAACCCTAACAGGTCCTAATCCTGAGGATGTACCAGTAGCAGCCTAAAGGCTGACTGAATATCGCATTTGGTCAACAGGGCCCCTTCTCTACTGTCCTTATCAATTCTAGAAAAAGCAAGAAACGTGCAGGTTAAATCACCATTTGCCTTATCCGGAGGGCGCTTCGGTGTTCATTTCAATAAACACCTCATTTCACTCTCAGGGGTAAACAACATACAGATGTTCACATGTCTCAGTAAGAAAGTAACTCCCTTACTTTTCTCAGACCCAAATTCTTATTAAGTTCACTTTATTCATAGAAACATAGAAACACAGACTTTGACAGCAGATAAAGACCACTTGGATCACCTAGTCTGCCCATTTCCCTACCTAGTGGATAAGCTGCAGATCCTAGTTAACCAACAGCTTACTTCTTTCTACCCCCCACCAGAATTGCCTTATGTCTGTCCCATGCATTCTTGAATTCTCCCACAGTTTTTGACCCCACAACCTCCTCAGGAAGGCTATTCCATGCATCCACCACCCTCTCTGTGAAAAAAATACTTTCTCACATTGCTCCTGAGCCATTCCCCCTCTATCTTCAAATCGTTTCCTCTTGTTCTTGCACGTCTCTTTTTCTGAAATATGCTACCCTCTTGGATTTTGTTGATTCCCTTGAGGTACTTGAACGTTTCTATTATGTCCCCCCCTTCCTCCTTTCCTCAAGGGTATACATGTTAAGATCCATTAGTCTCTCTTCATATGGCTTCTCTTGCAGACCCTGCACCATTTTAGTTGCCCACCTCTGGACTGCCTCCATCCTGTCTATGTCCTTGTGGAGATGGGGTCTCCAGAACTGCGTGCAGTACTCCAGATGGAGTCTCACCAACTGTCTGTACAGAGGGATAACAACTTCCTGTTTTCTTTTGGTGATGCCTCTCCCTATACATCCCAATATCCCCCAGCCATCCTTACTGCCTTCTCACATTGCTTGCTTACCTTTAGTTCATCTGATATGACTATCCCCAGGACCCTTTCCATTTGTGTTGTTCAGGGAGGACACTACTGATTACATCATTCTACCTGGAAATTCCCCTCATGTAAGGACAACATTGTTTTTCAGTAGTAGTAGTAATTTTATTGTTAACAAATTAAAATTGTTATTACAACAAAGATAAATATACATAAATATATAAAATACATTCTACCAATAAAAGTCATATCTGAATTTCCACCTGTCACACATTTTAACAACATCTCCAATTACAATACATGACCAACAATCTTTACAACTAAAATACTATTGTAATAAATACATTACTAAGTCTTAAGCACCAGGTTCATTACCCAAAACATGTTTTTTGTTGCCAATATGTAACTTTTTATATTCTATAAGTCTGCAAAACCTTGATATTTTTTCTAAATGAAATTGTTTCTTTTTAATAGCTAATTAAGCCAGTACATAGGCCCCATATCTAATGTAGATAATATATTACCCAGATAAAATTTCCTTTGAGTTTCATATAGAGGGCAAAATAGAAGAAGATGTTTGACAGAATCTTCATCCTTTCCACAAGCACATATCTCAAAGTTACCAATACCATATAGTTTATTAAGTTGTTGCTTTCAATCTATCCGAATCTGAACTTAGTATAAGCTTTTCTGCTATTGATATTTTTTATTAAGTAGAGATAGTAATTAGGGCCAGGTTGATTTCTTAAGTTATTAACCAACCATTTACTTAATTTCAGGTTTTTGGCCATAGAGATATCTTTCTGATAGTAAATATCTTTAACTCTGGTTTTTACAGTTACTTTAATTTCTTTATACAGAGTTTTATGACTGAGTGTAATTGGGTCCAGTAGGCCATACTGCCTAATAACAGTCTCTAATATATTAGTGCTCAGGAAGGTAAAACCATTTGATTTGTACATCTCCATCTCTTCAATGCACATTCTTTGCAATGATCTATCTTGCATATTATATGCTTTAAGCCAATAGTTTGCTGATCTTAGTTCTGCAAAACACTTAATTTATAGTTGGCCTAGCTCTAATCTGACATGGCTTGATGCAGCACCCATAGGTACTGCCAGCAAGTATTTATACTTTTTTTTTACTAATGTTTCTAACCATTCTCCCATATCTCTGCACCATGTAAGATCTGGGTATGTACCTTTGCGTTTAATATCCTGAGTAGACCATTTACAGATTGCCCTCAATATTTGTAATTAAATCTTTTGAAAAGTGGTATGATTTTGTCAACCCTTGCAATTATTGTATTAATATGTTCTTTCCATTTAAGATTATATGAGTAGGTTATACCTAGATAGCAGAATTTAGTTACATAGTCAATATCAAAATTGTTACATTTCATTCTACACATCCTGCCTTTTCTGATCGGCTTGTTATTAAATATCATGTATTTTGTTTTGACAAAATTGATCTCAAGATCAAGTTTAATGCACTCCTTATAAAATTAATTTAAACTCCTTCTAATCCCTATATAACTTGTGGAGATCAATACCACATAGTCAGCATATGCTAGGTATGGGCATGCCCTGGAACCCAGCCCTGGCATGTGCAGCTCTGGATCACGAAACCCCATCAAAACTTTATTAAGGAACAAGTTAAACAAAATGGGGGATAATGCACAACCCTGTCAAAGACCTATATTGGATGCAAATTTGTTTGTACAATTGCCCTCTGCATTGTATTGTACTGTTGTATGATTATCTTGATACAGATTTATTATAAATTGTAATATTTCCTGGTCTAATCCATAGCTATGTAATGTCTCCCACAACTTTCTCCTACCCACCCTGTCAAAAGCTGCCCTCAGATCAACAAAAACACAGAACAATTTATGTTTTTTAATTTTTGTATATTTATGTATCAAATGGGATGGATGAAGCATTGATCAATAGTGGAGTGCTCTGGCATGAAACCAGCCTGTGCCTCATCCAAAATCTGTTCCCTTTTAACCCATTCCATAATATTATTAAATATGATCTTTGTGAATATTTTTTGGGAGTTGTCCAACAAGATGATTGGCCTATAGTTGCTGGGTTCTCTCCAATCTCCTTTCTTGAGGATAGGGATAATAATATTTTCCCTTCATGTTTCTGGGTTTATACTTGTTTGGGTAATCTTCTTAAGTAAACCTGAGAGAACTGGTGTCCACAGGAATGGGTCCTCCATAATAATATCCATATGAATCCCATCGGGTCCCAGGGCCTTATATCTTTTGGACTTATAGATAACCTGAAGTATTTCCTCCATAGAAATTTCAAATTTTATTGGCATCCAGGCAACCTTACCTTTACCCTGTTCCAAATCTTGTTCATAAAACATAGCCCTAAAATATTCTTCCCATGTCTGGGAATCAATGTTTTTCATAGTGACCTTAGCCACAAATAAAAAAAAATATTATACAGCACATACAAAACAGAAGAGAGAGGGATACAAAATGGAAGTCTGCAGCAGCCATGTTGGTTTGACAATTACAGTAAAATAATCACCATACAAGGCAACATTTGCTAAGTACAATGCAACAGTCAGCATAACATATGACAGTAGACTTTCCTAATTAGTCTGATTATCCCATATGAAAAAAGACAACATGGCTAGGAGTGTGCAATTTAGACCTTGATCAACTTAACTAACTGCAGGTGGTACAGAGTGGTCCTGGTTTTGTGCATTTCTATGAGTTTGCACACCTCTCAAAACAACTTGGACTCAAAACTCCATCCCTGATCAATATGAATGGACCTGGAGGCCACATACGTGCAAATGAACTGTTCCACAAAAACCTTGGCCACAGAGTGAGCCTCTTGGTCAGGTAGTGGGTAGGCTTCTGCCCATTCATGAAATAGTCTGCCACTACCAAGATGTATCTGTTTTTCTCAGGGGTCAGTGGTAAGGGACTCAGGATATCCATTGCTACCCTCTCTAGAGGCTGACTAGTTTGGGATGAGACCATGGGGGCTCTAGATGTGACATCAGTGGCTTCTGGAACCCACAAGTTAGACATGCTTTACACCAGTCTTTAATGGACTTCCTCCACCTTAACCAGTAGTACTTTTTGCATGAGCTTTTCTACCTCCCAAAGACACCCTCCAGTAGCTGTATCATGCAGTGCCTTAAGGACCTCCGACACCACCCCATGGGGATTACTATGCAGTTATCAGGCCTGCCCTCCTTATCTTAGGCCTTCAGTGCCAAAACTTCAATTTGGAAACATGGAAATAGAGAAAATGATGGCAGAAAAAGACCATTGGTCCATCCAGTCTGCCTGTGATACCCTATCCTACTATGAGACTAGTGTCTATCCAGGGTTAGTTGTCCATGCTTCACATGTTTTCTGCCTTACTGAAATCACCCTGGGCCACTATTAAGCCCTCAACTCTGCCCCATCTGTTTTTGAATCTGTTAATGGTTTTGGTGCTTGGCAACTTAGCTGACAGGCTGTTCCATGACTCAGCCACACTCTCTGTGGGAAAAAAAAGAATTCCTTCACATCCCTACTGTCTTCTCCCCCAAGCTTCCACTCATGCTCCAATGTTCTAGATTCATTATTCCTGGTGAATACTTCCTCACAGACTATCTTGTACATTCCTTTCAGGAACGTGAAGGTCTCCATTCTATCGCCCCTCTCCCTTCCGACCTCCAGGTTGAGCATGTTCAGCCTTAATCGGTTCTCATAGAAACTGTCCTGCAGGTCATGAGTCATTTTGGTTGCTCTACACTGCACCATTTCCAGCCTACCCCTTTTTTCCTTAGGTGAGGACTCCAGAATGGAGCACAGTATTCCAGGTGTAGCCTCATCAATGATCTAAAGAATGGTATTAGTACCTTCTTCCTCCAGCTAATAAAATCTCTCCCACTAAACCTCAGCATTCTGGCTGCCTTGCTCAAGGTCTTGTTACATTGGCTAGATTCTTTAAGGGAATCACTTCTGATGACTCCCATGTCCCTTTCCTCAGAAGTGGTGCCCAGCTTAACCCCTCCCATCCAATATTCTATCCTGCATTACTTTCCAATTTTTGGCATTGAATTTCAACTGACAAACCTTGGGACCACCTCTTCAACCTCTGCAGGTCCATCTGCGACTCTGTTACCCCTCCTCGCTGTCTGTCCTACCACAGAGCTTAGTGTCATCTGTAAAAAGACACATCTTGCCTCAAATTCCTTCTTCTATATCGCTGTTAAACATATTGAAGGAGACTAGACCCAGGACTGTATCTGGTAGCACCCCTCAATTGCGATGTCTCTATCCTCAGATTTGACTCCATTTACCACTACCCTGTGCTATCTACCCTCTAACCAACTACCCACCCACCCATCTAACTATGTCCTTTGCTGCACGTAGATCCTCTAGCTTCTTCAGCAACCTTCTGGGTGGCACTGAGTCAATGCTTTGCTGAAGCCGAAATAGAGCAGATCTACTGCATGTCCCTTATCTTGTTGCATCCCTGCTAGGATTCAGCAGCCACTGGGAGGCCAGGTAGGCAGAAGCAAACCCTCTGCATTTTCTGCTTTATTTGTTTAACTTTACTCTGTGATATGCTGCAGTGGGGCTGACTGTGTGAACTGGGGGTAGGGAGGGGGAGGAGATTTTTTGCAGTAAGTCAGGTGAGGAAGGTCAGTGGCCATGAGCAGTACCATTTGGTGGGTCATGTAATGACAGTCATCCAATAGTGCAGCTGTGTAGTTCAGTATTTAATCCCCAGAGAGCCAAGCGAACCCTCGCATGAGTGACCCCATAACATGAGTGCCATGAAGCTAGGGTGTGGCATCTTACCTAGGGCCATTTGCTGCAGGCTTCCATAGGTCAGGTCACAGGCCCACAGTGAACTCTGCTTAGCAGAATCCAGGTAAGTAGACAGGTGGCTAGAGGTTGACAGAAGGGGAAGTCTAGAGTTACTGTAGGGTGAACAATTCCAAACCTGGGTAGATCTGCAGAGGCAAGCTGAGGACAGCAACTGCTCCCCATCTGGTGTAGACCTGCAGAGGCAGGTTTGTGGAGGTTGACTACACCCTATCTGAGATATGCCTGCGGAGGCAGAATGGGAAGAGTAAGACTACTTTCTGTTTATAAGGGGGCCGAAGAGGTAGCGAAGGGGTTAGTACCATCCATTATCAAGGGGTAGGCTCACTGGGCAGATAGGAGTAAAGTATGAGTAAGTGAATGCTGAGGTAGGAGGCAAGAAGGTCGAAGGAGGGGTGCTGTAGGGGGTTGTGGGACAGCAGTGTTCTTGGAAATAATGTGTAAGGCATGAGGGTGTCCAGTGTGTCGGAAGCTAGGATTTCTGATGCCAGAGGTGCAGATGTTAAGGACAGAGATAGGAAGATTGTCTGGGAGACTGGAAAGCTGGGCCAGGCAAGCAGAAGGAGCAATGACTAGGGGAAGCAGGGTGTGTGGTCCAGATGTGCTGGGACCCTCTACCGCAAAAAGAGAGGATGCCTAGAGAGGCAGGATGGAGGGGAAGGTTCAGCAGAAGGAGGAAGGGGCAGGTGCACCCATGGTGGTGCTAGTAGGAGTCCTTTCCAGCCACCAAGTACTGCAGAGTGTGGGATTGACCTAGGTAGCATACAGAGGACAGGAGGTAGCTGGACTGTAGAGAGGGTTCAGGGGAAGGAAAAATATGAGTTGAGGACATCAGGAATAGGAGGGGGTGATCTTGGGAGGTGAGGGGGGGAAGGTGAAATAGAGAGCCGACAGAGGGCAACTGATGCTGGGGGCAGGGGTTGTAGGTGGGAAGAAGGGGAGGGGTTGGGGACAATAGGCAGATAGTATATGTAAGGGGGAAAGCGCATAGCAATGGGGTGGGGCATGGGGGAGTGGAACAAGAAAAAGTAGCTCCAGCAGAGATTAGGAGGGAAGGGTAGTGATAAAGTCATTGTCTTGTATAATTCATAGTGAAGGACGTAGGATGGGCTAAGGGGAAGGGAGAACAGCAAGGTAGGGGAGTGATGAGTTTTCTGGGAATGACAGTGAAATGCATATGACTGATGGTACACCACTCACATAGAGGATGGGGGAGAGCCACATGTGGTAGTTCACCTGGGCACAGATAACCTAGCTGAATGTGAGATTGGTACAGTGCAGGAAAGGTTCAGAATAATGAGACAGATTTGCAGGTGGAGGCTAGATCGGTAGCTGTTTCAGAAGTGCTGCCAATGCCTAGAGCCAGCACAGCTAGGAAATGCAGGATTAAGGAGTTTAATGCCTGACTGAGGGACTGGTTTAGGCATGAGGGATTTGGATAGGTAGGGAACTGGGTGGGAACCAGAGATGATAAAACCCTCTACGCACCTGACAGATTGCATCTAAGCAGGAGGGGAACTAATGTGCTCAAAGAATGGATTGGGGAATATATCAGCAGGAGCTTAAATTTAAACTGAATGGATGGTCAGCAAGGGGTAGCAGTACCCAATGTTTTTTGGAAGAGGGGCAGCCAGGCTTGACAGGTACAAAACATGGGGGGGTGTTAGTAAAGGGAGAGAGTGGGGAAAATAGAAGGGGCTTGGGGCAAGGTCTGTAGGCTGAAGGGTAGAGGGAACCCACCACAGAAAGAGCACAGGGGGGTCAAAAAGGATGAGGGAAAACAAGGACGAAGAGCAAATAAAGGAGAAACGGGGCAAACAGGTAAGGAGGGATGCACTTAGCCAAGAAAGGAGAGAGGAAAACATAAGTGGTGGAATGAAAGTGTCTTTCAACATCAAAAGTCTGAGATGGCCTGCAGGCCATGATGGCAGAGGGGAAAGTGGATCTGCAGGTGGTCACCAAGAACTAGGCTACCCTAAACCAAGATTGAGACACCTCCATTTTGGGAGTGTACCCTCTATAGGTGGGACGTTGGGAAGGTGAGTGGGCTGGCACCATACCATACCATACCATATGTATGCAACCACAAGAGAGGATATGGAGGATGGGAAATTAGAGGCATCATGGGAGCAGATACAAATGCGAGCAGGAAGGAATTTGAGGCTAGGTGTAATTTATAGGCTGCCTAATCAGGACAAAGGAAAGGATAGGGAAATGGGGTAACATGATCAGGATGATAGTGGAAAAGGGTGGTGAAGTGGTGGTAATGATGGACTTCAATTTGCCTAAGGTGAATTGGAGTGTCCGGTCCACTGCCTGTGCCCGGAGCAAATTGACCCTGGATGCAGTCCAGGATGGGTTCATAGTTCAGAGGTGACTGAACGTACATGAGAGGGAGCCTCCTGGACCTGGTATTAGCAAACAGGGATCACGCTAGAAACATCAGGATGGAGGAGCCACTGGGGAGCAGTGATCACTGAATGGTGTGGTTCTGCATCGATATGGATAAGGAAACATCAAGCACAAAGATGCAAGTACTGGATTTCAGGAATTCTGACTATGGCAAGATGGATGAAATATTAAATGAATGCCTAGCTAGACTGGAGGAAGATAAGGAAGTGGGCCAAAAATGCACCATGATCAGTGAAGGGATCATAGCAGCCACTAAAACCTGCCTTAAGCAGAAAGGGGAAAAATCTAAAGGAAGAAGACCAAGTTGGTTCAACAGGCAGGTGAATCAGGCAGTAAAGGAAGGGATGGTCATCTACTAGAAGTATAGGAAGTCCCAAAAGGATGAGGATGAGAGGGTCTACTTGGAGAAGGCTAAGGAGTCTGTTAGGGTGGTCAGGCAGGCCCAGGCTAGGAAGGAATGAATGGAGGCAAGCACTCCCGCAGTCCTTTATGTTATTTTATTTTTCAAGTGCTGATCCAGACATAGTTACAAACAGTGTGACTGACAACAGCAGACTGACTGTCGAGCCCTGATGCTTTGAGGGATTTACCTCCTTTTCACGTGGGGGTGAGGAAGGAACTGCAAATTGTAGATTGGATTAAGGAAGGAGAAAAGGCCTTCTTCAGATACTTTAGCTATAAGAGGGCAATGACTGAAGGAAGGCCTAGTAAAAGTAAAAAGGGGGTTGGGTGACTGGAAGGCGGTAAAGAGAAGGCAGAGATATTGAATGAATACTGCTTAGTCCTTACTATAGAAAAGGATGGACCAGTGCCACAAGGGAGTATTCGGGGAGGATTGAGATATGGCTGAGGATAGGATAACAGAAGAAAGGTTTAGGAAGGGGCTGATGTCCCTAAATGTGAACAAATCCCTGGGTCTGGATAGAATGCACCTCAGAGTGTTAAGAGAACTGGCAGCAGAACTTGAAGGTCCACTGCCAGATCTGTTCTACGGTTCCTTAGATACGGGGGGGAAGGGGTGCTAATGCAGGAGTTGAGAACCGCACATGTGGTGTCATACCAGTGCATAAGAGTGGGTCTAGGACTGACCCTGAGAACTACAGGCTAGTCAGTTTAACCTCCCTTGTGGGTAAAATGATGGAGACCATTCTGAAGTAAAGGCTAGTTGAATTCCCTGAAACAAATGGTCTCCAAGATGAGAGACAGCATGGGTTCATGGCAGGGAGGTCTTGCCAAACCATCCTGATCAGCTTGTTCGACTAGTCAATGAAGGCAGTGAACAAGGGCCAGGCAGTTGGCATTCTACACCTGGATTTCATCAAGGCCGACAACTTGGTGCCTTGTAAGAGAATGATCAGGAAATTGGAGAACCTAGGGGTGGGAAGCAAATTATCCAGGTGGGTAATAAACTGACTCTAGTAGATCATAAAGGGTGTTGGGGGGAATTCTCAGGTACAAGTGAAGTTACTAGTGGGGTTCCACATTGGTCGGTGCTTGGCCTAGTGTTGTTCGAGAGCTCCTCTCAAAGATCTATTTTTACGGTAAGTTCTTACATTAACTATCTCACTTCGAGGGGGAGCTCTTGCAACAGGTTACACTATAAGGACAGAGTTCCAAACAGTGAAAGGACCAACCCCTAATGGTCAGGAAGAGGTAAAAGTTGGCTGCAAAGTTCATGAGAGCAGGCCCTGTAGGACAGCAAGACTGAAGCCTGCCCTACGATGAGAGGCAATATCCAGACTGTAATGCCCTCCTCTGCACCATCTCTATTTTGTCAATGTCCTTTCCAAGGTGTGGTCTCCAGAACTCTACACAGTATTCAAGGTAAGGTCTCACCAGGGTCTTGTACTGTGGTCCGGAGGTGGAAGATCATCTCACCAGGATTGAGAAGTCCAGTGCCATTCTGGACTCTGTGGCTTTGTCCCAACATGACCCTAAGGCTCAGAAGCCTAAGAAGAAGACCTTTTAATATCGATCCTTTCTGCCTCAGCAGCCTCAGCAACAGCCTCAGGAGGGGCAATACTAAGCCTGGTATCCCCAAGGCCAGGTTCTAAGGCCAAGGATAAAAAAGGTGCGGGGGTTAGGGAAGTGGTGTCCCTCTGGCCCCAGCGGCCAGTGCCCTCTCCAAACCTGCCCAGTGACTGATCGGGGGTGCCAACCTCCTGCCTGTCCAGTCCCTGACCCAGCTCCCTGTGAGGGGTCGACTACATCACTTCTAACCACATTGGTCTGTCATTACTATGAACAAGTGAGTACTGGCAGCGGTAGGCAGAGGGTTACCTCTCAGTTTTGACAGTGTCCCATCTAACCGACCCCATGTTCCTCGGAAGTCTACGGTGTCAGTGGGCACTTGAGGTGGTAGGCAGAGGGTTGCCTCTCAATTTTGAATCTCTCCTGTCTTACTGACCCTATACTCCTCAGGAGTTCTAGGTGTCATAGAACATGCTGTCTTCCCTAAGGGCAGACATTGCTCAGCTCCCTGTGAAAGGAGCCATAACCAGTGTCCCAGATGCCCTGGCAAGTCAGGGGCACATGTCCAGGTACTTTCTGGTCCCAAAACAGAGTGGGGGCTGGCGCTTCATACTGTATCTGCATGAACTAAACCAGTTCATGTGGAAGCACAAGTTCAGAATGGTCACTCTGAGCCAAATTATACCATCCCTGCAGCAGGGCATGTAGTTCTGCTCCCTGGATCTCCAGAATGCATTCTTCAACATCCCAGTCCATCCATCCCCCTGGAGGTACCATTGGTTCCATGCTGATGGGTTTTTTATCAGTTCCAGGTCATGCCCTCTGGCCTCTTGTCCATGCCCACGGTCTTCACCAAGTGCATGTCAGTGGTGGCAGTGTTCTTGCAGCACAAAGGCATTAGGATATATCCCTACCTGGAAGACTGGCTGATGCCGGGTCATCCAAGGAAGCTGTAGAGTGGTCCAGAGATCTGTCCTTCCAGACCTACAGAGACTTGGGTTTGTTGGTCAGCCTGGATAAGTCTGAACTGTTCCTCTCAGAGGTAATCAAGTTCATCAGGGCAGAGCTAGACTCCCTTTGAGCCAGGGCCCATCTCCCTGCAGACCAGGCTGAGGACCTTACCTCCTTTGCCTGATCATTTCAGGTTGGGCACTCACACCCTGCCTGAGATTTCCTGTGGCTGCTGGGGTACATAACATCCACCACCAGCATGGTCTGTTGGGCATACTGGCAGATGTGCCACCTGCAATGGACTCCAGGCCGTCAGTGGTCCCAGTACCTAGGTCACCTGGAACAGCAAGTTGTTGTGACCCAGCCGATTTGGGTTGTCACCAAGTGGTGACTGGTCCCTCAACATCCGGAGGAAGGAATCCCATTTGTTTGCCCAGAGCCCACCCTCACTCTCATGATGGATGTGTCTCTGGTATGATGGGGAGCACACCTGGGGAACCCCGTAGCCCATGGGCTCTGGTCACCTTGGGAGTGCTGTCTTCACATCAACCTGCTGAAGCTCTGTGCAGTGTGGTTGGCCCTCATTAAATTTTTCTCCTCTAGTCCAGGGTGAGGTCATGCAGGTCCAGATGGATGATACCATGACCATGTTCTACATGAACAGGCAGGGTGACATTCACTGCCTTCCCTTGTGCTGGGATACCCTCCTCATCTGGAACCTCATGTGCATCCTGGGTGCAGATGATCTGGTGATCCATGTCAAAGGAGTGAACAGTCAGCTGGCAGATGCTCTAAGCTAGGTGGGAGAGACATCACATGACTGGTCCCTGCATCAGGAGGTGGTACGCCACCTGTTTTCTCAGTGGGGGAACCCCTCTGGTGGATCTGTTTTCCTCCTGAGAGAACAGAAAGCTGAAGCTATTTTGTGCTCACTCCCAATAGTCTGGGACACTGTTGGGGGATACCTTTGTGAGACCCTAGACCACAGGTCTTGTGTATGCCATCCCTCCCTTCCCTTTGATCCACAAGGTAGTGGTCAAGGTGCGGATGATCCTGATAGCTCCAGACTGGCCAAGGCAGTTCTGGTACTGGGGATCTCCTCAGCAGCAGGCCTCTGTGCTGGTTGCCTCTTCATAAGGACCTGCTGACCAGACAACAGAGGACAGTCCTGCACCTGCACCTGGACCTTCAGTCCCTGCACATCACAACCTGGTTCCTGAGCGGCTAGAGTTCCAGGCATTGGGCCTTTTGGAAGCTAGGCTTCATGTTGTTGAGGTCTCCTGTAAGGAGTTGACTCGCCAGTGCTATGCCTTTAAATGGAAGAGATTTTCCATTTGGTGTCAGGGTGAGGAGCTTGATCCCCTCGCCTGCCTTGTGGCTAGTATGCTACAGTACCTTTGGTCCCTCTCCCAGTTGGAACTGTAAGTAATGACCTTTGAGTTGCACCTGGCAGCCATCTCTGCATATCAGCATGAGCTGTGTGCCAATAGTGGCCCAGGAGAAGGTGGTTGGGCACTTTTGTAAGTGCCTTGTCTGCCTGTTCCCTTCAGTGTGTGAACCACCACCACCATAGGACCTACTGCTGGCACTGGCTGTACCATTTGAGATAATGTACAGGTGTGAGATGTTTTGCCTGTTGTGGAAGGCAGCCATCTTGGTGCCCATTATGTCAGCCAGAAGGATCAGTGAGCTCAAGATGCTCTCAGAGGAGTCTCCATATCTGATCTTCCACAAGCACAAGGCTATCCTTTGCCCCCAACCAAAGTTCCTCCAGAAGGTAGTATCAGTGTTTCACCTTAACCAGATTACTAACTTTCCGGTATACTTAACAAATCTGTTCTCAGAGACTGATCATAGGCTCCACACACTGGACCTATGGAGGGTGCTCTCTTACTCTAAAGAGCACATGGCTAAAATTTGGTGTGAGGCTTGCCAGCTGTTTGTAACACACGCTGAATCCATGCCTGGAAGACCAGCAGCTAAGCAGATGATTTACGGTGCATAAGATCCTGCATTGACCTCTGCTGTGGGATAGTTGGTAGGGAACTTCCCATATGGCTTAGGGCTTGTTCCACCAGACATACTACTTCCTCAGTGGCTGCTTCCAGAGACATTCCCATACAGGAGAACTATAGAGCTGCTACCTGAAAGTCAGCACACACCTTCATTTCCTGCTACAGCATCGACCTCGAGTCATGTTGGGGTGCTGCTTTTGGGACCATGGTTCTCCAAGTAAGCAATAAGACATAACAGGGTGTGCATGGAACAGATTTTGCCACATGCCCAGGGGTGTAGTGAGGCATGAGGCTGCAGGCCAAGTGTCTTCAGCTCCTGAAGTGCGGTAAAATCTGTTCCATGCACACCCCCGGAGTGTCTTATTGCGCTTATAAAATTGGCAAGCTTTTAAACTAGCCAAGGGGGAGGCACTGGAAAGGAGCAGGAAAATCCTAGCCCCCCCCCAAACAATCGCAGTAGTAAGTGTGGCAAACACCAACATGGAGGTGTTGATAGGGAGAAGGGCAGGGGTAAATGGAGAACGTGACAAAGGCAAGAAGGACAGGGATGGGGCAAAAGGGGGTAAGGCTATCAGGAAATGGAGGGTAATGAGTACCAATGCCCATAGTCTGGGCAACAAGCTCCCTGAGCTGGTGGCCTTAATGGAAGAGGGATGCCTGGATATCGTAGCAGTCACAGAAACATGGTACACAGAGAACCATGACTGGGATGTTAACATACCAGGGTACATAACCTACAGGAGAGACAGGCAGGGGAGAAGAGGGGGAGGAGTAGCTCTCTATGTAAAGGAAGGGATAAAAGCAACTGAACAAAAGAGTAAACAGGGAGGAGAGGAGGCACTGTGGGTCACCTTGGAGACTGGAAAGGGCACCACAATCTGCACAGGGTTATGTACAGACCCCATGTCAGGGAAAGGAATGGACAAGGATATGATAGAAGGAATTCTTAGAATGGCAGAGAAAGGGGAGATACTGTTGATGGGAGACCTGAATATGCAGATGTTAACTGGAGCACATTTGCTGCAGCCACATCCAAGAGCAGGGCCATTCTTGACGCCCTACAGGTGGCAGGCATTAGACAGCTAGTTTCGGAACCCACTCGTGAGGGAGCAATCTTAGACCTCGTACTCTCAAACAGGGGCAGTGAGAGGATCTCAGATCTAGTAGTAGGTTGCCATCTGGGGACAAGTGACCATCAAACAGTGTGGTTCACGTTAAACTCAGCTACAGAGTCAAGCCATACAAAAGTGAGGGTACTGGACTTTAGGAGGGCTGACTTTGGCAAGATGGGAGAGTGCCTCAGAAAAGCACTAGCAAACAGGCTAGAAGGAGGTGTGGAGCAACAATGGGGAATTATCAAAACTGCCATCACAGACGCAACAAGCCTTTGTGAAGCAAATAAACAAATTAAAGCGAAAGAAAAAGCCACTATAGTTCTCCAAGAGAGGTGGCTGTGAAAGTCAGGAAGAAAAAGATAGCATTCGGAAGTATAAGGAAACACAGAAGGAGCAGGACAGAGAGCTGTACCAATTAAGGCAGAAAGAAGCAGGAGGGAAGTCAGAATAGCAAAGGCCCAAACTGAGGAAAGATAGCCAACTCAGTTAAGAAGGGGATAAAACCATTTATAGGTACATCAGCGAGCGTAGAAAGACAAAGGGAAGGATAGTGAGGCTGAATAGAATGAACGGTGGGTGGGCAGAGGGGGACAGTGAAAAAGCAGGAATACTGAACGAATATTTCTGCTCAGTATTCACAAAAGAGGAGGGGGAAGTGCCTAATCCAATTAACAGAAGCACTCTTGATAGGGGGGTCGATCCCAGTCCTTTCACAGAAGAAAGGGTTCTGCAAGAACTACTAAAACTGAAGGTGGACAAAGCAATGGGTCTTGATGGAATTCACCCCAGAATTATAAAAGAATTAAGGAAGGAACTAGTGAAACCACTGGCTACTCTTTTTAATAAATCATGGGAGGATGGTGTGGTACCCGAGGAAGGCGGATGTGATTCCCCTTCACAAAAGTGGGACCAAGACAGAGGCAGGAAACTACAGACCTGTCAGTCTGACCTCTGTGGTAGGGAAAGTGATGGAGTCACTTCTGAAGGAAAGAATAGTTGAGTACCTAGAGGTCAGTGGAGCACAGGATCCAAGGCAGCATGGGTTCACAGCAGGAAGGTCATGTCAGATGAATCTAATCGATTTCTTTGACTGGGTGACCAAAGTAGTAGACCAGGGAGGGCTGTGGACATGGCCTACCTAGACTTTAGCAAGGCATTTGACACAGTCCCACACAAAGATTGATAGTCAAATTAACCAGCCTGGGAGTGGGTCCCAGGGTGGTAGCCTAAATAAAACATTGGCTGGACAACAGGACACAGAAGGTAATTGTAAATGGAGTCCACTCTGAAGAAAGGCGAGTTACTAGTGGGGTACATGAGGACTGTATTGGGTCCAGTCCTTTTAATGTCTTCATCAGTGACATTTCAGAGGGACTGGAAGGAAAAGTATGCCTTTTTGCAGATGACACAAAGATCTGCAACAGGGTTGCTACACAAGGAGGCGTGGAAAGGATGAAAAGGGACTTGGCAAGGTTGGAGGAATGGTCAGACATATGGCAGCTAGGATTCAATGCAAAAAAGTGCAAAATAATGCACCTGGGAAACAAGAACCCAGGGGAAGAATACACAATGGGTGGGGAGGTAGTAACAACAACAAAACAGGAAAGGGACCTGGGGTAATCATATCAGATGACCTTGAGGTTAGCAAGCAATGTGAGAAGGCAGTAGGAGGGCCGGGGTATACTGGGATGTATAGGGAGAGGCATCAGCAGCAGAAAACAGGAAGTTGTTATCCCTCTGTACAGACAGTTGGTGAGACCCCATCTGGAATACTGTGTCCAGTTCTGGAGACCCCATCTCCGCAAGGACATAGACAGGATAGAGGCAGTCCAGAGGAGGGCAACTAAAATGGTGCAGGGTCTGCAAGAGAAGCCGTATGAGGAGAGACTAAAGGAGCTTAATATGTATACCCTTGAGGAAAGAAGGGAGAGGGGGACATGATAGAAACTTTCAAGTACCTCAAGGAATCAACAAAGTCCAAGAGGTAGCATCTTTCAGAAAAAGAGACTTGCAAGAACAAGGGACACAATTTAAAGATAGAAGGAGAGGCGGTTCAGGGGCAATGTGAGGAAGTATTATTTCACAGAGAGGTAGTGGATGCATGGAACAGCCTTCCTGAGGAAGTTGTGGGTCTAAAACTGTGGGAGAATTCAAGAATGCATGGGACAGACATAAGGCAATTCTTGTAGGGGGCAGGAAGATAAAGGCTGTTGGTTAACTAGGATCTGCGGCCTATCCTGTAGGTAGGGAAATGGGCAGACTAGATGGGTCTAGCAGTCCTTATCTGCCATCAAAGTCTATGTTTCTATGGTTTCCTTTTAAAAAATGTTTTTCTGGCATTACGCAAATATGTTTACACATGTGCAAACAGATATATTTAGCTTAACGTATGGCAAAATAGTCCTTCTGCCTGCTAGACAGTGATGTCATTTTTTTTTGGCTACCAGCTGCCAGCAAACCCACACTCATGCTCCCTAAACAGTCACAGTCATGCCTGATTATGCAGTACTCATCTTTCTACACTGCTGCTGAACTACAAGCACTGACACAGACAAGGAGAAAACAACTGATTTTTTTTGGGGGGGGGGCAGCATCTTTTATCTGGGGGAACAGCGTCAGCCAAACTCTACATCTGTTTCCCTCAGCTCGTCTCTACACTAAACTCCCTGTAGATTTTCTGCTGCGATTCCAACCTCTGCCACTTCTGTTCCATGCTGAAGTCTGCTGCTGCAAACCTCCCACAGTCCATTTTCTTTTCTTTAAGTTTGCCAGTGAACTGTCGAATAGCCACGTGGTCTTCTTTTCAAGAGAGCCACAAACTGCTGCTCCTCTCAGCCAACACAGACTGAATGCTCTGAGTGAGTGATTGACTGGTGGGCAGTGGGGGAGAAATGACACAATTTCTCAGGACGAGAGGAAACATTATTAAAATAATTACATTTTTTAATGAGATAATGGATTTTGTTTTCGTGACTTGAGTGCCCGTGGAGTTTCACAAAGAGTGAGCGAGTGACTCCCGGGAGTTAATAATCTAAGTGACTGGCAACGAGGGAAAGAACCGAGAAAAAACTGTAAGTTAACAAAGGGGAGGGGGGCAGGATCGAAAATGCATTGTCATTTAAAAATTTAAATGACAAATATGGCTCGGACTGGTATCTATTGTGCATACATATGTTGACGAGAGGGCTAGGAGGATTTCCTCGCTAACAACGTTAAAAAAAATGGCGGTGTGTGAAAACCTCAAGGTTCTAATGACAGAATTATATTTATTTTGTACTGCGGTCCCACTTATAGGGACTTGTTATTACCTGTGCATGGAATAGATTTCATGCACAGGTAATAACCAATCAGAATTGAGGATTCTCTCTTCCCATTTTATAATCTGTGTTCACTAAGTAGGGGTGCACACCTTGCCCCCTCCTCCCAGAGAACTGCTAGGGGTCTGCCAAAGTGTTGTTCGTGAACTGTATCCAAGCCTCTAGAAAGATAGGTTACTCACCTGTAACTATTGTTCTAGGACTGGTATACAGTTCTCATCCACACAGCCTACCCGGCCTCCCGTGGCAGTGTGCCACCCTGATCCCTGCTTCCAGGGTGCAAAGATCTGATGTCATTGGGTGGAACTGGAGGATATACCACTTAGGTGGTGGGAGGAGCTCAGCTTAAAGACATCCGATGAATCTGCAGTTCCACTGGGACTGCCAAAGCGTGGGTGTGAACTGTATACCACTCGTGGAACAACAGTTGTAGGTGGGTAACCTATCTATCTATTCCTGCTTCGGCCACGCATGATGGCTGACCCCCTGTCCCACATCCAAGTCCCAGCCCCCAGCCACACCTCTCCCTTCAGCCCTGTTGTATATGTGGACACTTTGTTCCCAGGCCAGCTCCTGCTGTGGCACAGGCCCTGTCAGAAGGGGGCAAGCTCTGAGGCATTCATGGTGGCGGAAGCACCAAGTTAGGTCGACAGTAAAACTGCCGACCTCCCGCACAGTGACGGCACAATACTGATGCAGGTATTGTGCTGCCCAATCCCAGTGTTTTCTGTGGGGGCTGTGCCCCCACATCCCCCATGGGCCCTGCCTCTCGCCCCCCCACCCTAGATTTTAGGATTCTCAACTCCAGGTCAGAGTTGGTCCGGGGAAGGGGCAGAACACTGGGGGAAGTGAAACACGGAAATGGACCATTACAGTGACTGTCGCTGTAGTGGTCTTTTTCCGTGTTTCACCGTTGGGGTGTCAGGCAAAAGGGGGCCACCCACTGGAGGGTCTGGAAAGTAAGGCATCAGAAAGAGTTGTGGAGGGACAAGGAAAGTGAAGGTGGGAGTGGCCAGATGTAGCCAAGGGTTGCTGGTGTCTGAAGCAGGTAGGGAAGAAAATAGTGAATACACAAAAAAAGAAATGTCAAATTTAGAGGAGACTGAGGCAATGTCTGACTCAAAATTAGAAACATTCCTGAACATCAGGAACTGTTGAGACTGAGGTATGTTGGACCAGTAAAAAAGTTTAGATTTCCCCAAGGACCAACATGCTGCAGAATTTAACCACTAGATGGCAGTAGCAGACCACTGGTTAGGAGCAGCAGTGTGTAGTCTAACAGAGTCCACTGCTTCATGTCTCACTGAAGTAACAATCCACAGGTAGAGGTATATAGGATTGGGGGGCAGTAGGGGTGATTTAAAGATCACTTAAAAAATGTTTTGTTTTACCATAATCTGTATTTGTGTAACAAAATTCTTTTTATGTGCTCAGTATGAATGTTAACGTGCACCAACGTGTTTTGTTTTGGTCACTGCAACCTCTTTCCATTGGATCAGCAGTCAGTTTGACATGGTGCAGTTTTCTTCCTGCTAAAAGGAGGCATTCTAAACCCTTCCGTATAAAGGAAATTCTGCAACTGCAAGTGTATATTTCATTACAGTTCGTACAGGACTTGGAGTACAAAGAATTAGGGACTGGTGACTTGAGATGACATCAGAATGTTGTACGGTGTGAGAGATCTGGAAAGGGACATTAATGAAAAAGACACACAGTTACAACCTGCTGTCTGAATGTGTTATTTGTTAATGTTACTGCCATGCTTTTAAGTTGCTGTTATGTTTTAGGGAGAGAGTGTGAAGGGTTGCATTCTCAGCTGGCTGCTGTGTTATCAGTGACCCTAGCAAGGTGAAAGGAGATGTATGAGTTGTCTGTGGGGTTTCTTTTTTATTCAGGTTTTTGGCCCCAGACTGCTGACGTGCTCTTCTAGTCTGTACCAGTTCTCTAGCCCTGTCTCCCCCCCCCCGCTGCCCTAACTAGCGGAGATATATTCGAGGTGGTACCCGGAAGTGCCAATGACTGCCATTTAGACAGCTCAAGGTACATAGGGTTTTACTCTGTGTTTTTGTCCCATCCACATCCTTTATGACTCCAGGCCGTGCCCTGACGTGACAGGCCTTGCACTTATTCAGTGTCCCTCTGTGGAGGAGGCAAGCTCCGTGGCCCCCTGCAAGGGATCCAGTGATGGCACTACCTGGTGCCAACCCTGCCCAACTGGGAGAGCTGCCATGAGGAAACACCTCACCAGCCCCCCCCCCACAACCCCAGCTTTCTTCTGAGTCGGCACCCAAACCCAGTTGCTGGCATGGGAGCACAGCGCACTATCCACTGCATCAATGGGCACCCCCTCTGTCTGTGTTTTGAAATCATTTAAGCAATACAACAATAGCTAGCAATTTACTGGTGATTAATGGCTGTCTCTGGAGGGAGGCCTGAGGTGCAGCCGAGGGGCAACTCCCCCCAGCCAATCATTAATCTCCAGGAAATGACAGGCTGTGAGGTATTTATTGTAATGATAAGTCTAATACATTAGTAAGAGGGGAAGACAGCTTTGCATTTTTAAGAAAGTTTTTACAAATGCATGGCACTCTGAGCTGTGTTGGGCTTTTTCTAAGGTATTACTGCCCAGTACGTTAGCTAATCATAGTGTGCGTTTGCCTTATGGATAATTAGACTTATAATTTACATTCCATTTGTAGGACAGAAGAAGGCCTTGCCTATGTAGTCTGTCCTCCCATTGTTCTAATGGTTGTTCCCCTATTATTCGACAGGTATCTTTGGGGTACATGTTGATACCATCCACAAAAAATGACTCCTTAAACTCGGTGCTCTGCACAGACACTGCAACTGCCTGACTCTGCAAGCCAGGTGAGAAATCTTCCAAAAGATGATTCTCCCAGTCTTCGACTTCAGGGATATTGCCTACAACTCTGCCCCTAAGTCCACCCTATCCAGACTGGACACTCTCTTCAATTCCTTCCGTCGCTGCGTGCTTGGCTGCCCTCCTCTCACCCACCACTGTGATCTTTAGACCTCACTCTCCTTCTCCTCCCTAACTGTCAGACACCTGTCACACAGCGCTAATCTAGTTGCGAAGTACTGGCTCGATTCTCTACCACCCTACTTGTCCTCTCTCTTTCTCTACCCCTCCTCCCTCCTGCTATACCCTCCATTCCTTCACTCCTAGAATGCTTGCACTCCCTACACAGTCCACATCATCTGGTCGTACCACTTCCTTGTACAAATCTGCTAATATCTGAATCTCCCTCCCACTAGAAATTCACTCTGCACAATCCCGCCTTTCCCTTTCTCTCCTCCTCCATAAGCACACTGTTCACTGCGGCAACTGCACTCAATTCCTCCCTCCCTTTTTACTTCCAATCCCCCTTCCCTTTTCCACAGCACCCCGACTCTTCCCTCCAACTGCCTCCCCTGCCAATTAATTCCTGTCTCTCCAGTCTCCCGTCCCTTTCCCACAAATGCCTCCCCCACCAACTTCCAGTCCACCATGGCAATCAACCTCCACTATTCTGATCTTCCCCCCCTCCTAGCTTCTCACCCCTCCCCCTTCTACTCCTACTCCACCCTTTCTCTCTCTCTCCACTATCTTGCCAGCTTCCTGTCACCTTGCAGGGTTCTCAACATTGTGAAGGGGAGTAGGTATTGGCAGGCTTCTTCCCCCTCCCCACTCTTACCATCCCCAACCACCCACCCTTGCTGGTTTAGTCATTATAATATGTTATAATATAGCACTTAGTAACCTGGTTCTCAGCCATGCTCTCACTTAACGCTTTTACTGCGTATTTCATCTGTCTGGCTTATACTGTACCAAGCTACCTGATTGCATTCTTATGTTTATAAGATAGTTGCTCCATACGATGTACTATATATTGTTCTGTTGTCTTCTCAAGGTCACATCTTATGTAGTGGCTTCAAGTTATGTTATTATCAGTGCTCTTATTCCTTAACTGTTAATATATGTTTCAGTCTGATAGTTGTTGTGGACTGAAATGTATTGTATTTGAATGTACGCTATGGCCTGGGCGCAGCGCAACTGGGCTGCGCCGGGGTCAGGACCAGGTGATATTCAACGGTGATGCGCCATGGTGCAGCACCGTTGGATATGGCAAGGTCAGCGCACAAACTGTGCATGGCGCAGTGACACTGCACCGGCGCAAGCCACAGGGATGGAGCACGGGGATGTACCAGCACAAGTGCAGTTGCGCTAGGCTCATCACCCATGATATTCTGCAGGGGGCATGCAAATGAGGCCATAAGATATGCAAGGTGCAAATGGGGCCATTTTGCATGTCATTATGGCCCCATTTGCATGCCTTGCACAGGGCAGCCTGGCGACTTGTGCTTGGTGCCCTGCACAGCATGACGTGTGCAGTGGCGATCCCGGGGCATTCCCCACCCAAAGCTGCGATCGCTGCAATGTAGCGAAACCAAGCCCTTGTAGTCTAGTGCCCCCCCAAGTCCCAGAATAATGTAATGACAGCCCATCCCTGGTGGTCAGTTGTCCCCTCCACCCAAGTCCCCAATGATGTAATAAGATCGTCCCTGGTGGTCTAGTGTAACCCCCCACTAACCATGATCATGGTAATCCACTGTATGGATAAACCCTGGTGATCAGTGGCACCCCCACAAACACCACTTACCTCCACCTTGCTCCCCATCAGTGGTGGGTGGCTGCAACCCCGCACCGCCTGGCCGCCCACCGATGACAGGTACAGTATGGCTGTAAGCCCATTGGTCCCAGTGTGGACCAACAGGCTTACAGGGCATGCTGTACCAGACAGTCCATAGATATGGATGAAGTCATTCACATAATTGGGACTGTCTGGTACGTATGCCCTGCAAGCCTATTGGTCCTCACTGGGACCAATGTGGCTTACAGTCCATACTGTACTCTGTCAGTCGGCAGGCGGCCGGGGGGTATGCGGAGGTTGCAGCCACCCACCACTAACCGGGGAGCAGGGTTGGCAAGGGTGCTGTGTGGGTGGGGGATGGGGGTGCCACTGGATCACCAGGGCTTATCCATAAGGCAGATTACAGTGATCATGGCTAGGGGTGGGGGGTTACACTAGACTACTAAGGATGGGCTGTCATAACAATATTAGGTGTCAGGGACTCGGGAGGAAGGGCCACTGGACTACCAAGGATGTGTGTGCTTGCCAATGGTGTTCTGGGTGGGTGGGTGGCCACCCACAGCTGGGCTGCTGTATTGCACCCTGCAGTTCTGTAGCCCACCTGTGGGTGGCCAGGGGTTGTGCCATCTTTTCTGGGGCTCAACTTTGAGCCCCCCTATGCGGCACATTGCAGGGTTGCACCAGCACGTGCACCGCACATCCCGGGCTGAATATTGGGATTTGCTGCATATGCATGGGCACGCCCCCTGCATCTGCGTCACATACAATTACATTGCGCCCCGGTGCATCGAGAGTTGCGCTGCTCCTGGCTGCCCTTCAATATCCTGCTGGGGCGAAATGCGGGCTTGCACCAGTGCAACTCTCTTGCGCCATGCGCAACCTTTGAATATCCCGGCCTATGTGTATTATCTTAGTCATGTCTTATTGCTCTTCTCTTCATGTAACTCTCTCGGGGACACTACTGGAAATTAGCTGTTTACAGCTCATGTTGTCTTTCCTGGTGAAACTTTTCAAAATAAAAAATAAAAATACGACAGGTATCTGCTCTAAGCCAATCAGAACACAGGAAATCTGTCAGTTGTTATCCTACAAACTACCACAATGACATTTTAGACATGCCCACAGTAGGTTATCCACATTCTGGTGAAGCCCACAGTAGTTTATTCACATTTCAGACATGTCCACAGTAGGTTATCTATTTGGTCTACAGACGAAAAAAGCGTGTTCCTCTTCATCTGTTTCCTGGGAACCAGTATAGTGCAGTGGTTAAGAGCTTTGACCTGCAAACCTGGAGAACTGAGTTTGAACGCCACAGTCACCACTTGCCTAGTGGGTGACTATTAGCAAATCACTTAAAATCTACCACAGCACTTTTAAAATCCTGGGTTCAGATTTCTAGTTGTATGATATTTCAAGTCGTAGAACGGTAGTAATATTCAGTTAGCTGGAGTATATGTGAACTAACCAGCTTCAGTGGTTAATTAAACACCTCAGCCTTTGGCTTTGGCATTTAATAATCCACTTAAGTTGTTATTCCTTCGTATACCCTGGCTAACTGAGTGTTATCACTTAATTATACTTTTCAAATCCAGGAAGGCCTCAAGATTCCCTGTTGAACTCCTCTGCCTGGTGGTCTGTTCTAGTAAAGTAAGTAAAGCTCAGGGCACTTCTACAATATACCATACAGTAACAATATTTTATTTAAAATCGATAAAACAGTAACAATCGGTCAATAAGTCCCTGAAAATGCCTGGTTAAATAAGTAAGTTTTTAAGGATTTTTTAAATCCTTCCACACCTTCCATAGTCAGGCTATCTCGTATCTGGTGAGGTAGAGAATTCCACAGGGTAGGTGCCATAAAGGCAAAAGATCTTCCTCCAGATGTTTTCAGGGATACCCTGGGAATTTCTGGCACTCTCTTGCCAGAGGATCGGAGTGAGTGGGAGGGGCAGTAAGAAAACAGGAGCTCTTTCAGGTAGTGAGGTTCCAACTCGTGTAGGGTCTTATAGGTCAGCAATGTGACCTTGAAGGTGATCCACCACTGTATGCGCAGCCAGTGCAGTTCACGTAGCACAGGTGTTATATGACTGGATCTAGGGGTTCCAGTCAACAATCTTGCTGTCGTGTTCTGCACTACCTGCAAGCGGCGGATATCCACCCCTGGTAGCCCTGGAATCTAATAACCCTGTCAGCCCGACATGGATTCTGAAAAAAAAACATGGGACTGACATGGCACTGGTACGCCTCACCTCAGACACGTGCAAAGCCAATGACAAGGGAAAAGCTACAGGAGCCATTTTCGTTGATCTCACCACGGCTTTTGACCTGGTGATTTATGAGATACTACTGTCCAAACTGGAGAGCCTTGGGCTGGACTGCCTAGCAATTACCTTGTGCAGAAGCTATCTAGTAGGCCGCAGTCAAACAGTCAAATGGAGAACTGGCCACTCTTCACACTGTACAATCACTGATTGAGTCCCACAGGGGTCAATTCTTGGTCTACTACTCTTCTCTCTCTTTTTTTTCCAACTTTGTTTATCACTCCTACCTCCTGAACTCTCAGGAGAGGTCTCTCAGTGCTTGCCTTTATCCCGCCCACCTGAAGCTTTTTCTCTCTCCTCCTGGGCCCGGCACTCCATCCTGCTTCTCGGCCACCCAGCCCCTGGCTCTGAGTCCCCCGAGGTGAGACAGCCAGATTACTCCTCCTGGCGCTCTATCTAGAATCTAGATAGGCGACTGGGAGCAGAGGAGAGCCAAGTAGATGAGAGAGGAGCCCGACATTGGGCATGGTTGGCTAGCACCCCTGGACCCTCCATCGCCTATCAGGAGGCAGATGCTTTTTCTACTTTGTGTGGTTACACTCTCTCCCCCTCCCTTCCTGCAGAGCTCGAGCGTGCAATGGCACCAGGGATGTCTGTCGTGGCTCTGCGACCCACTTGCTCAGCCCTGAGCATTGCAGTTGCTCTGGTCTGCACCGGGGGCTGCTGCAGTGCCAGGCTAACCCTGGAACCCACCCTGAGAGAGGAGAGCAGCCCTCTGGATGCTCGATCCTCTCTCTCTCCCCTGCTGACCCCCAGTGACCCGGGCTCATTCCTGAACCTGGGTCGCAGGTGCATCATGAGGTGTGACGTCCAGTGCCTGAACCCTCAACGCCACTGGGCCGGCCAACTCTTCACCCTCTTTATTAATGAGTTACCATCCAACTATGGGGAAGCAAAAGCACTCCTATATGCAGATGATGCTGTCCTATACAGGGATGGCAATGTCGTTCCAGACATTGAACAAGGGCTTATCAAAGACTTTGCATACTTATCAGATAGCTTTTATCTAATCATCTTGTGCTCAACATCAAGAAGACAAAGGCCATACTCTTTGGACCCAGAAGACTAGGGACTGACAGAACTGGACTCCTAAGGGTAATCAATATCAATGGAACCATGCTGGAAGTCGTAGACAGTTTAAAGTACATCGGAATGTGGCTTGACCAAGAGCTCACGCTAAAACCACACATCGAACACACCACTAAAATTATACACCAGAAACTAGGTCTGTTGTACAGACTAAGGACATACCTCACCAGTAAGACCTGCTGAACAGTGGCTAACTCCATCCTACTCCCAACACTCCTCTACGGAGCCCCAGTGCTGGCATCCCTGAAGGAAACTGAAGTCAGCAGGCTCCGCAAGCTTTATCACAAGGTCTGCAGATTTGCAACTGAGGCTGACAGAAAGGAACATCATTGCGCTGCACTTTTGTCATTGAACTGGCCCCACCTAGACAACAGGCTTAAGCTTCCCTCGCTATGCCTTATGTTCAGAATCCTGAACAACCGCCTGCCTCACCTCCAGAACCTAATGGTGTATAGGCAGTGGTGCCGGAACGGTTTGAAAAGTGGTAGGGCCAAGGACGTAAGGGGTAAATTTTCCCCTATTAAATATATTACCATGTTAGCAAAAAGTGATAGGGCCACTTATGAAAGTGGTAGGGCCATGGCCCTAGTGGCCCCCCCGTTCCGGCACCTATGTGTATAGGAAGCATGTAAGAACTCTCCACACAACTTCACAACCTGCCTTTGAGGTACCAAGGGTGCACGCAGCAACAGGACAAAGGCCATTTGCATAGAGAATAATGCAGTTCTGGAACAAGCTCTCTCCTGCCTTGCAGAGCAGTCCCTCGCTCCCCACATTCAAGCACTCACTAAAAGCTCATCTCTTCACACCAAGCAACTGCATCTGCACACACTAAAGGGCATCCTTACCCAAAATACCTGAGCTTGTCTAAAGCTCCCCTGAACTGAATAACTACTTGAACCTTAAAGCGGGCCGGCCAGCCACATGGTCATTTTTGCTGCTGACTTATTCCTGCCTTGCTTCTATTTATGGCGGGAGGTATTCAACGGTCAGCTTCTGTTAGGAATTTCTAATTACTTGGACTGTGGATTAATTTCACTTTTTGGTGTTAAATATGTGTAAGGAGGTTATGTAGGATAATTCCTTTTATGTAAATCACTACTAAGTAACTGGTCTTTCTCAAAATATATGGTTACTGTTTACGCCACACGTGGAATCAGACAGTATCAGTTTCTTATAACTGTTTGTAACACGGCATTAATAGTACGTCGTGAATACTACACACTGATTGGAGGAAACAGGTAACGTGACCCGAATGTAGCCGTGAATTAAATCCCTAGATATGCATGGCTACATTTCAAAGATAACAAAACCAACATGCAATATTGGAGGATGTGGCTGCGTGTGGATGGCAGTACTGTTTTTTTCACCGTCGTAAACAGTCTCACTAGTTCTGGTACTTACATCACCGATCTGAAGAAATCCCACATTGCACTTGCATTGTTACAAGTGCATTAATTCCCTCGACAGGAGGGCATTTCCTAAGAATTAATGCATGGTTGGGTGGTGGGAAGCACTTGGCCTGCGGCCTCGTACAACCCCCCCAACCATGCATTAATTCCTGGGAAATGCCCTCCTGTCTCAGGGATTAATGCTTACTTAAAGCTTTCTATTTCTACCTGATTAAAGAGCAGCTTCCTAGTAGCTGCCTGCCCCAGCCCATTCAATTCCTTACCTTAGCAGTATTGAACTGATGAAGTCTGACATAAAAATGCCCTTTCTACAAAAAGTTATATCCCTCGTAAACTCCAAAATCGATATGCTGGCAAAAAAAAGACAGACTTCCCGGTCTAGAAAACATGCCCCCACGTTGGCCCACGCAGCCCTGTTTTGTGATGTCACAAAATGAAGGCTGCGTGAGCGCACCCCATTGACTTCTATGGGGCCAGCATTTTCACATATATTTACACCCTTTAGTGCTGGAATGTTATCATATCAAAGCAATTGATCGACTAATAGGGACCCAATTTCAATGTTAAAATTCTTAAGAGTTTAATTTATTTTGCAATAAAATAGTTTCTCTTGCCTGCAGTAGAATGGTGTGTTTTTTCTAGCTATGGAGTTTTGCTCTATTTGAGACTTTGTAGTTGTTAACAACCCCCCCCCCAAAAGAAAAACAGGTGCATTTCTGTGCTCTTCTGCCCTACTTTGTGTATTCCATTTTTTCAGCTGGAATACTGAGCAGGAATAAAATGTTAATGGCTATACGACACAGCTGATGAGGGAGGGATGATCCGTGCATTTGTATTGAGAGAATGTCGACCAACATGCCTTTGCACCAATGCTTTTTCTTGGTATTGACCATTTGTCTGTTAGCTGGGGGACTGTGCAGGGCTGTCTGGAGAATCAGCCTGAAAAGCATTGTTGTCACTGTTTGGGGCACCAGTGTGAGGTCATGCTGTCTGTATATGGCTGAATGATGGCCGAATAATGTTATGCGGCACAGGAAGAATGGATGCTGGTGGCCCTTAGAGTTCCTCATTGAGGGGCAGTTTTTCTGCTGTGAGGTATGCTGACCACTTGCAGTCCCTTATAACTTAAACTAATGGAGTCTGGCGACTGCTCGAGGGATGGTGCCACAATAGCATGGGGAGGGGAAGGACTCTAATCTGTCCCACAACTGGTATGTCTCTTCATGGGGGGGGGGGCTAACAGAATGACTGTGAGGAAGAATAGGCAAGTGTGACTGCTAAAACTCTGGGTCAGATTAGTGGACAGGGACTCCTGGATGGATGGCAGCAAACGCCTCTCAAACTTCTTTCCTTTTTGCGCTTCAGCATTCCGGGGATGCTCTGTCTTCAGCGATCAGGAGAATGGAGCTGAGGAGCAGAGATGGACTTTCTTAACTTTCATTCGCCGGACATGGAGATGTGTTAGGGGCTTGGTTTTATTACTGCAGCAGGCGGCTTTTGAGGGACAGGGAGCCACGAGTTGCTGTGTCCCATTACATCACTGTGCTGTGGCTGAAAACCTTATATTTTATTTTACTGAAGTGTGATTTTATATGTTACTGATGGTTTGGGTATACTGCTGCTTAACTTGTGGTGGTGAATCTTGGTTACCAAGAGCAAAAACAATGGCAGCTCTGTAATTTGAATTGTTTCTGTGCTCATTGATACTGGTAATGAGGTCACTAAGGACTGGCACTTTTAATACCCAGGCGCTGTTGTCTGATAGACGCCCACCTTGACAGAGCTATCAGCCAATCAGAGCTCGGAGATTTCTTAGCCCATTTTCTAAGTAAAAATAAAGTATGTTCCAGTAAGTGAAAAACAGTGTTTCACTTGCGAAATGCTTAATCAGGGGGTAAGGCTTTTGGGGAGGGAGACTCCGATTTCGACAGCTTTCCTTTAACATTTCATGGGCTTCAGAAGAAATTACTTATTTAGGTACCTGTATAAAAATTTTTGATTCTATCAACAAAATATCTTCCTATAATCTGACTCTAGTTATGAATAAGGTGGCTTCTGAGCTAGAAAAATGGTTTAAGTTGCATTTAACTTTATGGGGCAAAATACATTCCATTAAATTGATTATAACTCCTAAGATTTTTTATATTTTAAATAATCTTTCAACCACTATCAAGGGAACATGGTTTGGTAAGCTGAACAGACTAATATCCTCCTTCTTATGGGATAAGAAATCTTCCCATTTAGCCATCAGAAAATTAAGAACTCCCTTGGTGGCAGGATTACTTTTGGTCATTTAGGCTTAGACAAGCATCAGTATGGTTTAGTCCTCCAGATAGTACTTATTTCCCCTTTGGGCTAAAACAGAGAAAGATCAAGTTAACCCTCTAAAACTGAAAGACTTGCTGTTCTTACCTTCATCCAAAATATCACCTTATCACCCTACTTAGTATAGTACTGTCTTAACCACAAAAAATATTCCTTGCTTAAACATGTTAAGACTCTACCTCTACAGTTTATGTCGATGTGGAACAATCCTAATTTTGTCTTCAATGGTAAAAAACTTAAGGACATTGGATGGAGTGACAAAGGAATTCGAACAGTGGGAGACTTATTAGTCAAAAATAGTTATTGTTTGCAGACCTAAAAAAAAGTGTTTATCTACACAATTTTCAATTTTGGATGTATTTGCAAATCAGAATTTTTTTGACTAATGACATTTGAAGTCCAGACCTCTCTCTCAGATAACCCAGAATGGTGTATCTTTCTAAAGGTAGCATAGCCTAGAAAAGGGGCTAGTTTTATGTACAAACATATATCTGAACAGGATAGGAATTTAACAACCTCAGCTAGAAGTAAATGGGAAGAGAGCTTCAAGGTGCAGATATCTCTAAATTCCTAGTCTAAGCTGTGGGACAACGCTTAAAGCTGCTGCAGGGAGTTTAGTTTAATTTTAAGATTCTTCATTATTTTTACTGTTCTCCTGTGCAACTGAGAAAAAATGGGTTTAGTCTCTGATGACAGTTGCTGAAGATGTGGAACCTCTGAAGCAGATTTGGGTAATTTATTTTGGTACTTTTCTGAAATTCACAAATTGTGGAAAAACATTCACGTCTTTAACCAATCTATACTTAAAGTTAGTATCCCTTTTTCGTCATTAGTTTTTATTTCAGGGACACATCTCTAATGCCTGGTATACAAAACACAAAAACATTTGGATTTTATCTGAGGCTTTGGCCTTTAAAAGATTAATCTTACAAAACTGGAAGGAGAACAAATAACTCTCACTGTAAGAATGGTTAGATGCCTTAAGTTCTCTGGCAAATAACAAGAGAATAAGTTATATACTACTGACAAACTTGACTCATTTCATCATATGTGGGGTCATTTTCTAGAGTATAAAGTTAATTCATAAAAAGACTGTTCTCTTGTATCAAGTGCTGTTATAGCTTAAGATCCTTTTTGTCATAATTCTGTAAATACCCATGCATTTATTTTTGAAAATCTAAAGGTATATAGCTTTGTTAAATATTACTAAATACTTTTATTAGCCATAGGATTGTATAATTTCTGTTTTCTATTCAAAATATAATGTGTTTGCAACATGGTGTTCATGTACCTTTTGGTAAAAAAAACTAATAAAAAACTGGTATTAGAAAGTAAAAAAAAAAAAAAAAGATTTGGAGGCAGAGTATGAAGCGAAAGGAATTTTGTTTCAGCGTCCCCACTGAAGCAGACTCTCAGCCAATTTATGCTTCCCCGGAGGATCTCACCTTCCAAGCCCTGCTAAACGCGTGCATAAAGCATTGTGTTTTGAATCAGTGACTTTATATGAGACCATTTGGAATATTTTAATTTGCCAATAGCGCCCATGCCAGTGGTGCCTCCTGTGCATTTTTCCTTGAAGAAAGCGACTGCTATGGCCTGGAATAGACCTGCTTCAGTGCCTGTAGTTCCTTGCATTGAGGCTAAAAAAGAGTACCTGGCACAAAAGCCATTTTATTTCATGCAGCCTATAGCAGATACTAATATGATTATGACAGCTAATGACAAATCAGAGGAACCATGTGACCATGAGTCAGACAAAACTGATACAATGGGGAAAGGTCTTTGCCTCAGCCTCTTTAGGGCTTAGGGTGGTGAATTATGAATCTCACATGGCTAAATATGAGTTTACTCTGGTTTAAGTTGAAAACCATTACAGACAGGCTACTAGAGTCATCAGGTTGGTGCTGTGGCTTACGATATTGAGTCAAACAGTCAACAGATTAGGGCTGCTGTCATTGCTTCTGATAATGCAGTCCGAGCAGGAGGTATCTGCATCAGAAGGCACTCTTGCATAAGACCTGTTTTTACGGAGGATATCTAGCAGAAAGTCAAGACTCTGCCATTGATGGGACATACCTCTTTGGCCAGAATGTTGGAGATCCACGAAGAGATCAATGACGAGAAGTCAGCCATGAATGGCATGAGAATTATCCATGTTAACCCTCACACAGGGCACACATGTGGATTTTTCCATCACACCTGTGGCCCTTTTATGGCAAACTAAACCAAAGTGGCTTCCAGATGCAGGCAAAGCTGACGTCATTCCCTCAAAAGCAAAAGGTCCAACAATAGGTGCAGCAGGTGCAAGCCACAAGTGCAGTGCTCTGATGAGTTGCCAGAACTGGTTCACCTCAGCTGCCTGAGGCTACCCACTCAGTTCTGGTGGGAAGGTGCCTAGCCCTGTTCTACCAGCAATGGGAGACCATTACCATGGTACAAGTGGGTACTGGAAAGTATCTAGGAGGGCTACTCTCTGGAACTAGGACACTCCAGACTATTGACCAGGCTTGGCTTCGGGGTCCCATGGCCAAGCAGCTTTCTTCAGAAGGGGCAGGACTGCCAGCCTGCCAGCACAGCAGTAGTGCTGTTGCTTGTGGTGCTGAGGATCAAGTTTGGGAGTGAACTTGGAGTGTTTGAGGTTCAGCTAGGAGGAGGAGGATCAAACCTCCAGAGGACTGTTCTCCGGGGAGGGGGAGGTGCAACATCTGATGTTTGATTGGCCCCTAGCAGTGGCTGGGGAGCAGGAGACTGCACCCACAACACATGGGAGGAGCGGCAGATGTCGGGTGCTCTGCATGTGCAGGCACACAGCATCACCCTTGATGTCATTGCACACATGCTTCTTGGGGAGAAAACTGAAAAATCATCCTGGCCAGCAGGATGACCACTGACCCCACACAGACCCACACTGGTGACCCAGGCATGAGCTGGAAAACTAGATCCTTGACTGGCAGGTTAAGGAAGTCTCCTCACCACCCCACCATAGGGAGCAAGTCGTGAGAGTACGGCTGAGGTAAGTCCATGGAGAACCTATTCAGCCAAAACCTGGCACTCAAACACCTTACAGAAGAAAGTAATTTGTTGACTCAAAGTGTTATTTTAAAAAAATGCTTTTGTTAAAGTGCTCCACAGTGTACGAACCAATAACAGGTATTGGGAGCTAACAGCCCAATTTTTCACGTATGTGCGTGTGTTTTTTCAAGGTTACCGCCCTCTATTGTTAATCCAATTAAAAAAACCTAATGCCATTAAAGTGATAGTGCCTAAATAAGTAGCAGGAAAAATCGCACGTGAAAATCTGGGATATAACAGGACGAAAAACATATCAAATATCATGTAGACATATGATCTGTGATACAAGTCCCAAAGAAGGCCCCCATATATAAGGGATCCATTTTGCATGCAAATGTCCATACAGAGAAAAAGATCATTATTCCTTTAAGTCTTCAAGACATTTATGCATAGGATCCACTATATATTCACATACAGGAGAAAAACAAAATAACATCTGTGAATTATTATCAGATCCAGTAAATGAGACACGTGTAAGACTCCACTAACATCACATTCAAACCCCTGGAATCCTTCGCTAACTGTTTAACTGCAGCTTAGTCTGTGGCTGCACCTTGCCCTGGACTCTAGCACAATATGCAAAATATAGAACGCAGAACGATGTTCAGACTCTGAGGTGTGGTCATGTTCACCTCTGCCAGGTAATAGCAGATTTATTTTTCTGCCTGAAAAGGAAGCATCGCTCTGAAGCTGCTCTCGCCTTAGAGACTCTGTAACTTTTATCCAATTCTTGTACTTTATTTGTCAGTTTTTTGTTTACTCTGCATTAGATTGGGTTGTTGTTGTCTGTCTGATAGGTGTCTCCTATTCCAGTTTTTTTCTTGGTGTGGTTCCAGGTAATCAAAGATGGAGGTTTAAGAGTGACTTCCCTTTCTGGGACCCATTTAAAAAATAAATAAATAAATAAATGAGAATAAAACACCAAATACAAAGCTGAAACCCTGTGGTGTTTCTTCTTTGGGGTTTTGTGTGGTCCAGTCCTGTTTGTCTTAGGAACCGGGATGTTTCTCTAGTGGCCTCTTTTTCAATTGGATTAGTTGCACTTTTAGAAGCCAGAACAATCTATTATTATGTTGCTTGCATGCATGTGCAAGAAACATAGTGCCATCATCGGAGATTTCGGAGGTGTGTCACCTCCTCCTCCAATTCAGTCAGTGTGCTGGCAGGCGCGGTCCCTGTGAGCCAATGCATTTTGGAGCTGTCTATGACACGCTCCAAAATGCAGTGGCATACAGTTGAAAGGGGGAGCTACACTTCAGTGAGCACCGATAAGAGGCTGCTCACGCCGCAGCTCGCCCCCCCCCGCATGCACTGTATAGCCAACGGGTGCCCAATCCCGTCAGCTGAGCTCGTCCCCCTCCAGTAGCAGGTGCCCGCTGGGAGCCCACCCCAGCGTGGCAAGCAATCTATGGCCGACGGGGTGCCCAATCCCCGTCAGCTGAACTGCCCCAACATCCTTGTGCCATGCTGGGAGCCCACCCCAGCATGGCAAGCGTCCCTAACGCTTTTTTTTTTTGAAACCTGTAAAGCGAAACGGTCCGGCGCGTCTCCAGCCCCTCCCACAACCCGCACCCACTGCGCACCCAGCCTCCCCACATCCCCCTCACCCCATACTTACCTCCTGACTCTGGCGCAATGATCTTCGGTGGACCGGGAACACGTCTGCACTCTTCAAAGCCGACCGCGAACTGAGGAAATGCCGGTAAGCTGTATAATGGGCTAGATAGGGGGTTTCAACTTTATTGCATATCTCAGGCATTTTTGGGAATTTTTGCACCAAATTTTCAACATGGGGTTTTTGGGACCCCTTCTCATGAATGATGTCACTGTCATGGAGTTATTTGGGCCCGAAGGATGATTTCGTCGACTGCGAGAAAGTGATAAAATCACCTTCAGGCCCAAATACCACCATGACAGTGACATCATTCATGAGAAGGGGTCCCAAAAACCCCATGTTGAAAATTTGGAGCCAAAATTCCAAAAAATGACTGTTTTACGAGCGTGTGTTGAGCAGTTCCTATGCAGGCTCATAAGTTCGCGAAATTTCAATATTTTCACTTAGATTTTCAACATTGCCATTTTACCACACCTTCTTATGAGTAGTACAGCTGTCATTTTTCACATCTCACCCAAAATATGTTTCCGCCCATGTAGCACAGAATGGTGCAGTCGGTGTGAGAAATCAATGTACGGGACAAATTAAGAAAATCACAGTGTCACTGTTCATGAGCAGAGGTCTTAAAATGGCTATGTTGAAAATTTGGTGAAAGAATTCCTAAAAATGACTGTTTTACGAGTGTGCGTTGCACACTTCCCACGTACGCTCGTAGGTTTGCGAATTTTCAATATTTCCACTCCAGATTTTCAACATTGCCATTTTACCACACCTCCTTATGAGCAGTACAGCTGGCATTTTTCACATCCTGCCCAAAATGTGTTTCCGCCCATGTAGCGCACAATGTCGCAGTCAGTGTGCAAACTCAATGTATGGGACACATTAACAAAATCACAGTGACACTGTTCATGAGCAGAGGTCTTAAAATGGCTATGTTGAAAATTTGGTGAAAAATTCCTAGAAATGACTGTTTTATGAGCGTGCATTGCGCAGTTCCTACGCACGCTCGTAAGTTCGCAAATTTTCAATATTTGCACTCCAATGACTTCCAAATACCTAAACAGCACATAGAAGCAAGCAACATTCGGCATTGACAAATGCTTGTTTTAAGGGAACCATGCATTTGGCAGGACCCACAGGCACAAAAAAAAAAAAGATGTGGGCGTTGGCAGATTGCCATACTTTGCGTTCAGGTGCTGTGATCCCAACAGTTGTACTGTGCCTTAAGTTTGCTTTGTTTGTTTTTTCTGTTCCTAGTGCCTATAGCTTTAGAAAATAATTGCCTAATTTCATGGCTCCTTGCTACAAGACTCAGGTAAGGGTCCAGCCCCTCAGAGTAAGGTTCCAGACATCTGGGTGTCTGAAAGGGGGAGCCCTGATATCGCAAAAGTAAAAAGAACCACAGAGCAGACATCAGAGACAGTGCCTGCTAAGAAAAAACATTATAAAAATGCCACTGCCCCTTCTGCTGGCAGGGCAGAGGAGATGCCAGTGGACAGTAGGCAGGCATTTGAAATGGTACCTAAGAAAACACATAGTGGAAAGCATACCACTGCCCCTCCTGCTGAAAAGGAAAAGGAGATGCCAGTGGACAGTAGGCAGGCATCAGATATGATGCCTGCTAAGAAAATACATAAGGAAAAGTATGTCACTGCCCCTCCTGCTAAAAAGGCATAGGAGACACCAGTGCGTAAAAGTAACTTTCCCTCATTTGAGGATATGACTAAAGCATGGCAAATTTTCCAGGCTTTCCAAGTTATGGGCACCTGTGTAACAATGCCTGCCCCCCCCAGCCCCAATACCTGTAGTGATGCCTGTGGGGAGAAGGCAGAAATGTATTATGATGGGGAGGAGGAAGGGGATACTATGGAGCCAGACTGCCCCCCTGATCAGGAGTTTGGGTCTCCCCCCGCTGGTCTTCAGAGGACTGTATCTCCCATTTTACATTCGTGAGGCAGATGGCAAATATCCTCAGTCTTACTCCTCAGGAGAAGGCAGAGGATGAGGATGATGCTGAATTTTTAGACATGATGGGTCTGATCCCAACACAAAGACTGTATTTACCTGTCTGCAAGTCTCTAAAGAAAGCCACCTTCAAGATCTTGTTAGCCCCCACTTCAGCTATGGACGTTCGCTAAAATAATTGAGAAAAAGTACCGGGTGGACAAACAGGGTGCTGAGTACTTATACAGTCACCCTGACCATGAAGGAGTAGTTCAAACTGATGCCTGTAACCTGGCCAAGGTACTCCATTCCTCCCAGCCTCCAGAGAGAGAGAGAGAGAGAGAGAGAGAGAGAGATTCTAGAAAACTGGAGAGCATGGGGAAAAAGTGTACATGTTTGCTTCTTTGCTGCTAAGAGAGGCAACCTATATGGCCTACTCAGCTCAGTACCACAAGATACTTTGGAGTTCTGTAATTATCATGAGTGAGAAAGCACCTAGAGATTTAGCTCGGGACCTGGCAGACACAGCCCAAATGGCCATGTATGCCACCAAGTACCAAATCCATATGACTGTAGATACCAACGACACTGCTTCCAGTGTCATGGCGCACACAGTCTCTCAGAAGGTTTGCTTGGCTTAGAACTACAAACTACAGTGGCCCTGAAGTGTAAAACACAAACAAAAGAAGTAAGTGCAAAACACAAAGAAAAAAGTAATTTGTAATCAAATAAGCAAAGCAACAACCAAAACACGAAATGCAATCAAAAAAGTAAAACATTAAAAAAAATGCAAACAAAAAGCTATAGCACAACTATAAAATGCTTGCAAACAAAAACAAACAAAATGTATAGCAAATTTAAAATGAATGCAAACTAATATATATATATATATATATATATATATATATATATATATATATATATATATTTCTCCACAGCACAACTAAAAATAGATGCACACAAGTATAGCACAAAGTAATGAAAAAAGTAGCATGAAACAACAACATGAATGCAAACATGAAAGCAAGTAAAATATGAATGTAAACAAAATGGAAAAATAAAGCAACTACAAAAAGTAATAGTCTAACTAAAAAACAAATGTACAATGCAAACAAAAACAACCAAGTAGATGAAACACCAAGTAAAACAACCCAAAAATGTAAACCAAAAAACAAAACCACACACACACAAAATTGGCAAGCAAATACTAAAAAAAAAAAAAATTATAAACAGAAATGCTTTGCACAATGGAAATCGCATAACAGTAGGCATCTCATAAAAATGACATGCAAAAAAAATTGGTAACGGAAATGGTTTGCATAACGGAAATGTCACTGTTTTATCCGCAGGGAGGGGGGAGCCTGTCAGTTATTGTTGTTGTCCAAAAACTAAGCTGGTCAGACTGACATCTTTTCTCAAATTGCTCCAGCTCTGATAGTACTAATACAGAGGGACATTGTCAGCTTTTTGACAAATTTTCGTTACCCTTCTGCTGGTTGTGCCTGTTAAAGGAGATTGCCGTGGTCACGCCTAGAAATGAGCCTTGGCTCAGTGTGCCTTTCCTGGTTGCCAAATTCTAAATAAATAAAGGAGATGGGAGAAAAAGCAATGGATTTTCAATGTTACAATAATGAACATGCCTACTTTGATTTGCTAATGATGCTGAATAAAGTGCTTTTTGTTTAAAATAAGCATTTTTCTGTGTTTTGTATTTTTTTTGTCACCACCAGTTATGATTGCCAGTTTGACAGATTCGGACTCAGTGAGCATGTGGCCACAGATTCTCAATGAAACCTTTCAACGGGTAGCAGGGGAATTGGGGATTCCGCACTCCCACATGTTCAGATATCTTCAAGTGAGAAACTGGTTAGGCAGGTGGACCTCTTCCAACCCCAGGACTCCCCACTGCATGAGTTAGAAAGTTACGTGGTACAGGCTTGCATCAATTTGAGGGGAGCATTGGCTAGGATCTATAGCTGTATAAGGGACAAAACACCTGATTATTCCCTGAATGTTGAGGCGTTATGGGAGAGGGACTGGGGGGGGCACATACCAAAGACAGTATGGAGGGAATTATGTAAATCACACATGGGACTCACTATTTGCAATTGATACAAAGAGGCAGAGTATAAATTCTTATTCAGGCTGTATATGCCTCCTGCTATGGTGAATAAGTTTAACCCAACTATATCACCCCTGTGTGGGTGGTGCAGTGCAGATGGAGGTTCATATATGCATTACTTCTGGCACTACCCTGTCCTCGACCCTTTCTGGTCTGCTGTAGCACAAAGTATCTCACAGACAATGCAAGTTAGGATTGAGATAGACCCATGGGCCAAGCTGTTTGGGATTGGGGGGGGGAGTGACTGGGAGTGTTACCCTCGGACAATCAGAATTATGCTGGTAAAGGCACGGGGATGCATCCAAAATACTTGGGTGTTGTATATACATCCCACACTGCAGATGTGGGGAGACTTATTTATTTATAATTTTGATTACCAGGTAGGTACACTGATCTAAAGGACCATTTTCAGGCATGACCTGGGCCACAGGAGTGGCACAGCAATGACAAGGAATACGTACATGATAATTATTTACAATACATACACAATAATTATTTAGAACAAGAACCGTCGGTACAATACATGAAATACTGGTTGAAATAAGAAGCAAGCAACTTTACAAATGCAACTTAAGATGAGTTGACTGGTTCATAAAACAGAAAAACCAACTAGACAAAGGTCAAAGGCATAGGAACTAAGTTCCTAAGCAATCAAATAAGGTGGCGGTAAGTGGTTACCTTCAAAACTGCAACTTGACTGACATGCTTTTCAATGTCTTGCAGCCTGAGTACCTCACTTATGATCTCCGAGGATGGATGGATAGGTTTGAGAGACAATGTAGTCTTTATTTGGACACCTTGTCCCCAGCGGACCAAGCTGCGCTAAAGTTGGAGTGAGGGGAGTAACGTGGCTTTATGATATACTTTGGGCACTTTGGGGAGGCCCCAGCTAGCTGCTGTTCTTAATGTCCTTCTTCCTGCCTCTGGCAGAATGCAAGGGTATTGCTAGGGTCGTAGATATTATTTGCCAGCATAGTCCCAACCATGCTATGCTGTTCTTAGAATCATTCACATGTGCTAGTCTCCTCTGTTTGTGTGTCAGGTTCTATATCTGGTTTTTCATATTTATATTCTTGTTCACTGCATCGGCTTATTCATCTTTGGTGCATATAGGAATGCTGCTAATATTCTTTAGGCTGCTTATGCAGCCACACCTGTCTGTGAATGTCATACAGCGCGCATGAGTACCTGTGGCTGCAGAAGCACAGGCCTCATGTGGGCCTGCATTTCTGCAGACAGAAGGCCCCATAGGGCCTGTGCCTCTGCAGCCAGAGATACTCCTGCACACTGTATGATGTACCATGCTAGATATTATACGCTAGAGCATGGCTTTCTGTATGCAGTTGTGTGACTGAAAAACTGCTAGACCCTTGAACAATTTCTAGATACACTCTTGAAGCAATTATACCCGCATTGCAACAGTTCTTCTGGCTATGTGGCCTGCCCTTCTGGAGCCAGAAGTTGGAGTGCATGTCTTACACCTGTGGCTGAAGAGGTGCAGGCCCCTTGGGAGCCTGTGCTTCTACAAACAGAAGTACTGTTGCAATTTTTGTATCATGGATTTTGTGGTGCCTGTGCTTCAGCAGCCAGAGGTCAGTGTGTATGTCTTACACCTGTGGCTACAGAAGCACATGCCCGTCAAGTGTTTGCATGTTTTACAGTGTGCATGAATACCTCAGGCTACCTGCGTACCCATAGGAGCCTGCACTTCTGCAGACAAAGGAACTCTTGTAATCTGGGTATTATGGATTTGTATCTCTGGCTTCAGAGGCCTGTGTTTCGGCACACATAAGCAGGGTTGTGATTCGAGTATTGTGGATTCCTATCTGTAGTAATAAGTAAGTGTGTATGTCTTATGGTGTGCATGCCACAGATATAATCCACAAAGGCAGCACATCAGGGCTACTGCATTTGTGATCTGAAACAGTTTTATATAGTTAGCCTAGGTGTGCAGTGATGTGAGCGAGTTTTATTGAGCAGCTCAATTAGAGTGACTCAGTAAAACCGCTCATAGTAAGAACGAGTGGTAAAGAATACCGAATAGTAGGTTAGAACAAGAGTAGCAGTGAGCTGCACTCGCTAGAAGAGGATATGGACATTACTTTGGCTAAACTCTGCTGAGCTGGCTGTTTGGCATAGTGGCATAGGCCACCACCTCTGGAGCTGGTGGACCTGGGTTTGGGTCTGGCTGTGGTGGGGATTTTTTTAATTGTTAGTTCTTTTCCCCTGTGTCTGCACCCCCCTGTGGAGTTGATTATAAAAATTTTGGGGTGTGTGGGGAGTATAGCTTGTTTTGTTGCACTGATTGGGAAAGTAAACGACTGTCACTGTTTGCAGTGGTCGCTGTTATACTGCTTGCCCTTTGGACGTTGGGTGCTCTTTGGTTCACTGTTTGTGGTCGGTGATATAAAATACTCACTGTTATCACATAAAACTGTTAGTCTTACCTGATGATGGTAATCTGTGGTTTCTTGTTTGGTCTTGCCCTTTTGCTGCTTGCAGGGGTGGGGAGTTAGAGTTGGAAACCCTAATGCCATATTTCCCTACTATTTTTGCATTAAGTTGAATCCTAACTGGTGCATTTACACAGTGTTTGCAAAGAATATATCTATCACAGTTTTTCATGTTTCCCTATAGGTTGGTAGTTAGGTTAGTCAGTTGTTTCTCTTCTCTTCCTAGCTCAATGTGTACACCCTGGAGGGGATGAGAATGAGAGGGAACATGATAGAGCTCTACAAGAACCTCACTGGTATGAACAGAGTGCAGGAGAGGAGTCCTTTTCAAGTGAGAAAGCGCAACAGAACCAGAGGCATGTAGTAAAGCTGGAGAAGAGAGTTTAAAGGAAAACTAACATACTAACATACTCATTGCCAGCAGATTAGGCCTTACGGTCTATCGAGTCTGCTCGAACCTCAGATTCCTAGTTGGGTGCCGAGGCCCTCCCCCACCTTGTGTTCCAGAAACCCCTCTCATCCATCCCCACCCCCGGACAGGCCATCATCTGATGCATCCACTTTCTGTGTCTGTCCCACCCTCTCTTGAAGCCCTCCACTGTGGATCTCTGAACCAGCTCGCCAGGCAGTGCATTCCAATGGTCCACCACCCTCTCAGTGAAAAACCTCCTCCTCTTTTCCCCCCTCACCCTTCCACCTTCCAACTTCAAACCATACCCTCTGGTGATACCTCCCTGCTTTAGTCTAAAGATCCCCTCCATGTTTACCCTATTTATTCCCTTGAGGTACTTGAAGACCTCAATCATGTCCCCCCTGTCTCTCCTCTCCTCCAATGAAAACAGGCAGAGCTCCTCAAGTCTGTCCTCATACGTCAAATCCCCTAATCCTTGTATCATCTTAGTTGCCCTCCTCTGTACCCTCTCCAGGAGCTGTATGTCCCTCTTCAAGTGTGGTCTCCAGTACTGTACACAGTACTCAAGGTGTGGTCTAACCAGTCCATTGTACAGCGGCAGAATCACTTCCTTGCTCCTAGAGATGATCCCCCTTATGATGCATCCCAACATCCTGTTTGCCTTGCTAGCCGCTCTCCTGCACTGCTCAGAGTTATTCATACATGCATCCATCATGACCCCTAGGTCTTTTTCCCCCTGTTGAGGCCTACAGCACCTCCCCTTCCCTCCCAGGGTGTACCTGTGTTTATGGTTTCTCCGCCTAAGATGTAACACCTTGCACTTGGTGATATTGAAATTTAATTTCCATGTGTGAGCCCAGCTTTCCAGGGTGTCCAGGTCCCCTTGCAGGGCCAACCTCCCCTCTTCTCCCTCAACTACTGCTCCCATCTTGGAGTCATCAGCAGAGACTCATTTCACACCCTATACCCTCCCTGATGTCCGATATGTATGCATTAAACAGGATCGGACCCAGGACCAAGCCCTGTGGTTCCCCACTACCAACCTCTCTAGGGTTCGAGAGCTCCCCACCGACCACTACTTTCTGGGTGCATCCAGCTAGCCAGTTTTCAATCCATTTGACCATCAAAGGGCCTACTCCCAACCCCATCAGTTTCTCCACCAGACCATTGTGGGGGACAGAGTCAAACGCCTTGCTGAAGTCCAAGAATAATACATCCACAGACTTTCCCCTGTCCAGTTCTGATGTTACCCATTCGTAGAACTCCACAAGATTGGTTTGACATGATCTACCTGGCACAAACCCATGTTGCTGACTATCCAGACCTCCCACCTCCTCCAAGTACACGCCCAATCGTTCCTTTAGTATACTTTCCATTAATTTTCCCACCACCGAGGCCTTTAGTATACTTTCCATTAATTTTCCCACCACCGAGGTCAAACTGATGGGTTTATAGTTACCTGGTACTTCCCTCGACCCCCCTTTATGGATTGGCACCACATGTGCCTCTCGCCAATCCCTAGGTACCCTCCCTGTCTCAAATGACCTGTTGAAGAGCTCCGCCAGGGATGCAGCCAGTATGTCCACCAATTCCCATAGTACTCTCAGATGAATGCCATCTGGCCCAGGAGATTTGTCTTTCTTTAGGGCCTTGAGGGCTAACCACACCCTTTTGGCGGAGACAGCATCATCCATCCCCTCCACCTTACTGGCCTTTTTATCCTTATCCTGATGTGACACCCCTTGGGCACCTCTCCCTCCCTCTTGCTCCATTTCTGTTGCTCTCCAGATCCCACTCACTGCCACTTCTATCCCCATCATGCCTTGCTTTGTAGATATCCTATCCCCCTCCCTAGTGAACACAGAGGCGAAGTACTCATTAAATACTTCTGCCTGGTCCCTCACCTCTTCCACCCACCCTCCTTCTGATCTCAATCTGCTGAGATGGCCCTTAGTTTTTCTCTGCTCCCCAATGTACCGGAAGAACCCCTTTTTTCCATCATGTATCCCCTGTGCCAGCCGCTGCTCTTTGCTGGAGTTTGCCCCCCCTCACCATCTGGGTGACTTTTCTAGATGCAAGATGGTACATTTCCATATCCCTATCTCCTCTTGTTGTTTTATATTTTTTGTAGGCTGCCTTCTTTTCTCTGACTGCTACCTGAACCTCACTGGACCACCAGCATAGTTTATGTGACCTTGCTCCCTTACATTTCACCTCAGCACAGGTCCTGACTGTCTCATGAAGTCCCCGCTTTATGACCTCCCATCTCCTTTCCACACCTGTCATTGATGTAAACCCCTTCAAGTGATCCTTGAGAATATTTCCCATGCCCACAAAGTCTGCCCTCCTGAAGTCCACTGCCAGTGTCCTAGATCTCGCCCCCGCCATGCTTATTTGAAACCAGACAGTATTGTGGTAGCTCCCAGTCAGGGGATCCTCTACAACCAGGTCCCTTACCAGATCCCCATCTGCCAGAACCACGTCCAGGACATGCCCCTCCCTTGTGGGCTCCATCACATGCTGTGTTAAGAACACATCCTGGAAGCCGTCCAGCAGCCTCTGCTTCTCGGCCACCGTGGAGGACATGGTTCCCCAGTTTGTACCTGGCATATTAAGGTCCCCCATCAACACCACTCCTTCCCCTTTTGGTCCATACTGGGCAATGATGTTGTCCAGCAAACCATCTTCCAGAACATCACCCATCCCGGGGGGCCTATATACTACACCCAGCTTGACCTTATCACCTGCTGGGGATCATAAGGTGACCCATAGGGCCTCCACGTTTCCCTCTGCCTCTTCTACCCTAGCAATTTCTATGTCATCCCTAATGAACATAGCCACTCCACCCCCTCTGCCCTCCTTTCTATCCTTCTGAAGCATAGTGTACCCTCACACGTTTAGGTCCCAGTCATGGTTTTTGTTGGCCCACATCTCCGTGACCACCGCCACATCCACCTCCACCTCGAACAGCATGGCCTGGAACGCTGGCAACTTGTTTCCCAAGCTCCTGGCATTTACTAACACCAACCCCCACCCCTTATCCCTGATCCCCTTCCCGGACCCTTGGGTTCCCTTATGTGATCTTCCTCTGCTCCTCCTGAAACCTCCACCCCCAGTCTGTTTCCCCTCCCCCTTTGGGTTTGAAGGCTACTCCCTCATCTGGAGGAGGGGCTTCTAGGTCAGCCCCTCTTATCCCTTCCCCCTCACAAGTTTAAACCCCACCTTTCTTGAATGTAGTCAGCCATCCCTGTTTAAGGACTTTCTTCCCTAATGGGGCAAGATGAAGCCTGTCCTTGGCATACAGTCCCTTATCCTCCCAAACTCCTTTCAGTTCCCTAACAACTCCAACCACTCTCTTCACCCCACTTCCTGAGCCAGTCATTAACCTCTGTGATCTTCATTTTTTTCTCCACTGAGGCCTTTGGTACTGGCAATATCTCCGAAAAGGAAATGTTGCATCCATTGTCCCGACAGACTCTGGCAAGTTCTTGGAACCTTGCTTGGATTTCCAAAATGCTATTTCCCTCTAGATCGTTAGTTCCCAAATGCACCAGGAAATCCGGTTTCCCTCCACAATCCCTAACCAGTTCATACACCATGAACTTTGCTCTGTGCACTATCAGCCCAGAGATACTCACTACCTTCACCTGGCTATGGCATCCACCCCCTCCGTCCCTCCCACTGGATACCCCTAATCATCGAGTCTCCCAATAACAGAACCTTAACACCGCCATCATCCTTATGGTTACCTCATCATTGCTGTAAAACTCCCACCACCAAAAGCTCTACCCCCTCCCCCCGATTAAGCTTTTGACACAGGAAAAACATTTTTTATTGTCCAGTTTAGTTACTGTATTTTAAGTTTGTTAACTCCATGGCCACCAAACATGGTGGACCCAGCATGGTTCAATTTCATTTACTGGTGTGGTGCCACACTGCTTGCCCCAGTAGATTTTGTATTGCAGCAAGCAGTGCGACACCAGACCAGTAGATGAAATGGAACTGTTCTGGGTCCACCATGTTTGGCAATCGTGAAGTTTACAAACTTAAAATACAGTAAGTAAATTGGACAAAACATTTTTTTTTTTCCTATGTCAAAAGCTTAATCGGGGGGGGGTAGAGCTTTTGGGGGTGGAAATTTTACAATAGTGACTGTTTTCCTTTAAGAGGGATGTGAGGAAGTACTACTTCACTGAATGGGAGGTACATGTTTGGAACAAATTGCCAGCAGAAGTCATGGAGTCGAAAACCGTGGGGGGCTTCAAGCGTCTGTGGACTAGACATGGGGGAATATACTGTAAGTAAATAGGTGAGGGGGAGTGCCAGATTCAAGTTAGGGTCTGCAGAGATAGATTAGGCATGGAACATCTGGCAGACTGGGTGGGACAAGGGGTCCTTTTCTGCCCGAAAATTCTATGTTTCTATTGTATATCCTTATTCCTCTCCATTTATCCTTCTCTCTCCTGCAGGCATAGCTTGCCTCTAGTTTTCTTTCCCTCTCCTGCAGGGTTTTAAATAATTGATTAGCAGTTTTTTTTCTTGGGACAATACTAACTGTTCAGAAAGTATTTATATAGGTTTTCTAAAAGTGTTATGTTTGTTAAACACAGTGAGGCAGGTGCTATGCATTTTCACAATGTTTTAGCACTTTTATGAGCAAAATGCTAATCAGCTTTTAGAGTTAAATAAAACCCTGCTCCTGGCAAACAGAACTGAAGTAGGCCGAGGGGCCAGAGACAGTTATTGGTAGGTACTCCTCACCATGTGGCATCACACAGGTGCTGTAGGCCAGTAGCCATTCCTGCCTCCTTGCAGGAAGATTTACTCCCGTGGGGTCTTGACATCTTTACCTTAGACCCAAGAGTGGTACTTCATGGAGAGGATTTTCGGGAAGATCTTCAGTTACAGTAAATATGAAACATTTCTTTCTTGATTGCCAGTAAACCTGCACCTGGAGCTTTCTGCAACTCACTTCTGAGACACTGTTTATTATTGCTTAGAGTGATACGTTTCTGCAATTGTGGTTAACTGTTAGAGCAATGTACAGGAAGTGGGTGGATTGAACCTGTAGGATTAAGTGTGTTGGTATTTGGTCCCGGGGCAGTATTCATTTATGGGACACTGTCAGCCTTTTACTTACTTTTTTGCCAGTTCCCCCCAAAAATGCCTGCACTACCTGCAGCAGTCTATATTGCGATTCAGTATACATGTCAGCAATGGAGTCTTCCAAATAATATCTGTTTTTATAAATTTTATTGAAAAATGAAACTCTGTTGGTCCACTCTTATTTATTGCTGCCTGATGCCAAAGCACGCATTTGTATATGGTGCCAAAGCACTGGAAGGCTTATCCATGGGTGACTACTGCTCATTTAACCAAGGTCGGCTAAGTTCGTTCTTTCTTTCTTTCTTTCTTTCTTTCTTTCTTTCTTTCTTTCTTTCTTTCTTTCTTTCTTTCTTTCTTTCTTTCTTTCTTTCTTTCCTTTGTGCACATGTGCTTATTTACAAAGGCTCCAAGTCACATAGATAGTCACAAAAAAACATTACAAGTATAATAATCAGTTCCAGAGGAAATGCAGCTGAGTCAGGCTTAAAGCACTTAAGGCAGAACAATTAACATAACAGTTTTGAATAAAAACAAGTCCACATAGATCAGCATATACACAGTTATGGGTAATGTACAGACAGAAACCAAATAAAAAACTATTTAATGGTTACAGTTGCATTGGACTGCAAAGGCAGATCACAAAGATCTCTCACACTGCTGAATCTCCCCAGGTCTAATCAGTTTATCAGTCAATTGGTTTAACCAGTTAGCAGCCTTGACAGCAAATTACTCCTTCCCCAGCTGAGTATGCCTGGAAGCAGGCTTAAGGGCATTCCTGGTCATGTTCCTTGTGTTGTATTGGTTGGAGATGGGGCGTTAAGCCCAAGAGTGCCTTTTTAGCTGGCATACAGGTCGGGAGCTTTACTCTGCTGGGTAAAGGTAGCCAATTAGTGAGTGCATAAAAGGTACAGCTATGAGTGCAGTTATCTGTACTAAATACAAAGCAGCACGAAGTACAGAGTGCTGATGTTCATGCCTGACATCAAGGCTTGATTTTTCAGATCATGATTTATATAAGTTAGAGCTCTCCTGTCTAAAATAAAAATACTCTGCCAAGTTCAGATTGTTTTCTACTATTATAAACAGTGTTTAGCTGAACTTGGGTAAAATGAATAGTATCCTTGGACAGCTTCTCTGCACCGCGCCACATTTTACGAATGTGAGTGCACTTGTACTGCTGTTAGGCAAATAAGAGTGGATTGACAGGGTTTCATTTTTCAATAAAATTCATAAAAACAGATATTATTTGGAGGAATCCATTGCTGGCATGTATTCTGAATCACAATATAGACTGCTGCAGGGAGTGCAGGCACTTTTGGGAATACTGGCAAAAAATGAAGTAAAAGGCTGACGGTGTCTCTTTAATCACCTAGCCCAATTAGCTCTCCCTGGGTGCAGCCACCACACAACTTAATTTACAGTTTTAAATTATGTACCCCCAACAGGATTTCAATGACCCAAGCACCTTAACCATGAGCCCATAAGACATGAGTAGTACTGACATCAACAGTGACCTGGTACACTTGGTATATGTAAAAATAAATGCATGCAGTGGGCATTAACAGAAAGGTCTAACTGTAAGGACCTTAAAAATGTATAATGTATTTATTGTTATATCCATATTCTTGTTGCATACTTAACTAATATATTTGTATTGTTTGTTACTCTATTGAAATCAATAGGCACCTCTCTGGGCTGAGGGAGGAGGTTGCTCATCTCCAGGCTGAGTTGGCCAGGATTTGTGGGACCTCCTCTCCCACTCAGGAACCACCAGGGCCACTGTCGTTGCCTCAGATGTTGCCAAGAAAGAGGAGCAGTTGGACCACAGTGGTCTCAGTGAGGGTGGTGGAACAGAGGTGCATCCCTCCAGTTGTACCTCTCCACAATTTCTGTGCCGTTCTGGAAAAGTGTGGTTCCTCTATGGAGGCACCCACAGTGGAGACCAAGGAGGATGCTGGGAACCTCCATGAGGGAGACCCACAGGAGGATGGCATGGGACCCCACAGGGGAAGAAAACAACTCCTGGTGGTGGACTCCATTGTTAGGAAGGTAGAACTGGGGGAGGAAGGGGAGAGGGGAGGTAAGGTGCCTGCCTGGCACCATGGCTTGGAGGGACAGGGAGCAAATCCTCAGGATCACAGAAGCAGCTGCACAGGGGAGGGAGCTGGATGTCATTGTCCACCTAGGAACAAATGACCTGGCTAAGAAAGAGATCAAAGCAGTGCAAGAAGTGTTTGTGGAGATGGGGAAGGGGCCTTAGACAAATAGCACACACGGTAACCTTCTCGGAGGTGCTGCCTGTCTATGGCATGGGTGAGGCTAGGGTGCTCCACACATTGGGATTCAATCAGTGGTTGAAAAACTGGTGCAGAGCTCAGGGATTTGGCTTCATTGGGGACTGGGGGTCCACCTGGAGGGATGCAGGCCTATACTGGCATGATGGCCTGCATCTGTCCATGAGGGGAACCAGGATCCTAGGTGATAGGTTTAAATACTTCATTGGCAAGCATTTAAACTAGCAAGGGGGAGGCACTGGAAAGGAGCAGGGAAATCCTAGTTGCCCCCAAAAAATCAGGTGCCAAGGAGGTAGACACCAACATAGAGATGTCGATAGGGAGAAGCTAGAGGTAAATGGAGAAAGTGACAAATGCAATAAGGACAGGGACGGACAAAAGGGTAAGGCCATCAAGAAATGGAGGTAATTAGTACCAATGCCCGTAGTCTGGGCAACAAGCTCCCTGAACTGGTGGCCTTGATGAAAGAGGATGCCTGAATATAGTAGCAGTCACAGAAACATGGTAGACAGAGAACCATGACTGGGATGTTAACACACCAGGGTACACAACCTACAGGAGAGACAGGGAGGAGAGAAGGGGGGGAGTAGCTCTCTATGTAAGGGAAGGGATAAAAACAACTGAACAAAAGAGTAAATAAGGAGGATAGGAGGCACTGTGGGTCACCTTAGAGACTGGAAATGTTACCACAATCCTCACAGGGGTTGTATACAGACCCCAACGTCAGGGGGAGGGAATGGACAAGAATATGATAGAAGACATACTTAGGATGGCAGAGAAAGGGGAGATACTGTTGATGGGGGACCTTAATATGCCAGATGTTAACCGGAGCACCTTTGCTGCAGCCACATCCGAAAGCAGGGCCATTCTTGATGCCCTTCAGGTGGTATGCCTCAGACAGCTAGTTTTGGAACCTACTCATGAGGGAGCAATCTTAGACCTCGTACTCTCAAATGGGGACAGTGAGAGGATCTCAGATCTAGAAGTGGGTAGCCATTTGGGAACAAGTGACCACCAAAAGGTGTGGTTCACGATAAACTCAGCTACAGAGTCAAGCCATACAAAAATGAGAGTTCTGGACTTCAGGAGTGCTGACTTTGGCAAGACGGGAGAGTGCCTTAGAAAAGCACCAGCAAACAGGCTAGAAGGAGGGGTGGAGCAACAATGGGGAAATATCAAAACTGCCATCACAGAGGCAACAAGCCTATATGTGAAGCAAATAAATCAAAAAGAAAGAAAAAGCCACTATGGTTCTCAAAAGAGGTGGCGGTGAAGGTTAGGGAGAAAAAGATTGCATTTAGGAAGTATAAGGAAACACAGAAGGAGCAGAACAGAGAACTGTACCAGTTAAGGCAGAAAGAAGCAGGGAGGGTAGTTAGAATAGCAAAGGCCCAAACTGAGGAAAATATAGCCAACTTGATTAAGAAGGGGGATAAAACCTTTTATAGGTATATCAGGGAGCGTAGAAAGACAAAGGGAGGGATAGTGAGGCTGAATAGAATGGACGGTGGGTGGGCAGAGAGGGACAGTGAAAAAGCAGGGATACTGAATAAATACTTCTGTTCAGTATTCACAAACATACCTCTCAACCTCCTGTCTTATAAATCAGGGACAAGGCTTAAAAAAATCAGGGACAAAGGACCAAAATCAGGGACACATATTCAAAATTGATGATATCCACTCAGAAAGCTAGTAGACTAAAGGGCTTAGTGTAAAATGCATTTTGTAAGGAAGAACAAGTCTCTAACTTTAATGTCTGACATTATTTTGTGCTTACAAACCCCACTGTTTAGTCATGAAAACACAATTTTTAGGAGAGACGGAGCAAAATTTTGAGGCAAAATCATGGACGTCCCTGAAAATCAGGGACAGTTGAGAGGTATGTTCACAAAAGAGGAAGTGGGGGAGGTTCCTAATCCAATTAACAGAAGCACTCTGGAGAGGGGGGTCGATACCAGTCCTTTCACAGAAGAATGGGTTCTGAAAGAACTCCTAAAACTGAAGGTGGACAAAGCAATGGGGCCAGATGGAATTCACCCCAGAATTCTAAAATAATTAAGCAGAGAACCAGTGACACCACTGACTACCGTTTTTAACAAATCATGGGAGGATGGTGTGGTACCTGAGGACTGGAAGAAGGCTGATGTGATTCCCCTTCACAAAGGTGGAACCAAGACAGAGGCAGGAAACTACAGACCTGTCAGTTTGACCTCTGTGGTAGGGAAAGTGATGGAATCACTTCTCAAGGAGAGAATTGCTGAGTACCTAGAGGCCAGTGGGGCACAGGACCCAAGGCAGCATGGGTTCACAGCGGAAAGGGCATGTCAAACGAATCTAATTGATTTCTTTGACTGGGTGACCAAAGTAGTAGACCAGGGAGGGGCTGTGAACATGGCCTACCTAAACTTTAGCAAGGCATTTAACACAGTCCCATACTAAAGATTAATAGTCAAATTAACCAGCCTGGGAGTGGGTCCCAGGGTGGTAGCCTGGGTAAAACATTGGCTGGACAAAAGGACACAGAAGGTAATTGTAAATGGAGTCCACTCTGAAGAAAGAGGGGTTACTAGTGGGTTATCACAGGGTTCAGTACTGGGTCCAGTCCTTTTTAATGTCTTTATAAGTGACATTGCAGAGGGACTGGAAGGAAAAGTATGCCTCTTTGCAGATGACACAAAGATCTGCAACAGGGTTGATACACAAGGAGGTGTGGAAAGGATGAGAAGGGACTTGGCAAGGTTGGATGACTGGTCAGAAGTATGGCAGCTTGGATTCAATGCAAAGAAGTGCAAAATAATGCACCTGGGAAACAGAAACCCAGGGGAAGATTACACAATGGGGGGAGGTAGTAACAACAACAAAAATGGAAAGGGACCTGTGGGTAATCATATCAGATGACCTTAAGGTTGGCAAGCAATGTGAGAAGGCAGTAGGGAGGGCTGGGGGACGAAACTCTCCAACAGTCATTTTGAGAAATTGAACAATGGCTTACCACCCAACGTCTTACAATAAATTACAATAAAACAAAAGTCATGAGTTTCTCTCATCCACAGAACCCCCTCAAAAACCTCTGCCCCAAGTTTCTCACCTCTAAACTGACACCCCTAGAACAAGTAAGCAGCTTTAAATACCTAGGGATCACACTTGACCCTGCCCTCAACTTTAACCTACATATCCAACACCTATCTAATGCCCTTAGCTCCAGACTAGGAGTTCTCTTCCAATACAAACACTGCCTCACCCCTGAAGCACAGCAACTCACCATAAACTCCTCTATCCTCTCCCTGCTGGACTACGGCATCCTCGTCTACAGTACAGCAGCCTCCACAGCCCTAAATCGTCTCCAGCTGATGCTTAACAAAGCCTGCCGGCTCATCTTAGGATGTGACCGCCTCACACACACATGCTCCCTCTACAGCACAGCAAACTGGCTAAACCTTGACAATAGAATTAGGTATTACACTTGCCTCATGACCAAAAAAATTGTTCTTGGCCTCCCCCCCCCCATCCTAAGCCAATTATCCTCACAACATCACCTGGCAGAACAACTCGCAGGTCGAACAGGCCGCTGCTATGGATACCACGTGGCTGGACTGCCTGATTCCAGCGAACTTTCTGCTACAAAGCCCCTTTCTGGACGAATGCCCTTCCCAGCGAAATCACAGATGAAATCAGGCTCGGCCCTTTCAAAACCAGACTAAGGAATCACCTACAAGCCTCAAACCTATGTGACTGCAGCTGACCCTCCCACCTGTTGACCCCCCAACTTCTTTGACCCCCTATAGCATAATGGCCCAACCGTCAAAAGTTCCTTTGACAAGCAGCCTCCTCGGTAACTCTCTGCTCCGCTATGGCTGTGCGACTCTTGTGTTAAATCATACCTACCCTAGAAGGGTAGCTCACCCTCTGAAACAAATGTACCACCATGTGTAGAAAAGAAAAAATTGTTTTTCCATTACTGTGCATGATCTTTGTTATATGCTAACATCCTGTAAAACATGTATTGTTTCCCTGCTCTATATGTATGATGTGGAACCTTTGTAAATGAGTCTCTGACTCAAAGGTCTTTCTGATAATCTCAAATAAATAAATAGGGAGAGGCATCACCAGCAGAAAACAGGAAGTTGTTATCCCCCTGTACAGGCAGTTGGTGAGACCCCATCTGGAGTACTGCGTCCAGTTCTGGAGACCCCATCTCCGCAAGGACATAGACAGGATGGAGGCAGTTCAGAGGAAGGCAACTAAAATGGTGCAGGGTCTGCAAGAGAAGTCATATGAGGAGAGACTAAAAGAGCTTAATATGTATACCCTTGAGGAAAGGAGGGATGAGGGAACATGATAGAAACATTTAAGTACCTCAGTGGAATCAACAAAGTCCAAGAGGGTAGCATCTTTCAGAAAAAGAGATGTGCAAGAACAAGGGGACACAATTTGAAGATAGAGGGGGGATGGCTCAGGGGCAATGTGAGGAAGTATTTTTTCACAGAGAGGGTGGTGGATGCATGGAACAGCCTTCCTGAGGAGGTTGTGGGGTCTAAAACTGTGGGAGAATTCAAGAATGCATGGGACAGACATAAGGCAATTTTTGTGGGGGTTGGAAGTAATAGGCTGTTGGTTAACTAGGATCTGCGGCTCATCCTGTAGGTAGGGAAATGGGCAGACTAGGTGGGCCAAGCGGTCCTTATCTGCTGTCAAAGTCTATGTTTCTATGTTTCGAATTACCAGAAAAAAAGTATAATATGTCATGGTTATTTATAATGCTTGACTTTTTTAGCCAAAAAAATCCAGGGTCCAATTCTCTGTCACTGTGGACTTTCACAAAATTGGTGCAAACTGATTTTGCGACAGTCCCTTGGTTGTGACCCCCTCTCGCTATGCTCAGAGGGAATCTAAGGAGCCTTCCATGCCAGCGCATATCTCAGTGCCATGATGCATGGAAGGGGACGGAGTTGGTTTGTAAATGGCATACAGTGATAGTCACATTGCTAACGTGCCCCAGCGCAACTGTTGCATCACTTTTGTGATGACCCTGGTCTACAGCCTATTAATACTGCTGGTAGAGGGCTGTCAGAGTGATGCCCAGGTTCACCAGGATGTCAGGGAACAGAGATCGAATTGGGACCTCTTCTTGAAACAGTTACGTACGTGGGAACGGAGCTAGGGAGTGGGCACTATTGGACTACTAGGACCTACAGTTTTTGGTTGGGGGAACCACTGGACTGCCAGGAAGAATGTCGACGGATAAAATGGAGCACAGTCTCATTAGGCCACAAGTGGCCATAAGGTATGTGTTGGGGGGGTAGGGGAAATATTTTGCAAATGTGCTGCCCTGTGCATGTCTATGCATGGCACAGCGTCATGGACGTACAATGCTTGTGGTGGTCGCATGTGTTGTTACTGTTATGCAAACCAAGTTTGGGCCCAGTATCATCTGGGTGCCTTCATTTAAATCTAAGGATCTGCACTATGGTAGGTCTCCTCTCTGGTCCCCGTACAGGTCTACAGTTCTCAGTATACCAATTTTTGCATTGTCTTAATGGGGTACACTTTCTGCCCTGTTTTTCAGCATAAGAAACTTCAACTGAGAGTTAGTCCCTCAGGTTTTGTGTGGAGAAAAAGAAATCACTAATTTTACCAATAACAGTATTTGCCTTGCTAATATATGTCTTTTAGAAACATGTTGGAAAAATATACATAGTTAGCCTTATTAAAGAATTAAAAAAAATAAAAATAAAATAAAACATCTGGGCATGTAACCTGATGCTGAAGTACAACAAAAATGAAAAGGAATTAAAGGAGTGCATTTTTTACATTGTTAGAAATGACTGGTATAGAACTACAGGTATTACATGTTTCAGCATATATGCAGTGTTTCTATTGTTTATATCAGGCATTTGTAGACAAGTTCATCAACATATAGCTTTCCAGATTCCATTTTAAACTAATAGGTTTTGAGGGGTATTTTCTGTAATGCCATTGTGTTTACGTTTCAGGCAGTGTATTACTGAGGCTTGACCAAGTAGCAACAACATATCAGTACCACTGAAAAACTTCTGGCAATGAAATGTTTATATGGTTCCCTACTTTTCCTTGAAGGAAATATATTTAAATGTTAAATAATGCAGTATAAAAATAACAAAACTGGCATAGAAGTGTTAAATATCCTTGGCAGCGAAAGCGTTAAACAGCCAAGCAACCACATCCTGATCTGTCAACAGTAGGTAATTGAATATAGCATCACCACCATTACATACATAGCTCTTCAGTCACATGAAGCTGCCTGCTGTTGACAGATCTGAATAGAAATTCATGTTTTTTTATAATTTTTGTTTCATTATATATAATCACTAAAAATATGACCAGCAGCTTAACCTGTTTTAATATGTTAGTTTGCCTTTTTATGTAGATGGTAACATCAGGTGATGATGCGTGGTGACGTAATGTGCCAGTCTCGAGGCTAGGCAGCACGTGAAAGCTGCTACCCCCCCTGCCCTGTAGCAGTATATGTTGGCCCTATAAGAATGGCTCGTGGTTTAAATTTGTGAAAGTAACAACAGCGTCTGGAATTGCTTGCTGACTTCTGTGAAAGATTTTGCTAAAATAAACTGAAGGTATATGCGGCGAGCACGGAGCCAAAAATTGTTAACAGTGTACATGCGCCAGGTGGAACAAGGAGGGCTAGATTTATTCCTTATCCTCTGCTCTTTTTCACAAAGTAACGGGAAGCGGTAGTAGCAGTCCGGTGCAACTGGAGGCCCGGATTTGATCCATTGGATGGTACAATTTATTTTATTGTGCTACACGCTGCACAGCCCTTTTTCTGCCTTTTGCCTTATGCTCTAAAAGAAAAGAGAACTGAATGGTGATAAGTTGTAGAGGATTCGAAAAGGATAAGCCTAACGAATTCAGAATGACTGATCTGATAAGTAGCCACATATCATATATGTTTTTTCTTCATGCAAGTTCCATTGTTGAAAATTTGAAGTGCATTTCGAGTGACATCGTGTGAAATTATTCCCCTTCAGTTTTGTGTACTTATAATAGTATGTGGTATCTCTACTATATGAATGATTCAGGAAGGACGAGATTGTTCAAAATATTACAGACCACAGGAAGGATTTTTAAAATCCAGAGGGGTCCAAGTAACTCAGACTCTGATGCCTCTGCTGATTGTATTAATTTAAGATCTAACACTGAGGCACAAAACAAAAAACTCAAACAACTGACAATTCCCTTTAAGAACTGTTGCTAGTTAGTAGGCCCAAAACCAGTTAAAATGGCCCCCAAAATAGATCCAGAGGAAAAAAAAAAAAGTAAAGAAAGAGAGAGCTGCTACCCAAGGCATTAAAAACATACAATCTTCTGGGTCCAATGAAGGCTATCCCCCTAAAGGAACAACTGAGGACCAAAATCCATTACTACCAGAAGAAATTGTTACAGAGGAGCCCAGTAATTTAGAACACACTAATTCGGGGCTCTATGCAACTGCCCCAAGCTCTTCTGAAATTGTACAAGATACACCACCTGAGTGGGCACAACAATTATTAAAAACAGTGGGGAATCTGCAAACCTCAGTGAGTAATTTACAATCTCTCCCTGAATTAATACAAGGGTTAGCAGGAAATATTCCGAAATTAGACATAAAACTTGAGCAAGGAATGAAGCGTATTTTGTTAATCAAAAAAAGACAATCTACTTGGAAGACACCATCTCCCTCCTAGTCCATGAGGTTAAAAACACAAAAACACAGCAGGACTCACTTAGATGGAAAATAGATGACCAGGAGAACCGTGCCGGAAGGAAGAATATTCAAATATTTGGGGTGCTCGAGGAATGGGAAAAAGAAAAGCCACTCAAGAATATTCTGTTGGACATTTTTTCCAAAGTTCTATCTTCAGGAGACAAACTTCCTGTAATAGACGGGGCCCATTGGCTGGGAAAGGCCAAACGTGACCAGAAATCTAGACCTGCAATAGTTAAAATGTTAATAACTGAAGGAAAGGAATTGATCATGAAAGCCTTCTACACGACCAAAAATTTCTCCTTTAGGGAGCAACCAATTTATTTTAGAAATGACTTTTCTAAGATATTATGGGACCAAAGAAAAAAGTTGGGAGATTTACAACAGAGACTATAGAAAGAAAATGTTAAAGCTTATGTTGTGTTTCCAGCTAGGCTGAAGGTCCTTTTGAACAACCAAACCTTGTTTTATGACAATTTGTCTGATGTTTTAGCTGATTTAAAAATTAAGCTCCCTATTGTATTTGCTGATTTTGAGAAAGGATAAGGGATGAAAATGTTGAGTAAATGAATCATGCTTTATGGATAACAAGAAAGGGTGGCTTTAGATATGTAAGGAGGGGGGTGCTAGCCCTCAGATCTGGCATTGTTACCTAGTTTTGGGGGAGGACTACACCTGACTTTGTCATTTGGCACAGTATGGGGAGGAGGCAAGGGGTTTATATGAGGGGGAAAGGAGGAAGCATTGAAGGGAGAGGATTCCTACAAAAAAAAATTAAAAAAGGAGGGGAAATGGATAAGAAAGATATGAGATTTAGACAGACAGATAAATGACATCAGTCGGAATATTAATGGCATTAACTTACCAGTAAAGCACACAAGGATGATAATGAGGATTAGGAAGATGGGAACTGATATCACCTTGTTACAAGAAATCTTTTTGAATAATAAAGAAATTGATAAATGAAAAAAAGATACTCCGGTAAAATATATAGTTCTTTGGGAGAATCAAATAGAAGTGCTGTGGTTGTGATACTATTAGATAAAAAATTTAAAGGTGAAGTGATAGAATCCATATCTGATAGGCAGGGCAGAGTAGTTTTGGTAAATATTAGAATGGAGCACCATCCAAATATAATAATTGGCTCTCTGTTTGGCCCTTTTAAAGAATATGCCAACTTTCTGGCTGAATTAGGTAAACTGATGTATACCTGGAATGGCGGTTACTTTATTCGGGGGGGGGGGAAGTTAATTGCATATTAGACACTTTTTTAGATAGAACATCCAAGGGGAACAGTTAGGGCAAATATAAATCTAAACTCTTGAATAACTTTTTGCTATAAAATAATCTAATTGATATCTGGAGGGAAACACGGGCATATTAGAGACTATACCTATTTCTCTCCTAGATATGGAACTTATTCAAGGCTTTTTGTTGAGTCCTTGGGGTTCACAACATCAATCAAGACTAAAATAATTTCCGACCACAGTCCTGTCCTTTGTGATTTTGTTTTAGATGTCAGCCTTAAGAAGAAAGGGAAGGGGATATGGTGTTTTCAATAATTACTTACTTAAGGAGAAAACATTTGTCACCAAAACCTCTCATGCTATAGACTGTTTTATGTCAGATAATTGGGTATCTGACAATGAGATAATTCATTGGTGGGATGCTCTAAAGGCCACGCTATGAGGAGAAATAATTTTGGAAGCCTCCTGGAAGAATGGGCAGAGATTAAAAAAACAAAACTAATTAGAAACTAAGCTACATGAACTGGATAGGGCAGTCAAGAGTGGGGGTGACAACAAGATGAAAGAAATGCAAGAAATTAGGAATGTCCTTGAATCTACAGAGTTTCTTAATATCAAAAAGCAATGGGCCAAGTCTAATAAAAATTGGACTCTCACAGGAGATGAGCATTTAAATGTATGAATGAAATATGTCTTTTCACATTGTATTTTAATATCTGAGCACTGTCTCTTTAAGATGGACATTGAGGACTTTAAGTGATTACTGATTTTTGTATAAATAATGTGAACCAATAGGGGGTGCTATGCTGTGACAAAGCCATATCAGGTGAAACGTCAGTCTGTTGGGCTTCCTCTGGTTGAGGAGTTCTCATTTTCTTGCTACCAGTAAAACTGTGATTTGATGCAACTCCATTGTGTGGACAGCAGTTTTTTTCTATATGGTTTATGCTGGGTGAGTTCCATGACTGTGCTATGTGGAGACTGTCTGTGTCACACTGAACCATTTCCCTGCAGGCAGCTTTCTTTGCATCCAGTAAAAATTGGAAGACTGATAGTGAACTAATAGGGAAAACACTACCAGAAAGATTGCAACACCTAGAGGAAGGAAGGATAGAAATAACATTGATACAAACTTCTGAAAGTCAGACAGTAACCAGTCAACAGGAGATTATTATCAGAATTTTATAAATTCTACTCTTCCTTATACACTTCGGGGTGTCAGCCATTTGACCCTGAATTAGAGTATTATGGGGAATTAATTGTGAATAAATTAAGTGAGATAGAGGCCCATACCTTAATCAATCCCATCTCTCAGTTTGAAATCAAAGATGCCCTAAAAAAAATGACTAAATCTAAAACCCCAGGAACAGATGGCTACACCTTAGAATTCTTCCTTGCCTTTGAAAAGCAGTTTGTCCCACTTTTATTGTAAATTATTTAATCAAATTCAGTCCCAAAAAAAGATTCCCCTGTCTTTCTCTCAAGCTTGTATCTCTGTGATTTTGAAGCAGGGGGAACCAAATACCAAAACTGAAAGTTATAGGCCTATAGCAATTCTGAACACAGATTATAAGTTGTTTGCCAAAATTTTGAATAATAGAATACTTTCACATCTTGGAAATCTGGTCCATGAGAATCAAACAGGATTTGTCCCTAATAGATCAATCCAATCAGGACTACTTAAGTTATAATTTTTGATTGAATATTTAGAAAAAGTTAAAACACCAACAGTATTTATGGCGCTAGATGCTACTAAAGTCTTTGACATGCTGGAGTAGCATTATTTGTTTAGTGTTCTATCAGCTTTCAGATTCTCCTCAGATTTTGTTCAAACAATTTGAGCAATTTATGCAAACCCAACAGCACAAATAAAAGTAAATGGGAATTTCTTAAACTCATTTACGTTGTACAGGCGGGTACTTCAAGGCTGCCCTCTTTCTCCATCTCTGTTTGTACTGGGCTTGGAACCATTCTTAAATGAGATTAGAAAGAACAATCAGATTCAGGGAGTCAGAATAGGCTCTGCTCAAATCAAATGAAATGCCTTTGTAGATAACACGTTATTGATATTATAGAATCCAGAAAATAGTGTAGAAGAGCTCATATCAGTAATAAGAAGATTTTCGAATGTAGCAGGATACAAGGTGAATGACAGTAAAACTGAAATGATCACTTTTTATGTACAGGATACTGTAGCAAGTAAGAAGCACATAAATGCTATGGAAAAGAAAAACAGGGCATGAGGTACTTGAGCTATTTGACTCCCTGAATGGTAAATTGGGATTTTGGGGTGAGATACCCCTTTCCTTATGGGGAAAGATTAAATTACTTAAGATGTTAATAATCCCATTTCTATCATATAGAATGCAAATGGTATTAGCCCCTATCCTAAAGTACTGGTTTCAAAAAAATTAAAAAAGAACTAGTGAAATTTATTTGGACAGGGAAACCTGTGAGGATCTCCTGGGATAAATTATGTTATCCAACTGATCACGGTGGTCTGGCATGTCCAGATTTGGAAAAAATAAGTTGGGCCTACAGTATGTGATGAAGCTAATAATCAATTGGGCATACTGTGGGAAAAAGGAGCAATCAACAATATCTTTTATTAACAATATTCTAAAGGCCTTTCCGACCAGCCCAGAAGACATAACCCAAATTTTATTTACAGCTATAAAATGTAAGCAGTCTGATAGTTTTCTAGTAAGGTATTTGGCAGACTGTGTGCTAAATTACACTAAAAAAACAATTGGGAAGTTCATTTATCCACAAGAAATTAAATATGGAACAATCCCAATTATAAACAGAATGGTACTACATTAAAAAACCAAAGGTGGGAAAAAAGGCACAAGGAAATGGATGACGTTTTTGAGGGAGGGAGAAAAATGGAATGGCTCTCATTCAGGAGGAAATATGATTTAGACCTTCATCAATATGTATATTTTTACCAACTATTCAGCCTGTATAACACAGATTACAGCAGATGGGAGAGGGCACCAAATAATAAACACATAGAACAGAATTTAACAGACCTACTAAAGGGTAAAACCACCAAGCTGTTCACTTGGTTATTGGGAAATCTCCACGAGTCTTGTATAGACATATATAAACAAACAATACATAAAAGAAATAAGGAACTTAATAGTATTTGCACAGTTCATCAATGGGATCTGGCAATAAATAAATCAGTACAAATTAACAAGGGGAAAGGCCATCCAGTATAAGGTATTAAATAGAGCCTATTTTTCTCCATGTAAATTATTTTGGCTGGAGATTACCTCAAATAACTTGTGTTGGCATTGTGGGGAACCCATGCAGATATATTGCACTCCTTTTGGGACTGTAAAATAGTCAACGCTTGGTGATTTGAGACCTTTTTGGTTTTTGGAACAGATTGGTTTTAAATTTCCACACTGGAGAGATCTGAAAATTGCTATCCTGGAAATGTTCAATATTAAGAGTTTTGCGAAAGAAGAAGGCTTGATTCTGAAGGCCAACTTAATAGCTGTTAAGAGATTAATTAAAAAAAAAATTGTAAGCCTGATGGACCTGCCATTCTTTTCCCTAAATATGAATGGAGACGGCTCTCCTTGGCAGCACTCCACAATATTGATTTCTTCCATAATTTCAATCCAGCGTGGAATCTTTTTATTAAACCTATAAGGCTATGGTCAGGAATGGATTTTATAGATTAACATCTATAATTACTTTTGATAAACTGACTTTTCGAAATAATTTCTTTATTTTAATCTCCCTTTATTTATTTTAGCTTTCTGGTGATTGTATATAACAATATTAATAATACTAATGTTTATATCTGATCTAAACCTCTCCATTGTTAATATGACGTACTGTTCTGGAATTCCCCCTCCTCACATGTTGGTCTTTTATAATGTATGGAATTTAAATTCTCAATAAAAATTATTTGCAAAAAAAGTTTGCCTTTTTATGTCTCACCTTCCCCTGGGACAAGGCTGAAAATAGACAGAACTGCTTCGCCCTCCTTTCCTGGTCAACAAAAACTAAATAAATGAATACAGTCAATTCCTCTTGTATGCATACTGTTGGTGAAAGCAATATTTGTGCATGCATCCAAAACTGGGGGACACATCAAGTTTTCCTGGTCATGTCACTGCATGACAACTTGCCCGGACTCTTAACTCTGGCATGAATTGCCACCCCGCTCAATTTGTCCCCGGACGAGTTTGTTTTATAATCTTTACACTGGGGGCGAATTGTCCAGGGACAACTTGAACAGGGTGCTGATTCATGCTGGAGCTAAGAGTCTGGGGCAAGTTGTCACACAGAGACATTACCGGCATGGATCATCATTTAGCCCCAAAATTGCATATATCCAGAAAATGAAGTATACATGATAAAAGCCTGCAAGAAGACTAGTTTATCAGTACAGTAATTAACTTGCTTATTTTATTCCAGGTAGGGAAGGCTTAACAAGCAGTTGTGCCTCCTGCTCAGTGGAGAGCACAGGTCTTTTGTTTTACTGACTTGTTTGACAGGCAGCATACTGAGGGTACTAGTCTCTTAATACCTCTTAAGTTGCCACAACACTACTAAGTATGTAATTTCACCCCAAATCTGAGCAATTACCACCTCAACTAGGTCAGAATAGCTGGAAAAGAGGCAAAAAAAGTTTCATACACCCAGAATTTGCTATACATAGAACCAGAAAAAAATAAACAGTACAGCTTAGGAAAAGATTTTGGACTGAAGGAAAATGTGTATATATCTGAAAATTGTATACATCTGGATGCATTCAAGTGGAATTGACTGTATACATCCATGTAGAATAAATGATAGGCAACTGTGGTGTACATAAAGGGATATGCTTGAGGGTGCCTGTTGGATAACCAAGTTATTGTACAGTAGCTTGTGACCTTGAGTAATCTCACGGTGGCGAGCCGCAAGTGAGGACTTCTAGAGGTCACAGACTACTGCTCAGATAACTTTGGTTGTCCAACAGGTGGCAGCCCGATATTGATTTATGCAACAGGCCCTGCCTGGTTTTGATTTATTTTTTGTTATTTTACAATACGTTTGAGAGACTACTTGTAATTCATCTTTTTGTGGTTGCGCGTTATCGGGGATTTTTGTGAATAGCATGTAGTTGTGGCATGTGATTGACTAGCTACAGGATGCCTGACATGAATATGTAGCTGCTGATTGGCTTAGAATGGCTTCCAAAATGTTTCCTTTAAAAGATGGCGGTGGTGGTGGTTAGCGAGCACAGTGAGTTTAGTGGCGGTGCCTGCTATGGCGTGTATGGAGTGGTAGTTTTTCTCTTTTTTTTGTTAATAAAATGGAACAGATTTTATATCTGGTTGATCCTGCATTTTCCTGTTGCCAGGGAAAGTGAGCGAGTGGCATGTTGCAGTCGGGGAGCGAGTGAGTTGTGCTGCTGGTCAACGCGGTTAGGAAATGGCGGTTTGAAAAGAAAAAAAAGCGTTCTTGCTTTGGGGCTCTTGTTGAGCAGTGACGATGGGAGCAGGATGGAGCTCATGGGTCTGGAGGAGAATGGAAATCTGCAGACTGGGAGCAGGTAGGCAAACAGGCATGGGGGAGAGCAGTAGGCAACGGGGTAATTACCACGGATAGAGCCTGAGGAGCAGTGAAAACGAAGCTGAAATTGAAGGAAGGCTCTTTAAAGTAGTGCTGGCGGGTGAGGTGGGGGGCAGAGGGAGTGATGTAGTCACTGTGTAGATAAATGGGTGATGATGTAATTACTATGGGAATAACTTGAAGTTATTCTCATAGTGATTACGTCATAATCCATTTATCCACACAGTGACTCAGATAACTGGAGTTATCTGTCACTTTTTATCCTGACACCTGTTGCATAAAAAGAATTATACAAAGGGCATTTATGAAAACAAAATATAATCAAACACATTTTTAAATGTATTCTACACATCGGTCCACTGTATAATCACAATACGTCACTCCAGGATGAGGGTATTTGCGGGATTACCCACTTTACATGTGGTTAAGTCACTTGGCTGCACCTTGTGGCACACAACATGGGGCGTAGTTAAATCCCCCAATAACCCGCACCCTGTCATGTTTACTGCTTAATTAACCCCCTCAGCCACAAAGTGGGATTTTCAACCACCCAGTGTTGCATGTTTAATGTAGCACAAACTCTGGAGTGCATATTCCATTTTTAAAATGGATTCCGTTTTGATGAAAAAATTTGTCTAAAATTTGCTTTCTCTATGAGGATGGGAATAAGGTACATTATTCCAGTCTGTTTTGACCAGGCTGTGACCACTCAGGAAGCAGGGTTTGCCAGACCCCATTTTAGAAAGGGAAATAACCTATACTGTGCTGTGTAGTAGTAGTAGTAAACTTTTACAGCACCCAATCCCAGGGACTCTGAGCACTTAACAAAATAATTACAGACATTACAATAAATAAAACATTACTATGAACTAACAGATTAAAAAACAAGTAACTTTGGATAAATAAACAATTTAAAGATTTAAATTAATAGTGCAAAGCTGGTTAGTAAGTGAGTGTCTGACAAATTATTATATAGTGCCATACGCCTCCTGAAAAAGAATGGATTTCAGGCATCCAATAAGGGGGCCTCTCTCAGGACACCAGGAAGCCTGTTCCAGAGGTAGTATCGGCAGCTGAAAAGGCCCTATCACCAGAAGACTTCAACATTACCCTAGGAATAGATAAGATGCCCACCACAGAGGAGCGGGGGAGGAGGAGGTCTGGTAAGGAGACAGTGTGTCACACAGGTAGCCAGGACCCAGTCTCTGCAGGGCTGTACAGGTCACCAAACCAACCTTGAAAGTGATATACCATATATCCGGCAGCCAGTGCAATTCCCACAGGAGCGGGGTTATATGACAAGACCTTGGGAGGCCCATCAACAACCAGGCTGCTGTGTTCTACGCTACCTGCAAACATCATAGGACACCTCCACTCACCCCGAGGTAAAGAGCATTGCACTAGTCATGTTTAGAGGTAACACATGAGTGAGGGCGGGTCTTTGATCTGTGCAATCTTCCTTAGATGATAAAAGCCACTCTGGACTATGGCCGACACCTGAGATTCAAGTGCCAGTCTTTCATCCAGAATGGCCCACAGATTCTTAACCTCAGCAGCGGTCACCAACTCAAAAAAAAACAAAAAACAGCCATAGACCAATCTCCACATCGGTGGCCTCTGCACCCCTTTTCCAACCAGGCTCAGTCACCAGTACCTTCATCTTATCCAGACTGAGTTGCAACCAGCTTGTTGACATCCAGTTCTGGATCTCAGTCAGGCACCAGGTGTCCCGGGTGCAAAAGACAGGTACAGCTGGGTCTAATGATCCTTTCCAGTGGCAGCATGTTCACTGAAAACAATATGGGAGAGAGGATCGAATGCTGGGGCACTCCACAGAGCAGGGGCATTGGGAGCAAGGAGAAACTTCCCATCACCACCGTCTACATCTTGTCTTCAAGGTAGGACTCAAACCAGCAAATGGCAGCACCAGTGAGTCCCCAGTATTCCCTGAGATGATCCAGCAACAACCCATGGTCAACAGTGTGGAAAGCTGAAGAAAGGTCAAGGAGAATTGACCATTATCCTCAATCTCTAGCCCTGAACAGGTCATTCTGCACCCTGACCAGTGTCATCTCAGTACTTTGCCTAAACCTAAACCGGACAGGAGATGCTCACAGACGTCAAAGGTTGTGAGGTGCTCCTCCAGCTGCAGGGCCACCACCTTTTCTATAACCATATCCAAAAAATGGACGTTAGGAACAGGTCTATAATTCACCAGTCTGGGCCCAATGATGGCTTTTTCAGAGGAGGTCTCACCAGGGCCACTTTTAACTCACCAGGAAAGACCCCCTTCGAAAGGAAAAACTTGACCAGTTCGGTGAACACCGCACCCAGAAACTACTATGTGTTACTATGCATTAGTCCTTACACGTGCATAGGCTGGAGTACATTACCCTCCTGTACTACTGCCATTAAATTGTATGATCACAAATGAGCACCTTTCTGTTAAATAATTTTAATCGGGTACATTACAATTCGCTCCTGTGAATTAGTCCCCGGATAATCCGCTCCCGACAATATGCTGTCTGCCCTTCTCACTCCCTGTTAATTCGCCCCCGGTCAACTTGCTCCCTTGCAGGTGCTCTGTAAGGCAAGAAAAAACAAATTCTGATGGTGGGGCTCTGTCTCTGGTCAACAAGCAATTGAAAAAAAGAAAAGAGATCTTAGAGCCCACTCGCTGCTACCAGCCACAAAACAAAACAGCCCTAATGTTTCATAGCAAAGGTGTCACTTCATTAGGGCTTTGGTCCTGACACATATCACTGCTATTTGCAACAATAGTTCCTCTGCAAGGATTAATGTCTAGGTTTACTAAATACCTCCGCAATTCTTCAAGCAGTTTACATGCCTCAGTAAAAAGGTACTTTTTATCTCCCTGTCTCTTGCTATCTGTCTTGCTCGCACGCAGGGAAGCATTCCTCCTACAGGCCCACCATTACCTCCCACTATCTCCCCCAGTACCTGCTCATCCCAGTGCATCTCTATCACTGTACATGAGGTCAGGACCTGCCGTCACTCAGGAGTGCCATGGCTCCAGGGGGCAGGGGCTGCAGCTGCTGACAGAGACTGGGACAGTGGGAAACACCTACAAGGAGCAGAAAATAAAATGTACAATGCCTTACCTGGCTCGTATGATTATCCAATTCCCTGATGGTAGAAGGGAGTTCGAGATGAAGGCAAATCGGAAGTCTTGAGGTGTGGTATACAAGTCCAGGAGAGACTGAAGGAGAGAAGAGCTGCACAGAAGACGGAAAGGTGGAGGAATGTAACGCAGATGAAAGTGAAGAAAAATGGTGACCAAAACCTGCCGACTGACTTGGCTAAAACCCTGGCCTCTTTCAGGCGTGTAGTTACCAATACCTGACTTGATTTTCTCCCCACAACTGAGTTGGGGAGATAACAGATGACCGCGTTCCTGGTAATTATCAAGGGGTGCTTTATGAGGCCTACAATGAATCACCTAGTTGGACTGTTACTATCAGGTTGTTATGGCAGGCCTAGTGAACATATGAAGGTAAGCGAGGACTGCGGAATTCTATTTTCGAAGTGATGTTTTTCACTATGCATTTGCAAGGCCCCGAAATGTAGAGGCGTGTCTTGGAACTCACTAGCGCTTGCAATTGTGGACGGCCCCCTGAACTGGGTTCAAGTTAAAATTTACGTTATATATGACACACACTGATTATATACTTATGTGCTACTGAGAGGGTTGGGAAGTTTTAAGATATTTGGGCTGGATTTATTTATTTTATTTATTTATTTAAGAGTTTTAGAAGGAAGGCATACCGAGCGGGATACCGCTCGATTCCAGATGTGTCCGGGGGGAAGGGGCCAATGGAGCATACAGCTAATAGTCACAAGTGATTTGTACATCGTGTGCAGATACAGACATGAACATATAGTAGGTACATACAATATACAGATAGTAGTAGGTGATTATAAAGTACAGCCAAATAAATACAGATGCAGAAAAACAGTTGGGGCATAGAGGGGTGCAACAGTACATGAGCTACCATGTGGACATTTGCATCGCAATGTCTGGTTTATTAATACAATATGATGTAGAATAGGAATAAAAACACAGAGCCTGAAAATGCGAAGAACCAAAGTTACCACAGTACACTGTGGAGACTTCATGTGACATTCCTAACTCTGATCCCCTTAATCGTAAATTACTAGCCTTGTGCAGAGTGCTGTGAGCAGGAGGCAGTAGCATAGGGTGCTGCACAGTTAGAGGCCCTAAGTATGAGAAGGTGACCTAGGGCACCAGCCCCTCAGTGGCCCTATGTGCAAATGCACGTAGAGGAGAAATGTGGCTTGAGGAGGTGATGTAGGTGGGAGGTGTTGGTAATCTCCCGAGTGCCTACTGGTAGTGCATTCCAAAGCTTTGGCATGAGTATTTGAACGCCACTTGGCCCATGGATGTGGACATGCGTGGAACATGGAGAAGCCGGGAGTTTCCACTCCTGAGGGAGTAAGCGGGCTGTGACTGGGATGAGAGGGCAGATTCGAGGTAGGGGTGAAGAGACCGTGCCCAGAATTTTGCGGTGGTCCTGATGCTGTGGATGTGTCTACGATCCTGGAGTGATGCTAGGTCAAGGTACTGTAGTTGATGTTTTGGGGGGCGGAGAGCATAAAAACTTAAAACAATAGCTGCTCAGCTGAACTGTCTTGCTAGCTCTGCCCCCCCATCCTCTAGAGTGTTTTTTTTTCTGGGGCTTATGCCTGGTGGATGGTTTTGTTTCCACATGGCATTGGGGTCTTTGTGGAGGCTTCCATGTCCCCTCGGTGCACAACCACAAAAAGGAGTCCCAGACTTGGTTGCTGGGCTTTAGGATATCTATATCAGCCCAATTTTTTTTAGACATGTTGTAAAATATGTCATCTCTGGGCACTAAAAGGACAGTATGACATGTTTATTTTCCCTGTTTATTTTTCCCCTTTTTTTACTTCAGTCCTATTATTTAGGATGCTGCGTGGGGATAGATTCTTCACATGTGGTGAAATTCAGTCGCCCACAATTAAGGGGTGACAGTAACCCCTGGAAGGCCCGACTTGTTTCTCAAGCCAGATTACCTTCCCCCCTAGCAGTGAATGTTGTAACGGCTTGTGGAATAGGAGGAGCTTTGTTTATCCTCCCTACCTTGGAAGTTGAGCAATGTTTGAGACCAAGAGTCCACTGTGTTGTAAAGTTACTAAGCTGGATGGCCCAGTTGGTAGCCCTATCTGTTCATTGCCCGAAGGTTTGGGCTAGACTAGTTAGGAACTGGTTGAATGTTCTTAAAGTTTTATTTACTAAGATTCTTATTTTTTATTGGTTAAAGTTTAAAATATGTTGTTTTAGACATGACATAGTATATGTAAAACAAACAGCTGAAATATTAAGCTGCTGGTTTCCTGAAACTTGGGGGAGATTGTTCTGGTTGGCGGGATTAAAGGTTATGGTAGTAATGAGTGAGGGGGTAGAAGGAAGACGGACAAACCGAAGGCTTGGGTCAATGGGAGGATACTGACTAGGTGCATTATGAGGTTCTTATTACACTACACATATATAGGCATGCAATAATGGCTGTCTCCTCATTAGTTATATCACTGAATATCAATGATATCCACTCCCTGGTTAAAAGGGCTAGACGTCATCAATTTATAAGGAGGGAGAAACTGGAGTTAGTTGGCCTCCAGGAGAATCACTTGTCTCAGAGTAAGCATAATAAGTTGCAAAACAAGGGGTATGTTTTAGTAGCCTCCTCCTCACATAGATCAGGATGAAGGCGGGGGGGTGGCATTGCTTTTGGCAAAGATGGCCGTATGGGAAGAAATAGATAGGAGAGAGGACCCTGAGGGTGCTATGTTATAGTCTCAGGCCACCTCTATAATAGGGAGGTCACTTTGACCTCTGGTTATTTTCCACTTGGTTCTATGAAGTTACTCACTCAAAAATTCCTATCGGATTTACTTTCAATTTACAGAGGTCAGCGCATCTTGGAGGAGACCTGAATATTGTCATGGATCCCTTGCTGGATGTATCCAGGAATCTGCCCCACAAGATTAACCTATTGCAGAAGTATACTAAGCTTACCGTTGCCAGCTTGGGATTTGTTGGACTTATGGTGACATATGTTCTCAGCCTCCAAATGTTTTACCATGTATCTGCCGGAACGAGGCTATACTACAACAGCATTACGAATCGGTGGCTGATATATGGCATGGGGCCCCATTGCTATCGGACCACTCCCCGGTCTGTGTGAAGTTGTTCTTGGAAAGGTCACACAAGACTAACCATTGGAGATTAAATTTGGCAGATCTTAGGGACCCTGAATTCAGGCAAGAAATACTGAATTTAATTCCTGAAATTATAGAAGAGGATAATAAGTCAGAGACATCCCCGAGGATTCTGTGGGATACCCTGAAGGCGGTCCTGAGGGGCCTGATAATAAAAGCCTCTGTACAATGGAGAAGGGCCAGAGAGCAGAAGTATAGGAGTCTCCAGGGAGAGCTGCATGTTCTGCAGCTGATGTGGGACCAGGGGAATCATACAGTTAAGACCCTTATTTAAAAGGTCAGGCAACAGCTTCGGAAATGTCTTGATCAACAAGTGGAGCAGCAGTTATTTTGTTTAAAACATTATTATTATGAGGGAGGCCCTAAGAGGGCTAGAAGGTTAGCCAGAAGGCTTAGGGAGCAGAAGGCTAGGGCATCCATTAGCTCTCTGTTTGACCCAGAAACTAAGGTACTACACCCCAACCCCAAAAGAGTAGGCAAATATTTGCTAAATATTACCAAACTCTATATACTCAAGATTCCCCCCCCCACAAAAGGAGATTCTTAAATACCTTAACAGCCTTGCACTCCCTAGGCTAACAGAAGCCCAAGCTTGAGCTCTGCATACTCCTATCAGCAGGCCAGAATTGGAAAGGGTCCTGTTGGGGGCCAAAACGTTAAAAGCTCTGGGGCCTGATGGACACCTGGCTGAGTTTTATAAGGCTTTCTGGGATTCATTGATTCCTGTCCTTCTTCTGGCTATGCATGTTCTGCAGCAGGGAGAAAAAAAAAACTCCCTCATGGCAGTACGCTACAATAGTGGTGGTCCCAAAACCCCATAAGGATCTGAAATATGCAGCCTCTTATAGACCCATCTCCATGTTGAACTATGACTATAAAATCTATATGTCTATTATAGCACATAGGATAGAGGACCTTATCCCAAGTTTAGTGGACCCTGATCAGGTGGGATTTGTTAAGACCGACAAGCACATGATGCAATTCGATGCGCCTTTTTATCGATAGAATATGCTGTGGCTCGTGATATCCCCTTGGTGACATTGGGACTAGATGCTGAAAAGGCATTCGACAGGGTTGCCTGGCACCTTTTTATGGGTGACCCTGTCGGAATCTGGGTTCCCTGAAGAGCTGATTAAACAGTTGCAAAAAATATATCGGTCCCCTTGTGCTGCTTACGTTAGGATAGATGGTGCTCTTTCTGACCCCATTAAACTTTCTAGAGGTACACATCAGGGGTGTTCTCTCTCCCCTTTATTGTTTGTGCTGTACCTGGAGCCCTTGGCTGTGGCCATTCAACAAAATCCAAACATAGAAGGGGTGCCTATGGGGGGGGGGGGTAGAATGTTTAAGTTGTCCATGATTGCTGACAACATACTTCTCACCGTCACTAGTCCTGAGGCTTCTATACCTGTTTTGTGGGAACAACTTGAGAGATTTGCTAATCTGGCTGGTTATAAGGTCAACGACCAAAAGATGGAGGCTTTGCTTTATAATTTCAGGCCTACAATGCACTTAAAATTGTCCTATCCATTTATTTTACCAGGAGTAGCACACTAAGCTGAAAGCTTTTTTACATGAGTGACCTGGGAGCACAGGGAAGTTAAGTGACTTGCTCAGGGTCACATAGTATGTAAATGGAAGCTGTGGGATTCAAACCCAGGTCTGATCCGATGGATATCACCAAATTTGCAGCTCAGAGCCTTAAACCACTGCACTATACTGCCTGCCTTACAGTAGATGGAATAAAACCACAATGAGATACCTGGGAGTTAAATTAGCTACCAGTTTAGAGGCTATTGATATTCTGAATTATGAGCGCTTAACTGCACAGCCTCCTCTTGATATGGTCAGGTGGGCTCAGATTCCTTTGAGTTTGTTTCACGGAACAGAGGCCATAAAACAAAACATATTGCCTAGAATTGTATTTTTCTTGCAGAATCTACCACCACCTACAACCAGCATTTACTTTAGGGAATGGGCTAGAATAATATCTAGATTTATTTGGGGTGGAAACCCCCCCAGGATTAGATATACTGTCCTGCAGCTCTCACGGGAGGGAGGGGGTCTTAATCTTCCCAGCTTTAGGACATATCTCAGGGTGGCACAGCTCTGTATATTACTGAGTTGGCTTAACCTGAGGTATTTGGCCTATTGGAAGCAAATAGAAACCACACTGAATGGGCTGGAGGATATTGCAGGGTGTATTTTTGCTAATCCCCCTGAATGTAAACTTCTAAATAAATATTTTCTATGCACTAGGGAGCCCTTTCGTGTCTGGCTGTGGATGCTGGAATATTATTTTTCCTGGTCAGAGTCACTTTTTTGGAGGGCGATTGCTGGGGACTCCTCTTTCCCTCCCAATAGGATTGGTGGGAGGGCATCAACATGGCGTTTTAAGGGGCTCAGGTTTATATACCAGATGGTGGGACCCACAGGTTTGCTTCTGTTTGTAACACTCCAGGCAACATATGCCCTTCAGCATAAAGGAATTTCATGGTTATATGCAACTTAGGTCATATCTGGCGATGTATGAGAATGACCTGGCTGATTTGGTGGGAAAAAACAACAGTGATGGTGCAGCTGATGGTGTCTTATACTAGGGGGGCTGAGATGAATCATTGTATTAGCATATTATATAAAGCCCTTCGAGAACTTCTGGAGATTCCACAGAGACCATGAGACTTGCTTGGGCATGGGATTTGCAAACAGAAATCCCTAGGTGGGCTTGGGATAGGGTGGCTGGATGAGCCACTCGGGTTACACAGGCTACCTACTGGCGGGAATATATATGGAAGTTGAGAATGTGATATTTTCGTTCATTTGAGGTGATCTCTAAGTATATGGGAGATCCTCGGGGGGGGGAATGTTGGAGAGGCTGTGGCACTGCCCAAGCAGGACAGTCCCATGTGTTATGGTCATGCCCCCGGCTCCAAAAGCATTGGAGAGAGGTCTTGGGGGAAATCAGTGAGATTTATGACTTAAATAACCTGGACAATCCGATATTTCTTCTAACCCTTACTCCGCCAATGGGGATTAAAATAGATCCCACAACTTGCAAACAAGTGGGTGCAATGGTTGCAGCTGCTCATAAGAACATAACTCGACTGTGGTTGACCCAAAATATTCCTTCTGAATTGACTTGGGTGAAACAGTCAGAGAGAAATATATGCCGAGAGAGTATCATTTAGCTCTCTTAGATAAAAGAAGCTCTTGAACTCAAATGAAGAAAGTGGGTTATGCATCATTTAAATAAATACCCTGATTTTGTCCCTTAGATAGGAAATAAAATCTTATTAGATTTTGTATTTAAATCCATAGATGAGTGTGGGGCAAGTTTGAGGAGAGTGTAGAATGTAGAAGGGAAGGGTGGTTCAAGGGGAAAATTAATTGGTTTGTTTGTATCTTTAACCCAAATTCTTCTGATGTATTTAATACCCACCTGAATTGTAATCTTAATGGACCAGACTGAGCACGGTGTGATTATTTTTTAATACTGAAATGGATATTAGTGATGCATACTTATTTATGTTTCTGAAGGCCAAAAGATTAGAAGCTATGCAATGATGTTTATTTATTGCTATGTCTAAATAAAATTATAACATAAAAGAGTGAATAAAATTAAAACACTGAGAACAACCTCATTGAAACTTCTTCAAGAAAATAAAATAAATACTAAAGTGGCTGAGTGATCAATAACAAACTACAGTCCAAAACTTCTAAATAATCTGATAAAAATTGGGGTTGACATCAATGAAAAGAAATACACTTTTAAATGGGGTTAGAAGTTATTTGGAAGCCCAGTCAGTATGTTGCTGTAAGGATAACACCTGAAGTTTGTATAAATGAATGTAATACTACATTGTAAATAATGGCCCCGATTCTAGAAAAGTTACGCCTGGTGTAACAGCACTTGCAGCAAGTAGAATGCGCGATGTAGCAACTTCGCCAGCAGTTGCGACATCTTAATTCACAAAGTGGCCTGCAACATGTCACAGGCCACTTGTGCTGAACAGCTGTTACGTCAGCAGTTGTGCCATAAACCCCCTGCGACATGGCGCTACGGGGTTTACGGCAGCAGTTGTGCCCCATTCCAGATGGGCAGCAATGAAGTCCCCAATGTCGGGATTCTACAAGAACCCCCGGAGGAGAACCGGCAACGTAAGTTACATCAGCTTTTAGCTGGTGCAACTTATGGATGCTCCCCAGGGGTTCTGTAGACTGGCCTGCAGTCATGCCACAGTTGTCCTCCCCCCCCATGCCCAGCATACCCCAGAGGGTGCTCCGCAGGGCTACCCACAGCAACTGCCCCAAAGTGTACATGTAATGCACCGCAGGGCTACCCACAGCAACTGCCCCGACGTGTACATGTAATGCCCTGCAAGGCTACATACAGCAACTGCCCCAACATGTACATGTAATGCCCTGTAAGGCTACCCACACCCCCAGCCCCCCGAAACCCCCGTTGTGCATTGCCCCATAGGGAGGCACTGTCATCCCCCCACCCGTGCCCTGACCCCCGAGTCGCCGGCCACAAATGCGGCAAATACCCTGCCCCTTGCCAGCCTGGTGGTGCTGAGGGTTGGGGTGCTGGATGCCACACCTCGCGCCACGCCGGTGACCTGGGTTCGGGAACGGACTGGGGACGCTAAGGCTGGCAGGGAAGGAGAGGATTGAGCATCCGTAGGGACTGCTTTCTCTCCTGGGGAGGGTGGGTGCCGCCGCCAAGCAGCCACCCCTGGTTGAGACCAGGAGCACTGCAGCGAGCGACACATGGGGGAACAACGTAGGAAAAAAAAAATGGAAATCCGCCTGCCGGATGATGGCTACCAGTCCTCTGCTACTGCCGAAGCCCTGAAAGAGCCTCTCCGCTTCAACAGCACCTTGGGGCCAAGTATGTGCTGGCTGCCCCCTCTGGTGCCTTTCCCCTCAGAGGAGGGGGACCCGCCTGGCAAAGAGTTATGTCTGGGTTACCTCAGGGGCGGTTGTAATGTGAAGCTGGAGGGGGCTCAGGACGGGACAGGAAGTAACGGGTGATGGACCTAGGTAAGCCAGAAGGAGTCGTGGGTCACGAAGCCTGAGGGGAGATAAAGAAATAATAAAAAAAAAAATAATACACTGCCTTGGCAGCCTAGTGGCTCCCCACCCATCCCCAGCTGGCGACTGGCACAGCCCACCTCTCATCTTTCGGCCAGCCACCGACTGAGTTCAGTATAAGGCTGCTACGAAAGACAACTCAATCGGCGCTGGCCGTGGTGGTGAGAACTGGCTGTGCCAGTGCCAGCTGGGAATGGGTGGGGGTGCTGCGGGCTGGCATGGCTGGGTGAGGGGCCACCAGGCTGCCAGGGCAGGGTATTTGCTGCATTTGCGGCTGCAACTTGGGGTCAGGGCATGGGAGGGAGTATGACAGCGCCGCCCTGCGGGGCATATCTCAATGGGGAATTGGGGAGGCTGGGAGTGTGGGAAGCCCTGCGGGGCACTTACTGGAGGCATCGGGGGATGTGAGGTGTGGCCAGCCCTGCGAGGTGCTTACTGGATGCTTCTTGTGGGGTCAGTTTATGTGGACAGCCCTGCGGGGCAGTTATTGATGGATTCGGGGCAGGGGGGTATGGGCAGCCCTGTGGGGCACCTACTGCGACATGCTGGGCATGGGGGGGCACTTGCGACCTGCGTTTCGGCATGCTCGCCAGGTGCGCCCTCTGTTCGGTGTACCTGGCCACATATAGCACATCGCAGGACTTAGCTGCAGTGACCCTGCCCCTTTTAGAATAGGGCGCAGGGTCAATGTTGCAGTTGCGGGTGGTGCAAGTTGCGTTTGACAGCGACTTGTGCCACCCTTCTAGAATCGGGCCCCATGTGTTTAAGTTTTGAGTGATCAGATTTGTATGACTGTATAATTTATTGTGATTTTAATTAGTGTTGTATTGTATTAGAAAAGTTTTGTATGTAAACCTACTGATATTACCCCTTTCCCAGGCATGGCTGAAAACGGGCTTTGGCCCATTCCACCTTCCTGGTAAATCAAATAAATAATAATAAAAAAAAAAAATACTTCCAGCCTTTGACTGTGAGAATGTGGCATACAGTGTTTCCTGCAAATCCTCTCTCGCCATATTCAACCTCCTGTACCATTCCTTTTTTTTTTTTTTTTCGCTGTTGACTGCACCCATCACCGCTCTCACTACTCCTCTCTCTCTTGAAGGCAATGGTCTCTCATTTTGTGCAACTTTCATCTCCAAGTTCTGGTCTGGTTCTATTCCTTGCTACCTCAGCTGCCTCCTGTCATGCTTCCTCCTACTCCCTACCCTCTCCGCGTTGCTGACCTTCACTCCTTCTCTGTTCCCTGGGTGAAAGCCATTGCTTGTCAGCCTGCTTTTTACATGCAGACTGCCTCAACTCTGGTCTCACGATCCTCTGTCTATCTGGTCTTCTTCCCTGAAAGCACTTCTTCAGGTCCATACCTCCTATGATTGTTCCTGCAGCACACTTGTTTGCATAAATTAACACACAAATGTTTGCATGAACAAAAACACATGGGCACGCAGTCATCTGCCATATTAACAGACTTTTAAGTGCCACATAGGACAACTTCCCTGGAACTCAGTAACAGTCTGACAAATGTAATGTTTTTTTTTTATTTCACACCACCTGGTAATTTCTTTAATGTACTTGTTATGTATGCTGGTTTCAATGGCAAAGATGGGTATAGGTTTAGCCTAAAAGCAGAGTTTGAGATGCTTAGCGTTTTATATCAACATTATATCGTCGTTTTTCCTTGCCATCTATTGCGATACTATTAGGAAATGCACAATGCCAAATATTTAAAAGTCATGCACTTTAAGCTTTGAAAATGGTTAGTTTACAGATTGTAACATGGTATGTCAAGGGTCTGGGATCTGTAGTAAAAAGAGCTCGAGTTCTTCAATTCCTCAGTAATTCTAAATCTGGCATAATCTTCCTCCAAAAAAATCCACCTGACTCCTATTGAAGCTCATATGAGGGGGATGGGTGGGTTCAATATTTCATAACTGTTCTAACAGTAAACAAGCATTTGTCAGTGCTGAATGTTGATTGCTTATATGTGCTGTTTAGGTATTTGGAAGTGAAAGTACCATGCCTAAAAACTGCCCTGTGCCCCCCCCCCCAAGACATCCACTGTGTCTTTCTATTCAGTATTCACAGAAGAGGGGGAGGGGCAAGGGCCATAATAGTACAGCAGTTGCAAAGGCTAGAGGCCAGTCAGCCTCACTTAAGTAGTGGGGAAGATCATGGAGACATTGGTTTAAGAAAGGATAGTGGGGCATGTAGAAGCCATCGGAGCCCAGGATCATAGGCAACATGGATTCACAGTGGGGAGGTCATGTCAGACAAATCTGGTTGATCTTTTTGACTGGGTGACAAAGGAAGTAAATCAGGGTGGGGCAGTAGACAACGATTACCTTGATGTAAGCAAAGGCTTTGACACCGTCCAACATAGAAGGGTGATAAACTAGCTGAGTAGGCTGGGCATGGGGGCAAGGGTGGTAAACTGGGTTAGAAACTGGGTAATAGACAGGAGGCAGACAGTGGTGGTAAATGGGGCACAGTCTGGGGAGAGGGGGTGACCAGTGGGGTGCCACAGGGATTGGTCCTGGAGCCAGTCCTGTTCAGTGTCTTCATTAGTAACATTGCAGAAGGGCTGAAGGTAAAGGTCTGCCTGTTTGCAGATGACACCAAATTCTGTAAGACAGTGGATACCCCAGAGGTGGTGGAGAAAATGAGGAGGGACCTGGGGAAGGTTGAGATATGGTCTGAGGACTGGCAACTGAAGTTTAATTCAGAAAAGTGCAAAATTATGCACCTGGGACACAGAAACCCTGGGGAAAAGTACAGGATGGGGGGGGGGAGTTGCTGATGGTCACAAAGAAGGAAAGGGACCTGGGGGGTTGTTATTTCAAATGACCTGAAAATGTCAAACTTGTAAGGCAGCTGGGAGGGCCAGTGACATGCTGGGGTGCATAGGCAGGGGTATCACCAGCATAAGGAGGGAAGTAGTGATGCCATTATATAAAACCATGGTCAGGCTTCACATGGAGTACTGTGTGCAGTTCTGGAGGTCGCACCTTCGTTAGTATATTAACAGGCTGGAGATGGTACAGAGTTTGCAACACAAGACTTATGAGGAGAAATTAAGGGACCTCAATATGTACTGTGTGGAAGAGAGGAGGGAAAGAGGGGATAGGATAGAAACATTCAAGTACCTCAAGGGTATAAATATAACTACTGAGAAGCAGGAGACAGCTGCTATAGGCATATGTGCCTGCTTCTGTGTGATATTCTTTTGTTCTTCTAAATCTGTAATCTCCTGTACTTCAGTAACCACATGACCACACTGCCTTCTGTAGGCAGTTTTATGCTGGTTGATGCCTGTGTCAGATGGCAGATAGAGGGCTCACCAGATTGTGTTGCCATTTGAAAAACTTCATAGAATGTTCTTTTACTGGTAAGCATTTTGGAAAGCTGGTGAAGGTCTCACAATTTTTATTATGATTTTATCTCCTTATGTCTGTCATCTTTGGTACCCCCATTCCTACACCCCACCAGTCATCAGTGGCCACAGCTGCAGCCTTCTTCTTGTCAAGATAGTGGGTGAGAAACATAGAAATTGACGGCAGATAAGGACTGCTTGGCCCACCTAGTCTTCCCATTTCCCTACCTGATGGATAAGCTGCAGATTCTAGTTAAACAGCTTACTTCCTCCTACACCCCCCCCAGCAGAACTGCCTTCTGACGACTTTCAGTGCCGCTTATTGGTCATCTTCCAACACAGGCGAGGCACTGCCAGACGAAAAGTAACTCAGGACAAGCAGGTTTCAAAGTGGGGAAGAAATGGAGTGAGCAAAAATGAAGTACTCATTCAGATGCATGAGCAGAGGTCCTAAAATGCCTATATTGGAAATTTGGTGACAACTGTCCATAAAATAACTGTTACAATCGTGCGTTGTGCAGTTTCCATGTACCCTCATAACTTTGCAAATTTGTAGTAGTTTCACTCCAGATTTTCAACATTGGCATTTTTTCAGACCTCCTTATGAACAGTACAGCTGTCATTTTTCACATCCTGCCCAAAATATGCATGTACACATCTGGCGCAGAATAGCGCTGTTGCTGTAGAAAATCAATGTTTGGGACAGATTAAGAAAATCATAGTGACAGTGTTCATGAGCAGAGGTCACAAAATGCCTATGTTGAAAATTTGGTGAAATAATTCCTCTAAATGACTGTGTTACGCGCATGCGTTTTGCAGTTTCCACGAACGCTTGGAAGGTCAAGCATTTTTATTATTTTCACTACAGATTTTCAACATTGCCATCTCTTCACACCTCCCTATGAATGGTGCAGATGTCATTCTTCACATCCTGCCCAATCTGTGTTTTCATACATCTGGTGCACAATGGCGCGGTCGCTGTGGGAACTCAAAGTTTGGGACATATTGACAAAATCACAGTGCCACTGTTCATGAGAAGAGGTCCCAAATGCTTTCATAAGGTGAGAGTCACAAAAAGGCCATGTTGAAAATTTGTAGTGCAGTTACCAACAAACACCTGGGGCATTAGGGTTTCTAACCATGACGTCCCACCCTCTACAGACTGACAGGCGTCAGGGGTGTGCCTTTGGATTGCCGACTGTAATGCTCATGCCGTTCCACCCCCATCCCCCCACCCTGCAGCCAATGACAGGCATTGAGGTGTGCCTTGGACTCTCCGGCCCCAGAGTTTACCCCATTCTCCTATATTACACCCATTTCAGCGTATTTCCTTATGGAGTGGGGTGACTGTAAAGCCGAACACCCCAAGGCACACCTCAACACTTGTTGGTGTCTGCAGGATAGGGTGAGGTGACATGGCATGAACATTATGGGTGACAACTCAAATGCATACCCCAATGCCTGTCTGTCTCTGCAGGTTGGAGGTGGAGTTGGTGTGAAGTTCAATACTTCACTGCCATTCCTACTCTGCATCTGTCTAACTCCTGCATTTCCAATGCTAATACCAGCAAGCAAACATTCAGCATTGACAAATGCTTGTTTTATTTTATATTTTATTTATCCAGCATAGTTCAGCTGCGATGCAGCATCTTAATTCCCGTGGGGTCCTGCTTCTACCCATTTCCGCAACTGGGTAGACTGGAGCACTGATAAGTGATTTGCTCAAGATCACACAATGTGTATTGTATTTTAATCTGAGTCTGAGGCAGACAATCCCCTGCGGACTGCAGACTCCTTCCAGATGCACTCTGTTAGCTTCACATGCTCAAGGGTTCAGAAAAAAAAGGAAATTTTTGCAGTGTATGACATTATTTTATAGCTAATTGCCTACCGATATGCATTGAGAAGAATTAAAGAAAGTGCCATTGGGTGTAATAATGTAATACTGCATTCTGGCTAGGATGCCTTAGTGAATAAAGTTGCTCTGGATATTTTCCCCTAGTTTGAGTTGATCATGGCCTCAGTGTGTTTACTGTAAAGCGATCTACTGAAATACACGAATGATATTTGAGACAAGATGCCTGAAACCAGATTAAAGTATTGCAAGACACTAGCAGCATTACTGGGGGATTGGGGGCCTGGAAAAAAAAAACATTAAGTTGAACTAAGGAAGCAAGAGGAGGGCATCTTTTAACAGGAAGAAATTAAAATGGGAATGAGGGGGAGGACAAAGGAATTTGACAACTTGCAGGATCATTTTGAGTCCTATATTGACAGACTGGAACAGTTTCTGATTGTAGATGATGTTTCTGAGGAAAAAAGTGTTACTGTATTTCTCAGTGTGATTAGAGGTAAGCTACAGCCCGTTGAAGAATTTAGCGTATGCCCAACAAAACCAAAAGACAAGACACAAAACAGTTGATATACTGTTTAACTGGCCATTATTTGCCAAAACCAGATGTTATTGTTGTATAACTTAAATTGTAAAGACATGCCCAACATGTGGGGGAAGACTACGAAAGCACATGTTGCTCAGTTAGAGAGACTGCCAACTGCACTGTGAGTTTGGAGACTTTCTTGCTGACGCAGTAAGAGAGAGATTTGTATGCGGACTGAGAAATGAGGCCATACAGGAAAAGTTACAGAGATGCAGCTAACATTTCAGCAGGCAGTAGATGTGGCTCTAGCTATTGAATTAGCTGACCGAAAGACATCAGAGTTGAAGGAAAGGCCTGCGACAGTTCTCAGAGTATCTAAACAGGGTGTAAAAGGAAAACGGGTATCTGAACAGGAAACTTGCTGTTTACGCTGTGGTAAAGTGAACCACTCAGCATCTGATTGTTATTTTAAACCCAGATGTGCTGGGTTTGTGGTAAAGTGGGTCACATAGCAAGACATGTCATAACCAGAGAAATTGGCAGCAGAAGCAAGGTCATGGTAGAGCGCTGTAGTCAGCTTAGTATATTTCTTAGACATGTTATAGCTAGAGAAATTGGCAGCAGAATATTTCTTAGCAAGACATGTTATAGCCAGAGAAACAGGCAACAGAAAACAAGGTTATGTTAGAAAGACATAGCTAAGTATAGTTCCCAAGGTGTTAGTGCAGATAATAGTGCATCTGTAGATTCAGTTGAGGATAATGGGCCCTATTCACAATGGCTACGTGACCCTACGCATGGTGCGTATGCCCTGTGCGTAGACTGATACACATGGAACACACAGAAGCAGCCTCTGTGTGGTATGCATGACCTGTGCGTAGGGTTGTGTGCAGAGCCGACACGTGAATGTGCGTGCCATAGTGGACACATGGCCACGCAGGGATGTTCCCGTGTACGCCCATGCATGATGTATGTTACATCTGAAAAGCACGTTGTGTCACTGTGCATGTGATACATGTTTTGAATGCAGCCGTAAACAGCCTACACATCGCACACATGGCAGGATTGGCCAGGGAAGCTAGTCGGACAGGGCACAGCAATGCCTGCTATGGCATGACACACCAGCCATGCACGCAGCGACGCAAGGCATGGCAACAGCGGCAACACATGTGCCCATAACGTGCCATATGTGACTGCCACTCAGTGTGATACCACTGGCCATACAGCCTGCCCTAGCACAGTGTGCATGCCATCTAGCAGGCACCACCGAAGCTGCTCGCACAGCACAGCATACTGTGGTGAACAGGCAGGCTTACCCGGGATGCACACCACAAGACTCAGTCACAGAAGCATGCAGAACACACAGCCCAACACACACAAACTGGCCTGCCCATGCACACTGTGCCAGGGTGAAGAACGAGACTCACACACGGCACTGTTTGCAAACCCCTTTATTGGCACAAAGTGTAACACACAGGGCACACAACAGCACAGATATTGGGGGGAAGGCTGGTTCTTCACAGATGGCCCATGACCTTAATCTGAGCCCTCCTCTGTGGCCACCTCCGGGTTGGTGGATGGGGTCACTTCCTGGGAGGGGTGTCTATGAACTCCTGTTCCTCCAACACGAGTCTGCGGATGGGTCCACAGTAGTACTGAAACAACAAGAGCAGACAGAGGGGGCCAATGTCAGTGACCATGTAACTGGCAACAGCCACAGAACTAACAATGGCACGCACACACATACACACGTCCAAGGGCCACCTACCTTTGAGGGTGCACGGATGGCTCAGAGGTCCCCGTGTCTTCACGATACATGTAGTCATCTGTGCTGTTCCACAAGTTGAAGCACCTGGGGATATCATGTGGCAGGCGCCACCTCAGGGTCACCACCTGGGCTGGGCCGGTCCAGGCCAACCCACCTCCCAGAGCTCCAGCACCAGTACTGTGTTTCAGTGCTGAGTCCCCTGCAAAAGGACACAGGGAACCAAATGAGCTGACATGCCCATGATACAGGCCCATGCCCTCCCGCTACATACACACACACACACACACACACACACAATGCATGGCAATGTGTACTGGCTGCAGAACGTACCTGCCTCCTCTCTGACACCTTCCACAGGGCACCCACAGGCAGGCCATCCCGATAAACTTATTCTGCAATGTGGTGCAGCCACTGTGGCAGGGCAAGCCTGCCATGTACCTCACCCGATGGCATCAGAGGTGCTGCTGCCACCATTGCTGCCATTGATGTAATGGCATTCCCATGGCCGGCATGCCATGCCCTATAGGGCATGTGTGCCATGCCACACAGCATGCATGGAACACACGTGTGGATGTGCAATGCCACTGTGTGGTCGCTCAGAGTGGTACACTTAGTGGCAATGCAATGTTCCCAGGGGCACTAATTTATATAGTCCTCCTAGAGGACGCCATTGCAGAATGCCATGGCAGATTGAGGCACCACCACCGGCATTCAGACTATGGCTTGTGGCATAGACACTGCGTCCCACCAACATCCTACAGCAGTACCGGGTCACCCACGACATGCTATGGTTCATCTGTGGCCTAGTGGAGGATGCTATCTGGCCAAGCACCAGTCGCTCCATGGCCACTTTCGTGGAGACAAAGGTGCTGCGTATCCTGCAGTACTATGCCACGGGCACCTTCTAGAGTGTGACAGGCAACATGACAGGGGTGAGCCAGTCATCCATGTCACAGGTGCTGCACCAAGTGGCCAGTGCCCTGGTGCAGCACCAGGAGAGGCACATCTCATTCCCCATTGACGTGGCAGGGCTCAGATCCATCAAGGGTACATTCCTGGAGATGTATAGCATGCCGAATACAGTGGGTGCAATAGACTGCAGCATGTGCCTATCCTCACACTGTCCACTAATGAGGAGACCTACAGGAATTGTAAGGGGTACCACAGCATCAACTGTCAGGTCGTCTGTGACGCCACGGACATTCTGACCAACATCCTGGCACGGTACCTGGGATCATGCCGCAACTCGTACATCTTTGAGAACAGCAAGCTGAGATGCCATTTGGACCGGCAACAAGAGGGCTATGTCTGGCTGATGGGTGAGCTCCCGTCACGGCATTTGGCTACATTAGCTGCACATGTGCCCCAGCACAACTTGTGGCTCTGTTTCACCCCACATGCACAGGTGACAGTGGCTACTCACTGAGGATGACACTGCTGACACCATACCTGGCTCCATGGCACCCTGCTGAAGAGGCATACAATGCAGCACATGTAGGGGCATGCGGCATCGAGGAACGCACCATAGGGCTGATGAAGATGTGTTTCTGATGCCTGGACCACATGGGTGGCACGATGATGCTTGTGCTGGGGATGGCATGCCGAGTGTTTACTGCCTGTGCCATGCTGCACAACATCTGCATGCGCCGCATGGTGCCAGAGCCCCCTGGCATACACCAAGAGAAGGATGGCAAGGGACCATCGCAGGCACCCCATGAACCAGCACCACCTGGGGAGGGTGCAAGGGTGCCACCAAGAGGCCACCAAGCAGTGGAATGCATGGTGGCAAGGGCAGTGCACCATCACGTGGCCCATGGCACATTCAGCAGGTAAGGCATAATGCATGCAGGCACCGATGACTGTGACAGACTGAGCTGGCATGTGCATGGTGTGCATGCCACAGGGAACATGCATACACATCATGACACCGGCATGCACCTTGCGCACACTGGCTGCCATATGTGGCATATGTGTGTGTGGTGTGCTGTGGGCACACCGCTGTGTGTAATACATACCACCCTGTGTATGCTACATGGTGTGTGTGTGTGGGGGGGGGTGACTAGGTGTGGCATGGCACAAGCCTGTTGCTCGAGCACCCAGTTCCCTTCCCAGGTGGTGCAGGTCCATGGGGTGTCATTGAGGACTGGCATGTGTGCTGTGCTATGTGGAGGGTGGTGGTGTGTGTGTGTGTGTGTGTGTGTGTGTGTGTGTGTGTGTGTGGCAGACACATTCACTGGTGTCATCCGCTGTGCCTCACTGGGTTTCCAGCCTCAGTGGGTGGCCACAGTGTCCACACCCCATTCTGGCCGCTGTTGTTCACCGTGCTGTGGCCACTGGCTGGGTGTACATGGCATGACCGGTGTGTTGCTGTGCTGGTGCCGGGTTCAGTCATGTTGCCACCCGCTGTGGGGTAGGGTCTTTTGCCAGATACTGTCTCACTGTGGTACCATGGGTGTGGGTTCTGGCACACTGGCCTGTGCGACGGTCACATCCATGGCAGCCATGGCAGGCCATGCCTGTTGGGTGGACAAGTGTGTGGCTATAGCCAGGAGGGCATTGGCAGTACACTCCTGGGCATGGACCCCCATGACCATCTCCTCTGCCAGGTGCTCCTGGGTGCATGCCCCTGTGGCTACTACCTCTGCCATCTGCTCCTGCACCCTCAAGCCCATGGCTGCACTTTCCGAAAGCCTCTCCTGTGCCCACATGAATCCTGTCATGACCTTCATGAGGTGGTGTACTACCTCCTTGCACTCCCTTGTCACCTGCAGGTGGTCCTGCTGCAGCCTGCGGAAGTCAGGGTAGTAGTTGGCATGGAGTGAACTGCTGGTGCCCTGTTGGCAGCGCCATCGGAGGCTACCATATCCGGCTCCTGTGACACAGATGGTGTGGCGGGGGGGTGATGTGCCTGTGGTCATGATGCAGTTGTCCTCAGGCTGCCCAGAGCCTGCCTCACTGCTGCATTCTGGTCCGAGTGATGGCTGCTTGTCCTCAGTGACACACTCTGGTGTCTCCCTGTTATCAGTCACCTGGGGGTGTGTGTACTGTCCCATGCCCAGGCTGCTTCCCTCCTCCTGGGGCTACTGTTCCAGTGCCCATCCCCTTTCCCAGCTGTGGTGGTCTTTGGGTAGGGCAGACAGCTGGGTGTCATCAGCCTGCATGCCCTCCATTCCATGCTGCTGCTGCCCTGTGTGGGTGATGGAGACACAGTGTTTAGTACACCTGCATATCCGACATGTGCAGTGTCATGCCCTGTGTTTCTGCCATTACTCACCTTTGTTGCCTGCCCTCTGTGGCCCTCCTCTGCTGACGCTGGATGGTCCCTCTCCGGTTCTGTCTTCATCCTGCACTGTGGGTGAGAATCGTGACAGGTAGTCAGTGACAGTTACTGTACTACAGTGCTGTGGTGGTGCTTTGTACACACCCGCATCATACTCACCTGGCCTGCTGTCAAGCCCATCCTGCTCACCATCCATGAGGACATTGCTAATGGTGTCCTCTACCTTCTGCTTGATGGATGGCAGAGGTGGGTCAGGGGTGGCAGGCCACCTCCTGTGGCGCATGGCGACTGCCATGCCCTGCTCAGTCTTTTCTTCACCTGGGACAGGAGGTCATGCCACTTGTGCTTAATGGCCACCAATGTCATGCTTCTGGTCCGGTGGCATTGATTGCCACCTGCAGGTCTAGCCAGATGTGGGCCTTCTTCTCAGCCGGGGTGCCCAGTGACTTCCACGCAAACAGCACATCATAGTGCTGGCAGATTTCTGTCATGAACGTGGCCACCTGTGCCCCTGTGAAATTAGGCAATCACTGCCGCCTACTGCCACCCCCACCCATTCCACATCCACCAGCGTTGCCTGTTTGGTGCATGGTGGCTGTCTCCACCTGCTCCTCGGTGCCACGATTGCTGCCGGCATTCTCTGCTGACATCTTGCTTCCGCACTATGCGTATCACAGGCATGTGGCAGTTCCGCATTGCCATATATGGTGGGGTCAAGGGATGTTCCCTTTGACTCACACTTTCTCCGTCCTGCCCCTCTGCATTGCTGCGTACCTTCTCTGTCACCGCCCCAGCCTCCTGGGGGCGTGTCGGGCTGGGTTGTGCATGCTGCGTATTTCACCGGGGTTCTGTGGCATGCAGCTGCATGCCCAAATTTACAACAGTATTGCGCTCAGCAGCTGGACTTTGTGAATAAGGCCCATTAACCTTGAAATGTGTCTAAACTCCATATAGTCATCACAGAATAAAGCTTTAAAATTTGAGCCACACATAAGCGGTAACCGATCTGCAATGGAAGTAGACATGGCAGCTGGTGTATCCTTAGTCTCTGAAATGGTTTAGAAGAGAGAGTTGTGTGAGCTGAATTTGCCATCCACTAACTAGAGCTTTGCAAAATTTTCACATTCCACTTCTAACGGAATGCTGGGGAATTTGGGAAATTTCACCTAATTCTGTGGAATTCTGTTGGAAGTGAAATTCCAGAGGTGGTTTGTAAGTTTCTGCAAGTTATGAAAAACTAGTCTGTGGTTTTATGCAAACCACAGAGAACTAATTTGCAGTTTAAATTAAAATACTTTCAGAATTCTGTGCAATATATTTAAAAATTCTGAAGAGCACTTTGGAAGCAGAATTGCCATTCTGCCTGGAATCTGCTGGAGGAATTCCACATTATGCACAAGTCTACCAGTGAGATAATGTTAAAAACTACAGTGGAGAAAGTTTGGAGGTGTCAGGCAACGCCACTATTCATACTAAGTATGGAACCCAAGAGGCTGCATTACCGCCAGCTGTACTTAAAGTGGGATGGGCCATCCATTACGGGCCATGTCTATTTATATATTTTGTTTCTGTTAACCAGGTAAGTGTCTAGGCAAATAAATACCTATTTTCAGGCACAATCCAGGAGATTACTACAAAAAGAGGAAATATACAAGTCAAAATACAGAAGTGAATACAACCTGAACATCACAGGTTACAGATGTGGGCAAATAAAACATACAAGTCATTCATAAACATACATACTAACATAGTAGGCCTTACGGTCTATCGAGTCTGCTCATGCCTTAGAACCCTAGTTGGGTACTGAAGCCATCCCCCCTTATTGTATCCCTGTTTCTCCTGCCCTCCATCCCAGCCCCCCCCCCGGCAAGCCAACTTCTGCCTTATCACCTTTCTGTACCTGTCCCACCCTCTCTTGAACCCCTCCACCGTAGAAGCCAGAACCAGCTCACCAGGCAGCGCATTCCACAGTTCCACCACTCTCTCAGTGAAATACCTCCTCCTTTACCCCCCTCATCCTTCTTCCTTCGAGCTTCCATCTATGTCCTTTGGAGATTCCACCCTTCTTTAGCCTAAAGATCCCCTCCCTATTTACCCTATTTATTTCCTTGAGGTACTTGAAGATCTCAGTCATGTCACTGCAGTCCCTCCTCTCCTCCAGCGAGAACAGGCCAAGCTCCTCTAGTCTCTCCTCATACGCCAACTCCTCTAGACCCTGGATAATTTTGGTTGCTGTCCTCTGAACCCTTTCCAGGCACTGGATGTCCCTCATCAAGTGTGGCCTCCAGTACTGCACACAGTACCCAAGGTGTGGTCTAACCAGACCATTGTACAGCAGCAGAATCACTTCCCTGCTCCTTGAGGTAATCCCCCGTGCGATGCAGCCCAACATCCTGTTTGCCTTTACTGACGCCCTCCTGCACTGCTCAGAATTATTCATGTTGACATCCACCAGGACCCCAGGTGTTTTTCCCCTGTCATGGCCTTCAACTCATCCCCTCCCAGGGTGTACTCATGTTTGGGGTTCCCCCTCCCAAGATGTAACACCTTGCACTTGGAAGAGTTAAATAAGATAAAGTGTGCATTACACACAAAACACATAAAGCAGGGAACCAGCATAACTGACCCAAGGAAGTACAGTCAGTGTAAGAAAGTCATAAAAGTATACAAGAAATAACTGGTTAGAAAAAATTACGCTTGGATTGAACCCGTATCCAGTACCTGTCAAGTGCCATAAATGAACTCTCTGATAAATACGAAAGCTCTATTTATATGTGAAAGTAGAACCATGAAGGGAATACAGGCTACTCTCAAGGTTTCTACTGAAGCGGTGCCAAAATTTCAAAAGCCACCGCCTATGCCATATGCCTTGAGGGATACAGAGAACATGAGCTCAACTGGATGGGGAGCAAGAGCATACTTTTCAAAGTAGTCCACAGTGAATGGGCCGTCATTGTATGTACCGACATTTTATCTAAGAAAGGTGTCTGTTAAGGAGGTTTTGTTTCACTCAAATCTTTAAAAATAGATAAGTGACTAGGCAGTGGCGAATTGGTGCCATTTCTCAAATTGTCTGCATTAAGAATTGCAGCACCCATTGGCAAACTCATGACCTTGTCATTTGAGACTCAGAAAATCCCTTTATTTGGAAGTTTGGCTTTTGTAATACCGTTACATAAGAAGGGTAGCCAAGCCATGTTGACAATTATAGACTCATGTACTATCTTATATGTGCTTGCTAAGCTGTATAAGAGATTATTCAAAATGAGTTGGTTCCGTACTTGGATCAAAACAAGCTTTTATGTAGTGAACAGCATGGATTCAGAAAACAAATCATAGGATGTTTACAGCCTTGGTTAGGTTCATGGTCACAGTCTACCAAGCTATGGACAACGGCATGCTAATGGGGTCCTTGCTCATGTATCTGCCCAAGGCCTTGTATCTTGTAGATCTTTTTTGGAGTGTACTTGGCCTAGGGTTGGGAAATGCTACAGTCTCCTGGTTCATAGATTATTAAACAATTCAAAGGCAAATGTTCAAAGCTGATACTTATGTCTCTGATGCCAATGTCATCTGGCTTGGTGTCCCACAGTGGTCCATCCTTGGACCCTTGCTTCTGTCAATTTGTATCAACAATCTGTTCAAATTTTGTGGTTTTGTAAGTGCACTATTAAACACAGGCAATGCTTTGCTGAATATACATGATAAGCGTAGTAATGTTATTGACAGCCCCTTCTGCAGTAACCTTCACTCACTTCAAGATTGGTTGGTAAAAGAAAGAGAAAGGGAACATTGTTTAACTAGAAGTAGCACACTAAGCTGAAGCTTGTTTCCAGATGCGACCTGGGAGCACAAGGAAGTTAAAGCTGCACTGTCAGCGTGTGTCCACCGTTTCTTAAGGTTACTGTATCTTTTAAATGAAGAATATTTCAGAAAGTGCCTACCCTTACCTTAACATGTCTTCATTCCATTTATTAGATTTCTAATTTTATTAATTTCACCCATTTTGTGTATCTCCTGGTCCAGCGAATAAAACTTCCATTCTGTAGTTACACCCCCCTCACGCAGTGGCGCCACAGTCTCACAATCAGAATCTGACATTTAACTTATTTTCACACCTGTGCCGAGTGTTTCCATCTCCTTTATGTTGCCAGTGCTGAAGCAATCACTATGCCTCTAGGTTCCTGCCTGATTTTTCTCTCCTTGTTATTAAATCATTTAAAAAGGGTGTGTATGCAACCTACTACGATATTTGCACTCTGATTCTCTAATAATCAACCCCACACCACCACCAGGATCGTGAATTATGTATGTACTACCACAGTTATCTGAATCGGAGTAATGTCGGAAGTGCTCTGACCCTCGCCTCACACCTCGCATGACATTTTTTGAGATTAGTGCAAAATCATATCGGTTCAGTGATGCTGTCTCCCCTATTCACACTTCCAATGTCAATCGGAAGGTTATGTAGTATATGTATGGGGAAGTGGCAATAGTGTGGGAGAGAGTACGAGAGTGTGCTCCCGGATTGTGATAGTCAGTGGGGTCTGGTATGTGATTGCCCAACATTTCCCCGAAGCGCATCATCTTGACTACTTTTTCCCCCCACACCATATCCTGTTCGGTACAATATACCGAAGCTGTCATTCCCACTCACCAAAATGCCTTCCTTCACCTCCTGATTCACTGTCAGTCACATTTCCCATCTCTACTGTGAGAGGCATGAGGCAAACTGAGATTCCCACCGATTCCTTAAAATACCTGCCTTAACCTCCAGATTTAGTCAACTGAATGAACATCAGCCCGAAATTGCCTGCAAGCATTTGGACACGCTGTCAGTGAATCCACCCCCTTCCTACTGTGAGAGGTTAGATACTAGGCTAGATACAGTAGCAGTGGGCATAATATTTAGATCTGATTAAGGAAGATGCTGTAGCATCTGCTGCTTCATTATGGGAAGCGGGTAAAGCTTTTACAGGGAGGAGGGTATATATTTTCTGTTCTTTACACTCTGGCTTCACAAAACAACAAATTAAAATGACATCTCATCCACTGTCTGTGTGCCCCCACCAGTGACTTCATTAGCTGATTAACTGTTAGATTGTTACCAGGTGGCATCAGGGTACATTGCTTATGGTTTAGCCATCAGCTAATCAAGAAGGTTTGTTTTAAATCCGGTTTTAAATACAGTACATAAGGGTGTTTCGGTGACCTTCCTCCCCACAACAGTAAAAGCTGCTCCAAACTATTGCTCCTGAATGAAGTCAGGTTGGAGCTGCTGCCGAATTGACTTGGTTTCCCTTAGTTTTGGTGCCCTCTCTCCCCACAACAGTGAAAGCTACAGTCATTATCGATTCACTGCTCCAAACTGTTGCTCAAGAATGAAGTCGGGTTGGAGCATTCTGGTTTTTATTTGCAGCTTCTGCCGAATTGTGTACCTCCCTCCAACCTCTGACATAGATTCTGACATGTGCCCCCCCCGCAAATGGTACAAGTACTGCATTATTGGCGTGTTGGTATTTTATTGTTCGGGGAGGTGAATTGTCAGTATGTTATTTGTGATTTAAATTGTCGGGCTCCTGACTATTATGGGAAAATGATGTAGGGGAAAAATTGCCTGGAAATCATTCTGATCCCATTTAGGTTGATGTTGCTGCAATGGGGCGATATAATATTCCTCCTAAAAATGAGAAACACAGATTTTCTGCAATCTCCGAGAGCTGACAGCTGTCAAGTGAAATATATTACAGGGAACAATTAATGCATCCGTTTAGATACTGTACATAAATAAAACCACACAGCAAATATAAAATACACAGGAGCAAAATGCTTTTTCTGGCGTTACCAACAACCAAGTTTTGGAAATAGAGCCCAGTAGTCTAAACCTGGAGTCTAATTAACCACAAAACTGATTTTGCACAAGGTAACCAGCCTGGCTGTTATTTATTGATTGTAGCAATGGGGAGAAATGTACAGTGCGCCACATGATTTCCTTTACCAACCATCCAACATGGAGCATTTGTATAGTTTTATGCTAAAGACGAGTACATCAGTGGAGAAGCATGTTTGATAAAGTATGTCTACACAGATAAGCATAACTCAATACGATGATCACAGAGAACAGAGGTAGAAGACTCTCGATACAAACTAATGAAAAAGTAAATACATTTTTAACTTAATGATTAAAATTAAATACAAGTTTCATTTACAACTTCACTGGCAGATTTACTATGCAACTGAGGATGTCTGTCGTACAGGCGGCTGAACAGCAGTTAGGAGAGAGCTGCCACTTCAGCAGTCACTCAAGCTAGCTCCTGCTCTCCCCCTGCTGCTGTCACTTACTGGAATCAACAATAATGTTAAACAACAAGAGAAAAAACTGTGCAGAGCGATCACGTCATGACTGCTGTGATGAGCAAACAGTTATTGGTCACGGAGACTTGACCAGAGTAAGGACAGATCGAGGAACAGATTTGCGATCGCCAGACACTGACATTGCTTTATAAATTACAACATGTAGACAGTGACATTGGTAAAGAAGTGCATAAAGATGGTTAAGAAATGCATATTTTCTTACATATCTATATTCAAACACCACCAATGAAGAAAACACATTTGCCGCTCATCCGGCATTGATCTTTAAGTGGCACCAGCACCCTGCGGTGAATATCAAAGGGAGATGAGCCAGGGAGAGGAGCACAGCAAACACAACAAATCCTGAGTCATCACTTGTCCTCCTCTCCAGTCCACCCATAAGATAAGAAATCAAGGAGTCACAATGTAGGGAAACATAACTAGCATTTGCCAATGCCAAATGTTTGCTTGCTGGCATTGGCATTGGTAATGTAGGAGTTACAGAGCTGCATAATAGGAATGGCAGTGAAGTACTGAACTGAAGCCAACCCCATCACCACCCTGCAGACAGTGACAGGCATTGGGGTGTGCCTTTGGGTCATCAGGCATAATGGCCACACCATTTCACCACACCCTACTGTGCAGACACCGACAAGTGTCACGGTGTGCCTTGGGGTCTTTGGCCCTTATGCGCACCCCATTCCATCAGGAAATATTGTGAGATGGGTGCAGTATAGGAGAATGGGGTGAACTTTGGGGCCGAAGAGTCCAAGGCACACCTCGATGCCTCTCAGTGGCTGCAGGGTGTTGGTGGGCATGGAATGGTATGAGCATTGCAGGTGACAATCCCATGTCATAGCCCTGATGTCTGTCATTCTCTACAGGGTGGGGTGTTATGATCGGAAACCCTAACGCCTCAGGCATTCGTTGGTATTTTCACTCCAAATCTTCAAAATGGTTTTTTTGGAGACCCCCACTTCATGAACAGTGGCAATATCAGTTTGTTAGCTGAAAGCTGCTTTTGCACAGTGACTACGGCATTTGTCACCACAGGTGCAAAAACACATTCTGAACAGGATGTGAAAAATGACAGCTGTACTGATCATGGGGAGGTGTAAAAAATGGCAATGTTGAAAATCTGCAGTTAAAATATTAAAAAACTGGTGAAGTCACGAGCGTGTAGAAACTGCAACGGTAATCAGAATGTAATTAGTTTGGGAATTGTTTACAGCAGATTGTCAACACAGGCATTTTGGGACCTCCAGTCATGAACAGTGTCACTGTGATTTTCTTTATCTGTCCTGAACAATGATTTCCCACAGCTACCACGATTTCTGTGCTGAAAGTGTGAAAACACATTTCGCCATGTTGTAAAAATGACAGCTGTACTGTTCATAAGGAAGTGTGGAAAAATGCCACTGGTGAAAATCTGGACTGAAAATATTGCAAATTCATGAACTTACGAGGGTGCGTGGAAACTGCGCAATGCTCACTGTAACACAGTCATTTTTAGGAATTTTATCACCAAATTTTCAAAATAGCCATTTTAAGACCTCTGCTCATGAACAGTGTCACTGTGATTTTCTTAATGTGTCCATACATTGAGTTCGTACCCCATCATGCAATTGTGCTTACATGCACGCAACACATTTTGGGTGAGAAGTGAGAAATCTAGCTGTACTGCTCATAAGGAGGTGTGGTAAATGGCAGTGTTGAAAATCTGGAGTAAAATATTGAAAATTCAGCGAACTTACGAGCATGCATAGGAACAGCGCAACTGCTCGTAAATAGTCATTTTGGGAATTTTTCACCAAATTTTAACATAGCCATTTTAACACCTCTGCTCATGAACAGTGTCACTGTGATTTTCTTAATGTGTCCCAAACATTGATTTCATACACCGACTGCGCCATTGTGCGATACATGCGCAGAAACACATTTTGGGTGAGATGCAAAAGATGACAGCTGTACTACTCATAAGGAAGTTGATACTAGCCCATCCTGATGAGATTCATCCCAGAATTCTAAAAGAACTAAGGGTAGAACTAGTGACACCACTGACTACCCTCTTTAACAAATCATGGGAGGATGGGGTGGTACCCGAGGACTGGAGGAGGGCAGATGTGATTCCCCTTCACAAAAGTGGGAGCAAGGCAGAAGCAGGAAACTACAGACCTGTCAGTTTGAGCTCAGTGGTAGGGAAAATGATGAAATCACTTCTGAAGGAAAGAATTGTTGGGTACCTAGAGGCCAGTGGGGCACAGGAACCAAGGCAGCATGGATTCACAGCAGGAAGGTCATGTCAGACAAATCTCATTGGTTTCTTTGACTGGGTGACCAAAGTAGTAGACCAGGGAGTGGCTGTGGACATGGCCTACCTAGACTTCAGCAAGGCTTTTGACACAGCCCTGCACAAAAGATTAATAAACAAATAGACAGCCTGGGAGTGGGTCCCAGGGTGTTAGCCTGGTAAACATTGGCTAGAGAACAGGACACAGAGGGTAATAGTAAATGGAGTCCACAGTGAAGAAAGGGGGTTACTAGTGGGTACCACAGGGTTCAGTACTGGGATGGTCCTTTTTCTTTTGGATTTAAACTCAGCTTTATTAAAGCCTGGCAGCCACAGTTATACATTTACTGTAACGCATGAAGAGGGCAAATAATTTAGTAAAAACAACGTAAGTAAATAAATGACATGCAGATTGTGCATAAAGTCCATACATTGTCCATCTGAACCATGGCACTTTAAAATTGAATTAATAATTAGTCTGGGTCCTCTAAGGTTGACCCTGAAATTAACCCCAGACTAAAAGAGAATGATGTTTAACCTGGTGAATGAATACAAATTACGTATTTTTCTTCATAATTGTACAATAATGAGCGTAATAATTAGGATACACAATACGATAAAGAATTACTCATTAATGTGCGCTTGTGCTGTTAAAATTTTTTTTAGCAGTTTGGTTGAGTTTTTTTGCATGCCATGCTTCCGTAATAAGCTCATGGAAGGCCAACATCACTGCATATGCTTGGTCTTGTACTAATGTGTGCTGTATGAGATTTTTAAAAACCACTAAGATTACTTCTTCTCGGGATCACACAGTATGCACCTAGGTGGCTGTGGGTTTCAAACCCAGGTCTCCAAATCTGCAGCTCAGAGCCTTAACCCACTGTGCTATACTACCTCTTAAAGATTAATAACGAACATGCACAAAATGTGCAATATTGTTAGCTTCAGCCCTAAATGTTAAAAAGTTCACACCTGATTTTTATATTAAGAGATTTTGCCCCATTAGAGGTGGAGGATGCTTTATTTAGCAATCTATATTGACCCCTGCCTCATGTTTGATGGCCATTTAAAATACATAACTACTCAAATACATCATAAACTTAGTTCCCTGTACATAGTTCACTAGCATTTACCTGTAGAAACTAGAATTGCAATACAGTAGCTCAAAATAATTTGTTTCTTTTTATTGATTACATTGCTGTAGTTGTTGATGCTGCCCTGAGAACTGTTGCAAACAGAAATGTAGCCTTTATTTAAAGTTGGCTAGGTTCGCAACTGCCCACAGGTCAAGAACCCATCATTGCCACAATTGGAATGTTTTCAGTTGGCTCTAACCCAAGATAAAGCCGAGTGGATGTTTGCAAAATTCTCTTTTAGACTTCTGCACAAAAACGCTGCTTGCTTAGATGGCTCACCTAATTTGGGTAAATTGTCTTATTGCATTCCACAACCAATAACCTCCTGTCAGTGTCTCTGTTTCAGACTTCAATGGGGCAAACCTCTGTTGGAGTTTGAGCAGCCTCCTTACAGAATGCAATCCCGCAATCAATTATATTTCCCTCTACACAGAAATGTGGTAACTGTGTTAGTCCTGCTGATAATATAGAAGAAAAAACAACAAACATGTTGCAGGTGATAGCTTTTATTTGACTAACAAAATTGTTTATGAGACTAGCTTTCAAGACTTATACTCTCTTGTTCAGATCAGCGTAGGGTGGTTGACTGGCCTGAAGAAGTGAGTACAATACTTGAAAGCTAGTCTCAAAAACAATTTTGTAAGCCCGATAAAAGGTATCACCTGCAACATATTTGTTGTGTTATTTATTTATTTCAATTTTGTTAACTGGGTAGGCTTACTGGGCCCTGAAGGTCCCTTTTTCAGGGGCATCCCGGAATTAGTTACATAAAGTACAACCATTTTGCAAGGTACAATACCTAAGAGAACATGTCAGTTTTGCTTACAATCAAGAAATTGCATGTCAAGAAGTCATACATTCATCAACAGACAGTTCATTTCACAATCACATTAGGACTAGACTTCTAACTGGGGGGGTGAATTAGTACAGGTCACACGGGTAAGGGAGACAACATAACACCACACTTGGGATTTTCACCTCCGATTTTGAAGGGGATTTTGCAGGAACAATTATATTTGGGATGGCTAGATTTACCTTGGCCTACGTCTGGTCAAGTGCAAGACCACTTGCTGTTGTCCAGCAGGTGCTTTTGGATCCCTTTGCAGAAGGCTCCCAGGGAACTGACTTCCTGCAGGTGGGCAGTTATAAAACAGTTATAAAAATCATTTACAGAGTAACAATGTTTGCTTTGATTAATTGTTGTGGACATATGCTTTATAATTTATTTAAAAAGTTATAAAGAAGAAAAAGAAAAGACGCTGCTCTAGCCACAGTGGCAGCTTTTAAGTATCTGGGAGTGACCCTGGACACCACCCTTGACTTCTCCCTGCATATTGCTATTAGATGCAAATTGGTAAATATTAGGTTAGTGCTTTCGCACAGGACCAGGCATAGCCTCATGGCCAAGGCTCAGTTTGCTGTTGCCCATGTTGTTATCCTGCCTAAATTGACATATGGGGTCCTTGTGTTCACAACCATAGTCAAGACACCACTTAGCAAGTGATATGTCACTTATAATAACCTCTGCTGGTTTGCCCTGGCCTCAAACCATCAAGAGCGTCACTGCAGCTCATATTCAAAATTTGGTTGGCTCCTGCAGCAGTCACTGCAAGATCTGTTTACCGGAAGCGTCATCTATGGCATCATATGAAGTCAGCCGCTGATGTCAATTGCATCCCTATTTTTACCTACTCACACTAACTATCCCCCAAGATCTGCAGACCATGGGACTCCTGCTCATTCCAAAAATGAAAATGAACCTGCGTAACATTGCACACCACCTTGGAGAAAGTGGAAGCAATAGTTCAAGCCTCAACACAGAAGTAATTTCTAGGGTTATTAAATTACTATGGAAAATTTCTGTCAAATCTGTCCCCCATGGTGCACCCATTAAATGAATAGCTGCAGGCTTCTAAAAGTGGAACTGTGCCTTTGAGTACTAGCAAACATTTGTGGCTGCTAAGAAAGAAACTACTTTTTGCAAAAATAATGAAATGAACTGAATAGTCAATGGAAATCTTTTTATTATTATGTTCGCTAGCACATGCGCAGTCAACATATTGTGGTAGTAGCAGATTTGGAGGCGTGGTCACTGTTGGGCGAATGCAGGGCACGCATCAGTAGGCACGTCCCTCATTCCCCAATAAGCCTGCTTGCGAGCGCCATACCGCATACATAATGTGGTGAGCACATCTAAGGAAAGGTCTGCTGCAATGCAAGCAAAGCTCGTCATACGCAGCGGCACCTCCCAACGTGCTTTCCCTGGTGGTGAAAAATAGATTAAAAATGGTGGCACAATGCCGACTTTGGGGGTGCCCAATCCCCCTGTCAGCATGCCATGACCCTATGTATGTGCCGATGGGGGAGAACTCCCCATCGGCATAATGCACCCCCCCATTTGTTATGTGCTGGGGAGGGTGCCCAATCCCCTCGGCTCTTGCCCCCCTCCCACTTTTCGTAGTGCTGACGGGGTACTCAACCCTGGCAGCTACAGCATCCCTCTAAAAACACTTAGGTGGCATGCTGGGAGCCCACCTCAGTGTCCCAACCTTGAAAATAAAACCATCCCGTGATGGTTTTTTTTCCTTTAACCCTGTGAAAGAAGAAAATGGTCCCTGGCAGTCCCCTGCCCCTCCCACAACCCACGCCCACCCTCTCGCGCACCCTGCCTCCCAAACCCCTCACCCCATACTTACCTCTGGAGTCCAGCGCGACAATCTTCAGTGGACCAGGAACACATCTGCACTCTTCAAAACCAACCACGAACTGAAGAAATGCCGGTAAGCTGTATAATGGCATAAATAGTTTTTTTTCAACTTTAGTGCATATCTTGGGCATCTTTTGGAATTTTTGCACCAAATTTTCAACATGGGGTTATTGGGACCCCTCCTCATGAATTCAGTCACTGTCATGACATTATTTGGTCCCAAAACGTGATTTTGTGGTCACTGCATGGAATCACCTTTCAGGACCGAGTAATGAAATGGCAGTGCCACTGTTCATGGGTGGGTGGGGGGATCTCAAGAAGCCTATGTTGCAAATTTGGTGAAAAAATCCCCACAATGGCTGTTTTACGAGCATGCGTTGCGCTGTTTCTATGCACGCTCGTAACTTCATGAATTTGTAATATTTTCACTCCAGATTTTCTAAATTGGCATTTTTCCACACCTCCTGATGAACAGTACAGCTGTCATTTTACATATCCTGGCCGAAATGTGTTTTCGCATATCTGGCGCAGAATAGCGCGGTCGCTGTGTGAAATCAGTTTTTGGGACATTATGAGGAAATGACAGTGACACCGTTCATGAACAGAGGTGCTAAAATGCCTATGTTGAAAATTTGGTGCTGAAAGTCCATAAAATGACTGTGTTACAAGCTTGCATTGCACAGTTTCCACGCACTCTTGTAACTTCGCAAATTTGCAATATTTTTATGCCAGATTTTCAACATGGCATTTTTTCACACCTCCTTATGAACAGTACGGCTGTCATTTTTCACATCCTGCCCAAAATGTGTTTCCACACCTGTGGCGCACAATGGTGTGATCACTGTGGGAAATCAACTTTTGGGACAGTTTAACAAAATCACAGTGCCACTGTTTATGAGGGGAGGACCCAAAATGCTTATGTTAAAAATGTGGCTAACAAATTCATCAAAATAATTGGGTTATGGATGTGTGTTGTGCAGTTTCTATGCATGCTCATTTTTTATATTTTCACTCCAGATTTTCAACGTTGCCATTTTTTTACACCTTCTTATGAACAATGCAGTTGTCATTTTCCACATCCTGCCCAAAATGTGTTTTCATTCGTGTGTCACCAAATGGCATAGCCGCTGTGCAAAACCACCTTTCAGCTAACAATCTGATTGTGCTGCTTTTCATGAGGTGGGCTCACAAAAAAAAACATGTTTAAAATTTGGAGTGAAAATACCAACACATGCCTATAGTGTTAGGGTTTCCAACTGTAGCACCCCACCCTGTAGAGACTGACAGGTGTCAGGGGTGTGACTTGGGATCATCGGCTGTAATGTTCATGCCATTCCACTCCCACTCCCATCCTGCAGCCAGTGACAGGCATTGTGGTGTGCCTTGCACTGTTCGGCCACAAAGTTCACCCCATTCTCCTATACTGCACCCACCTCAGCGTATTTCCTTATGGAATGGGGTAAGTATAACGGCCAAAGATCCCAAAGCACACCACGACACTTGGCAGTATCTACTGGGTAGGGTGAGGTACAATGCCATGAGCATTATGGCTGACAACCCAAAGCAAACCCCAATGCCTGTCGGTCTCTACAGGGTGGGGGTGGGGTTGGCGTCACTTCAATACTTCACTGCCATTCCTATTATGCGTCTCTAACTCCGGCACTACCAATGCCAGCAAGACAACATTCAGCATTGACAAATGCTTATTAAAAAAGGTTTGTATTTTTTGTGTGAACTGTGGCTAAGGCATAGTAAGACTTCTCCTGCCATGCATGGGCATGATAAGAATAGAACAGAGCCTGAATACACACACCCAGTTTGGGCCAGTCGAAGAGCAACACTGAAGATTAAGAACTCCTCATGCTGCGCACATCTTGATGCCATTTCCAGCTCTCACAGGGGAAGGACCAGACTACTGAAGGTGCTTCCTTTGTGTCAGAAGGCCTGTTTACACTTCCACACTTGCACCACAGCAATCCGAGCACACGAGTTGCTGCAGTGCAGTTGTGGCAGTATGAGCACTCTCCCAGCTGTGGTAAGCAGTTTGTGTCTCCTCAGCCTGAGCCACACTAAAGTAGGGGACACGTTCTCGAGTGAGCGGTGTATGCAGTCATGTGGACAGGCTGCACCACTTACTCTGACACGTGAGAAGCAGTCATCCTGTTTTGTGTGGCTGAACTTTATATGAAGTGGACCTAACATCCACCCCCTAGAACTCATGTCCCCTCTCAGTGCAGCTTGCATTGACACTGAGAGGGACCATGTAAACGTGATTCACAGTTGGAGAAGGAGATCGAAGCAGGACCGGAAGAGACTTTAGGTAACTTTGCAATAGCCTTGTAAATGTGACTAAAAAGAGTTACTTTTGATCTGAAAACGTCAGACATTGTTAGCAGTTGTGCATTATTATTCCAGTTCGCTAATTCACTACAATTAACTGTAATTTCAGGCAGGTAGGCCAGTGAAATTGTGCTACAGAGGCGAGGAGAGAATGCACAGTGTGAGGCTGCACCTGCAGCAGCAGGCCCTGTTGCAGAAGCAGAACAGAGTGACTTTAACAGACTGTAAAAGGCACAGGGATGATTTGTGAAGGATTTAGTTGATAAATATTGTTTTCACCGACTGCTGGTCGTGTAGAGGGCATGGAAATTCATCCTTATTATTTTATTTTGCTTTTGTTGTCCCCTGCAGCAGCCACGGGGCAGAGTGAATTTAGTAGACTGGAAAAGATACAAAGGGGAGTCTTGAAGGATTTAATTCAAATTTTTTTTACTGACTCCTAGTTCTGCAGGCACAGAAATCCATCTTTATTTCTTTCATTATTTTTGCCTGCAAGTGAAAACTAAGTGAGGAAGGCTGCTGCAGAGAGATACTACGTCTCTCACCGAGGGTCAGGAGAATGTCAGCAAGCATTGTGTGTTGCTGGGCATCTGCCGTTGCATTGTGAAGAAACAATGAGGAAAAGAACTAGAGGAGAAGGGGATGTGGGGGGAGGAAAGGAGCAGGGAAAGGCTCCACCATGCCAGTTCAACCAAGTACCAGCTCTGTAAGCAGTGGTGGTGGTGGTGGGGAAGGAGCCGAGACAGGGACTGGGACTCATAGTTGTGGGGCTATGCCTGAGAGGAGGACTAGGGCTGACAATGTGATAATATGGCTAAAGAAACCATAGTTCATTAGTTCCTAGAAGTCCACTTGTTCCACTCCCTCTGCAAGCAGTTTTCCAAGTTGATTATCCAATGCATTGCTGGTGAAACTTCCCTGAGAAATCTAGAACTGTATCCATCCCCCCGCCCTGGTTCCAGTGCTTCCAGTTCCCTTGCCCAGAATAGAATAGACCCATCCAGATTGGTAAAGGCAAGCCCACCCCTGTCCACCTCATACAAACAACACAACAGCTGCCACCGCAGCCACTTGTGCATGTATGATGGTGTAAACAATTTGCAGTCCATCTTGAAGAACTATGTTATGCCCCAATGCCCCAAATCATGCATCAGCAGCAGAACCGCCCAATCCAGTGCTGCTGCTCAGTCACTGCATTAGGAATATAACAGTTGGTCTGGGTATGGCACAAACACTATAGTTGTTTTGCCACCAGAGGTACAAAACGGTATTAACACCATTGTTCATGGGTGTATGGGACACAGCAAAGGCAGGGCATTGTATACCTACCCAGTTGTTTTACAAAAGCAAGCCAGTAGCACCACCAACAAAGCAGTTTATACAGAGTGCCAGTAAGGAGAATATGGAAGTGGAGCTGTTAGAATGAGAACATGAGATAAAGGAGGTAGCGGAAGGTGAAGCAGATGAAAATGAGGAGGAGGAGGAGGAGGAGAAGGGATAGGGGAACCACATGGGTTATGCAAGGAGAATGAGGGGCAGGGAAAGAAGATGTATGAGGAGAGGAGGAGCAGGGGGAAGCAGCAGGATAGAAGAAAGGGTTTGAGGAAGCAGATATGGGAGAGGATACAAAACAAGAGGAGCTTGAAAGTCTGCTGTCAATTACAACACTAATGAGTGTTGATGAAAAATTACTGTAACACTGAGACATGTAGGTTGTCACAGGAGGAGATGGCAAAATTAAGCAAACTCTGGTCAGAGCCACAGTGGCTGTAAATCTGATAGTATTGATAAAATGTGATTGACATTGGCTGCAAGTAGCAGTACTTGAAATGAAGCTGCAAAAAACACCAGATTATATTGGCAAATTTACATACACACACACACACACACACACACACACACACCCTACACATGCAAACACATACAAACCTCAGCACATGCACAAACATAGTCCCTGACACACACAGATCCTAACACACACAACCTTCAAGCAAACAGACGCATACAGAAACTGTTGACACAAAATTACACACACACAGACTTCGATATGCACATACAAAGACCCTGACCAATAAGCATGAGTAAACACGCGGTCCCCAGTACACACACACACACACACACACACACACACACACACACACACACACACACACACACACCTGCATGCACACAGACTCAAACACAAACCCACACAGTCCCATATGTGCTGAAACACACACAGACCCTGTAACATACACACTGAAACAATGTTAACAAACACCAAAAGAAATACAGTTGCAGCCAGTTCCAGAAATGACTCCCAAACCCCAAAGTACACACACACACACTCCAACATGCACAAACATGCGCACAAAGCACGTAATACACAGCTCTTACAGACAGATCTAGAAACACATAGAGAAACGCATCATAGTATGTGTCAACATACTGACCCGAGAGTGTGCACAGACACAGGACCTGACACATGCAACCAAACCTTGACATGCTCACATACATCCTATTGCACACATACACACACACACACACACGCACCAATGTGCTCACTCACACAAAGACTGCAACAGATGCACACAGACCTTGGCAAGCACCAAAGGAGCTCTGGGTGAGCACAAAGACCCACCCTGCATGTGTACACAGACCTCACAGCAGGCACACTGATCCTGCTGTCTGTGTACAGATCCTGCTGCACCCGCACAAACATTCTGCCATATATGCACAGACCCCACCACACCCCCACACAGATCCCACTGCTCTTCTACATAGATCCTGTGTGCTACCGGATAAATACTGCTGAGTCCCAACCCAGACCCTGCTGCACCCTCATTTAGATCTTGCATGGCTCACACACAGACTCCACTGTATCTGCACAGAGATGCATGCACACAGAACTTGACATATGCACACCAACTCTGATGCATACACACAGCACATTACACACAAATGCATACATACCCAGTAAATACATAACTCTTTTGTTTCTTCCAAACGTCACACAGAAGGTTTTAAAATACAAAGATGGGCTTACTGAGTCATGCTCTGTCTAGCTGAGGTAGTACCATTGCGAACAGCTGTCAGGCAGATAAGACAACTAAGCAAACAACTGAACAGCAAAGTACATACAGCAGGGGAAGCAGGACTTTATGGGGTTGAAACAGCACTGATTACAGGTGTGCTACTGTAGTATGCGACAACAAAAGAGGTATTAATCAACTACCAGGTGGATAGCGAAGCAGCTATACAAGCTCCAAATGGAGTTGAATGTTGAACTAATGGTGGGGGGAGCGGGCAGTCTGGTTAGCAAGATAACATAAGGCATACGGGAGTAATCAATCAATCAATCAATCAATCAGTTAAGATGGCTATAATGAGTGGAAACTCCTAGAGAATATGTGGGTGTGGGTAACACAGAGCAGACTAAATCTGAGAGGGGTTCAAACCAGGGAGGGTGAGGCAACCTAGAATGTAGAATGAAAGACTCTGGTACATTAGCGCAGATTACTTTTTGGCTACCAACACTGTACCTGTAAGATGGGGGTTACAGCTGAATGGGGATCATAATAAATACTGAGATGTGAATAACAGATACTAGCAATCAGTTCATGAATGCAAAAGGAGATCCTGGGTATGGGCCAAATTCAGTGGATGAAAACACTGGCTACAACAGCTGGAAGCAAAGCAGTTACAGGACATAATGGAACCCTGAGTCACAAGACATCTATCGTGGCCTCCAATCACCCTGGTGACACCCCAGATGACACCCTGCCACCGTTTGGCCCTCAGACTGTGAAAACCGCTCATGTGGGGACATTTTCTGAGATGAGGCACATTTACATGCTTTTAAGCCTGCCTTCGGTCTCACCTGCTTGGATAGTAAAACTGAGACATTCTTTGATCGGCTGGGGCTCAGTCCCCACAGGGAGAGCCCCAAGCCAAAATGGAACAGTCCTGGCCAAGACATCTGGTTTCCTGAGGGGTCTGATGGTGGCCAAATGGCCACAAGGAGCACCCTGTGGCTCAAGAAAGGCTTGAAATGTCAGAGGGGCTAGCTGGGAGCCTAAGAAATGTAAAGGGCCGCAAGGCAAGGCAAACGTATTTATGCAGCACCCTTTCCCAAAGGCTGAGGGCACTTTTATAGTTAGAATAATATGACAATACTTGTAAAATACATATATAAATGTATACAGAATAAAATAATGTTAAAACTATCTAAAAGGTATCTGAGAATGCCAGCATAGATAAAAAGGGTTTTATGACCCTCTCCTGACTGCCCTGATTTATTAGTTGCTCTAAAGATCTCCTTTGGCTGTGGTTCGGTCCCTCCATGGAGAGTTCTAAGCCAGATGGAAACAGCCGTGGTGACATTAAATAGTTCAATAAAGCTTTACAACATCTTTACCTGTAATAAAACTTACATTTTTTCGGTGTTTGAAAAGTTTGTTTTATCACATATATACAGTACGCACATTTTCAATGAATACTATCAGATTTAGTTAAGTACCAAACAGAAGTGTATAGCGTTATGCTGCAGCTACCTCAAACCATTTTCTGTGAGGGTAATATCATTGTCATTGTCTTTAAATCTTATATACTGTATACACAGCTGTTGCCCGGCATCCAGTTGGAAACAAAGACACACAGTCTCCAGTTAACTTTTTTTTTAATTTTCTACGTAGTTACAGTTTCTCCCTTGAACTGTGGTCAGCACCTCTTTCTAGCCTTCTCAAGCTTCTGTCACCAGAGAAGCCCCTTGAACCTACTCACACTGCCAGCCCACACCCTGCCTAGTCCTCTCCACCCATGATCCATCCACAGCTTACTCCCAGCAGTGGAGTCCCATGGGAGGCTACAGTATACCCAGGGAATGCTCCTAACTAGAGAGGCAGAGGTATGCCAGGGCAGAGCTGACCTATGGAGAGTCGAGTCCCCCAGGACCCCACATAGGATATGGGGGAAGACAGACTTCATCCTGGCAGCCACCTCCTACTTATGCTCTGAGATCCTCCTTTCTTTTATGGGGTATGGTCAACTCACAGCTCTGGACTACCTGGCTCACAATGGGGTGTTAGAGGAGAGGCATTAAGCTTAACCTTCTTGCTGATGTACCCATTGATTCCTGCCCTGGATACATAACTTTTATGGATTACGTCTTAAACCAGCTGGAAATCAGGAACAGTTTCAGAGCAGCACCTAAGGACCATGTGCTCCTCCCCAAAGACTCCGTCCCGCTGGGTCCCCTGAGGTCAAAATACAGCAGAAGGAGCCTCCCACACTCTCTGACCCTGATGGTATCCATAACAAACACTTTCTCTGCATCTACTGGTTGGCTGCTGATGTCCCAGGGTCAGGTGCAAACCTAGGCTGCAGGCATGGTTACTGTACTTCCCCAACTGAAGTACTTAGCCCAGCCAGCAAATACTAATAAAAGAAAAAAGTTTTTCATGCTTAAGTACCCGATAATACACATTTTGTAATATTGGTTTTCATTAACAAAAAAAAACCCTCTAATTGTACCAAACATTTTGAGGGCCAGAGATTTGTAATATTGATAATCCACTGTAATAATCGCATCAGTATTATAAAAAGTCTTGCTTAAAATATTAGCAAAATTCTTGTACAAAAAGGCAGTCTACATACTAACATAATAATTCAAGATCAAAAGGGACCTAAGGTCCATCATGCCCCCCACTCCATCACCTCTGGTTCATGAGATGGGATGAAAAAATATGAGCTACAAATTCAGTGTTACTTGGATTTCCCTACCCACTCTACCAGCCTGGGTGCCCTGTGATTCCCTTAATAAGCATCAATTCACCCAGATTTACAATGAAGGTCTGTACTGTATGTGCCCACTTTCTGTAATGGTAGCCTGGTCCATAGGTTTACCACCCTCTGTGAAAATCAGTGTCTCCTAACATTACCTCTGAATATACTGCCTCTTAGCTGCAGGATTTGTCCTGCTGGTGTGACACCAGAGCAGAACCCCATCTGTTCAAACTTTTCAGTACCCTTGAGTATGCAGAAAACTGAGATGATGTCCCCTCTCGGCTCCTTTTTTCCATGGTGAACACGTTATGTTTCCTCAGAATCTCCAGTTCTTGTCCCCCAAACCCCTGATAATTTTGGTGGCACTGTAGTGCATCTGTTTTGTATTGAGAAACCCAGCACACAGTTCTCTAGGTGGGGTCTGACCAGTACCTTGTAAGTGACAGTATTATGTCCCCTGCCCTGCTGTTTAACCTCTTTTAATGCACTACATTATTATGCTGGCCGTCTTGAAAGGTGTCATGCACTGCATGTCATGCTTCAACTGATTGTCTATTATGACTTCCAGATGTGTTTCCTCCTCCACTGCAACAAGGGGAACTCCAAGCAGTTTATAGACCCTGCCTCTGTTTAGTGCAGCATCTCTCATTTGGCTACACTGAAATTAAGACTCCGGCCAACCACTCAGCTTGTGTAGGTCCTACTAATGTTTGTCCCATCCTTGAGGTAGTCCGCCACCCTGGCCAACTTAACATCATCGGAGAATTTAGGCATCCTGCCAGAGACCCCAGCTTCTAGATCATTGATGAAAATACTGTGGTAATGGCCCCAGCACAGATCTCTGAATGATGCCACTCATTCCCCTATCCATTTGGAGTAGTACCCATCCACCACAACCACCTGCTCCTTTCTGCCAAGCCAGTTAACCATCCACCATGTGTATGCCACATACTACACTAGTGAACTCTCAAACTGCAGTTAAATGATATTTAACATTTAAGTGTAACCCTTGTGTCCCCCTTGGGGTTACTAGAACCCTATGCAGTGTAATGGTTTTTGTAGTTATTTAATCTGGGTAGGAAATAGTTAACTTTCAGGTCTCCCATGAAACCTGTTAGTCTTCTGGACAGAAGTTCCAAGTGGGAGAGACCTGGCAGCAGCAAACACCATAATGGAATGCTGCAGTGGTTGTCAGTTGCTCACTCAGAACTTTGAGTCAAGTCGGACTGAGGAGAGCCTCAGGTAGTGTACCAACTATCTCCTGTCCTGTTTTGGTCCCTAGTTAGATCATGGAGTAGCTGAGAGTCAAGTCATGGTGGTGACCTTCCCCTGTGGTGTGATCCTGTGTGGGGTGAAAGTCCTGAAAGGCATCTGGCTAAATAACTGTGAGTAAATTCTGGGTGCTAACCCCCCCAACTGGGTATCCAGTGATATGGGTGAGTCAAATTGAGCTACTTAATATGCGCAATTCAATTTGACCACCTGCAATTAGAGCATGTGAGAAAGGATAGCGAGACCGGTAATGGCGAGTGTAAGGGACAAAACAGTGAAAGGAAGAATACGGCAAGTGTCAGAGGGAGGCATAGTTACACAGGATATGGGAGGTAGTGTGGCCAGGCAGTTCCCAGCTGGTCATTTGGCATAGTGGTAGGAGACTATGCCTGCGCTGTGAAAGGCTCTGGGTTTGGAGCTAGCTGTGTGCACTTAATTTTACTTGTGTGCTGTTTGGGACTTAATTTTTTCCCCGGTCTGAGTAGCCCCCTCCTGAAATTTCCCCTGTACCCCAGTGTCAACCCCCCCCAGAGTTGATTATAATTATAATGGGGGGTGAGGGAAAGGTCCCTGCCTGAGGTGCTGGGGCCAAGCCCCCCCCCATAAAACAATGTAGTAAATGTTGTCCAATTGTCACTGTTTTTGGGTTTGATGTAGTGCACATCGCCATTGTTGTTTTTGGTGATGTGCACTTGCTCATGTGTCTGGGGCTGTTCTGCTGATGCCCATATCACATGGAACCCCTCAACTGTGAGAGACTTTTCTTTTGCAATGCTGCCCAGTGCTGGCTTCACCAGGATGGTCCCAGTGGGAATGCCTGTGCTGTTTGGAATAGTTTAACTCCCAGGATGTGAGAACAGTTTGAAAGAGAACTGTCTAAATGGTGCCTTCACAGTACAAGTTCTGTAGAAGATGGAGTGGATCACCCTGACTGGAAGATGGGGTCCCACCCTCCTGACCAGAAGATGAGAAAGGGCTCCTGAGTACAAAAGTTACATGTCACAGTAAAGTGTGTTTAAAAGTAAGGACACAATCTGTCCCAGAGTGCTCTGTTGCTGAAGAGAAAAGTGCGTTTTTGGTGAACACAAGAAATGCTCAAATTCTGGGAGGACATTCACTCTTCTGACTCTGATCCCAGAAACAGGATGAACAAAAGAAACTTTTCTTGACCCCTTGTTCAGGGACCCACATGGACTTTGTGTGTAGTACCACAAAATTGTGCCTTTATACCTTCTGCATGTGCATCCACCAGTGGGTCTGTTTGAAACAACTTGTGACAGAAGAAAATCTACTACTCATACCTCTCAACTGTCCCTGGTTTTCAGGGACATCCCTGATTTTGCACTGCAAATTTCCTCTGTCCCTCTGTAAAGAAGTAGTATACCCTCATATCGTGTGAATGTTACTTGTTTCTTTGTCAACATACAACTCTTTCTGTGTAGCTTTTGGTGACATATGTGTTTGATTTAGTTTGTTTTCACTGTTCACAGGGGCATTTCCATTTACTGGTGGTTGAAATCTCATTGTCCCGGACCGCTGCATTAGCATATCAGAACAAGATGTGTCAGCACCCTTTAGACTCCACATTTTCCTGTCTGCATACTTAGAATTCAACATACAGGACTGTGTATGAGCAAGCATACACAAGGCAGTTGTGATCGACAGGTTTCCATGGTAACCAGAGACCTCGAGAGCATAGCTTGAGAGGTCTGTTACCATGGAAACCTCGATCGCACAACCGCCTAGTTTGTGTATGGTTGCTCATACACAATCTTTTATCGTGTATGGGCAACCATATGTGGCACTACTTGATCCCCCAAACAGGTCACTTAGGAAAAAAATGCTTACTTTGGCAGCTGTTTTTTTCTGTTTCATGGTGCCACTTACTTCCTCACCGCGCGACCTGCTCAGTTGCGCATGAGTGACCACATTTGATGTTGTTGTGCTGCACTGGTGATGTACTCGGTGCAGCACAACGACATCGTGACGCACTGAGGCAAGCACAACAATGCTGTTGGGAGCATGGATTTCCATGCTCAACAGCGTTCCACCATACACTATAAAACAAGTTGCAGCAAGGTGTGAAATACCACATTTAACTTCAATTAGCTTTACAAACTGTCTTAGATGTAATGCAGGATTTTTTCCTTTAAACTGTATTCCAGCTGTGTGTTTCTAGAAAGTTTTTTTCAGGTTATGTGCACTTTCAGCATAGAGATACATGGTGTAAATGGGTGCTGTGGCATCGTGTTCTCATATACTAATACAGCTCGGAGGGACAATGAGATTTCAACAAGCAGAAAATGGGGACTCCCAGGCTAGTTACAGGGACTGGTGTGAACAGTGAAAACAAATGAAAGCAATTGCATATATTCCGAACAGCTACACGAAAAGAGTTGTTTGTTGACAGGAAACACATAACATTTACAAGATATGAGGGTTACTCCTTTAATTTGTCATTTTTGCCACTGAAGAGTAGAGATTTGGATCATAAAATCATACCAAACAGTAGTTTTATACTCTAGTTCTCCATCAGAAAATGCCTTTATCACTAAACCACTTATTGTAACAGCTTCATGAAATGATATTACCCTGTTTTAAGATGTGTCCCTGATTTTGGTCATGTGTCCCTAATTTCTGAGGCAGGGAGTTAAGAGGTGTGCTACTACTGGACAAAAGCTAAGGAGTGGACATTCCTCATTCTTTGCTATGTGTTTCTGGTGCTCCTATCAGTTTGTACAAGTGTGCAGTGCTGTGGCACCCCAGCTCCCTTGTTAAATATTAATGTTTTGCATAGCCCTCCCCTTGACAGCCAAAAGGTAAAACCCCTAGTTAGTGAGGCAGCAGCTGGTTACAACAGTAAAATTATAAAATAATAATTAAATCAGAATGTAGTTCAATCAATCAATCAAAATCTTTATTTAACTGGGCGAACAGCATTGACTAGAGCTCGTTTGAGAGATGGACCTGGGCAGGATACAAGAACATTACACAGCACAATGAACACAATAAAATCACACACTATTTAGGTAACTAACTAACATAGTCAGGGCTAAATATACTACACAGGGTAATGACAGTGGCAGTGCATGAGTACTATATACACACATGAGCAGCTAAATACAGGTTATAGTCAAGACTGGACACTATGGTGTGGTGAAGGCAGAAAAACAAACACAAGTGAGAGGTGGCAACAAGGGAACTTAGGAAGCTGATAAGAAAAGGAAGGGAGTTGTGAAGGTTAAAGAGGGAGGGGGAGGGTAGGCAGGGGAACCCGTAAGTGTCATAGCACCAAATAGTGATACCAGGGCCACGGGTAAGGACAGGCTCCAGATAAGGGAAGTGAGGAGAGGCAGTAGGTAAGGTGAATGCCCCAGGGTCAGGGAGATTGGGGGCATGTGATCAAGAGGTAATGCTACTTTAAAACAACTGAAACCTACACAAGGGAGCAGGTTAAACAACGAAAAGCAAATAAGGAATGCTATGAAAAGGTTAAAGAGGGAGGAGAAGGGGTCAATGAGACAGGGTAGTAAATGTAATATTTCATCCGACAGGTGACCAGCAAGTCACTGAGGCAGTGAGGGGGAGATCAGAACAATTGCTGGTGTCCTTAAACCAATGAGCATAGAGAGTTTTAAATGCTGATATGCTGATGCAGTGAGCCAGTTTCAAGGTGTTTTGCAGTAGTTAAAAAGGTTCCTGCTCTGTGGTGCCAGGCAAAATGGGTCTGCCTGGCATACTGGGGACCAGGATTCAAATCCTGATCCCAGGACATTAGAAGGGAAAAAGGAAAGTCAGTTTGTCACTCGAGCTGTCAATCAATGAGCGTGTACTTCATACAGTATGTGCTCCTTCTTGAGAGCTCAGCTAGTGGCTCTGTTTAGGGATGGAGGAGTGAGGTGGTGGGCACTGCCTGATGGGGTATGTGGGTGGGAGGCCACCAGGGATATATATCTGTATATTATATAGGCACACTGGGGATAGGGAGGGGGGTCCACTAGAACACCAGGGAGTGATTTATTTAATGTTTTAATATACAGGAATATTGGTCCTGGGGGATGCATTAGACCACCAGGGAATGATTTATTTAATGTTTTAATATACAGGAATATTGGGCCTGGGGGGTCCATTAGACCACCGGGGAATGATTTATTTAGTATTTTAATATACAGGCATATCAGGGCAGGGGGGTTCGCTAGATCACCAGGGATTGATACTTTATTATTATATTATAAGGGCAGATGGGGGAGGTCCACTAGACCACCAGAGATATATTTTGTTTACTACAGAGGGGATCAGGGCTGAGGGGGTACCGCTAGTCACCAGGGACTGGCACACAGCCACCCTGCAGCTTGTAGCACACCATCCAGATGCCCCAGCTGTTTGGTGCATGGCCACGGTCACCACAAGCTGCTGGACTTTGCCACTGGGACCCTACCTGATAGAGAATTGGGTGCAGGGTCCCTGGTGCACTGGCACTTGGTGCAAGTTGCCTTTTGGCATGGCTTGACCCGCGTTTTGAGGATTGGGCCGGATATGTGATTATCGAGCAATTACCATACAGAACACAAGTACACAGCAGTGATTTCCCACGATGTCATACGCTGTGTTATAAAAATGAATAATAACATTGGCACACATCATATAGTCCAGTTAGGTATTGTTGCAGACTTTTTTTGCCTGAGAGCTCTTATTTTAGAGTAATGAGGGAGTGCCTTCTCAACTGTCCCTGATTTTAAAGGTACTGGTTTCCCTAATTTTGCAACAAAAATGTCCATAGTCACTCGTAAATATGACACGTCTGTAACTGAAGAACACGGTATGAAGTGTACAGCAATGCCTACCATTACTGTTATAATCTTAGTTATGGGCTCCTTACCTTCACCCATACTACCAAGTCCATTCTATCTAAATGGGATGTGGCTTTTTAACAACGTATGTCAGTTTGCCCTCTCTGTCCCCAGACTCACTCATCATTGTGAACTATATAGCAACCTAGACTGGTTGTCCCCAGGGAACTATCACTCTGAACTGTTTTACTGATAAAGTGGTTAGAACCATCACCTCTCTAGTTTTGGTGGAATAACTAAGAACTATCAATTCAATGTACCCTAATAGGTCCAATGACTCATCTGTGTTCCTTGTTCCTAAAACCCTTATGGCGATGGGTGACCGGGCTTTTGCTGTCTGTGCACCCAGGTTATGGAACACTCTCCCAGTGCCTATTTGATGTGTTACCTCCCACCACAGTTTTAGAAAGTCTCTATAGGATTACTTGAAATCTAACTCTGCCTGTAACTACACTTAATTTTTGGTATCCTCCCCCTTAATGAGTGGTGTACTTTATCATTTAGTCTAGCCCTCTTTAGATCCATGCTTATGTAAAATTATAACCTATGTTCATACTGTTTAAACCCGCTATAGTCCTTATTCGTTGTTACCTGTTTCTGTTATGTTGCTGTCTCTTCACTGTTGGGTTTTGCACTGATTGTATACTCTTGGTAACCTCCTGGGTTGTACCTGAAAATAGGCATGTATTTGTCTATTGTGCTTACCTGGTTAATAAAAGCTAAATAAATAAGTAAATAACTAAATAAAATCTATAATGCACCTTCAGTAAATACTTTGTGCACAACTTTTTTCACCTCTGTGAATTATTTTTTACTCAAGAGGTAAAACACCATCTGGAGAATAGTGTGGCAAAAGGCGAGGGGGGGCAGAAAGCATTGGCTTGACCGGTGACTGGGGGGAGGAAGAATTGGTAGAGGACCCAAGACCGGGAGGAGAGCCAGTAAAGGAGCCAGGACCAGAAGGAGGGACAGAAAACCAGCAACCAGCGGGTAAGGGCAGAAAAGAGTTGGCAGAGGAACCATGACTTGCAACTCGGGGGAATGAAAGAATAAACATAACTGGTGACCAAAGGTGGGTAGACAGAGTCAAAGAAGAGCTGGAACTACAGGAGGCAGAAAGAGTTGGCAAAGGAGCTGTGACTGGTGACTGGGGGGGCAGAAAGGGTCGTCAGGAGCAGTGATTGGAAGTGGGGGAAAAATAATTACTCAGCAGGATGGGGGGGAGGGAATGGGACCTGGGAACAGAGCTGGCAGATGGAAGAAAAAAGTGCCAGCAAGAGGGAGAGGACAGAGAAACACTGAGAGGAAGCACAGCAATGGGGAGGGGGAGAGAAAAGACAGAGAGGAAGTGCAGGGGTGTCATGCATACCGATAATGTGATGAGATTCCGCTGAAGAAGGAAAATGTTTTTTGTCAGTTGTCTTTTCTCTCACCCTCTATTGGCAAGACTTCTGCATACCTCTGCTATGCAGCCATAAAATCAGGTGTAACCCACCCCCCACTGGCCCCCCTTGTTTATTTAGCAGGGCTGCTCCTCTCTCCACAAGGTGCCAAAGAGAGGGATTGGGGTTGTCACTACAGTTCAGTTTACTAGTACATCTTCTTCTGAGCCTGCCATACATAGACAGGCAAACCAAGTGTGGCAACTACCTGGCTCACACCTGGGGGGACCATTTACCATGGCCATCAACCTAGGTCCCTGGGAGAAAATGTTTTCTCACAAGTATGCTAGGTTTGCACTTCTGGACAGGGGTACCCAAGTAAATCCAGACACAGTGGAAGCAATAACAGTATTGTACAAACCAGGTTGGGATTCTAGAATGTGGCTTTTATTCACATACACAGAGAATAATCACAAAGCAAAGATGGACCCCCACAGGGCTACTCCTACTGGTAATGCAGAGTACTGAGGTGCAGACAACATACACAGCGAACCCTCAGGTTCTGAATTACACAGCGAACTCTCTGGTTCTGAATTAGGAGATTATCACACACGGCCAGAACTGGTGCATTTTCTTCTTGACTAGGCACACACGGCCAGTACTAGGACATGTTCCCATATTTCATGAGGAATTACTGGTGGCACCCTCGACCACCAAAGAACACATTCAGGCTCAGAGAATCCAACCCATGTCTGGGTAAACTATTTTCTTCAGGCACTGGCCAAATGCAATGAGAGAAAACACAGGTGCCAAAACTGAACCCAGAGAGGTAAACTGGTTGCTCGAGATGGGGGGGGTCTCTCACCTTTTGCTTCCAAATTTATACTTGGCCATTCATCTGGTTAATAACACCCTCACAGAAAACTTGTAGATGCTGTCTTGAAATGTCTTTAACACTTAACATACTACATTACACACTTCTGAGGTGTCAGAAAGTTAAACGTTCTGTAATTGACATTGTCTCTTCACTAGACTCCAACTTTAGCAGATACTTTTAAACAGAAAACAGTCTAGGTGACAGGATCCCTTGGACAGAGAAAATTCACCACAAGGAATGCAGGAATCCAGGGCTTTTCCAAACAAAAGTCACAAATACGCACAGAGCAGTTGAATCTCAGGCAGCTTCAGCATAGTCCAGACTGGACCAGGGGATTGCCCCTGAATCCTGGAATCCACCCCATCCCTCCTGGGATGGGGCAAAGGAAACCCCACTCAGAACGGTTTCCATCACTTCAATCTCTGTCTTCTATGTTGTTCTTCTAGGGTGAGAACAAACTACCCAAAACACAGTGGTAGCTCTCTGTTGGAGCTAAAACTGAGGAGCTGCTGCAGGTTGCAACCTCCTCCTGGAACTCCACTCTACAGACTGCATCAACATTCTAAAGCTAACTCCCTGCAGCTAGCTTGAGTGTGGCTCATGCTGCTGCGACAGTTCCATGATTACATCATCCTCCAGCTCAGCTGAGACTGAAACCAGAGAATGACAGTGTGAAATCCATTTACCTGGCATTTCACTAGTTGCCTCTCCTTGCCTACCACTGATTCTAATGGGATTCCAGTAACCCCTGGGAACAAGGGGATTACACAGGTAAAACTTTTTGCACTCCCTTTTAAAAAGGGGGAAAATACATTTAGGAGAATAATAATTAGATCAAACAGACATTTAATTTTTTACTAGGAATTAGAAAAAGCACGGGCTCTCATTAAAGCCTAACAGAAACGTAATGTTGTAATAAACAAGCTTTTGTCGATGCCAAATGCTCGCCACTTGCATTACTATTGTATCGGGTCTTGCTTGTGCACATTTTTACTATATATTTACCCAAGATAGAGCAGATGAGATGTAATGTGTCACTTGCAATGGGGTCCTGATTTTACAGTTTTATACTACATTTACCCAGAATTGTAGAGGTGTCATGCGATACCTAGAGTGGTCCTGCTTTTATAATGTACGTTTCTAGGACAGATCATTTTAGATGCAACATCTACTTAGGGGCCTATGTTTGTACAGTTTTGCAACAAATATTTACCCAGTACAACCCAGCTGAGATACAATATCTCATTTTCAAAAGAGCCCTGCTTTAACACATATTTATACTGTATTTACCCAGGAGTTATCCAGAATAGCACAGCTGAGATGCCATCTTGTTTTCAGTGGAATTCAACTTTTCCCAGTTTTTACTCTGTATTTACCCAGGATAGCACAGCTGAGATGCAATATCTTGTTTTCTATTGGGTCCTGCTTTTACACATTTTTATAATGTATTTACCCCAGATAGTCCAGCTGAGAGGCAAGTTACATTTTCTGTGGGGCCCAGCTTTTACAATATTTTTTCCCGGATACAGCAGCATAAATGTGTAGTTTAGCAGGTGCTCTGCTATACTGGGGCCCTGCTTTTGCACTTTTTTTTACTAAATATTTACCCTGGATAGACCAGATGAGATGTGGTGTCTCATTTGCAGTGGTGTCCTGTTTTTACACATTTTTAGACTGTATTCACCCAGGATAGGCCAGCTGAGAGGCAAATCTAATTTTCAGTAGGCGTACACATTTTGACCCCCAAGTTCCAACAGTCTTTTTATGACTTGACATCATGATCAAGACAGGTGGAAGTTTTTAAATCCCATACGAAAGGTGATTTTGCAGTGTGACTGCCAAAACATGTTTCATAGGGGATTTTAAAAATGGCACCTGTTATGTTCAGGTGGTGGGGTAACCACAAGGGATATACTGAACATTATGAAATGGGTAGTAAGAATGCTGAATTCTGATTGGCCAAGAACTGCTTTCAGCTGGGCCGTTATCCCAGCACAATGGCCCAACTGAAAGTATTGTGTTTAAAAATGCATAACATTTACTAAAAATGACCCATTTCATAATTACAATAAGGCACTCCAGGTGGTGTGTTATGGTGGGCTAACGGCCCTTCTCGGGTGGAGGAAGCCCTCAGCTACGCCTCATGCTTCAACCCACCCCAAAGTGAGCCATTATCCCACCATAAGACCCCCCTGTCATGCCTTATTGCTTAAATAGAGGCAAAAATCTGCAAAAATAAGCTTGTGAGTAAAGGCTGAAACAGTTCAATGTTTCTTCATAACTTAGTTGCTTTTTCACATTTTGACCCCAAATCTTCAACAGTCTTTTTAGGTGTCCTCCTCCTGAACATGACAGGTGTTATTTGTAAAATGCTAGATGAAATGTCATTTTTCACCAAAAGTGAGACACACATTTTGGCCAGGATTTGAAAAATAACACTTGTCATGTTCATTGAGTGATGTGAAAATAGCTACATTGAAAATGTGGGGTCAATATATTGAAAATTACCAAGGTTATGAGCGAGCATTGAAAAATCTCAGTGTGCCATCATAACTTTGTTGTTTTTAATAATCTGACCCCCAAATTTTAACAATCTCCTTATGACCCCACCTCATGAGCCCAGTAAGTGAAAATTGTTAAATCACAGCCAGCAGGTGATTTTGTGGAGTGACTGGGAAATTACCTTTCAGGCTGGATTTGAAGAATTTCACCACCCTTGTTCATGAGATGGGGTCCCAAAAAGGCCATGTTGAAAACAGCTGGTGGGAAAATAGGACCAAGCTATGAGCACACCTTTAGAAAGCATTGAAATACATTGAACCACATACCTGATTTCCTCAGTTCCCGGTCCAGTGCTGAAGAGTGAAGATGTGTCTTTGGACAAGAGAGGATTACAGCATTGGACCCCCAGTAGGTCAGTAAGGGGTGAGGTGGTGGGGTAATGGGTGCTGAGTGGGGGCTCAGGTGGGGGAAGGTTAATGCAGCAGGGGGCAGTGGCAACAGACATTGCTGGACTGGTTTCTTGTTTACAGGGTGTATAAAAATAAAAATACTATGAGGGATGGTTTTCTTTTCAGGTATCAACACTGGGGGACTGGGCACCCCAATGTTGGAGTTATGTTTGGTGGCACTGGTGGTGGGTTCACCAGTGTTGCACAGTGAAAACAAGCAGGGTGTGGGGGTACTAGCTGGTGCTGAGGACTGGGCACCCTGGTGTCAGAAGATTAAGAAGGAAGGAAGCAATGAGAGGTGGGAGGGATACTTGGCAGAGGATGGGGAGGGATTGTTTTTACATTGGGGGAGGATCACAGCAGGCTGATCATGACACTGATCAGCTCTGCTTGCTGGCCAACGTTATGCAAATCAAAGGAAAAAGCTGCCATATGGTTACCACCTGTCCTGCTTTTCGCTGGACAGTCCTGATTTGGTCAGCTGTGTCCTGCAAAAAAACATGAAAAATACATGTTGGAGACAATGTGGGGATCATAGAGGAATACACTACCATATCTTTCGGGATTGCCACAAACTCCATAGTTTTTGACGGAATATACACTCCGAAATGCAAAATATAGTGGGACTTTCCTTCCCCTGCAACTTCTCGGAATTGGTATTGGGTTTCCCTTCCATATTAGAAAACTGGCCCAGATATTAAGGGTGGCTGCCCTCAAATGTATTACTTTCCAGTGGCTATTGTCCCAGCCTCCATCGCTTAGCCAGTGGCATTCACAGATGATGAGAGATAGAGAGCATGGAGAAGATTACAAGCAGCCTTTGGTTGGAATCAGAGAAGTTCCTGGAGATCTGGGGACCTTGGCACCAGGCAGTGGGAGTGGCCCTACCCTGATTTACCAAACTGTACAGTTATTTAGTCATGGGCGGTGGCTTTGGAAGGGGTCAGAGACCCAGGGGAGTCTGAGAACAAGCTGCTTAATTAGAATATGGCATTCTTTCTTTGTACTATGGGCCTATTGGTCAGCTCATTGGAAAATGGGCCTTTGGGGGAAAGAGGGAGTGGTGCGCCTTTATTTCTGTGAGCACTAAGGTTGATATTGTTTACAGTGCTACATTAGGGTTTGCTTGTATTAGTCTAATTCTCTTGGAAATATTTACCTGTACGAGATTAGTAGATTGTATATTTGACCTCAGAGATACCACACAATTTTTGTTTCTTATGAGGGGCTACCCACCTTTTAAGACTGCGTAGTCAACAGAGCTTTAAAAGTTAATCTTTTTATAATCTCCTGCATTACGGCATTTGAATTGAACAAAATAAAAAGAGTTGGGAGAGCCAAGTTATGATTGTTTATAGTGGTATAAGTGTTGACCTAGGAGGTATTCCCTATTGTTATAAACCATTTCTAAAGATTTTGAATTTTAGTATTGTGAATGTGCTATTGAGCTTAATAAACCTTGGCTTAATTAAAAAAAAAATACTACATGTCCTGACCTTATAGCAGAAAAAAATATTTTCTAACTTGCCTCTAAATAGTGCAGAAAACTATAATTAAACTAAAATACCTTAAAATGATAAGAAACAATAGAAACAACTAAAACCTACAACACTTAGTCTTAATTCTCATTGTACAGTATGCAGAAAAAAAGTGTGTTGCATTGGTTGAGGTTATCTATTGTCCTGTCAAAAATCATGTATCAGTAAGAAATGTCCCACTTTGGGCTTCTTAGAAGGTGGTCACTCTAGTTTTAAACTTCACACAGTTTCCACCCAGCAAGCCCAGAAGAGTGTCGTGATCAGCCTGGCTATGATTGGTCTGGCACTGTCGAGCCCCTTGTAGAATGCCCCACATTGAACTGTGACACCCCTCTCAAAATCTACTATCATGCCAACATGTTCACTTTGTGCAAGTGTGAACATAAATGTGCTTTTTTCAGAGGCATAAAGGCCGGATTTACTAACTTCTGTGCTGCATTTATTCCAGTCATGCCAATTTGACACCTACACACTAACAGTAAGTGATGTCATCCTATTGTATTTAATTAAGACCTGATTATAGAAGATTTTGAAATTACCAGTTGAGAAAACAAGGGCACTACAATAGAACATTATAATTACTGTGTGTGTGTTTTTTGTCACTGGCCAACAATACTAACGAATGCACATTTTTTTCATCAATGGTATGAACATTCTTTGTGCCATGCGACACCAGTTGCTATGGTTTCCTTTTGCCTGTGAGGAAAACAAAACTAACTTTATTATGTTAGCAGGTAACTGTCATGGTCACAGTTGCAGAAATGATGATTTAGCCTAGTTTCACATTTTATCTAATACATAATACAGTAGTGAACAGCACTGCATATCAATAGATCCAGAATCTTAAAGAGCAACTCTTTATTATAATAAGAAGCTTAGAAACACTAGATTTACACCAGTTATGTTTCAACTTTATTGTTTTCTAGTTCTTTGTTATTGGTTTTTACTTTCTCCTGCTGCTGGTCTACTAAATACAGTAGATAATGCAGCAATGATTCCTCTGAGTCTTTCAATATGTATCTGACTCTCCCCTGCTAACCACACAATTGCTGTTTGTGACATCACTGTCTGTTGTCATGGTGAGCAGTATGATGTCATAAACAGAGGCACTGTGAGGGTAACGGGGAGAAGCAAATGTTTTCTATACAGACTTTTTAGATCTATTAAGATGTACTGTAAATCATGGAAAGGAACACTGAAAATGAAAAAAATGTATTTTCTAGTAAATTTTAACAGCTGAAACATCTTATTTATAAAGGCACATGCTGAAGTGCAGAGTTGCTCTTTAACACAGTGCTTAAAAAGAGAAATATAAAACCAAGGCAGCCACTTCATCTCAGTGAAATGGCTCTATATGGGCATTTCAGTAGGGTCTAAGGTGCAGTTCAGAAATAGGGCAGTTGGATCAGAATGCACAGGAAAAAACAATGTTCATCTAGCTACCCCATGGAAATCCTTCCTATTGACATCCATTCTGAATGAGAGTGACAAGGTTCCAGCCTTACACTGCAATCTTGCACTGTCTCACTGATAGGCACAGCGCCCCTGAAGATGAAAGTTGGGGGTCTTCTCCCTCTTATGATGGCATACAATAAAAAAAAAATCTATATAGTATATTCCCAGCACTAGACTACCCTGCATTAGTACAAATTCATGTAACTGTGCTAGGCTACTGCTTGGGTTTTTCTTGATCTAATTTGCTAAACAACAATCTGAATTTTCTATTCGGAAATGCATTTAATGCGAGGGGCAGAAAGAGTTTGTACGACTGGCAACACAGTTGGCAGGGGAGCTGGTACTGAGGGGCAGAAAGAGTTGGCAGAAGCTGTGATCTGTGGTCAGTGAGGGGAGAAAGAGTCAACAGGAGGAGTGACTGGGAGGGGCAGAAACAGTCACTTGTCAGGACAGTGGGTGGGAGAAAAGAGAGAGAAATGGGAACTAGAATGGAGCTGGTAAAGGGAAGAAAAATAGTGCCAGCAAGGGGGAAGGGACAGGGAGAGACAGAGAGAAAGTGCAGTGATGAAGGGGAGAGAGAAAAAGACAAGAGAGGAAGTGCAGGATCTCACATATTCCAGTGATGTGATGAGATCCCACTGTGGAGGTAAAACATGATATTTGCTGGCTGTCCTCTCTTCCTTTGCTGAGTCCTGGCAAGACATCTGCACAGCTGTGCTATAGAGCTGTAAAAAGATAATGAAAGATAGAAAAGTAAGAAAGCACGTTTCTCGGGCAGGGTCTGAAAATCTGAAGAACAGCCCCGCTATCGGCCTCCCTTAGCGTGATCAGCTCCATAGTACCTTACCCCTTGCTGCTGCTAGTCATCGCCAACCACATCATACCACAATGACAGAAAAAAGAAAAGATCTCTTAGCTGCAACCCAGTTTCTCATAAAGCACCCCCCCCACTTCCCAGCAGTCCATTTACGTAGCGAGAAAACCAAAGACATCTTCTACAGTATGGGAGTATTTTAAAGATAACATCACAAATCCACTGAAAGCATGTTACAATTGGTGCTGAGTTAGGGTCAGTATACCTGAATATTGCAAACCAGTGTCCAGGCTGATCATTTAAAATGTGAACATGACATCTTTCTAACAGCCATATCTATTCCTAACCAGGGGGAGCATTTTGGGTAGCCAGAGGTTGCGACTGAGACCCCTGTGATTTTTTTTTGCAACTGCTTTGATGTCCCTACGACCCCTAGAAACCCCTGAAATAAGGTTTCCTAGCATTTATTTATATACAAGGTGGTGGGTGGGGAGCTTTGCAACCCCCCCATGATTTTACTGAAAATGCACGTTGCAGCCCCTATGATTCTGGTGAAATAACGCTACTGTTCCCAACCCTCTCTCAGGTCAGAGAGCCCAGTAGCAGCAACACTCAGGTACAGCTGTGAAGTAATGGGATTAGATAGCTTGTTCAAATAATGCTGCCACCATGGAAGCCACAGCAGCCAGCTGATGTACTTTCAGCTACAGGCACTGCTTACAAAACAAACTACAAGAAATTGGACTGTGCACTTCTGTGTTTGCTGTTCTATCCTCTCCCTTAATTAAATCTTACTTGACACTATGTTCATACCTATCATTGCTGCCCTGCACCACATTCTTATCCTCTTCTTCTTGATCAGTCACTCTGGAAACACTATACCTAACTGGACTCAACCCGGATCCTTGTGGCTGGAATTAGCCTCCACTACACTACAGGCTGGACTTCTGGGGATTATTTTTCCATCTCAAATGGGCCCTGGTCTCCCCTATTTATCCATCTTCAACATGATTGTTGGGTTTCTACTTACCCACCTACCTGCATCATTACCACCTCAGGACCTATTATCTTCCACTTCCTGGGCATGAAAGTGAATGCTAAATCATTGCATAGCTCCAGAATGGCTACTAAACAAGCATCCAAACTGATTAGAGAGTACCTCCTAAGGTTCGCCCTCCTGCTAGTTCTGGTATCAGGTAACATCCACCCCAACCCTGGACCAGCATGCCTTATTACAAAGGATAATCACTGGAAACAGGGAACTCTTCACCTGGCCTCTATTAACATTTGCAGCCTCCTGTGCAAAATCGACCTCCTTAAAGCCTGGGTCTTGCTAAACAACCCTGACATACTCTCTGTCGTTGAAACTTGGCTATCTCCCAAAATACCAGATGCAATGTTTGCCATACCTGGCTACATTACCTTCAGATTGGACAGATCGACTAAGCGTGGTGATGGTGGTTGTGCTATCTATCTAAAAGATGCTCTAAAAGGACTGGTCTTGCCTGTTGCTGACCTTGGGTGCCCCACCCAGGTACTAGTGATTAAAGTGCTACTGGGGGCCCACCACAAGACTCTCACAATCCTATCAATTTACATACCTCTCACCGATCCTACCATTGGTCTTCATAAAGTCCTGAACTACCTGAGAGCCCAAAATCACATCGCTGAGACAATATTACTTGGTGACTTCAACATAAACTGGTTGTCTGCCTCCAGTGGCCCCATAAAGGATGCACTGGCAGCTCCACACCTTACTCAGCTGGACAGCTGTCCCACTAGAATTAACTATAAGACTGGGACAAGCACCATTCTTGACTGGATAATTTCTAATCACCCTGACCATGTCACCAATGTAAGTGTGCACCCTGACTCACTCAGTGACCACTCCCCTGTTACTTGCAATTGGACCAACAAATTCCATGCCCCACCGCCTCTGTCTACAACAGAGTGCTAAGATGTGGCCACCTGGAACTCCTAAAACAACACTTGGGCTGTCAAGACTGGCCACTACTTGACTCCTCTACAGACATTAATGTATCACTTCAACATTTTATCACTATGTTCAGTGCTGCCTGTGATGTTCATGCACCCCTCAAGAAAATGAAGGTGCGCGGCACTGTTCATCCCTGGATTATTCCTGGGCTGATAGACAGCATGAAACGGAGGGACCACCTCTGGTACTGTGCTAAATTTTGTGGCAAGCTACAGGACTTGCAAGCCTATAAAGCTGCAAGAAACTCCTGCACTCGGGAAATCCGTAAAGCAAGAAGCAACCACCACAAGGAGCAACTTACCAATACCTGGGGTGACAGCAGGAAATTCTGGGCAAATATCAATGATGTTCTGGGGAAAGACCCAAAAAAGGCTCCCGCGATGTTAAATCTTGATGGTACTTGACCCGCTCACAATAGCGAATACCTTTAATGATGCCTTCACTGACCTAAGTAGTATTCTACCACAAGATTTCTTTGATGACACCACCTTAATGGCAGCACATCATCCTGAGACCAAGACAGATCATCACCCCCCCTCTACTTTAAAACGTTTCTCAGTGGCCCAGGTCAGGAAACTACTAAACAATGTGCTGGGCAAGTCCAGGCACAGTGGTGACTCTTTAGACCTCAAGCTAATCGCACTCACCATGGAGGAAGTACTTCCACCTATTACTAAATTACTTAACCTCTCTCTAACCTTCTCACAATTTCCACAGGTATGGAAAACAGCCATTGTTACCCCAGTTCACAAATCTGGAGACCGTGCACTACACAGCAACTATAGGCCTATATCAATCCTCCCACCCCTCTCTAAAATACTCAAATGTATTGTTGCCAGCCAACTTGTGGACTACCTCGATAGATACTCCCTACCATGTGAACAACAGCATGGCTTTCGGAAAGGGCACAGCACCACCACTACACTCTTAGAATTCACCAGCTACATCCGGCAATCTATTGACCAAGGCAATCTTGTGGGTGCAGTCTTTATAGACTTAACCAAGGCCTACAATATGGTTAATCACCGACTCTTCTTTAAACAACTCTCACAAACTGGTCTCTCCCCTGATACACTGCCCTGGTTTAGAAACTATCTTGGGGACAGATCTCAATGCGTGATTATTTCCAATGCTATCTCTAACCAGAAGCCTGTTTGGTCCGGGGTACCCCAGGGCTCAATCCTGGGTCCACTCCTTTTCAGCATCTTCCTTAACAATCTGCCGACTGCCTGCCAACAACGAACACTGCTCTATGCAGACGATGCTGTCATGTTTGCAAGCCACCCTGACCCTTACCTCCTTGACAGTAACCTTCAAAAGGGCTTCACGGACGTTGAGCACTGGTTCTGAAACCATAAACTAGTACTAAATGACAAGAAGACAAAAGTCCTGTTGTTCTCCTCAGCCCGCAGTCGACATAAAGAGCATACTCTTACCATCCAAAATTCCCAAGGTGACCCCCTTGAACAAATACAGCACTTCAAATACCTAGGGGTTACCCTTGATAGATACCTCTCCTATTCACTGCACATCAAAAATGTTGCCAGAGCCGTCAATACCAGGATTGGGCTCCTCTATCAACTGAGAAAGTCTCTAACACCTGAAGCCCTAAATCTTGCTGTCCACAGCTCGGTGCTCTCCTTAATCGACTATGGCCTTGTCATTTACAGAACCGCTTCCACCACTGCACTCAAAAGGCTCACTGTGGAACTAAACAAGGCCTGTAGACTCCTAATTGGTGCACCACGCCTCACCCACACCTGCGATGTCTGTATGCAGGCTGGGTGTCTCAACTTGCATGGGAGAATTAAATACCACACCTGCTTACTTGCCAAAAACATTCTCCTTGGACTCATGCCTTCGGGATTAGAATGCTTACTTCACAAATCCCCCAAGACCCAATATACGTGCATCTCATCTTCTGCACTCCTACTAGTCCCGATATGCCGGACTGCCCAGTACCAAATGCTCCTTTTGTATCAAAGTGCCATATTGGTTAAATGGCCTCCACAATGGTTTGGCTAACCTTACTTGTCTTGGTGAATTCAAATTCAAACTTCGTCAGCACATCCTAACTGAAAACTCCTGTGATTGTACCACTTAACATCCTTGTCCCTCTTCCTGGGACCTCACCCCCCCCCCACCATTCTTCCACTGTTCTCTCTACTTGTCTTTCCCTCTCACTCTCCTCTCCCTTCCTGCCCTCCCATCTCCCCTCTTTTTCTCCCCCCCCACTGTCGTCCTTGCTTTTCGCCCCTTACTATCCTCGCTGCTACTTGACAATGCCGCCTGGTTGCTCTCCCCTTCCTTGATCTGGCGCCCCTCCTAGTTCCCTCCTCTTCTCACTCCCTGCCTTGAATCACGTGCTAAACTAATGTGTATTTGTTTACTGTTCTCTTATTCTGTATTTTGTAATACAAGTTGCTTAATTGTTTGTGAAACCGGTCTGTTTTCCATTATGGATCTGTACCCCCCCAATTGATGTGGAATCTTTGTAAATGAGCTGATTGGCGCTCAAAGGTATTTGTAATCCTAGATTGAATAAATAAAAAAATAAACACACTGCCAGAGTCATTAAACTCCCCCTCTGAGCTGCCACCTACTTAGCCAAGTTCTGCTGGAATGGCACAACCCATTATGGAGATTACAGCCCTTGATCAGCAGCCAGTCTTCATCCTGAAAGACAGCATTTGTTGTCAGCTGTTCTATGAAATGAAGTCCAGATACAACATTCCATCACACTTCACATTTTCCAGGCATATTCTCTTCAGTGTGTATGAGGCAGTATTCATGTAGATGGTGACACACCTGAAGGAGACAGAGTAGTTTACTAGGGGTATCTGAAGCAGTAGTGCAAACCAAAACTTCCTGAGTATCACTGCTCATTTCAGTTGTATCCAAATCAAGCTTCACCACCATTCCCATTCCCATTCCACCTTCACCATCACCAGCTCCTTCAGGAGTTGTAATAAAGCAGAGAGCCCCACAGAAGCACACCAGTAGAGGAACTGCTTTACTAAATGTGTCAGTCATGGAGGGGAAGGACAACTAGGAACACATTTTGAGGTTCACCAATCACTGATAGACATCTGGATGTGCCCTCATGATTGGAGGGTGGGACTCTCCAAGACAGACAGTAGCAGTAATGCTGATGGTGATCATAGATGGGGATTTCACCCATGGACCTTGTTTTGCACACCACTAAATTTGACGGTGAGCCACATTTTTGACAAACATGTACAGTTAAAAGTAACACTACACCGTATGGGACAGCATTAGATATTTTCCTTCACTCCCCCAAATGTGCCTAGCTTACCTGCCATTACCAGCAGAAGCAGTGTTCCTCAGCATTGCTTAATTAAAGACATTACCACAAAGCTGAACTCTGTGTTTTTATTGGTGGAGAGACTCCTAGAACAGAAAGCTGTGTTCTGATCAATGTAATTTGATGATGTAGCCTGTGGGGGGAATATCTGTCACAGGTGCGGTGATCTGTTCTGCAAATGCTTGCTCTGCTTCTGTGATCATATGACCAGGCCCCTAAAGATGCAGAACAAGCAACCCTTAGCATGGCCATTCCCATGCTGAGCCTAACTGAAAGCCACATGTTCCATTGCTGGAGCTGAGGGGTGATGCGTCAGGAAGCTTGGGGAGAGGTACCCATTTAAATCAGGCCTCCCAAAGGAGTGTAACAAAACTAGAACACAAGGACATGAGTGGAAGCTACCAGAATTTATTAATTTCTTTAAAATTTGGTAACCAGGAAAGGCACACTGAGCCGAAGCTCATTTCCAGGTATGATCCAGGGAAAGGGTACAACGTGGGAGTAAAATACGTGCATAGTAAAAAATGACAACATTTAGATAGCATATAACATTTGGTAATACATCACATAGCATACGTAGATTACATACAGTCATAAAACCCTTGCAAAATAATCTTGTAATAGGTGATGCATACATTATACATGCAGTATGATACATAGAGTATGGTAAAAAGCAAAAAAGGACTAACATGGGAATAACAAAGGGGGTTGGAGGGTTCAGGATGGATGTAGGAAAGTTTTCTTTTACACAGAAAGTGGTTGAGCTGTGGAACAGTCTGCCAGCAGAGGTGGGGGTCACCAAACCCATTAATGAGCACAGATGGGACAGAGTTATGGGCTTCATAGTTACTCAGGGGAAGAGTAGTATGACAGGGAGCAAGGGGTGGAGTGTAGACAAAAATCCCGTATTTACAAAAGGTCTTAGGGTATGATAGGGTGTTATGGCCAGACTGGATGGACCATTGGTCTTTTTCTCTCATCATTGTCTACGTTTTTATGTGTAGCGTAACAGCAGCCCCGGAGTGTGTATCCCAGAGAGTAGGAGCTGTATTCCTAAAACACCTGCCCATCACCGACCAGATATCGTCCTGGGTACAGACAAGAGTAGACATTACAGTATACATGTAGTGGGCCAGAATAAACTGTGTAGAGGGCTTCATGTAAATTAGGGACCCTTTAGAGAAGCAAAGGGATTGTATAGTTGCTGTCTGTGTTGTGTCCCCCTTTGGAGACAAAGTTACAGTTTATGTGGAGTTCAAATAAATGATGATGTACTTACATCCCCTGAGTGGACAATGGGTGTTACGTGTTAAAAGAATTAACTGCATTTGAGTAGAAGCACTTAGGGATCTGCCTTTGTCCCAGTGCCTGCACACAAATAAAACCCCTGTCTGGTTCACTATCTTGAGGGGTGGGGCCTGCAGAACCCCGCATCCAGGGGACAGGTTACACTTAATACAGTAGAGTTCCCAAAGATATCTTTTAGTTAGTGTTTCTTCCCTGTGTAGCAGCTAGATCTGCACCCCCCCCCCCCAATTTTTATTCCATTTAAAATAACCCTCTAACTCTGCAAAGACAACCATTCCACATAAAGATCTTGAGGCTTACCCTTCACAATACAAAACATTCGTCTACAAAGATGATAACTCCTTTAAGACTGTCGCCCTTGGTGGAGGTTACCCTGTTATCCAGTTCTGAGTTTGTTTATTTCATTTTTGTTGACTGGGAAGGGAGGACTAGACAATACTGTCTATTTATAGATTCATCTGTGGTGGTGGTGGGGGGGGGTACAGATCCACACCAACTGAAACTGCATCAGATTAACCTGTTGATGATATTTTAGTGAAAGGGGGGAACAGAAATTCCCTTACTCTTCTAGAGAACTGCCACGTGATATTTAATGTCCACATGAGCAACTACCACAACAGGCAGACAGGACCTCAATTTAAACGGACACTGTCAACCACTAAGGCCTCAAATTGTCCCTAGTTTAAAAACACATTTTATGACTGCATGCGTTCTGTAGCAATTGCTGATGTAACTGGTTGTTTGAGTCACAGAAACATAAATGATTGTGGGAGAAAAAGACCCACAATCCATCCAGTCTACTCATATTTCCCTATCACACTCCAGGATCTATTATCTTTGTGGGGCCTTCAGTTATACTGTTCCCCTTTTGGTTTTCCCTTTGGGGGGTCAGATCTATCAAGTATTCCCACCAGTCAGATTAAGATGCCGAGGCTGTCCCAATCCTAAGTGTGCCTAATATGTTTATATCATCATAACCCAGTGTCTGTGCACTGTTCCTGCCACCACTTCAAAAGCTCTCCCAATCCCCCTTTTGGTATCATGTTACCACCTCCCACATCCCGCTGAGTACCTAATACCCCCCTGACTCTATCACAGCTGTGTTTGAAGCCATTTATGGTTTTGGCACTCACCACCTCATCTGGCAGACCATTATATGGTGCAACCTCTCTTTCTATAAAATAACACTTCTCATTCTTTTTAAACCTTCTGCCTGTTAACCTTCACTCGTGAGAGTTGTGACCTCTTGTATTTTTTTCTGTTCCTGGTAAATAGCTCCTCACAGTCCACCGTGTTAATTCCTTTCAGGAACTTGAATGTCTCTATCATATTCTCCCTTTCTCTTTTGCTTTTCAGTGAATATATGTTCAGTGCCTTTAGTTGATCCTCATAAGATCTGACCTCCTGGCCTGGAATCATCTTGATCATCCTACATTGTACCCTCTCTAGCCTGTCTCTGTCTCTTTTTTGGTGGGGACTCCAGAACTGGACACAGTACTCCTGATGTGGCCTCACAAGTGACCTATACAGTGGTAACAGTACCTCCTGCCTTCTACTGTCGAACCCTCTCCCAATGCAACCAAACATCCAGTTATCCTCACTGAAGACCTTGTTACATTGGTTGGGTTGTCTAAAGGAGTCACTAATGATGACTCCTAGGGCCATTTTCTTTGATGTTGTGTCCAGCTTAACATCATCATCCAGTAATATGTTTCTGGGGTTTTTGTTCTTTTAGTGCATAACTTTGCACTTCTTGGCATTGAATTTCAGCTGCCAGACTTTGCACCAATTTTCCAGCCTTTGCAGGTCTCTCTGCAGCTCCCTTATTCCCTCCACAGTGTCAACCCTACCACAGAGTTTAGAATCATCTGTGAATAGACACAACCTGCCCTGGATTCCCTCTCCCATGTCACTGATGAACATATTGAAGAGGACTGGGCCTTGAATAGATCCTGTGGTACTCCACTAGGGACTTCTCTTTCATCTGATCTGACTCCATTCACCACAATTGTCTGCTGCCTTCCCTCCAACCAACAACCTACCCACCTTACTACTTCCTTGGCTGTTCCCAGAACCCCGATCTTCTTCGGCTGCCTTTAATGTGACACTGAGTCGAATGCCTTCCTGAAGTCAAAGCAGAGTAAATCTACAGCAGGGCCCTTATCAACTACCTTGGTTACCCAGTCAATAAATATCATGTTGGTCTGACAAGACCTACTTGTCACAAATCCATGCTGCTTACTAGCCTGAAGTCTGTTTTTCTCCGGGTATTCCACTAGATTTTCTTTGACTAGTGTTTCCATCAGTTTCTCTACCACTGAGTTAGGGCTCATAGGTCTATAGTTTCCCGGCTGCTCCTTTTCCCCTCCCTTGTTATACAGCAGAACCACGTCCACCATCCTCCAGTCCCTGGGAACCAACATTTGCTGCATAGAGCTATTGAATAAAGGCCAGGGTTAACACCACTGCCATTTCCCTTAGCACCCTTGGATTCAGGCCATCCAGCCCTAGGGCCTTGTTTCTGCAGTTTCATTTTTGGGACTCCTCTATCAGCTGCCCTTATGTCATCCTCAGGCAAGTGCCTGCTATTATCCCTAGTGAATACTGAGCAGTAGTGTAACACAGTTACATTTTGCCCATCCTCCCCTGTTACCCTGTCCCCCATTAGCTGGACAATTCCTCCTCGTCTTTCTTTTTTCTCTTATATATCTAAGAAACTGTTTTTGCCCTCCCTTGCCCCCATCTGCAATATGCAATTCCCATCTGCCTTTGTAATCCTCACTGCTCTCTTGGCCTCTCTAGTTTCCACCTGGCCCTCATCCCATTCTTCATCCCCCTGCTTTTTTGTACCTTACAGAGGCCCAATTTTTAGCCTTTACTGCCTCCCTGGCCCTTTCAGAGAACCAAATTGGTCTCTTATACTTGCTTCTCTTGATAACTGTTCTCGTGCATGTTTTTATTGCTCCAGGAATGGCCCCTTTTATAGCCCCCATCTTTCCTCCACTCCCCTGATGCTGTCTAACTCAGCTAACCTGACCAGTACAATGTCTCTCATATGGCTGAAATCCTCCCTCCTGAAGTCTAGCATGTCAGCCTTAGACGAGGGCTTACAGATGTCCAGGGCCACCTCTAACCGTAGAATATTGTGGTTGCTGGACCCCAGTGGTTCGATGACCCATACTCCACCTACTCTTTCCTAGTTAGTGAGTACCACATCTAGAATGACTGACTGTCTAGTGGGATTCCTGACCCGTTGTACCGATATGCATTCCTGCAAGACATGAAGCAGGGCCTGGTTTCTAGTGCTACTGGCCACTGAAATGTCCCATTCGATGTCTGGCAGGTTGAGATCTCCCACTATTACAACCTCCCCCTTTGCTGCACCCTCCCTACTTTAGCGTCCAGTTCCTTATCTCTCTCTCTCTCTCTCTCTCTCTCTCCTCCCTGCCCCAGTGCCCTGTAAACCACCCCATGCGAGTCTTCCTGATTAACGGTTCTGTGAGCTGAACCCTCAGTGATTCTACTTCCCCTTCCCCCAATGGTAGCATCCGCTACAGCCTTGATCCCTTCTCTGATGTAGATGGCCATCCCTCCACCTCTACCTCTCCTCTACCTGTCCCTCTGTCACACCTATTACGTGTAGCCTAGATGACTATGCCCCAATTGTTGTTCACGCTGGCCCAAGTTTCTGTAATGGCCACTAGATCCAGTCCAGACACTGCCACCAAAGCCTGGATCTCACTAATCTTATTACACAGACTCCTGGCGTTGAGGCATATTGCCCTCAAACATGTTCCCACACCTCTATTGGGTATCACTCCCCCAACACCCTTCTCTAATAACCTTGGTGTCTTGTTTCCCCTTCCTTTCATATCTGTTGTGTCAACCCTGCCCAGTCCCCTGGATTCAACCCTCCTATCTGTTATGCCCTGAACACCTAACTCCCATCCCTTGGGGACTCCTGTCTAGGTTCCCCACTTTTTCTCCTCCCTACAGTAGAACTCCCAGCCCCAACCTTCCCCACGGCTAGTTTAACCATCTACCAATGTAGATGTCAAACTTCTGTCCCAATGTACTTGTCCCCTCTATTGTCAGGTGTAGGTCATCACCTTTGAAGAGCCTTCTGTCCCAGAAGCCCCCCCAATCCCTTATAAATTGGTGCCCCTGTTCCTGACACCACCCCTTCAACCACTTGTTGAACTCCCCAATCTGTACCTCCCTTACTCTATCCTTCCCATTCTCCCAAACACATATAAGAAGAACCTTGGAAAAGGCTAAGGAAGCCAAGTGCTTCTTCAATCTGTCCTCCAGCCTCTGGAAGTCCTGCTACACTGTCTCCACAGGCTGATTTGCCAGATTGTTGGTACCAAGGTGTACCAGCACTTTTTGCTCCCCCTCCTCTGCTGTCCTCCCTATCCTATCCCAATTCTGGATGGCTGATGCTCCAGACAGGCATCTGACCACCCCTTCCCCTTATCCCTCTACCTATCACCCTCTCCATCCCTCTAACCATACAGTCTTCTATCACTAGACTCCTCCTTGCTAACTTCTTCCCCCTTGTCCCCGGGTGTCACTATGTCTCCCTTTCCATCAGCACCAGCTGACCCATGGCCACCCTTGCCCAAGTAAGGCATCTGTTCCTCTTCCAGGATTCTGATTCCATTTTTCTTTTTAAAGGTGAAAAACAGAGTGCCCACTGTACTGGTGTTACCACACACAACTGTGTTTTAGAGTCCTTGGTCAACTTCCACTGCATCTTTCCTGGACTTGGAAACACACCCACCCAGTCTAGTCACTCATGATGCAGTGGGAGGAGAGGAAACTGTTGCATCATGAGTGGCTGCACTTTTTGGGGGTGTTCCTAATGTCCGGGCAGTATGCAATAAGAGTAAATCAAGGATGTGACAGAAAACAAGGATGGGTCTATTTACACCATTATCATTTATTTCAGTTCTACCAAGAAAGTAAGCAGATAAAACAACCAGCAACATCAATGAATTTTAGAGAAAGTAAGCAATCATAAAATGGGGGGGGTTTCAAACTAGATATTATATGATGCAGAAAGGGCTGACAGTGCCCCTTTAATGGCTCATCTAAAGGACGGCACACTCCAACCATACAGCACCCTCCCCAGTACTGCAGATTGGTGCCAGCATTTACAGTCTGAGTGAAATCCCAGTGCGGGACTGGAACCCATGACCTTCTGGCCCAAAGGCAGATGTGCTACCCACAACCACGCTGACACCTAAACATATTGCAAAATTGAGAAAGTCTGTTGATACATCTGCTCTCAATAAAGAGGTCTAGGTTACCATTAAACAGACGCCACCCTAAAGTAAAAGCCTATGTTAAAATAAAAATTTATGTACTTCATCACGGACGCCGCCCTGCCCCCATGTTAATCTCTGTTGTTCGTTTTTGTTTCCAAATCCGTTCATATGGTCTGTCTCACATTTCACTTCCATGTTCACCATGTTGGAGCTTCAGTTTTGTCATAATAGGATAGGAATTTAAGGTCAGATAGGACTCCTGGTCCCTTGCGTCCACCACCCCCTGCTTCATAAGCAGGTTTGAATTAAGTACAGTATGCAGAACAAACAAGTACCAGTTTACAGGGATTCTCTACCCACTCTAGCATCCTGGGTACCCGGTGACTTCCCTGGTAAACAGAAACTGATTCATGCTAACTTAAATCAGCAGTGCAATGAAACGGGGCACAAAACTGACCCTGCCACTTTCAGTTTTATTTGGTGGTAACTTTTTCTTGTTCCACCAACATTTGAGTATTTTATAAATGTTTGTATGTCATTTTTCCTTATGAAAAAAAGAGGGCTGCCACATTTGGCTGAGAAATACCATTGCAGACACTGCAAGGGTTAGTTTGAGAAAATAATAAGAAGACTCATGATGCTCAACATAGGTGGCACCTAGAAAAGTACATTTTGAGAGGTAAATTAATATTTAATTAACTGTACTGGAAACTAGTTTTTTGGAACAATTACTTTCTTTGCACTGCTGCTTCAATAGGCAGTACAGTCTTCATGTCTACTGTCACCACTGATAACCTGCTTGATGGGTTCACAACCCTCTGGGAGAAAAAATACCTCCTTTCATTACCCTTCCATGTATCACCTCTGAGATACAAGATGTGTCACTGCATCCTGCTGCAGGACATCAACTCACACATCTTCAACTGTTTGATCTTGTCAGTACCCCTGAGTATGTAAAGGACTTTTGATCATGTCACCTCTCAGCCTTTTATTCTCCAGGGGGAACATGTAAAGGGCCTCCAGCTTCATTAAAGCTTTTGACCCTGTGACGGAGTGTATGGCCGTCATGCTCCATCCACCTGTAAACTGCTTCACAACCCTGCAACACAGGCAATGCGGGTTTTGAAAGGGGCTGTGGTAGATTTGTACCAGACCCTTTTTGCTTTAAAGTTGGCCCTTTAAGACCGCACCGCACGGGATGTTCAACTTATTGGCTATCTCTCCATGGAGGACTGTTAACAAGCAAGGCCTGAGCCAAACAAAGGGGGGAGGGTGAACAAGCAGAAGGAGGTTTTCTGTCTAAAGAGAGAGAGAGTGATCTGCAAGAGTTTTCTGTTAGCCTGAAAACAAGCTGTTTGTTTATTTTTCTGTTGCTAAAAAAGTAAAGCAGATTTTATTTGAATTAAACTGGTTTGGGGAGTGTTCTTTCTGAGAGTGCACCCCAAGAAGTTGCCTGGTTTGCTAACCTATCATAGTCCCCTATACAACTGACTTTTTGGTAGCCTTTTAACTCCCCCTCAGTGCTCCACTCCTTTGGGTCTTGCAGTTATTCCCTATTTAGTTGCTTTATTTACTTTGATGCCCCCCCCCACATTATTACCCTCCAGTTAAGATTGTTTCACTGCTACTGTTTAAGTGCAGTTTTTATCTATCTTATGCACCTAGTGCCAGTTTACACTACACTGACTATTGGTATGCATTTCGGAATGTACTGTACCTTGCTCCTATTGGTGCACTAAATGAACTGACATTTACTTAATTATGCATTTCTGTTATATACTTTTATTCTGTGGCTGTCCTATCAGACTGCTTAAGTGACCATTTCCCAACTTACTGTGTCCGGAGAAATAACTGTCCAAACCCTCCTCCTGAGATATCTCTGGTTCAGGACATGACGAAATTTGATGTCGACTGTCACAACCCCACTCAGCAGGTCAGGCCCTCTGCTCCCACAGTGCCAACCTCCAAGCATAGTCTTGCGAACAGTTAACAGAACAGGGTAACCCTCCTGTCTGTTTTGTGGGTTCGAATCAACCTTTGGTCTCAAGTTCTGGAGGGATTCAAACGGTGAACCTCTTACTAGTGTACCCAATGTACAGGCTCAGATAATTCTGCTCTTCGGGGGGCAGATATCTTTCGCCTATGGGCACCTAACCAGGTGTACAAAATGAACCCTTAAAAACTCTAATAAAGACCTTAGCTTACTCTTCCCTTTTCCCAGTTTGGTATTACCATATAAGCTCATACACAGTGTTGTCACACTCTTAACCATCCACGCATCACAGGCAAAAACAGAAGGACTTGGAAGACGCAAATAGTCTATTAAAAAAATGAGATGTTTACTTAAAAATAGATAAAAATATAAAGTGTAATAAATACAGAACCATATATCACAAAAACATACGATCACTTAAAAAAAAACAAGATTTTAAAAGTGCAATTTCTTATCACCAGACAATTAGAGTTGATCTATCTAATGTATCTCTTACAGTGCTGCTAACATGTTGTGGCTTTCAGAGTCCAAACATGTGTGTGAAAATGGAAAATGGAATACTGTTTAAAAACTCGCTTTGCCAACCTCTTTGCGTGAGGTTACCTAGCTCCTCCCTGTCAGAATATGAAAAAAATCATACCAACAGGATGTCTTATTCAGAAGGTAAATTAAAATTCTGTGGCCTCAGCTAAACTAATTTTATTTTCAAATGACTTTCTTTGATCTTATGAGCAGCTTCCCCTTTCCAGGACATCAAAGGACGTGTTATGACTCTCTGCCAGATCTCACGGAGGTGCAACATGCTTTGTATCACCATGTGAAATTAACTGTGTTTCCTCTGAATGTCAGAAACGTTTATGATCTATCTTGGCAGCTGGCAAGCTGCAATTAGTCACATAAACAGGAGATCCTTAATTTTAAGTCTCTTCTAGCCTATAAATATCTCTTGGCTTTCATCTTAAACCGGGGGGGGGTGGGGTAATGTTAACCCACAGGCTATCTCAGCATGCCTCATGAGAGACGCTCAATAACACATTTTTATATTACAAAAAACATAGATTAATCAGAACCAGCTGTCCAAGTGTCACAATCCTCCCCACCTAGACTGAATTTGGGGGCTCTATCCCCTGCATGGGATGAGCTTCCCAAATCAGTTCACTCCTCGTACACACAAGACAGCCCATCAGAGTTCTAATTTTTGGCTCCAACCCTGTGTAGAATTGTCATATCATACCCTTGCAAAGCAAGACTCCATCTTAGCAATGTACCATTGTTTTTCCCCATCTGCGTCAGCCAAACCAGGTGGTCAGTCTGCACCACAAAATGCTGCCCATATAAGTATGGCTCCAACTTTTTTAAGGCCCACACTATGGCAAGACATTCTTTTTCCACAGTAGAGTATGCCTGCTCCCTGGGAAGTAACTTCCTACTCAGGTACATTACTGGGTGATCTCTCCCATGGCTGGATGTCTGACTCAATGCTGCCCCAATACCCACGTCTGAGGTGTCAGTCTGAACTATAAAGGGTTTGCTATAGTCAGGACTTGTCAAAATAGGAGCACTTCACAGTGCCTCATTTAGTTTGGAAAAGGCTTCCTCACAGGCTGGGACCCAGGTAATTTTCTTGGGCATCCTTTTCTTTGTCAGGTCAGATAGGGCAGCAGCCAGGGCACTGTAACTGGGTACAAATTTCGTGTAGTACCCTGTTGTCCCTAGAAAACTCCTGACCTGCTTCTGTGTTTTTGGTCTGGGCCACACCTGGATTACCTCTATTTTTATTTGGTTTGGACGGAGCTGTCCCTGGCCTACCACATGCCCGAGGTATGCCATTTCTCCCATGGCCACCTGGCACTTCTCGGCTTTAACAGTGAGCCCGGCCCTCTGTATCCTGCCCATCACTTCCCTAAGGTGGGATAGATATTCCTCCCAGCTGACACTAAAGATGGCAATGTCATCCAGGTACGCCATGGCATGCTCCTCAGCACCATTTAACACCTGGTTCACCAACCTTTGGAAAGTGGCCAGGGCATTCTTCATTCCAAAAGGCATTACTTTAAATTCAAATAAGCCTATCTGAGTGATGAAGGCCGACCTCTCCCTAGCTCTGTCTGTCAACTCTACCTGCCAATACCCCTTTGTCAAGTCAGTGGTTGTAAGGTAGGTCACCCCTCCCAACTTGTCCAGCAGTTCATCTGTCCGGGGCATCGGGTGGGTGTCTGACTTCGTGACTGCATTCAGTCCACGATAGTCCACACAGAAACAAGTAGGACTACAGGCGAGGCCCAGGGGCTGTGGGATCTCTGGATTACCCCTAAATCCAGCATCTCCTCCACTTCCCTCCTAATGTCCTTTTGGATAGCCTCTGACACCCGATATGCTGTCCGCCATATGAGCATCTGTGTCCCTGTCTCCACATCGTGAGTTGCCAAGGGGGTTAGGCCAGGCCTGGAGCTAAACAATGGGGCAAAGTCTGCTAAAACCTCCCTTACTTCCTGGATCTTGTCTGGGGGCCAGCTGGGGAGACACTTTTACTGCCTCCACAGAGGACTTCCGCTTGCTTTCTTCTAGTAAGTCCAGCAGGGGGTCTTCTTTGTCCATCTCCTCCTCAGGACTACACACTGCAAACACCATGTCAGCCCTATTTGCATATGGCTCCATCATGTTGACATGGTACATCCTTTCTGTCTGTCTTCAGTCAGGTGACTCTATTATATAGTTCATATCATTTACCTTCCTAACCACTTTGTATGGTCCTGCCCACTCAGCCTGCAGCTTGTCTTTCTGGACTGGAATAAGGACCATGACTTCCTGACCCACCATGTATGAGCTAGCTCTGGCTCTGTGGTCATACCACACCTTTTGTTTCTGTTGGGCAGATGCCAGGTTGCTCTGGACTGTTCCCATAAGCTTCTTCAGCCTTTCCCTAAACCTAAGGACATAATCCACTATGGGAGTTCACTATGGGGTGGTGTGCTTGCCTTCCCAGTCCTCCCAGATCAAGTCTAGGGGCCCATGTACCTGGCGTCCATATAAGAGTTCGAAGAGGGAAAATCCTGTTGATTCTTGGGGCACCTCCCTGTATGCAAACAACAGGTGGGGAAGGTATTTCTCTCAGTCCCTCCCATGCTGTTCAGCAAACACCTGGCACATTGACTTCAGGGTACCATTAAATCTTTCCACAAGCCCATTGGCTTGTGGGTGATATGGTGTTGTGCATCTCTGCACCACCCCACACTTCTCCCATAAACATTTCATCAGGTTTGACATGAAGGAACCCCCTCGATCGGTGATAACCTCCTGCGGAAACCCAACATGGGAGAAAATCCCAAGTAAGGTATCTGCCACTTTGTCTGTCCTCAGAGAGGATAGGGCAACTGCCTCTGGGTACTGGGTGGCATAATCCACCACAGTCAGGATGAATCTCTTCCCTGAGGAGCTGGGGGTATTTAAAGGCCCCACAATATCCATTCCCACCCTCTGGAATGGCTCCTCCACTATGGGCAATGGAATCAGGGCAGCTTGGGTTTTCTTGCCTGCCTTCCCTATTTCTTGGCACCAGTGACAAGACCTGCAATACTCCTTCACTTGCTGGGTGATGTTAGGCCAGTAAAAATTCTGGGCCAACTGCTGCATCATGTGCGTGATTCCCAGATGACCAGACAAGGGAATATCATGTGCAGTCTTGAGCAACTGCTCATGATACCTCTGGGAAATGACACGCTGCCTGCCAAGCACCCCTTCCTTTGTCTGTACTGCCTGAGTATACATAAGTCCATTTTCCCAATAATCCTTATGCCTGCCATCACCTCCCTGTGCCCCGTCAGAGTCTGCTCAAGCCCTCAGCTTATCTAGACTAAGGTCACTTCTCTGAGCAGCTGCAAACTCCTCACACATTCCCAAGGCATGGGACAGGTCCCCTTCAATCACTAAACTAGGGTCCCTAGCACTAGCATCAGGGCCCTCAGGATCACTGTCAGTCCCAACCCTCTGACAATGGGTCACTCCTCCCTCTTCCGAGTAACCCTGTGTAGCTGTGTGGTTACTTGCTACTGGGGACATTTATACCCCCTTTTCATTAGTCTCCCCATCTGGAGACACAGGCTGGGGAACCAGCCTCTCAGTGGTTTCCACATTGACTTCTGTGGGGTTCAGGGAACTACAATTTTCCCTTGCCGCTTGGCTATGGGTAACTGCACATACCATCCCCTGTTTGAGATTGTTGACCAGGATCACATCCACTGCTAACATTTTGGCTACTGCCACCTGTTGCACAGTTCCCCCTGTTTCACCCCAGTCTAGAAGAACACTAGCCAGTGGCAATGTTTTCTCTTCACCAGTAAAATCCTGTACAGTGACGTATTTATTGGGTATAAGCTGACTAGGCTTTACTAGATCCCCTTTACCAATGTCAGGGATGCTCTGTGTCCCTTAACCCTTGTGTCTGTGCATCATTCACCATAACTGGGTGCATGTGTTCCCTCATGATCACAGGCATGCTTCCAGGGACACATAAACAACCCACTTCTTTTCTAGTACCATTCTGCATATTATTGCTCGTTATTTTGAGACACTGGCAATATTCCCAATTTCTTTACATAACCAACATTCACTTCTCTTTTCAGAGAAATCTTATCTCTGAAACCTGGGGTTAACTGGTTTCAGTGGAGGCAGTGAGAGTTTTAGTTGCCCTGAAGGCGCACTTTTCCCTTTCTGTGCTGCCACGCCTGCCCCATTCACTCTCAGAGCAGATCTGCTCTTGGCATAGTGGTCCGAGAGTTCAGCAGCCTCTTGCACTGTTTTGGGATCACGGTCCTCCAGCCAGGTTTTCAGCTCTGCTAGGCATGCCCAATAAAACTGTTCTAACAAAATTACATTTTCAGTTTTATCAACAGAGTTTGCCTCAATTCCTTCCCACCAATGTTTTAAAAACTGATGTTGTTTCATGGCTAGCTCCTCATAGCTCATGTCAGGGCTTCTCCTGAGCTTACAGAATTGAGCTCTGTATGATTCAGAAGTTAATTCAAATTTTTTTAACAGTGCAGCTTTAAGTATGCTGTAATCATCACTGTCCTCATTTTCCATTTGACCAAATGCATCGCAAGCTTTCTCAATAAGTAGTGGGGATAGCTGGAAGCTCCAGGACTCTCTAGGAATTTTAGCCTGAATACAAACTTTTTCAAAAGAATTTAAAAAGGCATCCATATCCTCCCCCTCTTTAAATTCGGATATCAATTTGGAATTCAATTTGTAACCCAGTCCTGTAGTCCCAGTTAAACCCAAGCAACTTACCTGCTCTGGTGCTGGTAATTGGAGTCGTAGCTTCTCCAGTTCATGTTGCCTCTGGCGCTCATGCTCCTCATGGTCAGCCTCCTGCTGTTCCCGCTCTGTCTCTCAGTGTTCTCACTCTGCCTCTCAGTGTTTTCGCTCTGCCTCTCTGCGTTCTTGCTCCCTCTTTTCCTCTGCAGCTCGCTGGTGCTCATGCTCCTCACAGTCTGCCTCCCGCTGTTCACGGTCTCTCTTCTCCTCTGCAGCTCAGTGGTGCTCACGCTCCTCATGGTCTGCCTCCCGCTATTCACAGTCCCTCTCCCTCTGGAACTCCAGCTCCATTCTGTGCAACTCAATTTGCAGCCTGAGTACTTCTGGATCTGGGATACTGGTGATCTTTCCCTGCTGCTGTGGCCCTTCACTGACAGTGGCCCTGCTGCCCTCCTCATTGGATCTGGACACTGCACTGGCCACTAGCCTTTCCACATTGAAGTTCAGTCCCTTACAGTCACTGTGGGTGACTTGATTCTCTGGGTATCTGCTACCATCGGGGCATCCACGAGGTTCTGCTTGGTGGCTTTCACCTCGAACGGGACTCCTCTGTTCCTGCATAACTGCTTTAAGTAGTTTACAGTGTGCCTGCTGTAGTTGGAAGCCATCTTTTTCCCTAACTATGGCTATTCTGACTTGCACTTTAGAAAAAAATAAAACCGGTAGGAACTTGACTGTATGCCAAGTGATATAGTTCTGTCTCATTTAAAAAAAAAAAATAGTACTGCCCCCTTTTTTTTTTGCAAGTGAGCTGACAGTCTTAATCTGACACACTAAACAATCAGAGCTTGTAATACCAAAATTTTTCGCACCGCTGCCAACCAATCTGTTACACCCCACTCAGCAGGTCATGCCCTCTGCTCCCACAGTACCAACCTCCAAGCGTAGTATTATGAACAGTTAACAGAACAGGGCAACCCTCCTGTCTGTTTTATGGGTTAGAATCCACCTTTGGTCTCAAGTTTTGGAGGGATTCAAACTGAGAACCTCTTGCTAGCATACCCAATGTACAGGCTCAGATAATTCTGTTCTTCCGGGGGGGGGGGGCAGATATCTTTCGCCTATGGGCACCTAACTAGGTGTACAAAATGAACCCTTAAAAACTCTAATAAAGACCTCAGATTACTCTTACCTTTTCCCAGTTTGGTATTACCATACAAACTCATACACAGCGTTGTCACACTCTTAACCATCCACGTATCCCAGGCAAAAACAGAAGGACTTGGAAGACACAAATAGTCTATTAAAAAAATTAGATGTTTTCTTAAAAATAGATAAAAATGTAAAGTGTAAATACAGAACCATATATCACAAAAACATACAATCACTTAAAAAAAAATAAGATTTTAAAAGTGCAATTTCCTACCACCAGACAATTAGATTTGATCTATCCAATGTATCTCTTACAGTGCTGCTAGCATGTTGTAGCTTTCAGAGTCCAAACATGTGTGTGAAAATGGAAAACAGAATACTGTTTAAACACTGACTTTGCCAACCTCTTTGTGTGAGGTCACCTAGCTCCTCCCTGTCAGAATATAAAAAAATCATACCAACAGGATGTCTTATTCAGAAGGTAAATTAAAATGCTGTGACCTCAGCAAAACTAATTTTATTTTCAAATGACTTTCTTTGATCTTACGAGCAGCTTCCCCTTTCCAGGACATCAAAGGACTTGTTATGACTCTCTGCCAGATCTCACGGAGGTGCAACATGCTTTATATCACCATGTGAAATTAACTGAACGTCATAAACATTTATGATCTATCTTGGCAGCTGGCAAGCTGCAATTAGTCACATAAACAGGAGATCCTTAATTTTAAGTCTCTTCTAGCCTATAATTATCTTTTGGCTTTCATCTTAAACCGGGGCATGGGGGATGTTAACCCACAGGCTATCTCAGCATGCCTTATGAGAGACACTCAATAGCACATTTTTATATTACAAAAAGCATAGATTAATCAGCACCAGCTGTCCAAGTGTCACATCGACAAGTATCTTACATCCATCCTTGACTCTGACTGGAGTCCAATTGGATCTTTACCTGACATAAATCAAGCCTTGGACTTCTTTATCTCCACCCTCTCCAAAATTATTGATCACCATGCCCCTATGAAAAAATGCAGGTCCAAGGGTATCAATGCTCCACGGCTAACTAAGGAATCAAGGTCACTCATGTCTCTCCGGGACAAGGCTTGGAGGACATTTAAAAATAGTGGTCTGCAATCTGATTGGCAGATATATAGACATCTTAGAAATAAATGCAAGAATTCTCTGCATAAGGCTAAATGCCTTCACTTCAAATCACTGCAGATGGAACACTTATCTAACCCTAAGGTGTTCTGGCATCAGATCAATTCTCTAGTAAAAGGAAAGGTTATGGCAGTCCCTAGCACTATCTTCTCTGGTGGCTCTGCCCTAATGGATCCCTTGTCCATTGCCACAGGGTTTAATGACTTCTTTATGGATCTCCACAAATACACCTCATCTTTCAGCAATTTTACCACTCCTCCACTTGACTCTTCCCCACTGTCAATCCCTGGATCTAGACCTGCATTTCACTTGAAACTTGCCTCCCTCAAAGAGGTTCAGAGGCTCCTCACTAATTTGCAAGCACAAAGCTCCCCTGGTCATGACTCCCTTGAGCTGAAATTTCTTAAACTGGGAGCTCCTGCACTTGCTCGCCCTGTCCGGGTTCTAATCAACCATTCATTCCTCACTGGTACTGTCCCGGACAAATGGAAGGTGGCTATAGTTGTCCCAGTACCTAAGGGTGGACCCAATACTAATATTGAAAATTTCTTTCCTATCTCCATTCTCTGCCCCCTAGCAAAAATCCAAGAGTGAATTATATACGACCACCTCCAGGACTACCTGGAGCGCCATGCTCTGTTATCCCCTTATCAGTATGGTTTCAGGAGAAATCACAGTACCCTCACTGCACTGATAAAGGTTACCTCTGACTTCATCCAGGCTATGGACCAGGGGAATACCACTGGAGCCATCTTTGTTAACCTTACAAAAGCTTTTGACCTGGTGAACCATGGCCTGCTACTTTATCAGCTCCATGCCCTTGGTCTCGACAATAGTGCATTAACTTGGATAAAAAGTTACCTATCCTGCCGCACTCAGAGTGTCAAATGGTCTGGCTCTGTCTCTAACCCTAAGCTCATAACCCATGGTGTTCCTCAAGACTCCATCTTGGGCCCAATGCTATTCTTTCTATTTATCAATGACCTACCCAACTTCCGTGGAGGGGCAACAGTCCACTTATATGCTGATGATTCAGTCATTTATCACTCCTCTCCTGATGCTGGTTGGCTTAACTGTACTCTGGCTTCTGACTTCTCTTCCCTTGAGGACTGGTTCCAGGGAAAGCACCTTGTCCTGAACTCAAAAATGTTGAAATGTATGCTATTTTCTCACCTACCCCTATCTCAGTGCACCGACTCGCACCTTAATATCACCTCCCTCAGTGGAGATACCCTTGAATGCGTCCACTCCTTTAAATATCTGGGCCTTACTCTGGACTCATCTCTTTCCTTAAAGTTGCATGCCTCCAATGTATCTAAAGCTCTAAACCAGTGTCTAGGCCTCCTCTACAGGATTTGTCCTTTCCTATCCTCTGCTTCTTGTGGCAAGATTGCAACTTCCTCCCTTATACCTCTTCTAAACTATGGTGCCCCTCTGCTTGCTTCTGCAAACTCTACAACCCTTTCTATGATCTTCCAGACCTACTTTAGGATGGGTAGGTTCGCTCTGGGGGCCGACTCCCGTAATCACCATTGAAATGTCCTCTTCTCTCAAGGTTGGCTACCCTATGTGTCTAAGTTAAGGTACTACTCCCTTAGCCTCTTATTTAAGCTGGTGCACAAATATACCCCTCCTTATCTAAGTGGGTTAATACATCTGAGACAAGCCCCGCGCTCCCTCAGATCTGCCTCGCTCCCCCTTCTTATTATACCTAAGCTGTGTCTTGCCACCACCCGCAAGTCCTTCTCCTTTGTTACACCTTCTGATTGAAACTCCTCCCTCCCTCCCACTGTTCTGTCCTGCTCATCTCTCCCCCAGTTCCAATCCACTTTGTATGCCTCACTTGCTTCCCCTGTTGCTTGTTCCTGCTTTGGCTAAAGTGTCAGTAATCTGACTCCTTTACCCTTGGCTGCTGCCTCCATCTGTCTGTCAGTCTCGTAATGTTTTATGTCTACTATACATACAGTAATCTACATAAATATATTGACGTGCCTGTACTTTGTAGCAAAAAGTTACTTTCTGCTCATTGCCTACTTCTTTTGCACAGTCTGGCCTGCATGGTTGTTGCATTACTCTGTATATAATGTTTATATATCTTATTTGCCTACCCTTGCTTTGTGTTAGATGTCCTGTGACTCTGACTGTATATTTATCTGTTATCCTGTTTTTGAACTATGTTTTATGCTTTCTGCAACCATTGTTTTACCCCTGGGTCGACCCTGAAAAAGGGACTGTACTTGACTCAGTGAACTTACCTGGTCACCAAAACTTAAATAAATAAATAAATTCCTTTATCTTACAGTATTTTCTCCCTTTACCCTTCCTCCCAGGATGCATTTGGAAATAAACTTACGTCTGCCCTTCAGCTTAGGAGCCTGGTTCCCAGCGGCTGGTTGCTGATTGGTCCACTGCCGCTGCCTGTAACTCCTGATTGGACTTGTCGTTTCCAGGCAGCACAGCCATTAGTGCGCCTTTCTCCCAGACTTAAGCTTGTCGCTAAGCCTATCTCCCTGCCTGATATTTGTCTGTTTGCTCTAAGATATTTTGTCCCACCCCCACCACCCCCTCCCAGGCCTCCTTTAAATACACTTTCCGCCCTCCCACTCTGAGTTGTCATTGTCACATTGGTTCTGCTTTCCAGGACCTAACCACCCCCTCATGTAAACCTCACACTCTCTCTCTCTCTCTCCCACCAACTTCGCAACTGCATTTACCCTCCTTTGTGTACTCTCCCTCCTGTTATCCCTCTAGTATTCAAACTTTCCTCTGTCGTAAAATGCTTATTCAACTGATTATTGTGGTTTTGCTTGTGATTCTCAGTCCCGTACCTTCTAGTTGCAACTCCTGCCATTCTAACCTGCTCCTGGCACCTCTCTCTGCCCTACATTACACCCCTGGTATGATCACAGGGACTCATGGCACAGACTGTTTGGCCCTCTGCCCTCCTTTGTGGCACCTTGAGGTCCTTCTCAAACTTATAGTGTATAGCCTCCCGATGATTCCGCAGGCCATGCACATACTCTATGATTTGTCAAGACGGCTTCAACGCTGTGGCACTATAAGGCATAGGAATTTCACTCACAAGCAAGTCTGCAGCATGCTGAAATCCTTTCTCCTATGACTACTGCTTATGCTGCTCCTGCTCTCAGGAAATGTTCACCCCAATCCAGGACCCTCTAGCCACGCTGAGTAAAATTCACTAAGGAGGGAAGGGTCTCTCACCCTGGCATCTATTAATGCCGGTAGCATCCTCAGCAAGCTAGATTCCCTCCAAACATGGATTCAACAACACAACCCTGATATCCTCTCCGTGGTTGAAACATGGCTAAACCCTAAGATCCTGGATGCCTCAGTTTCAATCCCTGGCTACTCCACATTTAGACAAGACAGGATTTCCAAATGAGGAGGTGGATGTGCAATATACCTCAGGAGTACCCTCTCTGGTCACGTTATACCATCTCCTAACCAGGGCATGTCTGCTCAGGTCCTCGCTATCAAAGTCCTCCTTGGAGCTCACAATAAGGAACTTACTGTTGTCTCAGTTTATCTACCCTCTAAGGACCAGGCTACTGGCTTCAACAACATTTTGAAATATATAAGAAACCTGCATCATAACACAGAAACTATAATTCTAGGCGATTTTAATATTAACTGGCTCTCCCCTGAGGCCTCTGTATTTAAGGATGCAGTTGCTGCGCAGCACCTCTCACAACTTGTCCTCACTCCCACCAGATGCAACTACAGGACTCTCACACTACTAGATTGGATTCTGTCCAACCGCCCTGAATGAATCTCTAATGTCTTAGTCCTCCCGGATACAATAAGTGATCACTCACCTGTCATCTGCTCTTGGACTAACAAGTTCCTCAAACCCCCTCCCAAACTACTCTACACAAGGGTATTTAATCAGGGGCATCTTCAGCTACTAAAATCCCACCTAAATAGACTTGACTGGGCAGTGTTGGACACACTCAATGATGCTAACAAAGCCTTGGACTTGTTCATCGACTGTTTCAACGCAGCCTGTAACATCTATGTGCCACTAAAAAAGATGAAGGTCAAAGGACAGTCAAACCCCTGGATTACCTCTGACCTGGTAACATGCCTTAAGTACAGAAACCACCTCTGGCACTGTGCTCGTGCTATCCCAACGTAAGGAAACATATAAAAATACAAAGCAGCCTGAAATGCCTGCACTCGTCTGATTCGGAATACGAAAAGCAAATATTACAAGGAGGCTCTGACCAACTCTTGGGGTGATGGGAAAAGCTTCTGGAACAACCTGAAAGAACTCACCAGCAAGGATCCTAAGGCACCCCCAACTATGCTCAACATACAAGGCATTCCAACACGCGACCTTGACACCATTACGAATACCTTCAACAATGCTTTCTCGAACCTGGACAATGTGCTTTCTCCTAACTCTTCGATGACCTCCCCAATACCCCCACTTGTCCACCCTAAATGCTCATCCAGCACCTCAAATCTTCTTCTCAAAGTGGTTCCACCACATGTGGCTCGTAACTATATCTACAAGGCCATCTGCAAGTCTGGGTACAGTGGGGATTCCCTTGACCTCAAACTACTGGCGCTAGTTCTGGATGAGGTCGTTGAACTCCTGACGAAGATCTTTAACCTCTCATTAAGACTGGGCCAATTCCCCTCTCACTGGAAATAGGCAACTGTCACACCGGTGCATAAAAGTGGAGACAGGTCTCCATTCCAACTACAGACTTATCTCACTCCTTCCCCCATTATCTAAGGCATTAGAACGAATAGTGTCGGATCAGCTAGTTGAATTCCTGGATAAGTATGAAGTCCAATGCCCAGAACAGCATGGCTTCAGAAAAGGTCACAACACCACCACGGCGCTCCTGGAATTCACGAGTTTTTTTCACGATACACTCGACAAAGGAAACTGTGGGGGAGCATTTTTCATTGACTTGACGAAGGCCTTCGACACCATTAATCACACTCTACTCCTTAGGCAACTGTCTTACATTGGGCTCTCTAATGATGCCCTTCCATGGTTTGCCAGCTACCTCAGGAATCTGACCCAATGGGTCAGGATAGCAGGTGTCACATCCGAAGTCAGGCCAGTCCTCTCTGGAGTCCCCCAAGGGTCCAACCTGGGACCTCTACTCTTCTCACTCTTCCTCAATAGACTCCCTGGTGTCTGCCAGCAAAAAATGCTACTCTGTGTGGATGATGCAGTGCTTTTCTGTAGCCACCATGACACTAAACTCCTTGAAACACAGCTGCAGCTTGACTTCAAGTGAATTGAAGATTGGTTCACAATGCATAAACTCATCATGAACTATAGCAAAACCAAAGTAATGACCTTCTGTAATCCACGGAGCAGGCACAAATCCTGGTCCTTCAATATCATGAACAATGCAGGGAACTTACTTGAACATGTCCCGGAGTTCAAACACCTTGGTATCACACTGGATAGTACCCTCTCCTACACACGGCACATTGACACTATTGCCAAAGCTGCCAATATGTGAATTGGTCTGCTACACAAGCGCAAGCACTGTATGACTGCGGATGCCCTCAGGCTGGCCATCTACAGCTCTGTCACCTCTATCATTGACTACGGTCTAGCTATCTATGGCTCTGCTTCTCCAACTGCCCTCCATAGAATCTCAGTCTTACTCAACAAAGCCTGCAGGTTCTTAACGGGCGCTGCCCGAGACACGCACAACTGTGACTCCACTCACAGGCTTGTGGCCACCACTCAACAGAATTCAATATCAGACCTGCCTGCTTACCAAAAGATTCTCCTTGGTCTCATGCCCTGGTGTTTTTAAGCTCCTCTCTGCCTTCTGTGGTACTCTGCAAACACGTAGTGCCCAATCCCAAACCTCCAGGTTCCTAGATGTCGCACTCCTTGGTCAGCTGTCCTTCACCATAGGGCTCCTCTTGGTTTAATACCTCAACAATGAAGCACTTTCCTCCCAACACTTGGACCCTTTAAACGAATCTCCGACTTTATCTCACTGTACTCCAAATATGACTGCTTCTACTAAAGGACTGCTCCTTTCTCCACCTAGTCGCTTGTGACTCAGCCCTCATGCCTCCCGGCTTTACTCTCTCTGGTTCTGCTTCTTCCTTGTGACCTTATTCCCTCTCTCCCTCCTCCCTCCCCTCGCCTCCTCCACTCTTCAACTTCATTTTCTTTCCCTGTACTGATCTCCTCCCTCCGTCCCTCTCCCACCTGACGACAAAGGCCCCTCAGCCTGATCACTTCTCTCTGGCACCCTACTGCTCAATTTAAGTCTAATAGTCACCTTCCTTCTTTATCCCCTCAGTCTACTTCATCATCTATCTGCCTGTTCTTACGTTGCTCTCTAATGTTAACCTTTATCTATAAATTGTTTTACAGCCACATAAAAATGTCAATCATGTCTGTGCTATGCCTGTTTACCATTACCAACCTTTGTTTGTATGTTTCCCCCTTCCTTTGACGTGGAACCTTTGTAAATGAGTAGCTCCTACTCAAAGGTACTTGTAATCCAAGAGATTAATAAATAAAAAAAATAAATAAAGCTGTTATCAGCTAAGTATTACTTTACTGGTTAATTTTTTAAATGAATGAATGAATGAATAAAACTGCTGGACCTTCCCCTTCCTACTGGCCATCCATCTCCAGGTTCTCTGGTTGAGTCTGTCCATCCCCACGTCTCTAGCGTATCCCTATTAGGTCCCTCCAATCCTTGCCTTCTGCACTGAGGGAAGACAGCACCTTTGAATGTCAGAATGGATGTTCGAGAGGGTGGATTCAGGGCAAAGAGGGGCCTTATGGCATCACTGGGGACTGGAGGAGGCCTTCATCTAATACACAGAGCTGACAGTTTTCCGCTTTAGTGGGTTGCTCCCTCCACCCCAGTGGCACACACCATATTGCATTCTAGGGACTGGGGCTGGCCAGCATCTGGTCACCAATGCCAGCCAAGGCTCCTTTTCTCTTAGGTGGCACTCTGGAACACTTCACATAGAAGCAGAGCATTTATACTGATGTTTCTTCACCTTTTCTGCCACCTTTCGCTTCCAGTGTCCCAGACTTGGGTCATGAACCCAAGTTGTCAGTGTTCCGAGTGACTGCCCAACTGTTCAGTTCCATAGAGCTGTTTTTTGTGTCCCCAGTGTTCCATGAGGCCAGGCAGCAGCATTTATTTAAACATACTTTACCAGGTAAGCAAGCAGGGATCCTATGGACTCGTTACCAGTTGTGACCTGGGTCAATAAGGATGAGCACGAGGAAGATTATGTTCAACCACAAACAGTACGAAAGTACAAAATTCAAGTAGCATTCAGTGCAAAGGACAAGGTGCAAGCAAACAGCAATGGGCAGTTAGTGGTGTTGCTTGCAGGGTACATCATGCGCAACAAGCACTGTGCAAGAAGCCTTGGTCGTACAAGACACAAAGCATGTCGGTAGGCAGAAAAGTTACATCATGACCCTTTTAGATTCAAAAGGGAGTCTTGGGCCTCCATAGTGCGGTAGCCCAGCTGATCATGCATGATAGTTGATCTTAGCCACAACAAAGTGATACTAAACCATAAATACAAGGGTCATGGATCCAGCTGGAGGGCCTCTCATGGAGATGAGTGTCGCCTTGTACATTCTTAGGATCAGAGGACTGTGAACCAAAGGTGAGAGGTTCTGTGGTTCCCAGAACACAAGAGGCAACACTCTTATATCTCTAGGTGGCCCTCCAATGGGGTCCGTAAGCTTATTATCGATCACTAACTTTATTTAAAAAAAATTCTTTTTTTTTAATTCAGAGTGTGATGGCAGGTGCTGTCAGCAAGAAGCCTGTTACTGGGTCTCAGCGTGTGTGACAGTCTTATGGGAATAAGAGTACTTCATGCACATCGGAAGGGATTGCTGTGATTATTCAGGAATTCTCCCACAATCTATAATGTTCAATGTTGGTGCAGAGGACTACAGCTGATGAAAACCTTGCAACAGCCATAATTTATAATGCTCTTCATAAATTATTTTTAAATCTAAAACCAATGCTAACGCAGACTCAAACTGGGAAAATACAGCATCTTAAAAGACAGCAGAAAAAAATGTGTTTTAAAATGGAATGAAAAGGTATAAGTTTTAAATTTTCATAATTACACGAACTGAGCTGGCCCGGTGTCACTGAGGGTTGAGGTGCTGGATGCCACACCTTGTACTACACTGGTGACCGGGGTTTGGGAATGAGCCTTGGTCACCGGGGGTCAGCTGGGGTAGGAGGAGCCGGATTGAGCTGCTGATTGGTGACTCTCCACTCCTGGGGAGGGTTAGGCACTGCTCCAACAAGCGGATGGTGTCGGGAGGGGAGGACGCCATTAGGCACTTGGCAGAAGCTATCTCAGCATGGCTTCTTGCCTGGACCTCAGTCCTTCATGCCAGCGTCCTTGGGGGTTGGGATTAGGACATCTGTATCCACTCTGGCAACTACCAAAAAAACCCAACCCCATGGCTGAGCAGCATAATCCCTGCATGGGGGGGATAGGTGCCACGGATAGGCGGTACCCCACCACCGAGCCTGGGCTGGCTATGCGGGAAAATACTGTCCTATAAAAAAATAAATAAATGACATGAACTGGCACTTTATGGATAAATTATTGCAGTTTGTGATCAGAGAGACTAGATCCCTTGAGCATTAGTCCAAAAAGCAAAAGGTCTGGAACAGTTCAAGACCAAGGGCATAAAGCCACCCACATCTCAGCCACATTTACCACAAATGTCAAAGATATCTGAATACCTGATGGAGCTTTTCTTGGTTGTAAAAGAACAGTTTGGTTGTGTAGTCCTAAAGTGTTTTTACAAAGCAGTGTGTAGTCATTAATATGTATATGTTTAGCTTTTGTTAACAGGCAAGTGCACTAGATAAAAAATGCTTATTTTTAGGCATTGACCTGGCAGTGCAAAGACTGCACACGATATACAGTATATGTCACAGTCAATAAGTGCACTGTTACTACACATGCAGCCATATTGTATTAAAGCCAGTGTTAGCAATGTTGGCCAGGCATCTCTTACTCAGGAAAGTGCCATGGGATCTTTAACTTCCACCTGGATAGCCACCAGAGATGTGCAAAAAGATACTTTGGTTAACATATAATCTGAAAGAGGACACCTGTATCAGTATAGAACAGTGCCAGTGCTGGGTAGTAGCCCAAGTGCCAACAGCAGGACTTGAACTCGCAACCAATTGATTGTCCTTGCCCAGAGGCAAGCATGCTACTAAGTGACCCATGGGCTCTAGAACACTACACCAATGTAAACACATAATAATTTAATTAATATCTGGTTTTATTAACGAACATGTGCACCTTTGTAAGGGATGCTCCTAATCACTGACACTATGTAGTGGTGTCCTCTTCCAGAGTCAGTATTGGCTTTTCCATCTTTTTAGTGGTTCGGGCACAAAAGAACAAAATAAATGAGTTTAAGCTTCTGACTGGATTATATGGTAAAATTATGTTTTTCACAGTGATGGTAGCTATGTTTCTATGGGACTAACCTTGAGTTATTAGTTCCACATCAGGACACTGGATCTCCAGACAATCCAAGCCACCTCTGACCTAGCAGTCACTCATGAACTAATGGAAGATGTTCAGCCACTGCCCTGATGGTCACTCTTACGCCAAAGCTGTCACTCAGTGTACAATCAAACAAAGCCCAGCTGTCAGTCTGATTTGCAGGAAGCTGCCCCTGACTGACCAGTGCTGTCATGTGGCTGGCAGGGACAGACTTCATCATGACACAAACACCACTTAAAAAGGTCCACGGGAGTTTGCGAACTGTGGAATCCTGTGGTGTCAGGAATGCAGTCTCCTGTTGCAAATATATCAGAGTAGTGTGTTCAGATCTGCTAAACTGGGACATCTGTTTGCTGCCTTGTATCCATATTTTTAAATTACCTTATTGAAATGGACTAAAATTAATGCCATGATTCATGACTCATGATTTCCAAGATGTCATGCTAAACTTACAAATATTTAATGACAAAAGCATTTTAAATGAATGAATGAATGAATAAAACTGCTGGACCTTTCCCTTCCAACTGGCCATCCATCTCCAGGTTCTCTGGTTGAATCTGTCCATCCCTATGTTTCTAGGCGTATCCCTATTAGGTCCCTCCAATCCTTGCCTTCTACACTGAGGGAAGAAAGCACCTTTGAATGTCAGAATGGATGTTCGAGAGGGTGGATTCAGGGCAATGAGGGGCCTTGTGGCATCACTGAGGACTGGAGGAGGCCTTCATCTAATACACAGACCTGACAGTTTTCCGCTTTAGTAGGTTGCTCCCTCCACCCCAGTGGCACACACCATATTGCATTCTAGGGACTGGGGCTGGCCAGCATCTGGTCACCAATGCTGGCCAAGGCTCCTTTCCTCTTAGGTGGCACTCTGAAACACTTCACATAGAAGCAGAGCATTTATACTGATGTTTCTTCACCTTTTCTGCCACCTTTCGCTTCTAGTGTCCCAGACTTTTGAACCCAAATTGTCATTGTTCCGAGTGGGTGCCCAACTGCTCGGTTCCATGGAGCTGTTCTTTGTGTCCCCAGTGCTCCATGAGGCCAGGCAGCAGCATTTATTTAAACATACTTTACCAGGTAAGCAAGCAGGGATCCTATGGACTCTTTACCAGTTGTGACCTGGATCGATGAGGATGAGCACAGGGAAGATTACGTTCAACCACAAACAGTACGAAAGTACAAAATTCAAGTAGCATTCAGTGCAAAGGACACGGTGCAAGCAAACAGCAATGGGCAGTTAGTGGTGTTGCTTGCAGGGTACATCATGCACAACAAGCACTGTGCAAGAAGCCTTGGTCATAGTAGACACAAAGCATGTCAGTAGGCAGAAAAGTTATATCATGACCCTTTTAGATTCAAAAGAGAGTCCTGGGCCTCCATAGTGTGGTAGCCCAGCTGATCATGCATGATAGTTGATTGAGTCACAACAAAGTGATAGTAAACCATGAATATGAGGGTTATGGATCCAGCTGGAGGGCCTCTCACATGGAGATGAGTGTTGCCTTGTACATTCTTAGGACCAGATGACTGTGAACTAAAGGTGAGAGGTTCTCTGGTTCCCAGGACACAGAAGGCAACACTCTTATATCTCTAGGAGGCCCTCCAACTGGATCTGTAAGCTTATTATCGATCACTAACTTTATTTAAAAAAAATCCTCTTTTTTTAATTCAGAATGTGATGGCAGATGCTGTCAGCAAGAAGCCTGTTACTGGGTCTCAGCGTGTGTGACAGTCTTACAGGAATAAGAATACTTCATGCACATCTGAAGGAATTGCTGTGATTATTCAGGAATTCTCCCACAATCTATAATGTTCAATGTTGGTGCAGAGGACTACAGCTGATGAAAACCTTGCAAGAGACATAATTTATAATGCTCTTCATAAACTATTTTTAAATCTAAAACCAATGCTAAAGCAGACTCAAAACTGGGAAAATACAGCATCTTAAAAGACAGCAGAAAAACTGTGTTTTAAAACGGAGTGAAAAGGTATAAGTTTAAAATTTTCATAATTACATGAACTGAGCTGGCCCGGTGTCACTGAGGGTTGAGGTGCTGGATGTCACACCTTGTGCTACACTGGTGACCCGGGTTTGGGAATGATCCCTGGTCACCGGGGGGTCAGTTGGGGTGGGAGGAGCCGGATTGAGCTGCTGATTGGTGACTCTCCACTCCTGGGGAGGGTTAGGCACTGCTCCAACAAGCGGACGGTGTCGGGAGGGGAGGACGCCATTAGGCACTTGGCAGAAGCTATCTCAGCATGGCTTCTTGCCTGGACCTCAGTCCTTCATGCCAGCGTCCTTGGGGGTGGGGATTAAAGACATCTGTATCCACTCTGGCAACTACCAAAAAAACCCAACCCCATGGCTGAGCAGCATAATCTCTGCATGGGGGGGATAGGTGCCACGGATAGGCGGTACCCCACCACCGAGCCTGGGCTGGCCATGCGGGAAAAAAACTGTCCTATAAAAAAATAAATAAATGTCATGAACTGGCACTTTATGGATAAATTATTGCAGTTTGTGATCAGAGAGACTAGATCCCTTGAGTATTAGTCCAAAAAGCAAAAGGTCTGGAACAGTTCAAGACCAAGGGCATAAAGCCACCCACGTCTCAGCCACATTTACCACAAATGTCAAAGATATCTGAATACCTGATGGAGCTTTTCTTGGTTGTAAAAGAACAGTTTGGTTGTGTAGTCCTACAGTGTTTTTTACAAAGCAGTGTGGTAATTGTTAATATGTATATGTTTAGCTTTTGTTAGCAGGCAAGTGCACTAGATAAAAAATGCTTATTTTTAGGCATTGACCTGGCAGTGCGAAGACTGCATACGATATACAGTATATGCCACAGTCAATAAGTGCACTGTTACTACACATGCAGCCATATTGTATTAAAGCCAGTGTTTGGAATGTTGGCCAGGCATCTCTTACTCAGGAAAGTGCCATGGGATCTTTAACATCCGCCTGGATAGCCACCAGAGATGGGCAACAAGATACTTTGGTTAACATATAATCTGAAAGAGGACACCTGTATCAGTCTAGAACAGTGTCAGTGCTGGGTAGTAGCCCAAGTGCCAGCAGCAGGACTTGAACTCACAACCAATTGATTGTCCTAGCCCAGAGGCAAGCATGCTACTAAGTGATCCATGGGCTCTAGAACAATACACCAATGTAAACACATAATAATTTAATTAATATCTGGTTTTATAAACGAACATGTGCACCTTTGTTAGGGATGCTCCTAATCACTGACACTATGTAGTGGCGTCCTCTTCCAGAGTCAGTATTGGCTTTTCCATCTTTTTAGTGGTTCAGACACAAAAGAACAAAGTAAATGAGTTTAAGCTTCTGACCTGATTTTATATGGTAAAATGATGTATGTCACAGTGATGGCAGTTATGTTTCTATGAGACTAACCCCGAGTTATTAGTTCCACATCAGTACACTGGATCTCCAGACAATCCAAGCCACCTCTGACCTAGCAGTCACTCATGAACTAATGGAAGATGTTCAGCCACTGCCTTGATGGTCACTTTCACGCCAAAGCTGTCACTCAGTGTACAATCAAACAAAGCCCAACTGTCAGTCTGATTTGCAGGAAGCTGCCCCTGACTGACCAGTGCTGTCATGTGGCTGGCAGGGACAGACTTCATCATGACACAAACACCACTTAAAAAAGGTCCACGGAGTTTGCGAACTGTGGAATCCTGTGGTGGGGAATGCAGTCTCCTGTTGCAGATATATCAGAGTAGTGTGTTCAGATCTGCTAAACAGGGACATCTGTTTGCTACCTTGTATCCATATTTTTAAATTACCTTATTGAAATGGACTAAAATTAATGCTATGATTCATGACTCATGATTTCCAAGATGTCATGCTAAACTTACAAATATTTAATGACAAGAGCATTTTAAATGAATGAATGAATGAATAAAACTGCTGGACCCTCCCCTTCCTACTGGCCATCCATCTCCAGGTTCTCTGGTTGAATCTGTCCATCCGTACGTTTCTAGCGTATCCCTATTAGGTCTCCCCAATCCTTGCCTTCTGCACTGAGGGAAGAAAGCACCTTTGAATGTCAGCATGGATGTTCGAGAGGGTGGATTCAGGGCAATGAGGGGCCTTGTGGCATCACTGGGGACTGGAGGAGGCCTTCATCTAATACACAGAGCTGACCGTTTTCCGCTTTAGTGGGTTGCTCCCTCCACCCCAGTGGCACACACCATATTACATTCTAGGGAATGGGGCTGGCCAGCATCTGGTCACCAATGCCAGCCAAGACTCCTTTCCTCTTAGGTGGCACTCTGGAACACTTCACATAGAAGCAGAGCATTTATACTGATGTTTCTTCACCTTTTCTGCCACCTTTCACTTCTAGTGTCCCAGACTTGGGTCATGAACCCAAATTGTCAGTGTTCCGAGTGAGTGCCCCACTGTTCAGTTCCATGGAGCTGTTTTTTGTGTCCCCAGTGCTCCATGAGGCCAGGCAGCAGCATTTATTTAAACATACTTTACCAGGTAAGCAAGCAGGGACCCTATGGACTCATTACCATTTGTGACCTGGGTCGATAAGGATGAGCACAGGGAAGATTACGTTCAACCACAAACAGTACGAAAGTACAAAATTCAAGTAGCATTCAGTGCAAAGGACAAGGTGCAAGCAAACAGCAATGGGCAGTTAGTGGTGTTGCTTGCAGGGTACATCATGCACAACAAGCACTGTGCAAGAAGCCTTGGTCGTAGTAGACACAAAGCATGTCAGTAGGCAGAAAAGTTACATCATGACCCTTTTAGATTCAAAAGGGAGTCTTGGGCCTCCATAGTGCCGTAGCCCAGCTGATCATGCATGATAGTTGATCTGAGTAACAACAAAGTGATACTAAACCATGAATACAAGGGTTATGGATCCAGCTGGAGGGCCTCTCACGGAGATGAGTGTTGCCTTGTACATTCTTAGGACCAGAGGACTGTGAACCAAAGGTGAGAGGTTCTGTGGTTCCCAGGACACAAAAGGCAACACTCTTATATCTCTAGGAGGCCCTCCAACTGGATCTGTAAGCTTATTATCGATCACTAACTTTATTTTAAAAAAATCCTTTTTTTTTAATTCAGAATGTGATGGCAGGTACTGTCAGCAAGAAGCCTGTTACTGGGTCTCAGCATGTGTGACAGTCTTACGGGAATAAGAGTACTCATGCACATCTGAAGGAATTGCTGTGATTATTCAGGAATTCTCCCACAATCTATAATGTTCAATGTAGGTGCAGAGGACTACAGCTGATGAAAACCTTACAACAGCCATAATTTATAATGCTCTTCATAAATTATTTTTAAATCTAAAACCAATGCTAAAGCAGTTTCAAACTGGGAAAATACAGCATCTTAAAAGACAGCAGAAAAAAATGTGTTTTAAAATGGAATGAAAAGGTATAAGTTTCAAATTTTCATAATTACATGAACTGAGCTGGCCCGGTGTCACTGAGGGTTGAGGTGCTGGATGCCACACCTTGTACTACACTGGTGACCGGGGTTTAGGAATGAGCCCTGGTCACCGGGGGTCAGCTGGGGTTGGAGGAGCTGGATTGAGCTGCTGATTGGTGACTCTCCACTCCTGGGGAGGGTTAGGCACTGCTCCAACAAGCCAATGGTGTTGGGAGGGGAAGACGCCATTAGGCACTTGGCAGAAGCTATCTCAGCATGGCTTCTTGCCTGGACCTCAGTCCTTCATGCCAGCGTCCTTGGGGGTGGGGATTAGGGACATCTGTATCCACTCTGGCAACTACCAAAAAAAACCAACCCCATGGCTGAGCAGCATAATCCCCACATGGGGGGGATATGTGCCACAGATAGGTGGTACCCCACCACCGAGCCTGGGCTGGCTGAGCGGGAAAATACTACCCTATAAAAAAATAAATAAATGACATGAACTGGCACTTTATGGATAAATTATTGCAGTTTGTGATCAGAGAGACTAGATCCCCTGAGTATTAGTCCAAAAAGCAAAAGGTCTGGAACAGTTCAAGGCCAAGGGCATAAAGCCACCCACGTCTCAGCCACATTTACCACAAATGTCAAAGATATCTGAATACCTGATGGAGCTTTTCTTGGTTGTAAAAGAACAGTTTGGTTGTGTAGTCCTAAAGTGTTATTTACAAAGCAGTGTGGTAGTCATTAATATGTGTATATTTAGCTTTTGTTAACAGGCAGGTGCACTAGATAAAAAATGCTTATTTTTAGGCATTGACCTGGCAGTGCAAAGACTGCACACGATATACAGTATATGCCACAGTCAATAAGTGCACTGTTACTACACATGCAGCCATATTGTATTAAAGCCAGTGTTAGGAATGTTGGCCGGGCATCTCTTACTCAGGAAAGTGCCATGGGATCTTTAACTTCCACCTGGATAGCCACCAGAGATGGGCAAAAAGACACTTTGGTTAACATATAATCTGAAAGGGGACACCTGTATCAGTCTAGAACAGTGTCAGTGCTGGGTAGTAGCCCAAGTGCCAGCAGCAGGACTTGAACTCACAACCAATTGATTGTCCTAGCCCAGAGGCAAGCATGCTACTAAGTGACCCATGGGCTCTAGAACACTACACCAATATAAACACATAATAATTTAATTAATATCTGGTTTTATAAACGAACATGTGCACTTTTGTTAGGGATGCTCCTAATCACTGACACTGTGTAGTAGCGTCCTCTTCCAGAGTCAGTATTGGCTTTTCCATCTTTTTAGTGGTTCAGGCACAAAAGAGCAAAGTAAATGAGTTTAAGCTTCTGACTGGATTATATGGTAAAATGATGTATGTCACAGTGATGGCAGCTATGTTTCTATGGGACTAACCCCGAGTTATTAGTTCCACATCAGTACACTGGATCTCCAGACAATCCAAGCCACCTCTGACCTAGCAGTCACTCATGAACTAATGGAAGATGTTCAGCCACTGCCCTGATGGTCACTCTCACGCCAAAGCTGTTACTCAGTGTGCAATCAAACAAAGCCCAGCTGTCAGTCTGATTTGCAGGAAGTTGCCCCTGACTGACCAGTGCTGTCATGTGGCTGGCAGGGACAGACTTCATCATGACACAAGCACCACTTAAAAAGGTCCACAGGAGTTTGCGAACTGTGGAATCCTGTGGTGTCAGGAATGCAGTCTCCTGTTGCAAATATATCAGAGTAGTGTGTTCAGATCTGTTAAACTGGGACATCTGTTTGCTGCCTTGTATCCATATTTTTAAATTACCTTATTGAAATGGACTAAAATTAATGCTATGATTCATGACTCATGATTTCCAAGATGTCATGCTAAACTTACAAATATTTAATGCCAAGAGTATTTACTTGCTGGTTCACAGAACTCTCAAATTTTGTGGAATAAAATCTAATTACCTGCTCCTGGTTCTGTATGTCTTTTTCTTTGTAACTATCATCACTTAATTCCCTGTTTATCTGAAATCATCCAGCTTCAGTAGTAGTTCTGTTTAAATTACTATCATTTGCTTTTTTTCTGTTTTTAATTTTTTATGCAGGATGGCCCAGTTGAGAAAAAGCATCTAATTTTTACTGGGGTCCTGCTTTTTTCTTTACAGCTGGTTGGAATTAAATACTAAGATGTTAACTGACTTGCTCAAGGTCACACGGTGAGGATGTGACTGTGATGGAATTTGAACCTGGGTCTTCTTGTTCCAATACCTCTGCTCTTGCTGCTAGATCATGTTGTCTCCATGCCTGCTGCAGATCTCCCATTCTCTCTTTTTGTAGCTGTTCTTTTAATATGCAACAGATTTTGAAATATATTTATGTGTCTCAAATGTACATCAAATAAATGGAAACAGAGAATTTCTTTAGGCAGAAAGAATGAGATCTATCCAATCTGCTCTGTTGTTATACCCATCCCACAACAGAAGAATGACCCTATGAGGTATGATATTTAGCTTTTGGGGTCTCTTGGTTATAGCAGAATACAAAAAAGTGCTTAGTTGGTAGTGCAGTACATACAGATGGTTTAAAACAACAGTATCACTTATGAATGAAAGTGTTTCATAGTCAGCAGAGTGTGAATTAGGAGACACTGGTTACCTCAGAATGTTCTGCAGTAAGTGAAACATCTCAGTTTGAGTGACACAGATATTCTAAAAAAATTCCTTCAGTAAGTGGAACATCTCAGATAGTTTGAGTGACAGACATTCTGAAAAAGACATAATTCACTGTCCTGACATCACAGCTGTGAATTATGGGATTTCTGATGTCTCAGCTGTGAATAACAAAAAAAATGTATAGGACTATATGTGAATTACAAGGGTTGACCATGTGTTATATATAGAATAATGTATGGAACTTGGTGAATTATGAGAGTTGTTTTTACACCCCCCCCCGAGGTGTATGATACTACATAGAAGAACAAGAGCAAAGCTTGAGTGGTTTATAAAAATATCACACACCACATAGAACCTTAACAAATAACTATAATATGATACAATAGTTTGAAAAGGAAACACAAATAATTAACTGTACAAGAATGTTAATGTCAAGAGCAAAGCAAAAGTATTCATACAGTAGGTAATGGGATAGAAGTCAGAAGCCATAGTCCCATATGCTGAGGTACAGGGCGAGTGCAGGCAAACAAATGGGCAGACAGGAATGTACATGAACAGCCGCACCCTGGTAGCTATGTAAAAATCAGTCATCCAAAATCAGAATGAAGCACAAACTGAGCAGAACTTCAAAGTACAAAATAAGCAGATTTATTTGGTAACCATATGTTAAGCACACGAAAGGTGCTCCAGTGCTTTGACTCTTAGTTATTAAATGTGTTAACTGGGTAAGAACCCAAGAGCATCAAATGTCCATTTTCACTGGGGACTCAAGTACAAAGTACAATAACAAATAGTTTAAAGTACAATAAGATAATGTACAGATTACACTATATGCAATTAAGTAAAGCACAGACGTTTGGACATATTCATGGAATGTGCTTTCAATGCAGATTTACACCTAGAATAAGTTGCAGTTTGATAAAATTCTTTGGGTAAAGAATTCCAGTCTATGACTGACTTATATAAAAACCAACATTGACCTGTTACTGTTCGATAATGAGGAGGTTTAATATCCCTGCTTTCGGATAAGCATGTTGCATACCCTGAGGAGGAGGGAGTTAAGGAATTCTTAAAATGGAACATAGCAGGTCCTCTATAGAATCTCCAAAACATAAGTAGTCTGAGGTAGAAACATCATGCTTCAAAGGTAACATAGAAACATAGACTTTGATATCAGATAAGGACCGCTTAGCCCATCTAGTCTCCCCATTTCCCTACCTACAGGATAGGCCGCAGATCCTAGTTAACCAACAGCCTATTTCTTCCTTCCTTCCTACAAAGGTAGGCCAATTTAGTTTTGAATATAGCTCATAGTGATGAGTACAACCTGGACTTAAAGTGACAAATAGGCTGACCTGGTTATAAAGGACTTCAACCCCTTCTTAACATAGTTCTACTAGCCGCAGAATAGATTGGAAAGCCAAACTCTATAAAAGATAACAACATAGATTGAGCTAGAACTTTCTGTGTGTGAGAGGCTAGAAAATTTCAGATTTTATGCAATAGACCTAATCTCACGTGAACATTCTTAATCAAAAGATCAATATGATGATTAAAGGACAAGGAACTATTAAGCATGAGTCCAAGTATCTGAATTTACCCACCCTCTGAATTGCCTTATTATAAATGTCATGGATTATCAAGGATGACAAACAAGTAGACAATTCAGTAGCAGGCCCAAAAACCATAAATTTGATTTTAGTGACATTCAGGATCAACTTATTTTTGATCAGCCATTTTTGTACCAGGGAGAAATCATTCTCAGCTTTTGCCATAAGGGATGGGGCACAAGAGTTGTTAGTTAATTAAACCATATCATTAGCATGAAAGAGAATACAGGTTGTAGTAAATACCTGTGGTAGGTCATTTATAAACAAACTAAACAGAAATGGGCATAACATTGATCCCTGGGGTACTCTAATGTTTGCATCTCTAAGGGAAGATATTATAGTGCCTAAGACAACCCTTTGTTTTCTATCGGTTAAGTAATTAGAAAACCAACATTTCCCACTATCAGAGAAACCAATCAGCCTAAGTTTAGTTAAGAGTAAACTATGGTCAACTGTTGAGCTGGCAGTATAGCCTAGAGGTTAGAGGAATGGGGTGTGAACGAGCTTGGTACATCCAGCAAACCAGACCTGAGTTTGATTCTCACAACCTCCACTTGCATACTTTGTGACTCTAAGCAAGTCACTTAACTGCCCAGTACTCCCAGGTCGCCCCTGAAAACAGGCACTTGTGCCTAGTGGGCCTTACCCGGTTACCAAAGACAAAACAAAAACAAAAAAAAAACTAGGTCTTACATGAGTCTTACATACAGTAGGTCTCTTACATGAGTCTTCATCAGGGGGTGGGGCTTATAACATCATATGTCAACTTCAAAGTAATTCATTAAAATGAGAGTGTATTAGAGCACATCTACTAGCCATTTAACATATGGATGTCTTTATTACACCCACTAATCTAAAGTGCAGAGTTTCTAACTGTAAATATAAATATATATATATATATATATATATATATATATATATATATATATGAAAAGAAGTAATAAAAAATTAGAAAAAAGTAGAGAAACAAATAGCTGCCAAAACCAAGGATGATGGTCAGACAGTGTTCACATAATAGTAGCTATAAACTGAGGCACCATGCTCCAACTTATGGAGAACGCTTCTGAAGTCAACCCACAAAAGCTAAATAGAACTAGAAAGAGAAGGAAAGAGAGGATTGGGAGGGGGGGATTGTATAGAGGTGACATAAAAGAGAGGGAGCTGGTAATAAATATGAAAAAACAGAAATAGAATAGAATAAAATTACATGAAAGGTTTTGAAATGGAAAGAAGACTTGTTGTGCACAGGCCTGATGATAAGGGCTAATGCAGGGGTGTGTATTACTTAAAGGATACCCAGAAGCAAAACTTAGAACAAGGAAGCCTGGAAAAGAGAAAGGTAGCAAGTAGGTCATCACTGGCAGCCATTCTGTAGAAGGTTAAGGTCGACAGGAAAGGGTAGTATATAGACAAGCAGAAAACAGACGAGCAGCAAATCTCAAATCTCAAATTACAGATTGCAAAATCACTAATACTCAATTGAGCTTAACTAATTTAGGCACAGTGGCATGGTCAGTGCCAGGTAAAACTATTATTAGAGAGAAGATGCATCTCAGGAAACCTCAGTATACATAAAGGGTATAACAAGGTAATACAGAATCAATCTGCAAAGTGCATGCTACGTTATATATCTATAACATGCACTCTCCCAAGTGGGAAATCAACGTTTCACATAAGTGCCTTTGAACACAAAATCAAACATCTGAGAATTCTGTCACCTGGAATTTGAGTAAATGTTCCTACAAAGATATTTCATCAAATGTACTAAGACAATAGTCACATATTCAACTAGAAAAATTCATCCGGGGACCTTCACTATGCTGTCTTTAATCGTTAGTTTCACTTACTTTTAGCAGAGACTCTAGGAGATCATGCTCACTGTTTGTGTTTACCCTGTCTATGTTGTCACCTGTCTCCAGGGTTAATGGTAGGTCTAAGTACCCCGTGTTTGAAAAATATCTTTTCAAATTCAATTTTCTAAAGAATTTCTTTGTCAATATATATTTGAAATGAGTTAACAGTAGGGCTTGGCACAGAAGTCAAGCCTTTTGTAAGCACACTGGTTTGTGCATCAGTAGCTTCTGTATCAGAAAAGTTCATCACTTGTTGCTGCAGTTTCTCAACAGCCAAGGTGGATAAGCACTTCCTTCTCCTTCATCTGTGTCTCCCCCTCCTCATCCTGTACCTTGTGGAGCTTGAGATTTCTTTGGGTGGCCCTGGTTGACACCCTTTTCAGGATGAATGTTAGTAGCTCCAGAGGTGTTATTGGTAGTTTAGGGTCTAGCACCTTCTTTTTAGTAGACCTGATGGGCGGAACCTTGACCTGGACCATCCTCTACTTTATGACCTCTTGGGGTGTTCCCACATTAAAGACCTCCTTTAAATTGTAATCACTTTGGTCCTGTGCAAATATGTTTAGTTTATTTTCTGCTACCTCCTTTTCATAGGAAATTGATTTATTTTGTAAGTTTGACTCAAATTGGACAAATGATAATTTATGTGCCAATATATCCTTTATCAAAATGTAAGTTTCACCAGACAGTTGCCTGTAAACTTCCTAGTGTTGATCTATCAGGAATTGAACCAAAGTATATGAACATAAAGTTAATGCCTGCTCCCACCTGGCATTATATACCTCAGCAATAAATCCTCCAGTAGCAGTCTTGTCAATCCTAAGTCTCCTTGGTTCCCAGCCTTGCCAGTAGCGGGAAAGAAGTTATAGGTATTAATAATTGCTACACTATGCGCACATGCACAATGGACAGTTGAAAGGAAGGCAGGAGGTAGTATTTCCTAAGAATCAGTAAATACTGTTGGGTAGATAAGAGTGGGCTTTAGGTGTATCCTTGAGCTGTTTCTAGCAACCACCTTTGGAAAACAGGGGAGTTGGGGTGGGTTGTTAATATATATCTGCTATGCATGAAAAGGAGGCCAGTCTGCTAAAGCCTTTGAGTAATTTGTATACTATCCCTAGCTGCCTTGCTTGATCTTAGATTGTAGGGGAGAGGGATAGGGGTGAAGAGGGATGTATGTGGTGGCTAGCCAGTGGCTACTCTTATAGAGGAGTGCGTACCAGTGGTAGTGTCTGTGGGCACTGGGTCTCGCTTACTCGAGTTGGTTGTGCAACAGACAGCAGTGGATCTTTGAGTTGCTGTCAAGGGCAAACCTACACAGGACGCACAATCTGTTGAATGTGGGCTCTAGAGGCTGAGAGGTACATCAAATCTCCATAGTCCAGCAGAGGGAGTAGGAATTGTCTCATTACTTGCAATTTGAGAGGGTGCTGTTAGTTCCTGGCCCAGCAGAGGACTTCTAGCATGTGACCCACTAAAGCAGTCATATGAGCTTCATGTGTCTGGTTATATGAGTTGTTGGTCCGGCTATAACCCAGGTTTTTGGAGGACAGTACCTGCTCAAGAGCAGGGTTACCCTTTTCTTTTCCCTCAATTATCATTTTATTATTTTTCAGTAGATTACAACATAATGCTGCAGATTAATAACTCATTACACATATAGTAGTAGTAACAAAGCAATTAACTTCTTTATAATACATAAAAGAATATAAATTATGAAACATAACTTATAACTGACATTTCAATATGAAGGCTAAAATAATCTTAATTATACAATGGCAAGAAAGAATCCCAGCTCCTGATTGGTCAGTTGGCCATCACAGCAGGGTTGTTATCTTGCAATAACATCCCTGCTGATCAAATACATGATGACCATGCATCTTGTCTCATTTTTATCACTAAAAAAATTCTTTAAAATTATTTTTTTTCTGTATAAAACAATGAGCCATTGTATAATAGGAATAATGCCCTCCAGGGTGGGTGTTATGCTGGGATAACATCCCATCTCGGGTGTTGGATGCCCTCGGC